>CM074433.1:37322500-38035000 GCA_037101425.1 Elopichthys bambusa
TTTAATAATAAAACACCTTTCATACAAAAGTATATGTACAGTGTCACAGCAATTTATGGAAACAAATTTCTTTGTATTTGTCTTAAATACATCATGTATCAACAGTCATTCAAGGAAAATCTACAAGAGACAGGAAATTAAACAAGGGTTTCAGGCCAGGATGAAATGATGTAAAAGTCAACCATTACTAGTCCTTCCTGATGTAAAAGTCAACCATTACTAATCCATTACTAGTCCTTTGTTGAGTGTTTATTACATTCATGATGTGATTCTTATGGAAGAGGATCAGACTCTTGTGTATACCTGAAAAGCAGATTAGAATAAAGGACACCAAAATATAAATATAAGTATAGAATACTGCTTGGGAAAAAACACACACACACAAATGGCTTTTGAAACCTGTGCAGATGGATGAATATTGTTTTTAGAGGAAATTACATTGAAGAGTTGTGTGCAACACGAAACAATGAGGATTAATGCCATAATCAAGACCAAAAAATAATAATAAAAGAAAAAGAAGAAGAAGAAGAAGAATTGCAGTAAATGCAGAGGAACGGCCATCCTGCTCCTCTTCAACAGTATGCAGTGCACATTATTTGCATTTTGGTTTTTCTGATAGCTGAATAACTGTATACAGTGGGAAAGATCATTGACATTAAAGCACCTTCAAGGAAAAAGTTTGTTTTGGAATAAAGACCTCGCAACCCTGAAGGTTTTGCTAAACTGTTGTTTAAGCTTATGGTAATTTAGATTTTTTTTTTTACACCATGTCTATACTGGAAGTGACTGATGTCACACGTTTCCACATAGGTATGCCATTTCACTTTGTATACGTTATTTTTAGAAGAACAAAGCAATTTTATACATAATGTTACAACTGCTCATTTATATGGTTAAAAAAAACAAAAGATGATTTAAATGTATTTATTAAATCAATTTATTTCGATTCAATTTTATTACAGATGGACTGGAAAAATAAAGCTGGAGTGGCTGTACAGCACAAAAAAAAAGCCTGTAACAAAAAGACGCTTTGGAGAAAAAAAAAAACCTTGAGAATTGGGGGCAAAAATAGAAACGGGCCGACAACAATGCGACATATTGAACATTTCAAGTGTAGACAGATTTGTTGGTTATAATAGGAGCTATTGAGTTTTGTTACGTGGTGATGTGGCACTCACATCCAGTGTTGACACGGCATCAAACTGTGAAGCACAGCTGTCAGGATTTTATAATTCTGGGTGAATAAATCAGAGAGAATACAAGGTCTTACAACGGTCAGACTGGGAAAAAAACTGAGATTTGCACAATATGTGCGTGTATGTTCTTCTTCTTCTGGAAGCAGGACTTGGGTGTGCAGCATGAGAAAGGGTGTCATTGGCACACAGACATTCCTCGCCCTTTCCGCCCACCCAGTCCAACAGCCATTCCTCCTGGTGCAGGGCCTGGTATGTATCAGGCTTTGCTCTCAGGTTGGTCCTGGTGCACCAGAGCTCCCGCTGTAACACTATGTGGTATTTAAAGGGATAGTTCACCCGAAAATGAAAATTCTGTCATAATTTAAAAGCACAGTATGTAAATTTACGCCACTAGAGGTCTCTTATTCAAAACAAAGGCGTAGTTTGATGACGCCTTTATTTTGCTGAATCATGTGAGGTGTTGTCTTCATGCCTACAGTCGGTGGAAAAGAATCAGGACAGGACTCGGGCAGAAATCATGTTCATGGATGAGATTATTAACGTTACTGTAGTATGAAGCAGAGCAGGGCCAAGTGCTGTGAGAGCAGAAAAGAGGCCGCTGGAGCGATTGCTAATGAGAGACGAGCGCGACACACGCCTCGAGAGCAGCCGAACTTTTACTATGCCAGTCGCCAATTCCGCTTCTTCCAGTCATGCATATGTGGGGTAACGCAGTGCTGTTTTATCATATTAGATACATTTGTGTGTTGAAAGTTGTTATAGTGCTATAGTGCGTTCGCTCAGTGGCTGCTATAAGACACTCTTGTTGCACACTGCAGTAAGCTAGATCGATATTAGGTATGGTAAAACATAGTACTCACTGTATATCAAGAAAACAAGATTTAAACAATAAGACTTACTGCTGAGCTATACATGAACAACATTAACAATGATAAGTTTTCTGTCGATGAATATATCCACACCTGTCTAATAAAACACATAATATATTAAAGCGTCTTTAGTGTTTCCATGGTTCCTTCAAAATAAACCCAGAAATCAAGGGTAACGTAAGTACACAAGTCAATAAAGTTTTTGGATATTTTAATCCAAAAATCTTACATATTGTGCCTTTAATCACCATCATGTTGTTCCAGACCTGCATGACTTTTTCTTTGGAACACAAAAGAAGAAAAGTAATTTTTTTTTTTAATGTTAGCTTGTGGATCAATATTAGCTTGAGCATGGGGATATAAAGGAAAAACTCAACATAGACCATAAGTATTTTTATTTTTTTTAATCTCTACTTCAGTTGCCACATTCACGCTGTTGTTTTTTTTGGGACCCATTCAAAATGAATATATAATAATAATACATTTTATTATTGCTATTTAAATATTTTTATTTTATTAAATTAAAATGTACAATTTAAACAAACTAATAAAGAAATATATTACGTAGCCATGAATTAATGGTTCATTTCCATGATTTACTACAACTAATTATTATTATTTTATTTTACAAAGCAACAGTAAAATTACAATACTCATGTTCATGGCCCTCCTAAATTCTGTGCTAAGTCAATTCTGTTCTGTGCTGAGTCAAACGAATCACACCTTTCACCAAAAGGTGACAAGTTCGCAACACTGGGTCCAAAACACCATTGGATGAATCCAGGTGACTTTTATTGTATGGACCAAAACAGTTCTTCTAAATATTTTCTTTTGTATTCCACAAAGGAATTAAGTCACAGATTTGGAACCACATGAGGGTGAATAAAAGATGACAAAATTTTCATTTCTGGGTGAACTATCCCATTAAGACTGTGAATCCATACACCGAGAAAGATGCCCAGCACGCATTTCAACCACAAACATTCTCTTTATTTCACTTTAAAGGATTATAGAAATGCTTTGAGAAGTGCAAATTGGTCAATATTCCAGATATTTCCTAATAATATTAATAATTATTATAACAATATTATTAATAATATATTTCTTTATATAATGTCTATACTTGTTGCAGTCAGGGTGAAATATTACGCAGGCTCAGCCTTAAGACACCAATCAACTTGAACACCTGTCACCCACTGACCCGTTTTTTCCAGGGCCACGTCCTGTATACCAGTTATTTTTCCGAGTTCTTCCGAGGCCGTCGGAAGCTAGACATGTTCTCTAGTGCATAGATGCGCCGCGAGACTTCCTCAATCCCAGCGGCGTCGAATTCTCCCAAAACCTGTTCGTCGCACTCGACTGCAATGGCGTGCTCCACCGGGATGCATGGGTAATCATCCAGTCTGGCGCCGCCTCCCAATCCCAACCCTAATCCTAGTCCCAATCCCAACCCTGTGGCTTCAGTGCCCATAATCTCCTCCGCCTGCTCTACGGAGCAGCACAGCTCGCCTCCACTTGCAACACCCAATCCCATACCCCCGCTGGGCACGGCCGAGCCGTTCATGGCCCCTGGGTGCTGAGGTGCGGAGACAGACGGTAATGTACTGGCTATGTCTGTAGGTACTTCCAGAGGTTTCTCCATATGTGCCTCGGACACAGTCTCTCCATCCTCATGTGTTTCTACAGTCTTACCTACTTCCACGCTCACAATCTCTGTGGATGGTGCTGATGGAATCTCCGGAGTGGTCATGGGATCAGGATGAGCCATGGCCGTGTTATAACTAGGTGGAGGGGTTCGGAATTTCTGTTTATCTGGATCTGAGCCAGACCGCTTCTGGACGTCGCGCTCAGGGGAACTGGAGAGGGTCGGAAATCCCACTTCGGATGCGGTGGAAACGGTGAGATGAGACTTCAGAGGGACGGGAATGGACATGGAGACATGGTGCCTATCACTAAGAGAGAAGAACAGAAACAGAGGCACATGGTTATGATTTTCAATCACCTTTAATTCGCTTCAGAATCGAGAGAGCAAGAAATCGAGAGATGGGAAAGAAACTCAAGAGTGTGAAGATGCTGATGTCAGTGGAGCTCTTTGTTGCTGATGGATCATCTCATAATTCATTTACACACATCCAGAGCCTGGGAGAGCTCAGTCAGAGTCTCTGATCCTCACCCTCACACACGCACTCAAACAAATACACTCGCACCCCCCTAAAACACACACAGCTGTTGGACTTCATACATCATCTGAAATATGACGTCTAGAAAGTAAAACAATTGTATAGGATTAGTCATCCTTCACAAGGAGCTTTCACAGAGAGCTGAAACAAGCTGCAAAGTTATAAAAGTAGCACCGTGCACATGCAAAAACAGTCAGTACCTATAGATACAATTAAAAGTTTGGGGTTTGTAAAATTTCAAGCATTTATAATGTTACAAAATATTTCTTTATAAATACAGAATTTCTATTCATCAAAGAATCATGAAAAAAAAGTATCATATTTCTTACAATAATATTAAGCAATACAACTGTTTTCAACTTTGATAATAATAATAAATGTTTCTTGGGCACCAAATCAGCATATTAGAATGATTTCTGAAGGATCATGTGACACTGAGGACTGGTGTAATGATGCTGAAAAATCATCTTTGCCATCACTGGAATAAATTACATTATAAATATATTGAAATAGAAAACACACATTTTAAATTGCAATAATATTTCACATTATTACTGTTTTTACTATATTTTTGATCAAATAAATGCAGCCTGTGTGAGTCTAAGTTTCTAACAAAAACATTTAAAAAAAAAAAAAAACTTACAAACAACAAACTTTTGAACGGTAGTGTACCTTGAGAAAAAAAAGTGTAATTTTACAGATTCACCAAGTAGTTCTTTTTCTGCTATAATTAAAATGCTTGGTATATTATATACACAAAAGAAGATATTTTAAAGAATGTTGGTAACCAGACAGTTGATGGTAGCCATTGACTTCCATAGTAGGAAAAGAAAAGAAAAAAAATACTATGGAAGTCAATGGCTACCATTAACTGTCTGGTTACCAACATTCTTTAAACTATCTTCTTTTATGTTTAAAAGAAGAAAGAAATTCATAAAGGTTTGGAACAACTTGAGGGTAAATAAATGATGATAGAATTTTATTTTTTTATTTTTGGGTAAACTATTCCTTTAAAACTCACATAAAATGAGGGCATGAGCTGTATACTCTATCCCACAATGCAATGCATTTGACTTTCCATGTGCTTGTGAGATAATTTTTTTTTTTTTTTATTTTACACAAAAATGGATTTTAAAAAATGTAAAGAAACTGCTTTATTTCTGAAATGACAACAGGATGCCACTCGTTGACATACTGTAATGAGGTCATGTGACAACAATTTGGCATTTTATTGTTTGAATTGTTTAAGGATGTATAGTGTTCTTTCACATTTAATCTTATTGTCCATATGTTTGTGTGTCTTTAATACTTTAATAGTGAGGATAATCACTCAAAGCCGCACAGTATGAGTGGTGGAGAGATATGCGGTTTAATTCCTGTGTGTCTGGACAGGCTGCACTGCTACATAGCAGCTTTAATGTTGTCCGACCGCAGCAATGAATTTTATTACCAAGAATAAGCAAAGAAACATGCTCACAAATTCCTCATCAGTTCACTGAAAACAAACATCTAATGGCTGACCATAGCGTGGCGTGTACCGTATATTCGATTTCCCAAATGATTGTTCTTGCGCTCAGACCGTTCGGCACATAATTAGATCCAGTTTTCAGACGTGAAATTGAGAGAGACGTTCCAAATGAAATGGTACTGCGAGCAAAACCATAGCATTTCAAAACAGCAGGGTAGCGTTTAAAAGCATTAGGGTAGCGTTTAAAAACGTGTCTGCTATGGTCAAATAATGACGACCTCTGATTGTGAAAATGACTCGTTGAACTCCATCTCTCAGACTAATATAATTTATATATATGATTACAAATTATAATAAAAAGCTATATATTTTAAAATATCTCATTAGCCCTCAAATACTGTCTATAACAGCCACAAAACACCAACTTATGCATGCGTTATGTAGATATGTAAAACATATGGGCTCCATCTAGCCAAGTGTTTAGACGTCATACCCCCCTAGCAGGGAAAAATAAAGCATTTTTTGTTTGGAGCAGGAGGCTATTTGTTACACTGTGCTTCCCCTTATAAATGAGTTCCTCTAAACATGTGTCAAACCACAACCCTTAATCAAGAGCAAGGGGCCGGTGTGTGCTGGTGGATGGTGTGGGGCTAAAGATCGCCTGTGCGGTTGAGTCGAGGCAGAAGAAGAGGGGGCTATTTGCACTCAAGCATGCCAGACTGATCTCCCAGAACCATCATAATATTTTTCATGCAGCACATTTTTTTCTGTTGGACTTAAACTTGGCTCTTAATGTGGGCCAATTAGACAGTCCTCACCCCTCCCTCCAAGAGCAGAGCATTGGCAGGGAGAGGGAAAGTATCTCAGAGCTTCCTGTGTGGGGATGGGTGGTGGTCCAGGAGTGAACCGGAGGGGCTGCGGAAGAATAACGACGGCAGAGGTGTGTATTTCTAGTGAAACAGACTCTGGAACGAGAAACAGACTCAAACTACCCAGGAGGAATTTGGGAAACCACGAATTCTCCACGGTTGGGTGAGAAGCGAAAATAAATGCAGGATGACTGTAAATAAAGATAGTTCGAATAATGTTTGCTTAAGACCTTACACCTCCTCCTACAGACATGGATATACTGAATTACATTAATGGCCCAGCACATATGTCCGCATAATAACATACTAACAAAATACATGCAGACATACAAATAATAATAATCATAAAAATATCATATATATATATATATATATATATATAGTCATTTTTTAAATAGGCAATTATGTAATTATAATAATATATTTGACCATTATTATAATTGACAATTATTTAATTACAATAACACAATTGTAAATTTAATTTTCATTTATTTCCTTTTATATTGTAATCAAAAATAGTCATTTCAATTAGAAAATAGAATTTTGCAAGCAAGTAGAGCAGCATTCCTTAATTCATTTGAGGGTATGACTAGGAAAATGTAACATGACATTTTTTTGGATCCAAGAAACTGAGAGAAGCATCTTTTTCCGATTATAGAAGGACTGGCCTTCATTCAGAGTCAAGCAGCATCGCACAAATGCCTTTGCGCTAATTTACCTATTGACATAAAAATGTATTGTTTATGGGGGCGACAAATTGTTTCCTGCATTCCTGGGTCTGGATATGCAACAGTAATGACTCTTCAAAATGATGACAGGAATGATCACACATCCTGCATGTTATGGAGATTGTTTCCGGCAACTAAGGATGATGGCCAAAGTTGTCATGGAGGCCGGGGTCTGCTTGGAATGCTTTATTGGCAAGATGGCTGTGAGATTGTGAAAAATAAAGGAATAGAGGAATTCTGATGGAATTATGGAGGAACACTCCACCAGATGTGAGTACAAACACCTATCAGTATGTTATCCACAGAGACCACTTCATCCCACTGTGCAAATCTATCTGGACAGTTCCAAGAGTTCTTCGCTCTGATTCAATGCCTATAACTTTGTTTGTGAGCAGCAACTGAAATAAATTGAAAAGGAAAAAAGGGGGGAGAAAACATTGGGAGAAAATATGAATATGAATGAAAACATAGATTTATAACAAATTATATAAAACTAAAAAAACTAAAAAATAAAAAAATAAAATTAACGATTATATTTTATTATTATATAGTATTATATATATATATATATATTTTTAAGTGTGTGAGTGTGTATATAGGTCATTGATGAATAAGGTTTTTAAAAGATATAATTCATTTTGAAGTTTTATTAAGTGTTAACAATGAGATTATAATCAATTAACACTACTTTTGTCTTTTTTTTTTTATAAGATGGATTAAATTTTTCACTAAAAAAATATTCGGTTTTACCGAATGACGATATTTTCAAACAATGCTACCAAACTGATATCTAGCTAGTTAGCTGGTTAGCTTGCTAGTTAGCTAGCAAAAGGAGAAGTTTTTAAAATATTATAACATTTTCCATGTTTTATAGCAGTTGTACCGAATGATCTGATGTTTCGGGACATGCGTATGAGCAAGTGAAAACATGAATTTTTCAAATAGTTAAAAGAGAGTTAGTTAGTTTGCTTCACAACCATGTGTTTCTTTGCAGGTGTCTGAATGATGTCACATCCTGTTACGATATTGACCGCATGACTTGATCCAAAATGGTCGCTCTATATTAGTTACTCCAAATGACATCAATGAAATTCATTTTTCTGGACATTCTTTCTTATAACAGAGCAACAACTTCTACACATAATTTTAATACCATTTTGCACTATGTTGATATATGATGTTATAAAATCATGCCAGAATAAAAAATATATACATTTATTACATTTTAAGATGTTTTAATCACAAATGAAATGGCTGTATTGACCTTTGGATGGTTAAACCGAATGACCTTTTGACACTTCAAAATCTTTACAATACCTTTATATGTAGGAAAATATAATTAAAACCTTTTGGATTCAATAAAAGAGATCTAGTTGTACTACCTTACATACTTTGGATGTCATATCTTTGTTTATTATTATTACCTGTGTTTCAACCAAGATTGGCTAACTTATAGTTGTCTCTGCACATTAAGCTGGCATAAGAGAAGGTATTTTAACATCGAAAGGACCTATATTTCTTAGTGTACCCAGGATTAAGGGATTACTATGGGTGGACATCCAAAAACATTGTTTGTTATGAATCAGGCCTTCCTTCAAACTATTTGACAGCCATTTATATACTGGATTAGCAAAAGCTTGTTGTGAAAATGTTTAATAAAACAGTCGCTTGATGAATCATGTTCCCATATGGATGGAAAAGAATCCACCTGAATCTTTCCAACTACGGTGCCAAGTTACACAACTTACTGTAGATGGGTGGAGCTTGTGATTTTGGGCCAGCGCTATAGGCTAAATTGGGTGGGTGGGTTTAGATTTAAACCAAACCAATGAAAAAAACAAAAATAAGAAGTGTTGAAAAAAATAAAAAGGTAAAAATTTATGGTTTGTTAGTGTTGCACTTTCACCAGACTTCCAAGGGGTTCTTCAGAACTTCAAACCCCACCGTAGAGTTTCCATCCTGGGGTGTTGAGTCACATCAAGCCCCTTCACTTCCACATTCCCCCCTGCGCCTCCCTGTCTTTACCAGCTCTCAAGAGCTCCACAGTGGGGCTGCAGGACCTCTAAAGCGCTGCCAGAGTCCTGTGCCATAAATAAGAGAATGTTTCGCATATTCGGTTTGAACTCGGCAGGACACGTCATTAACACAGCGGCACCATGTCTTGCACCCCCCGTCTGCCTTTCACCATCTTCGCTCTCGGTTTCTTCTTATACTCCATCCACTGTTGGACATTTTCTCTCATCGTTTTGCTCTTCTTCCCCACTTGGCATCTCAGACTGTTCACGCTCCAACTGGAAACCGCCAGAACGCATGAGACTGATTATGGCTCCAGATGAAGGCAACGAAGACTGAATCTCGCTGACAATCAGTGTTTGAATGGGAAAAAGCAAGTGGATGGTGAAAGGATCGGTTAGAGATATGAGATAATCAGACTAAGCTTGTTCGACAGGACTCAGCCATGTTAACATTTTAGACAAAACTAAAAGATATGGCACAATCTGCATACAATTTGCACCCACAGAATGCTCATAGATGGAGCGCCTGTCATTTACAAAATTCTACATTTTTCCTCCAAGTCCACAAAAACGCAAAGTCCACAGATTCTGAATGGGCTTTGTTGGTCAGCCATTTCTAACAGACTTTAGTTTGAGCAAACATTATTTAATGTGACAAGTCACCATGAAATCAAATTGACAATTCTTTTTTTTTTTTTTTTTTTTTTTATAATATATTATTATATTATATTATAAATTATGTGTGCACATAATCTTTATTCAAAATAACTTTCCCTCCCACTTGCAGCAACATCTCTTCCCTTCTCTGATGACATGTTTACTGGTGTGAGGGCGGGACAACCTGCCACTCACATGAGATCGACCAATAGCAAACCACAATGATCCGGCGATCCAATCAATTACAGATGGATAAAAAGAAGTCCCACCCTACATTTTCTTGTTCAAGAAGCTGTTTCATTCAGACATACATCGTAATAGGAAAGAAAAAGACTATCGCAACTTCCGTTTCATCCTGACTTTAATGTGACAAAAACAAACACACAAGTCACATGTGGGATATACCCACTTTTTTTTTTTTTTTTTTTTTTAGATCTCTTACCATTAATGCTCAAGGGTGAAGTGAAAGAGGGCAAATCATCATTATCTTTGCTAGATGCTTTACTGTACATCTATTAAAAGTTAATCATTTACCGTGTTTTAAATGCTCTCTGATACTGATTCTGATTGATACATTTTATTTTTTATCATTTTAAGTCACCATTTACCATATATCTCCTTTGTTGCCGCCACAATTATGTCATCACATACACCAACTCAGTCAAATTTGTTTCCTAGAGTTTCCAAGTTGGAAAAATTGAGTCCAAATTTAAGTGGAGTTCAGCTGCATTTTTTCCCAAATAGGAAGTTGGAAATTCCAACAATTGGAACACAGTGTTGAGGTCCTAGGTAACATCATATTAGGTTACCTGACTTGGCATCTCAAATTGTGTATTCCAAAAACTTGGAACAAGGTAGTTTTCCCTGAAAAAAAGATATATACTTTATCATCCAGTCTGTAAATCGAGCTGAAACGCATGCTGAGTCCAGCAATCTGAGCCAACGGTTCTGTCAAACGACCACATATTAATAACCCCTGTTCAGGAGGGTTTATTTTTTTCAGTTGTTAGACATGCGACATGCAAAACTCCTGAACACACTCAAACACACACAGCGGGACTGTGTGTGTTCAGACCCTGTCATCTTTTATAACAAATTTGAACAGATCAAACAATTTCATTAAGCCTGTCTCGAAAAGTTCACCATCTCCTTTTACTATATAAACGTCCATTGAGATTAAGGAAGAAGGGCAAAATAAATCTCCATATTTTCCCAAAGTGTGCTCCTCTGAATCCGCATAAGTTCCCATGGTACACCTGTGCAGTACTTCCACCATTTCCATTTCTTCCCATGCTTTCTCTGCGATTCCCGTCCCCTTCTTTTTCCCTCAAAGGAATTCCTGCAGCTGCCCTGATGCAGATTTTTATGCGCCGATAATTCACATCTCTGGCCCCTGCCCTGGAAACATTATCTAAACTGAGAGGGGAGGGAGTGTAGGAAAGGAAGTGGATGCAAGAGTAATAAAAGCAGTCTGCAACAAACGGAAAATAAAAGAATCCATTTACTCTATATTTCATATTTCAGCTCTGGATCCAGAGAGTTGCGACCAGCGCTGGAGAACGGAGTCTAGACCTCCTGTTTGACTCACTCAGGAGTAAACGCTTGCAGAAACGCTGTTTAATGTAACATGACTCTAAGAGGGTCTCGATGTGCTGTAAGTTATGGTTTACGGCTGGGGGGCTGTATGAGGGAGATGTCAAAAGGAATGTTCTGAAGTTTTGTGTTTGTGTATACGGTCCCCCCTCCCCGGGGGAGGCGGAAACTGCTCTTTCACGGTTCTAAGCGTACCGTCGAGTCAACACGACTGCCCTCCAGGTCCGTTTAGCCATGCAGTGCAACCGCCGGTTCACCGGACTTCCACTTCCTCATTTACTTCCTGCCACTCTGTACGGTTCAAAAGGTCAAAAGGTCATACTTTCATCTGTTCCATCTTAAGCATTTCCACAACCCATTTAACATGGGGGGGGGGGGGTTCAAAACACAGATTATTAAATTAACGTTCAGATAGATGGTTTGCCTATCACTGAACCAAGAAAGAGCTGGCGAGATCAAAAGCAGGCTTTTTTTAAGAGTGTGTTTTTGACTGCCATTGGTTTTAAAGGGGATACACTTGGGAATTTTTATCATCATTGTTGTGAAAATGCTCATTTTGTTGCTTTATAAAGCTGGCAAGGTTACTACAGTGGTTTATCACAGTGCATATCAACAGACAGCAGATTTAGAAAGCTTACAGTGTACTGTTTATAATCCTTTTAGACCCTAAATTATTGCTAAAATGATTTACCACTTTGAGAACAAAATCGTAAATATAGCTTCTTGCTAAATGTGAATAAAAACAAGATTTTTACATTTTCTGAAAATAAATATGAATATAATTAATATTTTACTTTTTCTTGGGAAAATATGACTACAAATATGTAAAGAAATATGAAAAATAAATATAAAGAATATTTTTATATTTTCTGGAAAAATATGAGTAAAAACTTGAAAAAATATTTTTTTTCTGTGAAAAAATATAAATAAAATATTTTTACATTTTCTGAGAAATATTAGTACACAAAAAGAAAATATGAAAATACATATTCATGTTATGAATATTTTTACATTTTCTCAAGAAAAATAAGAATTATAAAAACAAATAAGAAAAAAAGTCAGTGCTCTTCAAAGATTAAAAAAAAAAAAAAAAAAAAAACAGTAGTTGCCAAGTTACTGCCAAGTCAAAATAACATTCTAGTCACTAGATATGGCTTGAGTCCCTCAATCAAAGTCAGTCTACAGTATTTTTATCAGCCAGTTTTATCACCCACCACATAAAAATAATAAGTCTGATCACAAACTGAGGTATGCTTCATGTCCATAGTTTAGCCAACACCAATAACAATGTTATAACTTACCATCTTACAAGTAGTCCATGCTCTAGGAAGTTTTTGAGGTTGGGTAAAGTCTGACGCAGATCTGGGGTGGAGAGCCCATGCTGGTACCTCAACTGTATAATGAGAAACACAGAGGAAATTTGTTTGTTACAACCATCATCACCTTTCTGAACGATGAGCATACGATCACTATATGGCATTACCTGGGCATCATGCCATCAGCTAGTGCAGCAGGTTAATTCATTACCCCACAGGTGAACATACTGTACACACACACACACACACACACACACACACAAAGGATTTCCATCTGCAGATGTTTAAGATATTTAGTCTGCATGCTGCAGAACCACTGACAGGAGACATTAACCAGCTCCTGGTTCTCTTAAGTTTCAAATTAATATTTAATAAAGATGGGATGGGATCATAAAAAAGAGAGTGAAAGCAGTCCTAGAGCTGTTTAGGTACGTTCATAGACTGCCTAGAACCACTCAGAACCAAAACTGACACAACATTATTACTGACCAGTAAAGCAACCAAATGAAATCATTTAAAATAAATATTTATTATAATATAATTGTATATAATTATATAATTGATACATATTTACTATAATGTATTTCCTATAATTATATAATTAATAAATATTTATAAAAATAATTTAAAATGTATAAATATAATATATAAATATAATTAATAATTAATAATTATAATAAATATAAAAAATATAATTAATAATATAATAAATAATTTATGACTATTATTATGGTACGATCAATTTCAGATCCCCGTTTAATTCAAGTTCTGGCTACATGTTAGTAAGGCAGACTAGATAGTTAGACATAAAAAAGTGGAGTTATACTCACATGACAATCTCAAACAGTTATAGCCTTGTAAGCCACTGGCCTCAATAAAAATAAATAAATAAATAAAATAAAAAACCTCTGCCATAACATAACACAACACAGCACTATTATATACTATTTATATACACCTAATTCTACTGTTTTAGACTCTTTTATAGAGGAAAACAAGGCAGGGGAGAGCTATTGAAGAGATACACTGACAGAAAGAAAGAGTAAGAGAACGAGATGTTGTGTCAAAGAAAATATGAGACTGACCCAATAAGCTCGAACGTTTTATTTTCCCCTTTAGTACAATCGCTCAGTCTAATACACTGGCCATCAATGCTCTCTGACATACTAACACCAACACACACTACAATAATACAGCACGTGTGTGTGTGTGTACAGATGGGGATGGGATGTGGAAGGGGAAAAGACAAAGATAAGAAAAAAGGAAGTGTGAGAGAGAGAAATGGCACACATCTGGAACGAATGAAAGAAGGGAGGAAAAAAAAAAAACTCTTCCCCAAAAAGCAAGATTTTCTCTTGCTCTTCTTAAAAAAACTTACTTCCTTCCTGGACTGTGGCAATGACAAAACAGTCTTTCCCAAGAGCCAAGATCCAAGCAATCAGACGTGAATCGTACGCGAGACTTAAACATGTAGCATAGCAAAAAACAATAAAAAAAAACCAAAAAAAAAAAACATAGCGCCTCTTTTGGCTTGGAGGTGAAACACAACTATAGCAGTCAATTTAGTTAAATTGAAAAGGAAGTGCATAAGGTCTCAAGGGCAACTAATGCATTAAGGACACTCCTTGACAAACATCTGGTTTATCTAGCCGCATGGCAACACCCTCCTTATGTCTTCATAAAACCTGATCAATCATCATAACACCATAGTGACAGATGATCCGCATGTGATTTCAATTAGAACTGATCCTGCTGCCACGATGACACTCCTACAGGCCAAGAATCCAATACGGATACCAGGGGTGAGAGAGAAAATGAGCGACAGAAATACTCTGGATAATGGGGTAGGTGAAGACCAATGACAACATGGAGCAAAAGCCATTTCCATTGGTTCACTAGTGCTCTGCTACAGGCCAAAAAAGGACTGTTTATTTCATAAAACTGGACAGAAATGGGGGAAATGAGCATGTACAATTATCCACAGATATACAGTATCTCACAGAAGTGAGTACACCACTCACATTTTTGTAAATATTTTATTATATCTTTTCATGTGACAACACTGAAGAAATGACACTTTGCTACATTGTAAGGTAGGGAGTTTACAGCTTGTATAACAGTGTAAATTTGCTGTCCCCTCAAAATAACTCAACACACAGTCCTTAATGTCTAAACCGCTGGCCACAAAAGTGAGTATACCCCTAAGTGAAAATGTTCAAATTGGGCCCAAAGTGTCAATATTTTGTGTGGCCACCATTATTTTCCAGCACTGCCTTAACCCTCTTGGGCATGGAGTTCACCAGAGCTTCACAGGTTTCCACTGGAGTCCTCTTCCACTCCTCCATGACGACATCACTGAGCTGGTGGATGTTAGAGACCTTGCGCTCCTCCACCTTCCGTTTGAGGATGCCCCACAGATGCTCAATAGGGTTTAGGTACCCTCAGCTTCTTTAGCAAGGCAGTGGTCGTCTTGGAGGTGTGTTGGGGGTCGTTATCATGTTGGAATTCTGCCCTGCGGCTCAGTCTCTTCGAAGGGACGGGATCATGCTCTGCTTCAGTATGTCACAGTACATGTTGGCATTCATGGTTCCCTCAATGAACTGTAGCTCCCCAATGCTGGCAGCACTCATGCAGCCCCAGACCATGACACACCCACCAACATGTTTGACCATGCTACTCCTCACCTGGCTGCCACCACACACGCTTGACACCATCTGAACCAAATAAGTTTATCTTTGTCTCATCAGACCACAGGACCGGTTCATGTCCTTAGTCTGCTTGTCTTCAGCAAACTGTTTGCGGGCTTTTTGTGCATCATCTTTAGAAGGGGCTTCCTTCTGGGACGACAGCCATGCAGACCAATTTGATGCAGTGTGTGGCGTATGGTCTGAGCACTGACAGACTGACCCCCACCCCTTCAACCCCTCCAGCAATGCTGGCAGCACTCATACATCTATTTCCCAAACACAACCTCTGGATATGACGCTGAGCATGTGCACTCAACTTCTTTGGTTGACCATGGCGAGGCCTGTTCTGAGTGGAACCTGTCCTGTTAAACCGCTGTATGGTCTTGGCCACCATGCTGCAGCTCAGTATCAGGGTCTTGGCAATCTTCTTTATGTAGAGCAACAATTCTTTTTTTCAGATCCTCAGAGAGTTCTTTGCCATGAGGCGCCATGTTGAACTTCCAGTGACCAGTATGAGAGAGTGAGAGTGATAACACCAAATTTAACACACCTGAGACCTTGTAACACTAACGAGTCACATGACACCGGGGAGAGAAAATGGCTAATTGGGCCCAATTTGGACATTTTCACTTAGGGGTGTACTCACTTTTGTGGCCAGCAGTTTAGACATTAATGGCTGTGTGTTGAGTTATTTTGAGGGGACAGCAAATTTACACTGTTATACAAGCTGTACACTCACTACTCTACATTGTAGCAAAGTGTCATTTCTACAGTGTCACATGAAAAGATATAATAAAATATGATATACAAAAATGTGAGGGGTGTACTCACTTCTGTAAGATACTGTATATACATTATCAGCCAAAATGGTAAAACTCAACCTAAAATTGTCAGATATGGCACCAATATAAACTCAAAAAGATTTATGTATTTGAATTGCATATAAAACTTCCATCCATTTGGATTACTTGGTTTTAACATCAACAAACTAACAAACTTAATGTGATGCAAATTTGTCACTCATGTGTATTGTGCAAATATGCAGTATAACATCATTTCGATACCCAAGTCTTTGTATTCATTGTGCTATTTCTGTTTGCCTCCCTAGAGCAACTTGACATCACTGTGAATGCGTGTAGTTTCTTTTCAATAAAGGACCCCTGGGATCTACCTTTTGTTTCTTTATAGAGGGCACTGCTCCAAGTCTCCACTGGTGATGAAATGGTCAATTCCACACAGAACTAACAGCCTTATTCATTCATGGATAAAAGTACACCTCTGGCTTTGACCAGATGCCCATGTGCTGGGATCCGCATGTGGACCAAAAGGAAAAAAGGACTTTGGAAGTATGTGCCAACAGCAACAGCATTCCGTATTAGAATCAGAACGGGGTGTACCACTTATGCCTGGCCGACTGCCTAAAACCATATTTGTTCAGTGTTTCTCTGACAAAGATACTGATTAGATTAAACTCAAAAGTCAGTGAGAGTTTCCAGAAAAGTGAAACTGAAAATGAAGTAGGACGGACATGGTCGAATAGCCAAACACACAATCCAATCCGACCCCCTCGTAAAGCGTTGACTCGGCGTGAATGTTTTTACGAACCGTCACTAATGCTGGGAAACGTGGCTTTCACTCTGTGGTGATGAAGACGATCATTATCGGTTTGCCTGATGAGCTTCCCTGATGAGGAGTCTATAGGTCTGTTCCAAAACCTGAAAAATGCTAGCTTTGCAGGCAGAAGATAACTCGTTCTGGAAAAAATTTAATGCAGCAAGTTTCGCGGTAAAAAACAATCCTAGAGTGTATTGTGCAACGAGCACAAAAAAATCTTGATTGGAAACATATTTCATTCAATGTAGAAGAGCATCAATAAAAATTTGAAAAATAAAAATGAGATATTTGTAAGTGTAAATGTGTTTTTATATTCATTAGAGCATCACTCTGTAAGCTTAGCGAAATGCAAACATAAAGCTCTATTGAATTGAGTTGTGTGTTTAGTCTTCAACGCAAAGTGCTATTTGCGTGGCATGTGGAGTTGCTTGTAGAGGGTTACAAATCAGTCAAGTATGGGATTCCATGATAGTTATAATGCTCCCTTAGTAGGCAGCATGCAGTGCACTAGGCTTTGGAACAAAGCTATTGTAAATACACTTTTCATCAAAATTTTTTATGTTTAATTAATTGACTCAAAAACACTGTCACTCAAAAGATTGGGGTCAGATTTTTTTTTTTTTTTTTTTGAAAGGAGGGTGCATTAAGTTGATCAAAAATTGTTCATAATGTAATATGATGTATTTCAAATAAATGCTGTTCTTTTGGACTTCCTACTTATCAAAAAAATCAGAATAAATAAATAAATAAATGCATCACATTTTCTATAAAAATATTAAGCAGCACAACGGTTTTCAACATCAATAATAATAAGAAATCAGCATATTAGAATGATTTCTGAAGGACCATGTGACACTGAAGACTGGAGTAATGATGCTGAAAATTCAGTTTTGTCATCACAGGAATAAATTACATTTTAAATTAAATTAAAATACAAAACAATTATTTAAAATAGCATATTATTTAACAATAATACTGTTTTTACATTATTTTTGATTGAATAATTGCAACCTTAGTGAGCATAAGAGAAAAACATTAAACAAATCTTACCGACCCCAAACCTTTAAATGGTAGTGTATATTTATTTATATTTATATAATATACTTTTTTCTGCCAACTTGGATTTATTTCACTGAGCTCATCACAATGCTTTATGGGATTTCTTTTTTAGTTAAGGACATGTGTGGCGCTACCTTAGTATTTAGCCAAAAAAAGTGGCTTAAATTTTGACTGTCTTTGCGTTGGAAGCGGGCCCATGGTGCCTTAAAATACCATCTCTATAGGCATCTCACTAGTTTTGGAACGGAGCATTTGTGTGTGTATTCATTCAAGGATTGTAATTCTTCCAAAACCGAGAACTAGAATGCAGCCAAGAGTGCTGATCTGAAACCTGATAGGAAGCTCAAGGAAGAGCGGAATAGTGACATCATTGGATTGAAAGGGGCACAATCGCAATTGTTTCGACTGTAGGCTTGCGTCAGTGTGTGTGTGTGTGTGTGTCCTAGAGTACCATTGTGATTGCCTCCTCCATCTGCACGCCAACCCTTCTCATATCACATAAACAACAAAATCCCTTTTTATTCACACATATACAAGCATATAAACGGACAAAAGGAAAGATATGTTTTACACCATACAAAAAAAAATTTAAGTAGCATGTCAATAATTCAACTAGTAGTCATTAATAATCACCCACCCACTCCCTAGGGCAGCCTACCCCTATAAAGCAATGCATTACGGGAAGAAATCTGCTCCTGCAATCTTGCAAGTCAAAGGCATTTGGCATGCACATTTGATTTCATTACTGCCTTTGTTCATCCTTACAATTTTTGCTACACATGTTTAAGAGCCGAGCACATCTGGCCCACGAGCCCCGCGCTGGCGTGCTGCGTGACGGAGGTATGCGCGCTCCTCTTTCCCCTGTGTGCTTCGCATTACACCCTAGCTTGAGTTGCAGCATTTGTGAATTGCTTTTGGCAAAGAGAGCTGGGATAGATTATAGTATAAACCTGGACAAAGTATTTTTAAGCAAACAACTGCCCTTTTCCCCTCCCTAAGCTCAAGGACAAACAAATAAATATCCAGAACACGAAAAGCGTGCCATCGGCAAAGACAGTAGGAGCATCTTGGGGAACTTGGCCCTGCGTGGATCGGCACGTCGGTCTTAATTAAAAGAGACAGTATGACCTGCTGACAAGTTGAAGCAACAAACAGAGCAGCGGGTAGCATAGGGCTCTCGCAAATAGAGATTTAAAAACGTACAAAAGAGAAGAGAGAGACTAACACAACAGTATATTTAGTTTCTTTTTTGCACTGCAGACAGTTTTAAATCAAAGCGGGTGTTGACAGACACAGAGCAAAGTGAATTGTGGGTGAATAATGAGTTGTTAGTGTAACGACGGAGGCATCTGCTGTGATTTAAAACCTTGGTGAGGATTTCGATAAACATAATAGCGCAGGGGCATTTGAAAGTATGTGAAAGCTACTGAAAAAAGTTTTTAAAAATTGTTGGATATAAGAATTCAAAGCAAACAGTATACAGGCCTTTCTTCTTGCCTTTTCCGGGTGCTATTTGCCTGAGGTGTTCTGTTTGTTTTTGATGCTGGTTTTGGAATCAGGTCATCTGAGAATAGCTTGTGGATGCATGCTGTGTACGAATGAAAACGATATAGGAACATTCTTCTGCCGTCTCCATCTTGACCCAGGTGCTCCAGACTCCTACCGCACATTCTCCAGACTCGACTAAACCAAGGTTCTTGAATTTCTTCTATGGATGGGAATAGCCACATAAATGAAATGTTCAGATTGGTTGTAGATAAAAGACAGGTGGTTTTCCAAGTGCAGGTTTGAAAAGATGCATGGGATACTACAGCAAACGAACATGTCTTGATGTCCTGGTAACAAGAGAAGCTCTGGAATGAGTTGGGTCATGACTTGAACATTTTTAACATATTGGTCACACTTAATAGCATGCAAATGTGGCACTATAGCAAATTCATATGGCAGAAAGTTTGTTCTTCTTCTTTTTTTTTTTTAAGTTAACATAAGACGTTAACTAGAAAACTTGAGATGCTTGAGACGGTCCATCTACCAGCATTCCCTATTTTACTATACATTTTTAAAATGACAAATATATAAAAATATATAAAAAAATGAAATAAAATGAATTATAATACAATATAACAACAATATATGAGAAAAAAATAAAAAAGTAAACTAAATAAAAAGTATTAAATTACATAATATAATTAAAAAAGCACATTTTGAACTCCACTGTGTAAATATATTTCCAAAATAACAAAAACATTTCAAAGAAATGAACTTAACACCTGGAATCTCAGCTGTATTTGTGTTCCATCATCTGTATTTAAATTAACAGTTTTTCCCCTTTTCTTCCCTTTCACCCTGTTTTTCCCCCACTTCTGCCACAACCAATTTTCTTACATACTAAAGGCTTAAAGAGGTTCTCATTTTTTCTAGGGAAATTAGAAGCGTCACATGATATGAAGACTGTGTCCCAAATGAAGCTTTTTTATTCCATCAGAGGTCATGTTGATGAGGGTTTTGTCATCAAATAAGTCACATCAATTCAATGCAAAGGGGGGCAGAGAATCTCTTGACAACACAGTGAGGCAGATGCTTGGGAGGGTCGGAAATCTGCAAGGCCATAACTTTTCATCAGCGGAGTAATTTTACAAACGTAGATGGCCGTGCAGCAACTCTGGATCCAAACTCCAGAGATCTCGGACCCACGCAGTGAGCTTTTGCAGTAAATTTCAATAAAAACTGAATCCTTGAGGTATAGATGAGGATATTCCCTTCTTGTCCTGTTTCATAAAAACTGACATGGGGAATGGTTTTTCTGGTTGGCCGAGTTCTTGCCCCCCCAAGGGATGGTAATCAGGGGCCCCGGATGGTCCCCTATTAGTGCGCTTAGGAGGGGTCGGCACAGGTGCTTTCCTTATGTTACCCACCCAGGTCAGAGATATAAAAGGGCCAGGAACAAACTATGGGTGTAGACACACACAAAGACACGCAACATCGATCAAAGTGTCTCAAAGACTGTGATGAGTTATCAATATTTAGGTGTTCTTAATCAGGTTTTGGTCATGGCCTTCCTTTTCTCATGTTATATGGAAGGTATACAAAGTTGAAGCTCATATATTAACTTGTTGTTTGAAAAACACAAAATGGTGGCTTTGCTCTAACCTTGAAGAGAAGGATTTTTAAAGAGATCTCTCCTCAGATTTGGCTTCTTACAGGGCCGTTCTTGTAAATTAATTGATGAGGGAAGACATTTTTGACAAACCTTGGCTCTGACCACTCGTACTTGCTTATACCCACTCTGACCCTGAATTTTAGAAAGTTTAGAAAGAGACAGTTCTTCAAGAGACAGTCCTTCAAGTTGGCCAAATGCTTGTATAACTCTGTTTGCTAAGAAGTTAACTCAAATGCAATACTGGTCTATATGTTGAACTGATAAGCCTCTTTGTAATATAACATCTATCATTTTCTGGGATACTTTCGATTCTTACTTGCTTTCCCAAAGCCATTGTGACATCAAGGTCTAACTGTTTGGCACCGGGGACTGGGTACAAGCTTGCATAAAACAGTATAACAGAAAGGCACCATATTGTTTGGGTTATTCAGGAGAAAGGCATGCATATATTAGCTATCAGGGCTAATGCCCATGCCAAGTACATTACTAAGGATTTGAAGGTAAAAACGGCCTCGAGATGTTTGAGGTCTTGGCTTCGGTGCTGCAAGATAGTTGTTTTGAATCAAACATCAAAAGAAACAGAAAATGCTCTCGAAATGTTCCCCATTGTGTCCGAGGCCAATGTGGGAGTGTAAATATATGCAACAAAACACTCAAGCCATCACTAAACGTCTAAGCAAAAATTCTGAATGGACTTTCCAGCTTGGTTAACTTGTATAATGCAGAGCTTTGGCCTCACTGAGCAGCTGAAGTATCCAATACACAATGAAGCAGGCTTATGTAAACCACAGTGACTGCTTGAAAACACATGCTAGGCATTCTGGCTGCAACGCTAACAAAATTAGCCATGAAAACTTTCAATGGACTGTGGCCATAAAGATGCCTCTGAGCTATTCTCCATCCAGATATCTCACCAGGTTTTAAGCCAATCAAAATTTGCATATCAGGTTAGCATGTGGATAATATTACCATTGCAACACGATCAAAAAAAAAAAAAAAAAAGGAGTAAAATATAAGACATTTTAGAGATGGCAAACGAGTTGTACACAAACTTACAAACTAGCTTAAACTTTTTACACAACATTTGGAGATTGCTTTTGAATGTGCACTCGCTTTTCGTGATTGTACCTAATCTGTGTACAAGGAGAGGCTATACTGACTGCAAATTTTCAAATTTACTTATTACTTTCACATCAAATCCTTCTCCATCTCCTTATATCCTTACATGTGATAAGAGAAATCCGAGTCCTGCTGCATTGTGCTGCGACTCAGCAGCTCATGCTGTATGGAGCAGAGCAGACACTTTCAATTTACAATTGTAGAGTCAGTTGTCTAACTGAACTAAATGGTTTTCATTCCTATGAAAAAGCAAAAGAACAAGGGCGGCGGTGCCGCGGTGGGCAAGTTGTATGGCCGAACACTGGGTAAGATGGACTACCGCAGCAAGCTTAATATACATCTAAAATTAACACTCACCAAGCACCAAATGCAAGTAAAAACCGGCACTGGTGTCAGTCACTTGCTGGCCAGGAACATTTTTATGAATTCTAACAATGCAATATTGTGAGAACATGAACGTGAGCAAACGTGAACGACCCTCGGGACAGTTGGTTGGCCAGTGCTACATCATCAGAAAGTTTAAGAATAGTCCATTTAAATATTCAGGTGCAAAAAGACGCAAAAGGGAACTCAATTCATTACCCAGAAAGCCCCATCACAGACAGTGTGCACATAATAAATTGAGCTCTTTTTCACGCCTTGCGCTTGAACGGACAAATCCACACGAAATTATGTAAAAAAAATAAAAATAAAAAATAAAAAAAAAGTCTATCTGGATGAGTATCCTAGTTAACATAGTCAGTTATGTCTTAAGTGAACGTAAACAGTAGAGAAAGAAAATCCATATGTACAGTATCAATATATTGGATCCGTGTATTAGGTCTTAAAGTTACAGCATACTAATACTACTGTTAGACCTACCTGAAAAACCCACCTGAAAAGCACTGTTTATTTCATTTGTATCTTAGTTCTATTGTTTTTATTTGTGCTATTGCTTGTAATTTGATACTTTGTTTTTATTTTATTACTGACTGTTTACTTGTCTTTAATCATGTTTTAAATTTATATTAGTTAGGCTAGTACTTTTAGCTGTGGTGTCGAAATTGTAATAGAGAATTGTGACTTTTCACTGGTATCTACAATTTTGGTGTTATATATGTATACATATATATATATATATATATATATATATACATATATATATACATATATATATATATATATATATATATATATATATATATATATATATATATATATATATATATATATATACACACACACACACACACACACACATAGTAATAAGTACAGTTGGTACAATCCTCTTCTAGTCAACACAATATCCAAATCTTTATCTCCTGGTTTAACAACTGTTGTGATCTTTAATCCTAGTTTCCTCGACCTTCAAAACACTGTTGACAGTTGTTAAAACTGTTGGAAAATATGAGGACAGAAATTTTTAACAAGGACTTAATATTGGATTTAGAGTGATTACACTAAAATGTGTTTTCTTGATTGACAAATAAGCTCATGCCAATTCATAATACTACCTCTGAGAGCTCCAAAAAAAAAAAAAATAAATAAAAAAATTATTTTGTTACATTTAGAGGAAGGAGTCACAAGCCCTTAATTTTACCTCAGGTTTCACAGTCCTTGACCCTTATATCTCAAGCCCTCAGTAACACTTTCTACCACTTCTTTTCCACTACCACTACTTATTTCCCTTCCTCCGTTCTTCCTTTCTTTCTGTCCAAACTCGTAATAATAAAACACAGGTGTGGTTATGTGTACCGGTCGGATTTAGCCAGATGCCAACAAGCTTAATTCGAAACATTAATTCTAGCTTTTGCGTTACTCAACCTTACACTTTATTGAGTATCATATGGACACGTTACAGAGACAACATATTTACATAATTACGGGAAAGGCGTACTAAGGCGAATGGGAAATTTAATTTGGAGACCACCGGTAACAAGGGCCTGCTGTTTCCAGGCTCTCACGAGACAGATACACACACACACACACACACACACACACACACACACACACACAAATGCTGCTGTATAACAGGACTATTATTAGACTGACATTTCAGACATATACATACTTTTCATTCTTTCATTCGATAATACAAAAAAAGGGTTGTCCGATAAAGGCTTTACCAGGTGATCTCCTCACGTGTGTTTAAGGGTGTAGATGCTTGGAAACTAATGTGCCATTCTTTATGTGATGTCATAGACTGGGAATCTACAACTACAACATTCACTGATTTAAAAGTTAAGACAAGTCTCTAAAAATGAGGCAGAATTTGTCACAGAGTGAATTTCTGATTAATCCGCCAACTGTTTTTACAATAAATATATATTAAATGTGTTAATAACTTATATATATATATATATATATATATATATATATATATATATATATATATATATAACATAAATTGGACTCATTTCAATCGGGCAACAATACCAGATTAAGACAAAATATATCAAATATATTTTCAATGACAACAGATTTAGAAAAAATATTGAAAGATATATTGTCAATATAAAAAAAAAAATTAGATAAAATAAAATAAATGACAACACATTTAGACATAATATTAAAAAGATACTGTGAATGGTCACAGATTCAGACAAAATATATCTATTGTCAATGACAACAGGTTAAAACAAGCAGCAAACCCTCACATTTTATTTTGCATTCTTCTAAATAAATATGCATGACTTCTAATGCGTAAATTTTATTCTGGGCTTTTGCCCATGACTTTTTCACAAACAATGGCATAAAAGATGGTAATACTGAAAGTTTTGGCAGACATTATCATTATATAATATTATTGGTTATTTCATGGTGAACAAGTGTTGATATCAAAAGACAGAGGGGGAGTGCCTATTCATTAGATGCCATCAAAAAGATTATGGCTTTTAATAATTGGCCTTATAACATTATAAGAGAATATCTGAGTGGTGAGTCACAAAATATAATGGCAAAGCTATAGTCTATGGTTTGTAATATTATAGGAACATATGGTGCATATTAATCGCACATGTAGTGTAAATGACGACTAGATGTTAAAAGGAACATTTACAAAGCCAGCATTATGAATTTTGTTTCATTTAAACTTTTTAACTTACAGTAATTGTAGTATAATGCCAAATTGTGTTTTCTTATGCTATGAATGCAACACAAAAAAATTCCATTAAAAAAAGTGATATTTGGATAAATGGATGGATGGATGGATGGATGGATGGATGGATGGATGGATGGATGGATGGATGGATGGATGGATGGATGGATGGATGGATGGATGGATGGATGGATGGATGGATGGATGGATGGATGGATGGATGGATGGATGGATGGATGGATGGATGGATGGATGGATGGATGGTTTTCCCTTCATCCTGAAACTTGTCTGGTAGGGTCTATAGTCTCTTCTGTGAATGTACAGTATATGAAGCCTATTAGAGTGTAAACACTTTTGATGACCTGACCTCATAGTGTGCACTGGCACCTGTCAGAGCAGTCGCCCGCCGAGGGGTCCCAGAGCCATCGCTGGAGTCGTAAACTTGAATGAATGGAGTAACGTCAGCCCATGTTAACCTAAGGAGGGGTAACTCTAAACCAACACTGCACTCTAAGGGGTCAGAGTAACCTGTTAACACCATAGTGACAAACAAAGACAGCCATTCATCCGATCAAGTGGGGAGGGAGGCACCACCGACTTAAAGCATTCACAAAATGTGTACAGGACACATTTCTTGAACTGTCAACAAGTAATTTCTTGCTATAAAAACTGTATTTACAGTCTAGACAAAAAGGAATTAGCAGGACAGTGCCGTTTAGCGGGTTCTACTTTTATAACCCAATATGGATAGATGGATTCATTCCGGAAACCCACACAGAATGAAAAACCCTCGTTTACGTAGGTGTAACTGCCAAATAAAGCCATTAAAACATTATTTTCATTTCAGCCAAAAAGTCTGGCACGGTTATAACCAAGCTTTATAATTTGGAATAGAACTTGTTGAGGGTTTCTTTATTGGGCCTGTTATTTTAGGGCAGAGGAACGGCTCCATAAAGGGCACGGTAAAAAAAACATGACACAGAGCAGCTGTAAGATGCCCAACCTATACAGAGCCAAACACAATCACAGCTTATTGCAATAAACCCTCCATTCTCCTATTCAATTGTCCTCTCCCCTCTGCTTTATGGGACTTTATGGTGGAGGATTTCATAAAAGCCCCTCAGCAAAGGTCAAAGGTTAGTGCTCAAGTCCTGAATGGTGCACATTCTTCTTCATCTCTCTTGGTGACGACACCTTCTGGTTCTTTGGTGTAATAAGAGGTAAAATAAACATTTCTGGTGTCAATGAAAAGGTTCTTAAAGGGACTGTAAGGATATACAAGATGAAAAAAAAAAAGGTTAGAAATCAATTAATCTGATGTTGAAATGAAACCCCACAGCACTGTGACATAATTTACAGTGATGTTATGAGCGGTTGCCAGGACAAACAGTTAATATAACCTAAAAACAATAGACAAAGGATCCATCAAAGCCAACAGACTCCTGAAAGAGGCCATTCCAAATCCGAGATGAGGGAATTTCTGCAGTAAACCCTTCAAACCGGAAATTTCAAGCCATTTTACACCAATGATAGTTAGACAGCAAGTTTTATCATTGTAATTGCAGTTCAGGCTAAAGGGTGCTGACAACCCCCTGTTTTGAGATGATGATAGATCTGTTTTTTTGCTTTTTGGGAGTTTAACACTAGGCTGTGTGTTCTTGAGCAGCGTTTTTGGCGTGTGGCTCAAAGAGCCATCTCTCAACACAGGTATGTCAGTCTGTGCCTCCTCACAGACGAAACAAACACAGATACTCTATGAAGCTCTATAAGGCCTTTTGTGATTGTTTTTTAAAACTGTTTTCAAATGCTGGGTGGTCTTTGGTTGTTATATGAAGGACACTGTATAAAAAGCACAGTACTGTACAGTATTAATTTACAGTACTGTAAATTAATCTGGGTCAAGAGAAAGTTAAAGTTAATTCCACAACAACAACAACAACAACAACAAAAAACTGTTCTGTATCTGCATGCAAATACATAAAAGTATATTAATAAAACCATTCTGGTTTGTGCCTGTAGAGATTGTTCTGATTGGGTTGGTTGTAATTAATTAAATTAAAACTTGGAAATGAAAAATGTTTTAGCTTAAAAAATTAAGAAATTACATATTATGACAAATAAAAATATTTACAATTTTTGCTGATATAATTTGGGTCACACTTTAGATTATGGTCCAGTTCTCACTATTAACTAACTATTAACTATGACTTTTGCCTCAATAAACTCCTAATTACTGCTTATTAAAAGTTAGTAAGGTAGTTGTTAAGTTTAAGTATTGGGTAGTGTAACCGGTCCTACTCGACCAGCTCCGAGCGCGCCTCTTGAGGTCAGAGGAGTGAGGTTTACACGCACAGCTCTTACTAGCTTGTCACAGTTACACTCACCCCCCCCAAACCTCACTCTCATCCGGGTCACGGCACCAAATATAACTGGTCGTACTCGACCCGCTCCAAGAGGGATTCGAACCGGCATCTCCAGCATGGGAGGTAGGCACGCTAAAGACCGCAGTCTCTAGCACGCCTTGAGGCCAGGTGAGTGAGGTTTACACATACAGCACTTACCAGCTTGCCTCCGTTACACTCATCCCCCTAAACTTCACTCCCATCTGGGTCACGGCACCAAATACAGAAGCATTTTGAGACATTTGCACCCTGCTGTAACTAGGTAAACATAAATGTGTGTCTGCATACTATATACAGTACTATAAGAAGTGGGCCATATTCCAGCACTAAACCAACAGTGAGATAAGCCAATGCTGATACCCTGAGGTATCTGAGGCAGGAGATTGTGGTCTGCTTCAGAACAGCCGCAGCACAAAGTCTACATTATGCCTCCCCAAAGAACAACACTCCACCAAGTGCTCCTGTATCAGACCTCAAAAAAAGAAAAGAAAAAAAAAAGGAATGGGAACAAATATCAAATGTTTTTACAAGGAAAAAAGCAGCAACTATTAAATATCAATCCATATATACATTCCTAAACAAAACTATGGACGCTGGGAGACTCGAGCAAGCTGCAGTGAGCATGAAGACTTATCTCTTCCAAAACCTTTTGTGTCAAGAATTTGTGATTTCAAAAAAGAAAACACTCCCAGGATTTGTCCAGCTGAGGTACAGCATAATCTTTAGAGATAAAACAACTTATTTTTCTTTTGTGAAACTAAAAGAGCAAAAACAAGAGCCAGTTATCCGTGAACAAAAGTGGGAGCTTTTGATAAGCATCCACAATTCCCGTTTGTGCAATATTTCAGTACTTATCAAAAATAAATAATACATTTTTGAAAACTATAGACTATGCAAATAATGAAATAACCAGATTTGGTTTATGTATCTTAGTGGACCAGAGTTCAGAATCTCAGGCCTCAATTATGTACCTAAATTGTTGTTTTTTTGGGGGATTCTTTAGGAATCTTTCTCTCAGTCCAGCTCATAATCACTCTTAAAAGATTAGTTAAAAGCTTGCACAGGTTAACATCAACTAGAAAGTAAATTATACCTGCCTAAGACTCCATGATCTTTCCAATACACTGACTAATCCCTAAGAGACCGAGATAAATGCCAAGCCGATATCAGTTTTCCTAATGCTACCGCCTTGACTACATCCTGCTCCCACAACACAGCAAATGTGGGCATTTTCATGGGCAGACCTAGAGATGGCAGAGACTACAAACAAAGTTTCCATTCTCCCCTTCCTGAAAAACAAGAAAGGTACAGGTAGAGGGGAAAAAGGGAAGGAGGACTGAGATTAAGGGCTAAATCTTTCGATCAATTCAACGTCTGAAAAAGAGTCAGGCATTATTCTCGTTTCTGGCCGCAACTTCAGAGAGCAATTCAAAAGGAGGCCATGCGAATATGGTTAGCAGAAAAACCTAGAGCCGACTACTATAAAGTCCCAAATTATGAATAACGTCCTGCATTTTTCCGCTTCTGACACCTACTTGCCAAGGCCAAAACCCACAGCGTGTCCTGTTAATGGTGATTTGGTTAATGGCCATTGGTGGAAACAGGACTTGGCCAACAGGTCTGAGCAGGAACAGACTAATGAGGAGAATGTGAATGAGCCTGTGCATAATGAGTACATATTCCTTGAGTCGTTTAACACATTGCAGCTCTCTCACCACGTTCCTCTACCTCTGCTCTATAGGACCATGTCTAATTAAGTTTTAACCAAGTTATATAGGCATTTTGGCCAATATATATTATATTAATTTGGGCAATAATTGTTTTGTATTTGCATTAGGATTGCTTATAATAAACATTAATAAATTATTATATAAATATAATATTGTGGAATATCACAATGTAGAATATAACATGTTTCTAGTGAAATTAAACACTGATTTTATAGAAAATATAGAGTAGAAAAGGACTGTTTAGTATTGAATTGGAAGAATAAGGTCTGATTTTAATAAAATAACAGATATGGCCAGTGATCCACGGGTCCTGTTCTGTTTAAAAAGCAACAATCCAAGAAAGTAAATATTTAATGTATGCACATACTATGCATATTTTTGGTACATTGGTGATAAATATGTGTACACTTTTGATTGAAAAGATTGATGTGTACACTTTGACTTTTGATTTTGAGTGTTATTGTCTAATATTAAAGTTAAAATATCTAAATATCCTAAATATTCTTGAGAAGCAACAAATAAGGTTTTATGTTCAGAAAATATGTATTTTGTCTTACTGAACTGGCAGATATTTTCACTTGTTTCACATATAAAGAAGTTAAAAACAAGCTAAAAAAATCTGCCAGTGAAGTAAAACTTATATTCAAGACTCAACCAATGAAAATATCATAGCACATGCAGTGTTGCTTAAATTTGTATTGCTTTAAAGATAAAGAAATAATTTCTGCCTGTAAAGAAAGTAAAAAAAAAAAAATCATTTGATCTTATTTAAGAAGTCAAGTTTTGCAATTTTGTTGACCATATGGACAAAACAATTATTCTAGCAATGTACAAAATACTTGAAATTTTAAAAACAGTAGATTTAAATCTAGAGAATGTAAACGGGAGGACCCGATATCTGGATTAACGGCTGCAGGTGGGAACTGTCCTACTGGCAGGATGATGGAGAGTCTTACTTACACAACACATCAGAAACAAGAGGAAATGCCTGGATAACTGGGATGTTAAGCCTTCCTTGGGAGACAGAATGAATGGATGTTGTTAGAGGTGAAAAAGTAAAAGACATATGGGAAAAAAGCCAAAGAGACAAAGTCCTTCAGGAAGCTTAAATGCGGTAAATGCAACAGAATACTGCTTAGTTGAAGAAGATATTGAACTTACTGTGAAGGAATTACTTTTCACATCCTGTGCAATGTTTTATTATACATCCTAAAATGTCCAACCCTGGATCTTTAGGCCTGAAAGGTTGAGCATCTGAGCATGCTCTATTCACCATTATGCACTAGAACAAGGCACATAATAATTGGTGCTAAAGCCAATTAGTGTCTTTGCGGGCCATTTGTGTGCCTCATATCTCATATTTGACTGAAAAAGATGTTTCAACTACTGAGTGACATCTAACACCAATTAGTGGCGATATAGAGGTGTCAGGAGTCATGAGGCTTGTGTGTGTCTGCATGGGAGAAAGTTAAATTAAGCAATTCCAGACTGTTAAACTCCAGTGGTGTTTATTTAACAGCCACTTTCACTGGCCAGTTAACTCTTTTTCATCAGCTGTGAAACCATTACAGGGGCCCTGGGAGAAGAGGGAACCGGTAGGCCTCACCCCATCACCAAACACTTCATTCACTTTGCTAAGATCCACAGCTTTTTGTAAGCTCTTGGGGTGAAGTTCATGACTGATGGTTTTCAAAATCCTTGATAAATATCCATTCCACTTCCAGGCGAAGTAATAGAGGCTGACAGGATGGACGCAAGGTAGAAATGATCCTCCTTAATGGAGTGATACTTTATGGGCCCCGAGAGAGTCACGTGACAATCAGCGTGAATGTGGACAGAATGATGAGAGAGAGTCGAAGAGGGAATGGAAAAGAGAGATAGAGGAGCAAAAGAGAAAAAAAAAGCCAAATGAAGGATAAATTATGATGGAAGATGAAAGCTAGATCATAACTGAGCTCTTGTCTATTTCTTCCAAAGATCTTCTTCAAAGAATAGCAGCTCATCCATTGTGCCCAAATGAGATTGAAAAGCTGCAGATCTGTAGTAATAAAACCCAGATGCTTCAGAAATGGCCAGCACAGGCCTGAAAACTACCAGAGCATCAGGCTTTCACTCTTTTTTCCCCCTCATCCTCATCCTTTTTAAATCTCCACCAGATGGAATCAAGCGTTTTCTCCTGTATTTTTTTTTCTGGGAGATGGTTTAACTTCATCAAGGGAGAATTACCCAGCAGATGTGTAGAGCAAGTTAAGTGTGACACGTTAAAATAGCCCACAAAGGTTTGGTGTGAATTAAGAAGAACAACAAGTCTTCCTACCCTGAACACATAAAACTTGCCCGGAATCTGCAGCTGGGACAGAGGAGAGCTGACATAGCGGTTTCCAATCTCTAAACCAATTGACATTCCCTTTGTAAGGATGTGCTCTGTGACCACCGTGATGACAATCTAAACCACTTTAAAAACTCACTTTACTTCAAAAAGAATTGGGCTGAATCATGCTTTACGTGCATGCTAACTCTTAGCAAGCTCAACATTATGCATTGTTGCATTATGAAATGTATCATTATGGAATGCAATTCATAATGCAAAGAAAACATCTTCTAACATCTTCTATGGTCAGTTTTCCCTTTCGGGTTGAAAACAGCCATAGTGGAGCAATAGTTTCAAGAGAATCATGCTAAGCAAGTAAGTCTAAAGTTAAGTAAACTATCAACATGTTCATAGTCAGCTACCTAAATAACACTATTGGTTTAAATGCTATGGCCATTTGAAGGTAACTATATCGCCCCCTACAGTTTTGTTACTGGCACAGTTAAGATAGTCACCCAATACTGAAAATTGTTTAATCACCATCATGCGGTTCTAAACTTGGTATGACTTACTTTCTTCTATGGAACACAAAAGAAGATATTCTATAAATGAATAAATGACAGCATTTCCATTTCTGGGTAAGCTTATTTATGCACAATGGAACCACACTCTTGCAATACATTGGCACAAATCTCAGTACCAGGGCACAAGCTATTTGTAAACTCAGTAGTATGTTTTTGGGTTGGTTGGACCACTGTGTGTGAATAAACTCGATTTTGTTATGTGAATTGGTAAACAGTAATCTTGAAACAGTCAAGAAACAGATTTTCATTGCAAAATTCTTCAGTTCAGCTGTGGAACAGAGCCTCAACTTTCACGCGGTCTCTTTGTTCCTGCAGCAAGACAAATGACAGCTCTGAAAAATGGCAGCCAGCTTTACGTCACCACTTTACGCCACACTGTCTTGATAAGATGACAACTCAAAACACAGTTGGAGAATAACAGGAACTTAATAAACCCTTTGCAGACTACATGACGACTTCTCCACTTTGCCCTGTTTTCTTTATCCCTGAATGTAATTTGTCAGTCATTAAAAAAACTGTATTTGAAGAGCAACTTACAAGAAGCCGCAGAGGTTATCGATTATAAGAAAAAAAGTACACTTCAATGGAAAATAGAACAGAGCCAATAGAGACTTTACACCACAGCAAACTACTCTAAATTTAAAAACAGCTGGAAACAGTAGCCCGGCTATTAAGTCATTGACAATGATTGTCCGCCAACTCTTTCTTGCATCTGTGAGAACATTTTTTCATTTTTATTTGGTAAAGAGCTCTTGTCAGCAGAGCTAAGAGCTTGGCAGGCGTAGACTTGATAGCTTCAAAAGAACATGTTCTTGAAAAACCTGGAGTCTAGTGTATGAAGCTCAAAGTATGATATGTATTCTCCTCAAGATCATATATTTGCAGACTTAGACGTCTAGTTTTTCACCAAAAAAAAGTAATAAAATCAAAAAAAGTGCATAGAATGCCAAATTACCTGATGATATAGAATTGGCTCTTCTAGTATGGCTTACAACAAATTTCTGGCTCACAGTCAGACTCAGGACTCAAGGGGAAGTCTTCTTCTGTTTGTGAGGTTTCTTTTTCCATAGAGCAGTAAACAAACAAACAAACACATACTGTACCCTCGAGACACACCCGCATCATTAGTGGGCCACTGGAGACTGGGGACTACCTTTTCTGGCACATATATATTTAGTGGCTCTCTCTCCTCTTTGCGGTGCGAGGCAAACCCCTGGCTGCCGACCTAAAACCGTGGAAATTCAATTACAGCCATTTAAGTGTTTCATAAAGCCATAGGAGGCTAGCCAGAGGTATGCTTATAAAACCAGGAGCAAGTGAAGGTGACGAGTGCTAACGGTCCAATGCTCTCTCTGTTGCTCTCTTTTATACTCCCTCTTTCCATCTGTCCCCCTCTCCTCGCTTAGAAACACTGAATGGGTTACCAGGAGGACAATGACAGACAAAACAACAGCCCCAGATACACTCGTAAATCACGGTGGGTTGGCTGAAGTCCCGGGCTAAGAGCAAGTCGCTGTTTCTGAGCTTTACGTGCATCCAAAAGCTCACAGGGAAACCCACCCAGACAGTCAGTGTCACTAGCCAATGTAGGATCCACGGAGAGAAAAATGAGAGAGAAATGGAAAGAGAAAGAGATTTAAAATGTTCTCTAAAGCTGGATGAAAAGAAGGACAGGCAGAAAGTGCGGTGTGCCTCAGGTGTCTGTCTTAGGACTAATTTATATCTTCTTTAAAGGAAAGTTCTGTCATTGTTTACTCACCCACGTGTTCTTTCAAAATTGCATTCGTTTTTTTTCTTGGAGCACAAAAGGAGAAAATTTAGAGAACTGTACTGGTCAAACTTTTCCATGTATTTAGAATGAACAGAAACCGAGGGTGTCAAGCTTAAAAAATTATGTAATAGCTTGTTGTCCATAAAATTGTGTTATATTCCAAGTCTATTCTGAAGCCATACAATAGCTTTGAGTGAGAAGCAGACCAGAATGTAAGTCATTATTCAAATCGAAAAAAATACTTTTCGGTCTGCTCCACACACAAAGCTATTATATGACTTCAGAATACTTAGTGGTATTGACTAATCTTATTATACTTTCATGGTGCTTTTGTGTTATTTTTGAAGCATGAAAGCTGCAATCTACATTCAGTGCAATTACATGAAAACAAGTAATGACTACATTTCTTCAAAATGTGACAATTTGACAGAAAAAAAGTCATACAAGTTTGGGAAGACATGAGGGTGAGTAAATGATAGCATAATTAGAAATGGAAGACCAGTCAAGAGAGCACAAATTTGAGCTACAGTTGGCCGTTGGGCGCTACATTAATAGGCATGAAGGGGGCAACTCCTTGTGGTGACATGCTCAGTAATTTCTTGTGGTGTGATATAGCTTTTATGAGTACTGGAAGGCATCCCCGAGAGGTTTCCAGCTCGCTCCGCAGGCTGCTGTAGGTGCTACAGCAACAAGCTATGAGGGGAAGCAAGACCACACAAAGCTAAAGCTAGTGGGAGTAGTAAAAGCAAGGGAGGAGTGTGTGCTAAAACACATAATGTTACCAGACAGACGAACAACCACAACAGCATGTGCTGTAACAGTTTAGAACCAGAATTGCCAGGTTTAAATTAAGAGTCAAGGGCCCACCTTGTAATGGCTCTGGCATTGGTGCTCAATGACTTTAAATAACTAAAAAATTGATGTAGAACTTAGCTGTGACATGCATAAATAAAATATGATGACCAAGGGCCTGTTTTTGAGAGGGCATCAGTGGCAGTCCTTTAACTACTTTATCTGTATCTAAGCAATCTAGTGTAGCTTTTGATCAAATAAAAATAAAATAAAATAAAAGTACTTCCAAAAATTTGGCTCAAAAATATAAAGGGGCATGATGCTTCTGATGTGGATTAAACTCAAATCTTATAAAACAAAAAAGAGAAACACAAACTTCTGAAACCCTTCCCAATAGAGGAAACCTCCATAGACATGTTGTATGAGAAGGTTATATTTAAGAGTGAAGTCTAGTAAAATGAGCTGTTCTGCCAAGAGATCAGCCAGGAGAAACTGGGATCATATATAAAGCTATGAGAAAGGAGAAAGTTGAGAATCTCTGAGGACATCTGAATCACGCGTCCCTGAACAGAATATCAGAGTTAAGAGGAGCAAACACTCGCCAACAAATTTTGGACAAGAGCACAGGGCTTCCTCCGGTGACGTGACACAGCCATATAAAAACACTGAAGAAATACTGGGCACAGTATCAGAGCTAATCTTAATGTTTCATCTAGTCATTGACTTTAGAAGAAAGATAGAGGGAGAGAGGAGGGAAGGAGGAAATAATTAAGAAAAAGTTTTTAAAAAAAAAGAAGAAAAGATGCATGGAAGATTGGACAAATGGAAGAAAGGAAGAAAGAAAAAAGTATTAATAAATCAAACAAATAAATAAATACGGAAAAATACAAATAAACGTGAAATGTAAAATCTATTTAATCTATATAAAATGTAATGAAACAGTAATATTGAGAAATATATATAATATTTTATATATTTTAATATATTTTAAAAATGAATTCCTGTGAAGGCTCCAGTTTTCAATGTTTAGCTAGGTCTTCTCCAGTGATATATTCATTTATCACTGGCTGCATTAATATAAGTAATTTCAGTTGGGTTTGAAATACAGCAGCCATCTGTTATCTTAGAATAACTGGTGAAGGCTTTATTACTGACTGGGTGGGCATGTACAGTCCTAATGGATGAAGTGTAACACACTTCCCAGGCCTCAAGGAAACTCAGCTTATTAAGCCTGATGACTTATGGAAAACAAATTGCTCCTAAAGATAACAGTGAAAATGTGCACCCGCACTGCGATGCAATTACACAGAGCGCTATTACATAAAGCTGTTGAGACAAACCAAATAATCAGTCTTTTTCTCAGAAATTCCACAAGTCAGGTGCAGCAGTGGGGTGAAATGGGATGTAATCTCTTCATCTAGACTAGTTGAGTCCAGTAGTCCATTAATCCGTTTTTTCCCTCCCTCGTCCATAAATCAATTCTGAATAAGAAGACAGCAGGTCCACAGGCTTTGTTCCCATACCCTTTTGAGAACATAGGGTGGTCCCCATGCTAGCGCAGCCCGTTTACGCTCTGCCAAAAACAATTCTTCGGTTGAGATGTGACAAATAAAGTGGGTTAAAAAGTGGTATTTTTTTATAGTTGGGACACAACTCATAACCCTTTTAAAATGGCACCTAAATGTATTAAAATATAAACCACATTTTCTATGATTATGTAGCCGCCTGCTACGCATGCAGAGTGGCTCTCAGTACAGTAATAACCAACATATGTTTGCTAAAAATCGCATTTTGATTTCCTCTATAGGAAAATGAAAATTACCAGTACAGTGAGTGAACTTTCATTGGGCTAAAAGATAGAAAACAAGATTCATTATGCAGTTCACCAAAGCAAACTTCCTTGAAATGGAAAGCGGATGCCGTCTGGCTTGGGAGAGATGGAGAGCTGCTTAAAGAGTTGATCAGTTCCAGGTCTTCTCTTGTCCCCAGTGATGTTGGTTTGGCGGTGAATCTAGGGGGACCAGGGTTCACGGCTACGCAAACAAACACGGCGTAACGCTGGTTTGGATGGACTCACTGAGCCTAGTTTGTGAAGATGAGGCTTTTTATGGAGGGCCGACAGGAGAAGGGCTCTCATTGTGCGAGGGAAGGCGCATACGCAATACAGCGGCTTTTTCTGGAGGGTCCAGTTCACCGCGCTGGGCTGACTCATTCACCACAGGCAGGTCTGCCGGACAGAGAGGAAGGATTCTGGGATAGCCTGGGAATAGTTTGAGCTAAATATGCTGTTCTCTTGGGAGTTCTCTCTCACACTCATCAACTCCCACTTTTATTTACCTGTCTGATGTTAATTAAAAGGAGGGAGAGTAAATAATAAATATGACCAGTCAGCCTTTTTGACTCAATGGGCTGCCTTTAATGGTAAACTTGAGTTAGGAATTTAGAGGTGGGTGTTTCTTCAACTACGACCACTTTTGGCCCTGCGGACTATTAGAAACTAAAAACACATAAAATAAACACTTTTCATACTCATACTAGTTTACTTCATTTGTCTACTAACAACATTGTCTATACATACATTTCTTCCTATTAAACATTTCCACCCCAGTGTAATTTTTTACCACATCTCACATTATTTATAATGTATAGCATTCTGTGATGGAAAATACATTTTACACTTTTTTGGAATAAAAATCTAATTTCATAGCTAGCATTTTATGTATTAAATAAATTATATTTTTACACCTTTTTTTAATAGTTTCACAAATTTCGATTAGAAATATGCACAATAAAAACATTCTGCTATATATATATAAAATATACTTTGTGTCTTTGGTTAACAAGTACACTAACTTCACAAACAACTTTATTAGAAGCAAAATTGGTGTGGTGGAAATGACGCCACAGCTGTTGTACAATACTAATTTTTTTTTTTTCCACATAATTTATACACAATAAATATGGAATTAGTCTTTATAGATTTGTTTAGATTATCATAGTTTTAAAGGGCCCATTATTATGCCCATTTTACAAGATGTAAAATAAGTCTCTGATGTCCCCAGAGTGTGTATGTGAAGTTTTATATCAAAATACCCCACAAATAATTTTTATAGCATGTTAAAATAGCCATTTTTGCCACACACAAAAACATTTTTGTGTGTGTCCCTTTAAATGCAAATGAGCTGCTGCTCCCAGCTATCTTTCAAGAAGAGGGCAGAGCTTCAAGAGCTCATGCAACAAACAAACAGGACAATCTCAAGCACTGAAAATGTTGGACAAAGATGCCTACAGAGCCGGAGAATATATGCTGAACAGGTATAAGTTTAGTTTAAGTACGGTTATAAATTATGTTGTAATTTTGCTTTTATCCACTATTAGTACAAGCCTGTTGTAGTGGACCCTGTCCAAATGATGGTCAAAACTTTATTGATGAGTTTTATGAAGTTTATTGTACAAGTGTATTGTATGAAGTTTATTGTTTTATGAAGTTTATTGATGAGTTTTATGAAGTTTATCACACAAAAGATGAAGTGTCTATTTTCACTCTGAATAAAACAGTACAAGAAGTGAGCATCAAAGCCTTATCCATAAACTCTCTCTCTCCCTTGCGTTATCATCAAATATATACTGTACATACCTTATTCCTTTTTTCGATAGGGATGCTTAATATACTGGTAAACTTTATATCCGAAACACAACTCCGATGAACTGTAATAAAGTGTGTACTCTCCCTTTCATTGCTGCCGTGACCAGTATTGCTCCTGAGACTATAAGCTGGATCACGAACAGTTGGTACTGATCCATCCTTGAGTACAACTTTTTAGCAAAACCTGTGTTTTGTATTGTCTCTTTGCATTGACCCTCGTTCACAAAGCAGTCTGGACTGAAATGATTTGTGCAGACATAAACGAATTTAGGTATATTTTGGGGCACATTACCCTAAAAAATTAATCCACAGCATCCTCAGTGGCTCAGATATTGGGAGAAAATGAAAACTCCTATGTTGACTCTTACATCTAACAACAGAACACCGGGACTGCTTACAAGACATTGTTGTCGGCAAAGCTGCTTGAGCATGGAGGAAATGGCGGACAGCATACAACTCGCTGAGGGCGTAAACTACGGAAATGCAGGACTGTCAGCTGCCATGGGCGGGGCCTGAGCAGTGTGATGTCAAGAGAATCAAAACGGCACGTCTAATGAGACTGCTTTAGTTTAATGGGGATTAAAAAGAAAGGAGTGGGTATATTTTTATCATTGTAGGGTGGTTGTGTTCACACACTGCTAACACACATTTATGTCCAAACAACATGTAAAAGTGGATTTTGCATAATAGGTGCCCTTTAAACAATTTATATTTTTATGACAGATTTTTGTAGTTGAAAGTGGCTGAAAGTCTAGTTCTAGGGTAAGGCTAAAACACAAATAGTTTAAATCAACCTATGGGACATAAAAGTGCCCAAAGTTGAACAAACACCCAGGTATTTATTTACAAAGGGAATGGTAGATCAGCAACAGGCTTGTGCAAATCATTAGATCAAAGTCTCTATTACAGAAATGCAACAAAAAAGGATTCAAAAACATAATTTGATTCCCTAACTCTCTGTTTCTCTCAGTGTTTGTACTCTTTTTGAGGTTAGCGACCCATGAAGGTAATCACATTCAACACTGTGTTGATCTTTCTTTCACAGAAAACAGTAAATCAAGTAAGATAAAAGCACAGTCATGTTAGAATGCATTCAAGGAGAAAAACTCGGAGTCAAGAGCATGAAAAAAAGAAAAGAAAAGGAAGAAGAAACGTGAATGAAGACAACATATGAAAAAGGACTTAAATCCTAAGTTAGTGGGGCTGGTAAAAAACAAGTGAACAAATCACTCATAGACGAACAAGTACAAGAAAATACCACCACATCTAACGGATAGCCATTCCTGGCTCACACTCTGAGGTTAAGTACACAGTCTGATGGAGGTAAATGCTGAATGTGACATATGGAAATTCCTGCTTAATATACACAAATAAAGCCACTTAGCTTGAGTCATTAATCACACAGAGGTGATTTTGTTCACAAAGCACCGTTGTGACCTTGCTAACACTCGCATTAAGGAAAAACGCTCTCACAGGAAGTCAGGTATGTAATAGTAGTAGTTAACTTCTCATACAGGAACCAGCAGCCTTTCACTTCACAGTGAATGAAAATGAGACTACAGGCGTGCAAGCGTTTGCATGCATATCTCCTCTCTCACCTAAGGTTCATATGGTTTCCATCCCAGAAAAGTCATGTTAGATAACAGCCATGACACTAATGGCAACCAAGAATCTCTCACCTCTTTGCAGCTAGAGTTCATGTGCACCTGCAAGACTTTAGGGAACTAAACATATTTCATGTATCTCGAACGATTCAATCGCAAGTGGTCAGAGGTATAAAAGTTTAAATGGGAGGTTTGAAAAGACATGTGACTGTATCACTTTTGTAGCACAAATGCTAAATGTGCGGTCACTAGCGAAATAGCGGTGATGAACCTGTTGCAAAATCTGTGTGGGAAATCTTTTACCCTCATCCGAAATTACAGACTGCATGGATGGACACACTTTGCCAGTTATGTGTGCCTGGCTAGAAAGTGTTTCATCATCAGGTAAACAACCAATAACAAAGCTGTTTAACCAGTGTTATATATGGCTGCCCACTAATAGTTGACTAAAGGTTAGTCAACGAGAAGAGGCTTAGTCAACCAAAATATTATAGCCGGTTAGTCTTGTCACAGTTCCCTGCGTTCCCGGACTCCAGTTCCCATGATCCTCCTTGTTTCCACACCTGCACTCACTTCCTCGTCATCTCCCCATCAGCACTCATCACCTGCACCTGGACCTCATCATCTACACACCCTTTATAATGGACTCACTTCTCTCACTCCTTGTCTGTTCTTATTGTTGTATTATTGTTATACTATACGTGCTTTTGGTTATTTTGTTCTCTTTCATCTATTAAATATCCTATTCTGTGGAAATCAGTGCATGCCTCATCCCTTCAGCAAACCAAGCCATAACAAGTCTCAGAAAAAAAAAAAAAAAAAACTCAACAAGAAGTGGAGAAGCCATGTAGTCCGTGATGGACAAATCATTCCCTGTGGTAATTACATTATGTCGGGAAGGAAATCCAAATGGTCGCCTATCATCCATCGACCTCAAATATGGATTATTATTTGAAACATGTTAGTAGTAGTCACTTTACATGGACGCTCACTCTAATGTTAATCTAGATAAATGTGCGCTATTGTTAGGCGCAGATCCAAGTGTTTGTGTGGAGTGTGGAAGCTAAAGTATAGCGAGCTAACTGCATGACATGGAGGCGCCAGCGCGATCACTTGCATTTTTTCCTGAACTTAAAATTAAAAAATGGTCATACAGATAAGAGTAATACATCATCCGAAACTTTTATTTTTATTTTTATTGGTAAAAATTATTTTATTAATTATTAGGCTTAAATGAAAATATTCTCACAGTGAGACTTGGTAGTAACCACAGGTAAAACCATACATAGCTACTCACTACCACTGTCAAATGATATATATTATGATATGTTATATAGGCCTATAAAAAACGCAGGTACAAACTACACCTTAACAAAGACATGATTTATATATTCCCCTACCCACCTAATAAATATTGCAATATAAATGGCTATAACATGGTTTTTAATATAAATATTCCATATTTCCACAAACCGTGGTAATTTACCACAGTTCATTCATGGTAAATGTTTGTAAGATTGGTGATTTTGGGATTTAAAAGACTTCTATCTTCATTCATGGCACATTTCTCCTGTTTTCCTCATCAGTCTTGTTGGGAATGTTGACTGTTTCATCCGATTTAAAACTAGTTTAATCATCAAGTGATTTGTAGTTTGTAACCAAGCGATGTGTGTCGGATTGAAACGCTAATCTTACTTGATGTTGCAACGCTGTTTAATAATGGTGACCGGGAATAAACGCAGCTCCTTTAAGCTTTCGTTCCGTTATCCGCTGGGCCGTGCTGCGTAGTTCAAAGTAAGCTAGTGAAACACATGAAAACAGCACTGTTTGTTCTGTATTTGTTGTTATTGACCGAGAAACAACTACAGATGATTCAGAGACAGAGCGGTCCAAACGAATCCAAATAATTTCAGATCGTTATGAAAGCACGTTTGGCCAATTCACGGACAGAAATACGGGACACGCATAATAACTGCTGAAATATTTGCACGGAAAACGTTTCTCAGATCAGTCGGAGAAGCGTGCATGGTACGAACAGTGTGTATATAGCCGTACAGCTGCAGGCGCCACTGCGGCCATGTATCAAACCAAATTTAGCCGCACCACAAGGAAAAGAGGAGGAGGGAGATTGGGGTCCTGCGGGCCGGATGAAGGTGATTGGTGGGCAGGATTTGGGCCAGCAGTTGACGAGCCCTGGTATAAATGATTATTTATATAGATCAGTGACCGAAACTCAGCGTATAGGCTACTTGCCTCAAAGACATGAGAAAAATATCTATAGAAACTTGAAACAGGCGCGTTCACTATACTGCGGAGATGGTGAATCAGCGTCGTCAACTTCATCTTTGCAGCCGACATTGACTCAGAAAATGCTAGTTTAATAATAGTCATGAATAGGCTATATATTATGCCTATATATTAAAGGCTTATTATGGTTTAGTATTCTCCTCTGTATATATTTAACTAATTAAATTAATATAAACGCGCGATTAGTCGACTAATGACTTGAATGAACGACTACTAGAAGAAAAAATCTTTAGTCAGGGGCAGCCCTAGTGTTATCATGAATGAAATCTAAAATAAAAACTAAATGAAACCAATGGTGATAATTTAATCATAGTTTTGGATAGTATACCGTAAAACTTGCAACTATGCAACTAGATAGCTATAACACCAGACGCTGTACAATGTAAAATTTTAAATGCGATGAAAATTTAACATTTTAAATGACAGTTTCCCACTTTCACTGCCCTAAAACTTTGAAATCTAAAAATATAAAATTAAACTAAACTGAAACTAGAAAACTAAAATGATTCTAAAACTAACAATGATACAGTGATAACTAATGAAAACAGAACTAAACTCAAACTGAAAGAGACAAACTGAAAATAAATATTAAAAAAGACCAAATAAAAAGTTCTATATAGGAAGAATGCCACCGCTTGGTTCTCAAGTGGAAACTCTCAGTACCTCAACAAGTCCAAAAGCATTGAATGAACAAGTGCAACCAAAGCCTCTTTATCAAATGTACAATCATGAGTGCACCAAAATATGTGTATTAGCATTAGAAAGATATTTAGATCCGGTCATCCAGCAGCGCTGATACTGCCAGGTTTCCTGGCTTTGCAGAGAACAGGGCACAATGCTAGACCTACACTCCAAATTCCCCAGTAATCTTCAACTCACTCTGGGTTTAATTCCAAGCACAGCCCTTCCTGCTGAGCTCTTTGCCAAATAAGATATCTCGCTAGCTTGGCAACTAAGTGCTAATTGTAATATTTCTTTCAGCGTTCTGTTTATGCAGCGTCTCGGGAGGAGGTAATCCGTCCTCGTAGTGCTGCTGTGCTTCAGGAGCTTCAACTGACTCCTTCAACTGAGGATCGGTCACTTCAGTGCTTCTGCCCCCTAGGGGAAGATGAACCATTTAGACAACTCCACACAAATTCACACACATACATGCTAAATAGATGAGTGTGTTTTTTTTTTTTTTTTTTGAAAGCTTGGAAACTTTTTCAAACACATTTTGACCCCAATGATATGGTGTCCAAATCTCCAAACCAACATTCTGAATGATCCATATGAAAGATATTAAACAACAGCAGCACAAGAGCGTTTGTTGTGCTGCCAACAAGAACAAAATTTAAAACAATGACTATTAAAAGCCAAGTTTACAACATTCCAGATGTTGTTGTGACAGTTGAAGGAAGTCTCAGAAGCGGTGTAATGAATTAAATAATCTTGTTATTTAACATAAACAGAAAAGATGTGAAAATGTCTTGTGTTTTTCTTTCTGGTAAGTTTAACTTGTCTTCCTTGTGTTGAAGTCCAAGCCAAAGGAAGTACACTAGCCAAGCCTGACTACCTAAAAAACATTAGAGCTTTGCCTCAGTTTGAAGGCCTTATTGGCAAACATGCTCTATAATGCAACAAACAGAAAAAAAAACTGTTTAAATCGATCTCTCAAACACAAACACACACACAGAAACTACCTTCTGCCATTTCATCGCTAACAACGACCAAATAAGTCACGTAAGGTTGTGATTTAAGGATAATTTCACAGTTGGCTCGTCTGTGGGTTGTCAGAGAAACTAGTCTAAAGAAGCCCTTCATAGGGTCACGAAACACCAGTAAGATGCATTTCTTAGAGGTCATTCACACAGAACGTGTTTTTGCAGAAGTGTTTGACCGTTGTGCTTATGTCTTACGTCTTTTGCAGTATGACACAGCATTCTAATAATGCAGCGGTCAAGATAAAATAAGTTCATTTTTTAACCCTAAAACAGCTGTATCATATTTGAAACCCACATTTCTAAGGCCTCTAAATTATCATTATGATCAAAACTTTGCTGAAAAACCTTTAGTACACAATAGACTGCATATATAAAGTTATAAAGTAAATGTCAGAACAACTTATTTGTATTATTAGTAATAGTGATTTAATAAGAAGAATGCTTACTGGACTGAAGCAACTTAGGTCAACTTGATTATCTATACATCAGTTTTTAGAAAAGTCATGTTAAAATAGGAGTATCAAATATGATACTCTCAATCATCATTGTATTGCTTTGCATTACATGTTTTGTCTTCACAATAAAAAAAATACGGCACTTTGATCATAAAACTAAGCATTTAAATATAGTCTAATTAAGACATTATTAGGAGATATAAAGTGACAACTGATATTTATATGCATTTCATGTAAGTAGTCTGCTATGTAAGAAATAACTGTGCATTATTTTTCAATAATTCAACAACCTGGAGTCAATTATTCCACTTATACTACTGATAACACCTCAAAACATTGTTCAGATGTATTTCAAGACATTTGTCAGGTTGTTGTTCTTATAACGCTCATGTGTGGAACTAATTTCTTAGCCTCTAATCCCATCTAATTAGCTATCTAATCCCAAGCCTCCATTGCTAATTCTAAAACGTCAATTTAGAGCTAGTAACAGAGGCTTAGAGCCATTCATAGCAGACTAATGCAGTTATTAATGTGGTTAGAGTCTTGCAGTATAAACTGTTATAAATATCTCATTGAGAGCTTTCCTCTTACTTTTTGACCAGACCAAATATCAGTACCTTCACCAAACTGCATAAACTAGAGGTGTTTTTCCACCTTGAGCAGGAGCTGCATATTTTCCTATCTCATACTATATAAGCCTGATTTACCAAATATGATACAAAACATAAAACGCATATGCATTTTTGTATTTTAGTTTTTTTTTTTTTTGTTTTTTTTTTAAGATTTTGTCTAAAGGTTTAATGAAATGTTCCATTTAAAAAAATATCACTTTTTTTCTTCCATTCCACTACTCTGCATCATTTTTAAAGGCAAAAATGTGTTCTTTGTGAATGTCCCTTTAAGGTGCGTTCATATAGGGTACTTTCTTCCGTTTCACTGAAACAGCATCTTTAAAATGCGATGCTCATTGTGCAACATGACAAAATGACCTAAAGCATCTGTCAACAAAAAATATATAATACTCACGACAACGCACAGCCCTTCAATAGTACAAATGATTTTCGACAAACATACAAATATTGCACAAAACAGTATCGGTTAAGTACACTAAAAAAAAACTGATCTTGCCTTAAACTGTATTGTTGATGGTGGTGAATTTGTTCAGCTTTGATGGCTACAGCAGCACTGTTTTAAAGGGAATGGATTTAGAGACTTAACTTTTCTGAAAAGACAGAACTTCTCTGCTGACAGTTTCACAGCACGCTAAAACAGCACGTTGTCAGCACGCTAAGAAATTCTCTAAATTCATTCTTTTTAAAGCACCATCACTAAATATTAAAGCAAAAACAAAAATAAAAGCAGACAGCCGTCTATTCTGATTCACCCCTAGCAGCAACAGTGCAAACGACAGAGAAAAACAAATAAAAATACCTTTTAAGTTTTTATCACCATGTTCCTAACTCATCTATCACAGACAAAAGTGCCCAGGCAAAACCCCGCTGGCCACCTGACATTCTTCTCCCTTCCTCCCATGACACGAGGACTAAATAAAAACAACATCCAGTCAGTGTGCTGCTTCAAAGCAACTAAAACACCCCTCCTTTCTCTCTCCCTCCTGCCTGCTTGGATCGTTTTCAAACACACACAATTTAATAAAAGATAGACGTTTAATCTCCTCCATTCCAGAACAAGAGCACCGCTGTGAAACCCGATCTCTGCTTAGTCTCAGCAGCCGGACACACTGAGCCACCGCGGCTACAGCTAACGAACGGAACGCATTAAAGACGAGAGGGACAGACGGGAAAATGTTAGAGGCAGAGACCACGAGAAAAATATCAACAAAATAACAAACAGCACTTCGCTTGCTAGTTATTCGCAAATCATATTAGGTAGGAAAAGCCAAGGTCGATTTTCTAATATTTAGGGGTCACTGCAGCAGCCTAGTCCTATTCGTATTAGGGATGGGCATATCGGAAAAAGATGTAGAGGGGAATACATAAAGCAAGCCTAGTCTTTGGGATCGAGATGGCAGAGTTAAAGCTAAAAGAAAAAGGAAATTACAAGTAGACTCAAGGGCAGCGCGTCATGCATTCTCCGGACAGTTTCTCTCCCAAACTGGAACTGGAATGTGTGATCGGACACAGAGGCCCTAAAAAATTAAATGGGTTATAGCTCATCTGTTTCGCTACGTAGCCATGTTAACTAACATTAAAAGCTGAGTTCAACCAACTCAAATGCTTCAAAATGTTGAATTCACTGAGCTCATATGGATCGGCTTGACTCCGGGTGAGAGGCTTCAAAAACGATGAGTTTAAAAATCGCTTGATCTCACGGTCAACATACTGAGATAAGCTCCATTAGCTTGCCCTACAGAGAAACACTGACAAGGTTAATAAAGATTTCTGGCAAAGGTGCAAAGCATTACATTCGTTCTGATTAACGGGATGTGGAATGGAAATGGTGGGCGACAGGCAGTATGAAGAACAAGCTGCGGAGGGCATCTCGCAGTCAGACTACAAATGGAGGCATATATCAAACATGACAGATATATAAGTTTTCCCCTCAGAGTTGGCTAAGCTTACATATCACTCCGTACCACGCACAGCTACGTTTTTGTTCTAGTAATGTGCGTGCTGCTCACGTGGGTTAGAGAAGGACTGATTCGATCGACCTCCTTGGCTAAGTCTATTCTGTGTTATACATCTCCACCTTAAGTTGGGGCAACAGCTGGAGTGCAGGAGGCTTGGATTCCACTCCCAGAGTCATGGAGGCGTGTTAATCTTGCACTTAACCAGGGAAATTGATTAAATTCATGTTGTATAATTCTGATCAAAGCTTAAAATTGAAATTGGATTTGAGCCATGGCTCATCAAAGTAATTTTGGATGATGATGACAAGATACATCCGTTCTAGAATTTCATCTGTGAAAACTTTGAGAGCAAAATCTCAAAGTAAAAGTTTAGATCATGGGTTTTTATATACTTTTTGATGCCAAGGACAGCCAAACAAATAATAATGAGATAAACAATCCTTTTTTACAAAACTACATGAAGCTGTTTTTGGCTTGACATTAACACCCGAATATATAATACATACATTTTTACATGTATACAATTGTAGTCTTTTAAAAAGGCATCTGAAAAAATAAACTAAGTGCAATGTAGTGTTGTCAAACATATAGATTTTTCGATACATCAATACTTAAACATCTGAAATGCTTCCAATACTCATTTTCCGTAGGATACACAATGCCAGCTGTTTTTGTGCTCACGCCCAAAGCGCGTGCACATAAAGCTGCCTCTCAGTACTAAATTGAGTTCTTTTTCACTTCTTATTGCACTTAAACAGTCAAATACACACAAAATAATGTCAAAATGCTAGTCTTGGCCAGTATTCACGTAAACACAGTCAGTTATGTTTTAAGTGAACGTGAACAGTTGAGAAAGAAAACACGTCTAACAGTATAATGGATCTTAAAGTGACAGCAGCCTAATATACCTGATGAGATTATGAGATAATATTAAAAATATCTATATGGCAGTTTTTCCCCCATGGTATCATTGTCAAAATTGTGCCCAGTGAAAATGCTGAGTGGCTAGTAACTTTGGAAAACCACTAGATACAGTGGCTGGTGATCAAAAAAGTTAATGTCAAGCCCTGTTTTATTTGATTGTGATTTCCAACCACCATAATATAAATGTTTAATAAATAAAAGTATGAATAAAAGTAGCAAGGACACATTAAATTGATCAAACGTTAAAGCAAAAACTATTTTCAACATTGCTAACAATAAAAAAATGTTTCTTGAGCACCAAATCAGCATATTACAATGATTTCTGAAAGATTATTTGATACTGAAGACTGGAGAAAATCAGCTTTGGTATCACAGGAAAAAATTACGTTTTAAAATAATTTAAAATTGTAATAATATTTCACAGTATTACTGTTTTTACTGTATTTTGACCAAATAAATGCATAAGAGACTTCTTTCAAAAACATTAAACTTTTAAACAGTAGTGTACATTGAATAGAAAATTCATTTTTATTTTAAATATTTAGGGGAAATATTCCATGGGGGAAATATACCATGGGGGAAAAACTGCCATATAGATAATTTTAATATTATCTCATTTTTGTATGCTGCTGTGCATCCCTGTGTGTGTAACAAGCAGAGTGTGTGCGCATTGTGCACCCTCCTATAACTAAAAAGAAAAAAAGAAAAGAAAAAAAGGCGTCAATGATTTTAGACCAGATTTTTGTTGGTCAGTGGTGCATTTGTTTTCAGTTGCCTCAAAACAACAACACAGATGGGCACAAGTGCATTTGCTATTTAAACAACTTGGGTGTTGAACGTGAAAATAACAACTGCGTCAGGCTGAAACTAGCAAAAAACACTTGTGTCATGCCTGGTGTCGCATTGCACCGGGTGTATGATAGGACCCTTAATTATACTTCAAAATAAACTTTTGACATCCCTAAAAAATACACTTGAGGCCTCCTGGGAGTTCCTTGACACCAGTTTGAAAACCCCTGGTCTAGGTATTTGTCTGTGTGAACAAAAATATCAGGAAGTACTGCCAAAAACAAAACAAAAGTCATTTACTTAAAAACATACCGACTCACTGGGCAACAGTCATCACTTCTGTTTTGTATACACCCTGTGTAATCAGTCATTCAGCCATCTTGATTTTTACAGTGGATCATGTTGAGATTCTTACCTGGGCGATGTTTTTGTTGAGCAAATAGACACCATATTCAAACTGGAAACGCTCTCCTCTGGGATAAAGGGGGAACCTGCAAACAAGAGCAGCAAGAGGCATCATGAGAAAGAGTTTCAGCACTCACCTCTGAACCATGACACATGGTTCCCATACTAAACACAAAGCGAAGAACATTTTTTATGAGGTCGTAATCAGTTCATAACTTTGCAGAGGACAACCTCACACAAAACAAAGAAAAACCGCAGGTCATCTGGATAAACAGCTAACCAAAACTTTAAAGCCTGAACCTAATAACTGTATTTACAAACAAACATTCAAAGTCAAGATTCTTTTAGTGTTTAGGGGTATTATGTCCTGTGAAGTTAACTGAGCAATGATGATGCTTCAAACTCTTCACAAACTTCGCAAGGCAACAGGCTGTTTCTGACGTAAGACATTTGTGCAGATGTTAAAAGACCGCCTGGAGCTCTGGAGGTCTGGTTCTGATCCGCTTCTCAAATGCATGTCTGAAACACAATCTATTATCCCTTAAAATCATCATTCTGGCTTGTTTCTTTCGGTCAGTTCTCATTTAAACCACAAGCGTAATCATGATTCAGAAATGGCCGAACGGCACACAATATCAATGTCTACATCAGAGCAACGAATAATGAACTAAACAGTCAAGATGCACAACAGATGAACACGCTAGACTATTAATGCAATTCTGAAGGGTGCATACTGAAGCATTTACTGAGAATGTAAGACTTTAGAAAAAGCTTTTATTATAAAAATACAATAGGGTACATGTTCCAGAGTTTAATGGATGCCTGTGATGTGGACAACATTCATCTTGAAGCAATACATTAATATAATACTGATCATTAGTCAATAAAATATGAACAAGAATTGTATTTGCACTTTAAAAAAGAAATGTAAGGGCTTACAAAGCACCAAAAAAGTAGTATTAAAGTTTGGTTTGGTTTAATGTAATAAAAAAATAAATAAAAAATTAACAAAACAAAAATTAATTAATTTAAAAAAAAAAAATGAAACAAAAAATAATAAAATAAAATAAAAAATAAAACTTGCACTGATTTATTATAGTTTTAAAGTACACTTAGGTTTTAAGCTTTGGTTAAATTAGAAATATATATTTAAAAAAATGGATAAAATAAAATTAAGCAGGAGTAGCTGTGCAAACTGAAATATTGAAACAACTTAAGTGCTACAAGAGGTTTGGTTTTCAATGCTGATCGTTCTTCTGAATGTCAGTGGGAGACTTTCAAGCTTTAATCTTACATTTTTTCATTAAATTTATAAAAATACAATTTATATTATACAATTAAGGAGAAGAACAATCAAAACAAAATATTCGAGGAATATCAATACTATCAAATTGTGCTAGCAGTAAACGGTTTAGCCGCAATTAACACATTTCAAAAACACTCAGACATCCTGAACCGAACATCTTATTAGTTTTATTGAAAAACATGGCCTGAAAAACCCAGTTGGAAAGTCCCTCTGAAAAAACATAGGATGGGAAAGTCTCAACAAAACAGACAGAAAGACAACTTGTGAATATTCTGCACCTTCCTCAAAGCTTCCACTAACACCTGACATAACTGCAGCCCCCCTAATGTCAGAGTACGACATTACTGCCCTGTTATTAAGAGCTTACAGGGAAGGAGAGAAAGAAAGAGAGAGAGAGAGAAGAGGACAGAAAAGCCTCCAGCTTAACCACCTGTGATCAACAAAAACATGACCACTTTAACCACAAAGCTCCCGTGACAGCGCTGTCAGGCTTATCAAAACACAGCGTGTGTGTTTTTAAGACTCCATACCTGAGGAATGCATTTCTAAGAGTCTCACGATTGTGAACGTGCGACGTACAGTCATTGATCTTTTATTTTCATAAAACTGCTCAGTAGGAGAGGTCATGGACTGTAACCGGCCTGGGGTCACAGACTTTAGCCTACGGGTGGCAGACACCTAGAACCAAGAGGTGTGAGTGATCTTCCGGAAGTTCCTCTGTAATCCGTGAGGCTTTTTTGTCAGTCGCACCTGGAACTCGTGCTTTTAATCGCGGAAGAATGGAGACAGACCCAGCAATTCCCTCTACTTCCTGTCTTAACAATTCTGTCTCTCTTACACACTCACACACACACACTCTCACATACTTCCTGTCTGACCCGTAAGACCCAGGGGGGCATAATCTTGAAGCAGGTGCATACTTAAAACCCTCAACGGACTAAACATACACACACGCAACACTTCAACATACAATTCATGTCACTTTGAGTGTAAAGGAGCAGAACAAGGTACAGTGATGCATCTAATTCCTCACTGAAACCTAGTGAACTGCCTCACTGCCTTCCAAGACAAAACATCCATAGAACTTCATAAGTGGCGGATTTTGAATGCACTATCTAGGAAGCAACAAAACAGCAGTAAATACAATGCAGTCAGTTGTTAAACTATCTTTAGCAAACATTCTAACGTTTAGAAGTACCAGTTTTACTCACAGAAATACCAGTAAATAAAACAAAACATTAACAAACATTAAAAACATATTTTAGTTCCCCTAAGGATCCACAATAAAACCTTTAAATGTGTGGTATACAGAATACAATGTATTCTGAATCATTTAAAAGGATAGTTCACCCAAAAATGAAAATTCTGTCATTAATTACTCACCCTCATGTCGTTCCAAACCCATAACACTTTTGTTCATCTTCGGAACACAAATTAAGATATTTTTGATGAGATCTGAGAGCTTTCTGAACCTCCATAGACAGCTACCCAACTGAAACTTTGATGCTTCAAAAAGTTCATAAAGAGATTGTAAAAGTAATCCATATGATTTGAGACTTGATCGCTTTATATGATGAACAGATTGAATTTAGACTTTTATTCACATATAAACATCATAAACAGAAGCTTAACTGAAGCTGATTGACACGTGAGAAAACCTCTTGGGGAAGCTCAATTGTGCTGTGTAATACATGAGAATGAACCTCATTGGTTCTCGCACGTCAAGCAAACATGCTTGAGCTTCCGTTTACCAAAACTGATATGTGAGTTTATGAGTGTGTATACGTGAATAAAAGCCTAAATTAAATCTGTTCATCATATAAAGCGATCAAGTCTCTTCAGAAAATTTGGACTAAACCAAATAGATTACTTTTACAATCTCTTTATGAACTTTTTGAAGCGTCAAAGTTTATTTGTCTATGGAGGGACAGAATTTCTATTTTTGGGTGAACTATGCCTTTAACATATTCACAACAGAACAGGAATAAAACAAAATATATATATAAGTATAAAACAAACATAAATTATAGTTCCATTCATTATAAACAACATTGCTTTGTTTCACTAAAAAAAAACTGGCTCATAAGAGTCATTCATTCATGAGTCAGACTACACTGGTAGCACTGTATGTGTTTGACTCAATTAGATTAATTCATTCTGTAATGGGACAACACTGGTTGCGATGTATGTTTCTGATTCACTAAACACAACTGGATCATAAGAGTCATTTGTTAGACCACACTGGACTACATTCATTTGAGAATTGGACTTCACTCGCAGCGCTGCAAATTTTTAATTCACTAAAAAGAACTAGCTCATAAGAGTCATTTGTTCGGGAATTGGACTACACTGGTCATAATGTATGTTTTTTGCTGTAGATTCAGTAGCAGTGTTGTGCCGCGAGTAAATAAAAAGTGCAAAAAAACTCTGTCAGAGTATTTTAGTACAGTATTCTGTCCGCATTGTGCAAGAACTGGAATTGAGCAACTTTTGGTTCCCAATCATATCCTCAACAAGCCACATCTTACCACATTCCATAAAAAAAAAAAACAACGACAGTAACCCAGCCAAAAATCACTTGCGCACACACAAACATAAGCAGGCGTGCACACACCGTCACCTAACAGTGATTAATGAGCGCTCTCCGGTATGTGTGTGTGTGTGTGTGAGATCATACTGCTGTGACTCTGGTTCACAGAACACCAGGAATTCCTCAAGGGAATGTCCAGTCAAATACATTATAACAGAGCAACAGGGGGCAGGAAGTAAGTATGCCTGTGTGTGTGCGTGTAAGCACATGTACGTACATATGTGAAAAAGTGCGTTAGGGTAACAGGACAGAAAGAGAAGAGAAATGAAGGAAATGAGAAGGGTTTTTATCACTATTGGAAATGTTCACTCTCCCTCTTACATGGCAGGATAACATTTACATTCACCTCACACCCCACAAAATGTCACACACAAAACAAGACACACCACAAATGTTTCGAGTTTAGCTGGATATCAGTTTTGGAAGTGACCCATATTGGTCATCCAACAAAATAGTGCTGGTGATTAAGAATATGTCTCTCAGAACCAGGCAAAACCACTGGCTTAAACTGAAAGATGATTTAACTTACTATGTTACTTTATAACCTGCCCATAAAATAATCATAGCACATTGCCCACTGGTATTGAAAATGTATTTTAAAATATATAAAACATTTAAATAATTACATAAAGATATAGATTGTTTTTTTTTAATTAAATAAAAACACAAAAAAATAAAAATAAATGTTAAATATTTAAGTAACTGTAAGAAATTGCTTAAAATAAAAACCAAAAAAAAAAAAAAAAAAGTATTCAAGATGTGAAAAGTAACTAGTTTTAAAAACATATTTTAAAATCTTAAAAGAAAAGCTATTTTAAAACATTTTAAAAAATTACATATAAAGATTGTTTTTTAAAAAAAAAATCAAAAGTAGTGTTTTAAAAAATATATATTTTTAAAATATTTAAGTAATTGTAAGAAATCAACCCCCCCCCCCCCCCCCCCCCCAAAAAATCTCTTAATGTTGTTTTAAATATAAAATAAATTAAAAAAACAAAACAAAAAAAAAAAAACATGTTAAAATCATTTAATGTAATGTTAAGAAACTGCTTAAAATTACTTAATTTAAAGTGATATAATAATTTATATTTTAATGCATATTTAATACTTGGCTGGAGAAAACATTATCCTGCCCTTCAGGCTCTGACTACCAGTTTTTGGGGCGCTGTAGAGCCAATTTGTCCCATCCAGAACCTTATAAATCTGGTGAAAAACTTCTATTATCCTAATATTAATATAGCAACTCTAATTTAATTATTGTCCAGAGCTGTACTTTTCCAGTAAATATTTGTGATGAGGCAAAACATATGCAAAAACAAGCCTCCATGTTTCCAAATTTGCCTAAATGTCTTTCTGAAGTTTCATCTGGAATAATACTTTATAAAAAAATAAAAAAAAAGAGCTTAGATAACTGAACATGACAGTGACACAGATTCTCATTCGTTTTCCTTCTGACTGCTTCCATCTTTTCTTTCTCTCTCTTCCTGTTACGGAGAACGAGTGAGCTGTCATCAAAATGACAAAAATTATCAACAATCTTCTACAGTGCATCTGAAGATCTTTTGTTGCAAAAAAATACTGTAAAAGAATACTTAACCTTGAAATAAAAGGAGTGGAAACTCTGGTAAAATTAATAAGGAGGTTAATTAAAAGGAAGCAGTTGGTGGCTTTCAAAAAAATATCATCAAATCAAATTTCCACAGATATTTTTTAACAATGTATCTTATTTTTCTAACATGTTTTGCTTTAAAATTGTGCTTGTGCTGTCTTGTGTCTCCAAATACTTTCAGGGCCACTATAATTTACACTACAGTTTGTTTATTCCTGCTTCGATCATCTTAAAATTTGTCTGAAATGTTATTATGCTAACTATGAGGAAGTTCAGATGCATAGCATAATAAATAACTATAGCATACAGTAAAAAGTGTTCCCTTCCAGTTCTCCAGCCCTGTTTCTGGTCTTAATTAAACAGCTGGGGGGGAAAATGCACCTTGTTCTCTTACACCAGCTCATAAAGAAACTAAGACGACAGAGCAAGTGACCCACAAATCCCGTTAGGACCTTTTCAAGACACACGCATACTTTAAAAGAGCGTGGGCTATCGGTTGTGCCTGCCCTATTAAAATAGCATTGTGTGGCAGATGCTCAGTGTAATCGTTTCTATGATATTGGGAGTTACAGCTATGGTTGATTTATACGGCAAGTGCTGCCATTAGCTGTGACAGTTTGGAGGCAGGTGTTTGTTTAAAAGCAGCAGGGTTGATTTATGACTCCCCACATCTGAAACTGCATTAAAACACTGTAGTTATGGGGAATGTTCTCTCTTTCCCAGGTGAATGTGGAGAGGGAACACTGAAAGGTATGTTGCATATATGTGTGATCAGAAAAGCAGGAGATAGAAGCAACAAGTTTGCACACCGGAAAGAACAAAGGACTGTGAGAAAACGTGCATGCAAGCGTGTTAACACATAAATATGGGCTGTGCACAAATGGAGAGAGAGTATGCACTGGCACGAAACAGAGTTAGGATGACATGGTTATGTACATTTGGAGTATCAATTATGATATGTAAACAGGCAGGCGGAACACATGTGCCATGGCTTGCGGCGAGTATACATTAGCGAAGGTCATTCGGAATAGCTGGGAAGATTTTCAACAGTTCCTGGATCTATGCACGATTCGCTCCGACCACCCACCAAACAGCAGGCTGCTGCAGTATTCCCTCAACTATCATTAAAGCCAGTCGCACGCCAGACGGATGCAAAGAGTGAAGCTTCGTAATGAAGATCGTAGCTAGTCTGGAAAACTGCAGCACAAGCATGGGAATTCTCTCAGTCAAATGTACCTGAAGACCCAAGTCAGTCCTCAACAACAACCAAACAAGTTAAAAAAAAAAAGCTAGAAAGTCCCACAAGCATTTCCATTTTGCATACTCTGACAACAAGCGAGTCTTGTTAAGTCTTCACTGACTTCAATAAACGAGCTCTGATGCACGAATGTGCGTCAAACAGATGGAGCGCAGTAGAATAGGAGCCTACTAAAATACACATTTTGCTAAAATATAATGTAGGAATAGCCCAGGAATAGTTCAGACCAGGTGTGCCTCATACGTCCTGAAAAGTGAAGCTGCGGGCTCTTTGATTGCCCCCTGGTGGCTGGATGCAGTACAGGTCATAAATCCCGCCCTCTCCATGTGAATGAATGGCACTTGAATCAAAATAAAAAAAATAAATTATACTTCCAATAAAATTTTCCAAAAGATGGTTTTGATCATTTAAGGTAGTTGTTATCAAGCTGATATACAGTATCTCACAGAAGTGAGTACACCCCTCACATTTTTATAAATATTTTATTATATCTTTTCATGTGACAACACTGAAGAAATGACACTTTGCTACAATGTAGAGTAGTGAGTGTACAGCTTGTATAACAGTGTAAATTTGCTGTCCCCTCAAAATAACTCAACACACAGCCATTAATGTCTAAACCGCTGGCCACAAAAGTGAGTACACCCCTAAGTGAAAATGTCCAAATTGGGCCCAAAGTGTCAATATTTTGTGTGGCCACCATTATTTTCCAGCACTGCCTTAACCCTCTTGGGCATGGAGTTCACCAGAGCTTCACAGGTCGCCACTGGAGTCCTCTTCCACTCCTCCATGACGACATCACTGAGCTGGTGGATGTTAGAGACCTTGCGCTCCTCCACCTTCCGTTTGAGGATGCCCCACAGATGCTCAATAGGGTTTAGGTACCCTCAGCTTCTTCAGCAAGGCAGTGGTCGTCTTGGAGGTGAGTTTGGGGTCGTTATGTTGAAATACAGCCCTGCAGCTCAGTCTCTGAAGGGAGGGGATCATGCTCATGCTCTATGTCACAGTACATGTTGACATTCATGGTTCCCTCAATGAACTGTAGCTCCCCAGTGCCGGCAGCACTCATGCAGCCCCAGACCATGACACTCCCACCACCATGCTTGACTGTAGGCAAGACACACTTGTCTTTGTACTCCTCACCTGGTTGCCACCACACACGCTTGACACCATCTGAACCAAATAAGTTTATCTTTGTCTCATCAGACCACAGAACATGGTTCCAGTAATCCATGTCCTTAGTCTGCTTGTCTTCAGCAAACTGTTTGCAGGCTTTCTTGTGCATCATCTTTAGAAGAGGCTTCCTTCTGGGATGACAGCCATGCAGACCAATTTGATGCAGTGTGTGGCGTATGGTCTGAGCACTGACAGGCTGACCCCCCACCCCTTCAGCCTCTGCAGCAATGCTGGCAGCACTCATACGTCTGTTTCCCAAACACAACCTCTTGATATGACGCTGAGCACGTGCACTCAACTTCTTTGGTTGACCATGGCGAGGCCTGTTCTGAGTGAAACCTGTCCTGTTAAACCGCTGTATGGTCTTGGCCACAGTGCTGCAGCTCAGTTTCAGGGTCTTGGCAATCTTCTTATAGCCTACACCATCTTTATGTAGAGCAACAATTCTTTTTTTCAGATCCTCAGAGAGTTCTTTGCCATGAGATGCCATGTTGAACTTCCAGTGACCAATATGAGAGTATGAGAGTGATAACACCAAATTCAACACACCTGCTCCCCATTCACACCCGAGACCTTGTAACGAGTCACACCGGGGAGAGAAAATGGCTAATTGGGCCCAATTTGGACATATTTTAACTTAGGGGTGTACTCACTTTTGTGGCCAGCGGTTTAGACATTAATGGCTGTGTGTTGAGTTATTTTGAGGGGACAGCAAATATACTGTTATACAAGCTGTACACTCACTACTCTACATTGTAGCAAAGTGTCATTTCTTCAGTGTTGTCACATGAAAAGATATAAATAAAATATTTACAAAAATGTGAGGGGTGTATTCACTTCTGTGAGATACTGTACATTCAATTGTTCATTTTTGTGACAAGTTTGATTTTAGCTAGCAATTTGATGCTATAGAAACGGGGAGTGTCGTTATGATTGACAGTTGTGATTGACAGCTTCTCTGAGGATTGTCGGAGCTTCGAGGGGAGATTGAAGATATATAACTAATTATTAATTTTCAATTTATAAAAGTTATTTTCAAAGTTATTCCACACCGACAAAATGAGTTGTTCAGCAGTAAAATCTACTAACCGACTTACAGGATCTGACGGATCACTGAATAACATTAAATGTGGGCTTTATAAGCTAATTATTAAATGTTATTAGCCAAGATAACACGCCTAACGTTAGCCATGACGGGAAAAAGCAGGTGATCGTTATCTGGCAGTTACTAATTATTTTTATGGGTATAATGGTGTACTTATGGTGTGAATGCAGCATAAGCTTGTTGTTTTGATTTGGTAGAAACTGTAAAAGGTGGCTGCTGTTTGTTTGCGGTACTCTGTGAATATAACCTTTAATATAAATCAAATAAATTAATTCATATATTTATTTTAGCCAATTACCAGTTTCATATCAATATTTTTGTACATCCCTAATAAGAACCTAACATAATGAAGATCGTATACCTCTGCCAGACTGGAAAGCTACCTAAGAACAAGATCATCTTTTCAGCAAACAAGAATGTTTGCAACAACAATTTTGAAAAGATAAACTGAACAATCAAAAAAGGCCATTTAAAATTAGAGGGATTTACAAGCATCATAAACAGGTAGTCCAATGTATACAAGTTTAATCTGGCTACTCAAAACATGGTTTAAAATGGAGACAATTTGGACGAGAAGATATTAACAAGAGCTGAATGATTTAAAGAACAATGGAAACATGGCACAATCCACACCTCAAGAACGTTTAAAAGATAGAGGAATGGAAATTAGGAGAAGACAGCCAGAAGGATGATGTATTCAGCTGCCGGGTACAGCATGTCTCCAGTCTTCTGTCTTTATGATGATCGCTTTTATCAACTTTCAGTCTCATCAAACTGATTCTGGCAGACCCAGACTTTGTCCCTGAGGGCCAAATAAAAGACTGACGAGTCTTTCCACCGCCTTCAGATAATATCAGCCTTTGAAGAAGTCATTATGTTATGAATCACACTGCTAAATCACAAAATTTAATGGTTTGATTGGAATAGTTTAATTTTTTGATGCATCTCAAGAAATGCATTCAGACAAGGAGGAACTAAGCTGTGATCCTTTGAAAGATGGAAATAAGATACAGCCATTCAACCCTAAAAAGGAAGTACAGGCCATCTTAGCAGTCATCATCAAAAGATCATTTAATAATTTTCCTTTCCTTTGAGCTCATGGTTCCTCATGGCCGCCCTCTCTGGTCTGGGAGCCCAAACTGGCAACTCCTCAACTCATGGAGCGATGTGTCAATACCTACTTCCATTTTTACGCTTGTCATAAAGTCCTTCTGAAAATGTGGACAGCGCCATTATACAGTTCCCAATAAAAGCCAATATGAGAGGAGGGCTTGGGTTTAATGGGCCAATCTCTGGACTCCATCACCTAGAGTACATCTGGATCGCATCTCCCGGTCTCTTCGAGCTCTGCGGCAATCAGCCTTGCTGCAATGGGCTAGAAGTGAAGAAATGTGGGTGCAACGTGTTGTTAGAGTCCATTGCATTTCAAGAATGCATCCAGGGGGCCGAAAGAAGCTTCCAAGATTGCGAAGAACGTTACGGAAAAAGAATTGTGTGTATATTTAGTGCTACATTAAGGAAAGAGGAGGGCCAAGGGATAGTAGATCAAATTGGTACAAGTCTTGTTTTTCTGGAGCAAAAAAACTCCAAACCACATCATTTGGTCACAGATGAAGCATCCCAGGTGGAGAAGGAAGGAAGGAACTGCAGAGCTGCACTCCAAGACCGTCTCACTGGGAGACAATCGCTCTAATGTGCAGAGAAAGAAAAGGGGAAAAAAGCAATGGTCTGGGATAGTGGTAGTGTAATGGTCAGAGCTGCTAACCTTAAGTTTACACCTTCAATACCATATAGAACTGACCTTGGATCCGGAAATTTATTGAGATCCCATTTCTGTCTGTCCAATTAGTGCATTTTAACTTACTTTAGATAGGAATTTTGGCTAAATAACAAGTAAAAGTAGTGGACAGAAGAGTTTTAATAAGAAGCATGAAGGTTGTATGTCAAAAATTATGGTTTTATGGCCAAATTGGGATTAGTCAGATTTCATTTACGACACTGGTGGGTCAATATTAGAGTGACTGTTCAGGTTTAATGGATGAGCCCTGCACAATTTAAGAACCTGTAAAATCAAATAAACACGGAAATGACTCAGAATGTGACTTTGGAATGTGGCCTGACACTAAAAGTTACACAATTACAGCTAAAGAGACATCTAGTGCTGTATAACCATATACTGGTTAAAAAAAATGACAAGAAAAATACTGGCTCTGTTCCCAAACCTAGTGAGCTGCCTCTCAGTCTACTGCCTAAATAGGTAACATCATAGCCAAAATGGATCCTTAAAAACCACAATGATACAACAATCCAATCAATTCCTGATGGACAAAATCAAGTTTCACTCAAATATACACCACAATAGGGAAGAAAAAACTTTAACACATGTTGCATGTGATTCTTCAATAACTACAAAAATCCCATAGCACACACTAATATTGGGTAAAATAAACTTGAATTAGATTTATTTTTATCATGTTTTTTTTTGTTGTTGTTGTTTTAAATATATTATATTTAAAAAAACAAAGCCCACCACTTTTAAATTTTTAACCAACTGAAACAAATACTTATACCTCTGATTTCTTGGGTCATGACCACTACTTTTTTCAAATATTCTACTTTGATTCCATTATCTGTAAAGGATGAATGAGATGCTGCCATAAAATTAGTCTAAAATTAAGAAGCATTATTTCGCTGCTTATGATATGGAACAACCTTTGCTGTTACAACACATGAGACACCCTAAAATGTCTAGCTATTCAGCTCACTAGGGTTTGAAACAGAGCCATTACCATTTCAAAAACAGTATAGAAAAACAAGATCTCCAAATGCTTCACAGTTATGACACTGGGAATTTGGCCTGACAATTCCAGATCTCCATTTATGTACACAGTAGGCTGGAAATTGAAGAATGTTGATATCAACTGTAAAGCTCTGAAGATAACATTATCATTTCAGTAAGTGAACGTATTGAAACAAGTCACATTCTCAATAACATCCCTCCAACATCTCATTTATTATGGGTCGGTTAAGCCTAGTCCTACAGAAACAGGTCAACAGTGACTGGTTATGGAAAATAACAGCTAACCAACTCCATAATTCACCAAAGGTCAAGTTCATCTACTTAAAGAAGATTTTTGGCTCTTCAGTGACAAATGGCTAGCGATTAGCGCCACAATACTCACACTTCACTCATCTTTATTCACAATCACTGCCCTGACAACTTTATCATCAGATGGGTAAATCTTGGCCTGGGGTGGTCACATCATTTCGATCTGTGTATACACGTGCTGGGTGATTGGATGAAGCCCTAAACAATGTGAGGGAGGTGAGGTCAGAGGTTGTTCCAGCTTATGGGCCACCTCACTGACACCTAGAAGGAGGCTGGATGAAGCTGAAGTAAGATAATGCACAGATTGCGGGAATAGTAATGGCACCATTATGCACAATAGTAAGAAATGTGATCTGGTAACCAAAAGGTTGTAGGGTTTGACCTTGACAACGGGAAATCCATGATTGCGCGTTATTCGAAATTGAATTGCGAATGCCTTTTACACTTCAGTTCAACTCCTGAAATCCTGTGAGATGTGATCAATGCCATTCAAACACAAATTCATGAATTGAAAGGGAACTAATTCTTTGATTGAGAATTCTGCCCAGCTCCGGTGCTTCTTCCCAAACTGGAACAGATTAATGGGCTGCCTAGACTGCAGCTCAGAGAATACCCACTATACAAACCCAAGACTATGACAGTGAGACAGACATATGAATGCCAGACCCAAAAGGCCATGAGAGAGATAGAGAAGATGATTTAAACCGCATTTATCAAGCGTAAGGCTGACACAATGTTAAACAATGACACTTTGGGGCTGATTACGGCTCATATTGCTGTAAGTTATGGTGTGTGGAGGTCACAGGGTTACGGTAGGAGTGGGGATAATAGGATATGGTGCAGGCCCGGCTCGTGCAGAGTTAATTACGAGGGCCACATAGGTCCCTCTGTTCTCCTTCTCCTTGTAACTCATACTTAAATGAGCTTTGGAGTCCTGACTTCTGAAGGGTTAGACCCTCATCTTCTCAGCGGCACCTGATTCATCTGCAAACACACATACATGGGGCCGTTTAAACAGCTGAGCGGCTTCGCCCCCTGCTCAGCTGCTGCTAATGGCTGTGTGCTGGCCGCCCCTCAGACAAACAAGCATACATTCACAAACACACATTCTAAGGGTCAGAAAGAGTGTGTCCTGATTGTTGTTTGACTTTCATAACAGCGCTGTCTCCAGGGAGTCGCTGTGACTGGCAGAGAGAGGAGGTGGACGGCAGCATGTACTGTCTGTGAACCTTGTAAAAGCTTGTACTTCACTGGTGCGCCACAGAAAGACGGACTATTGTGTTGCATTCATGTGGCTGAAAATTGCAGAAAATCTAGAAATCTATACATCAATGTTTAAGAAATCGGAACGCTTTGTGGGGGACGTGTGCCCTAGACATAACTGAAAATGGGAAATGTGCAAGGCCTAATCTGAGCCAGTCACAGCTAGGGATGTGGTCATTTCTACTTGACAGATAAATCAGACGCTATTTTTGGCTCTTTTTTAAATATTTGGTCTATGAAGCAGAATTGAGGTTATAGCTAACTAGAAGTAGTCACACTATTAATTTAAAGGGATAGTTCGACCAGAAATTAAAATTCAGTAATCATTTATTCACTCTCATGTCGTTCCAAACCTTTTTTTTTCCACGAACTACAGAAGTCATACAGGTTTTCAATAATGTGAGGTTACGTGAATGATGACAGAATTCCAGGGTATTCCTTTAACTGTTTATTATAAAATTATGTGTCGTTTAAGCGAACACTGTTAGATGTGTTCAAATTGCAGAATAAAAAATAAAAAAGTTTACAAAGATACTGTCCCCTTCAATTTACAATAAACTTCAAAAGTTTGGGGACGGTTAAGATTTTTTGTGGAAAAAAGTATCTTATGGTCAAGGCTGCATTTCAAAAATCAAAATGTGATGCAATGGCAAAGCTGAATTTTCAGCATCATTACTCTAGTCTTCAGTGTCACATGATCCTTCAGAAATCATTCTTATATGCTGATTTGCTGCTAAAAAAAAAAAACATTTCTTAATATTATCAGTTGCACTGCTTTAATGTTTTTGTGAAAACTGTGATGCATTTTTTACAGGACTAGAAAGTTCAAGAGAACATAATTTATTCAAAATAAGGGCTTTTCCTACTGCGCTTAACGCCAGGTTATCGTCATTCTGAACACCGCTTTTAACCCTGGGTTTACACCCCGAGTTTCACACTTATAATTTAGGAGCAGGGTTAGCACCGCTTTTTACCCAGTGTTAACTCTGCATTGCGATGCCAAACTTATACAGTGTGAAACGATGCAGTGTTAGAATGTTACAGTTAGACGCTTAGCAACAGACAACCAATCATGTGCTCATATTTTCCTGCTTTGGACAGTCACGGAAATGCTGTGCATTGCACATAAATTGAACAGTAATGCATCCAGGGGGCCGAAAGAAGCTTCCAAGATTGCGAAGAACGTTACAGAAAAAGAATTGTGTGTGTGTATATTTAGTGCTACATTAAGGAAAGAGGAGGGCCAGCGTTTGAGAGGAAAAATGCGTTTGAGAGGAAAAATGTAAAATGACAGAAAATGCGACAATTTGAGTAAAGAACAGACCGTTTCAATCTTACCTTTACACTGTGTTTCAAATTATTATGCAAGTGACATCAGTAGCAGTGCTTCCCACACATAGACTTTACTTGGGCGGGCTGCCCAGGTATATTAACGGCCGCCCAAGTACATTTGGAGACACATTTTTGCTTTTATTATTTTTATCCTCTTATACTTATATATCCGCCCAAGATAATGAAACCATCCACGATCGATTAACTAGTGGAAAATCTCCCCTCACCCTGCGTGTTTCGTACCTGCTCGTTACATGTGCGTCAGAACGGTTTACACCCGCTGACATTCCCACGTGCGCTGCAGAGATGCGGTGGATATTTCACAAAGACCACTGCATGTCGCAAAGTCACAAGGCGGCGCTATTGCGCGTTCTACAAGCTCGCACAACAGCTCTTCAGACTGCTTCAAAGTGATTCTCAATCAGTGAAAAGCGCAGATTTATGCCAAGCTATTGCTAATGAACTCAAGTTGATGAATTATGATATTGTGTACTTTATGGTCTTTATATAAAATGTTTTAGACGGTTGTAAGAATCTGAAGGATCAGCCTGCAATTGTGTAGACATTTCAAAATAAGAGTCCCGGTGTATTTCGGGCTTGTTTATAATTGAAAGTCACACACTAAGGAAGAAAAGACGAAGAACATTATTAGACACACATATATTATTCATTATATAAATTTTACTAGTAAAATCTGTGTCCCATTCACTGAGAGAGACACTATATGACAGCAAGGAGAACATAGGAAAAGGAGAACCATTTAAATGCTGTAATTTTGCATAATAATGCAAAATATTAGTATGTAATTAAATGTAATAGTATGTTATCTAATTAAAATTAATTTCAATAAATAAAAATACTGTTAAAAATCACACATTATTTGTATGTCACATGTAGTAGACCATTTTAGTGCTGTGGGTAATAGGAGGATATTTCACCCGTATAAGTATATTTCAAAGTATATTTCAAACCTGTGGGAAGCACTGAGTAGGATTTCAGTACAATAAACATTCAGATTTTAGTTTTTAGATAACTTGTATCAATCTCAGACAGGTTTGATGAGTAGTTTGCCAGGTCTACTTAGGTAAATAGAACAAATTTAAATAGAATTTAAAGAGGTTGTTCCACATTATTAAGCAAGTCACAGTTCTCATGCAATATGGGGAGGAAAAAAAATATTACTGAAGATGAAAAGCAACTGGTGCAATGTTGTGCAAAAGGCATGAAAACAACTAATATTGTGTGAAAACTGAATGGAGATTATTGAATTATCATAAGATTTGTGAGTAATTTACAGAGTAACTCAGTCAAATAAAAGCTTATTAATGAACGTTTCTGTCAAAAAAAAAAAAACTAATTGTATTTAAAGGACAGCTATAAAAAAAGCCAGTGTTGAGCAGCAAACAGGTATTTAAAGGTTCTGGTGTCTCTGGAGTCTCAAGAAGCCCTCCATGCAGGCTGACAGTTGTGCATAAAGTTGCATTTCAGCCACTCCTAACCAAAAGCTCACAAAGAGAAACATTTACAGTGGGTGTAGAAATACATGAAGACTCATTTTTAATTAGATTTTTTCACTGACTAATGCCGAAGTACAATGAATGGTTTAGATGGATGGATTTCTGGATGGTTGGTGAATGGCCACCACATTCCAACAAGACTGCGACGTCAGCAGGAAGCTGGCGGGTGATGATTTGGGCTGGAATATTGGGAAGTGAGATGGAAGGTCCCTTTAGGGTCAAAATGACTTCTGCAAGATATGTGGAGTTTATAACTGACCATTTTCTGCTATGGTATAAAAAGAAGGATTTCTTGTGAAATTAAAAAGGTTTTCATTAAGGACAATGCACTATCCCATGCTGCTGCTGCAGCTGCAAAAAAAAAAAAAAAAAACACACCACAGCAATAAAACTGTTTGAAAATGTATTTCTACACCCACTGTAAATGTTTCTCTTTGTGAGCTTTTGGTTAGGAGTGGCTGAAATGCAACTTTATGCACAACTGCCAGCCTCATGGAGGGCTTCTTGAGACTCCATAGACACCAGCAGCTTTAAATACCTGTTTGCATTGGCCTTTTATAGTCCTTTTAATATTAATTAAAATAATAATATTAATCATTTTTGACAGAAACTTTCCTTAATAAGCCTTTATCTCAAAGAGTTCTCGTACTGTAAATTACTCACAAATCTTATGATAGTTCAATAATCTCCATTCAGTTTTCATGCCTTTTGCATAACATTGCACCATTTCATGCTTTTCATCTTCAGTAAGATTTTTCTTCCGCCCCGTATTGCATGAGAACTGTGACTTGCTTAATAATGTGGAACAACCTCTTTAAATAGGGTTTCCATAGAACTGGCAAACTACTCAAGAAACCTGTCTGAGATTGATACCAGTTATCTAAAAATATATGGAAAATAAAACAAACAAACACTTTCTTTGAAAAAGTAAAATCTGAATGTTTATTGTAGTGAAATCCTAATGATACATAACTTGCATAATAATTTGGAACACAGTGTATAGTCTGACATACTATTCGGTATAAACTTACATAGTACAGCCGGCAATGTAAACAGGTCACGTCACTTGCATGCCACGCTTATCCAATGACACTGATACAGCAAACATTCACATAAGAACGTTGACCCAGGGTTTAGGAATGTACAATGGGAAACAACAGTTTATGAATACCCAGGATTCATTGTTAACCCCGGGTAAATTATGAGCAGTGTGAAACGTGTAGCAAGATAACCCAGTATTCTGTTTACCCAGGGTTTAGAATGACCCAGGGTTAACTATTAAAGTCTGAAAAGCCCTATAGAAATCTTTTGTAACATTATAAATGTCTTTACTTTCACCTTTGATCAATTTAATGCATCCTTGCTGAATAAAAGTATTATTTCTTTAAATATTACTGACCAAACTTTTGAAAGGTAGTGTATATTAATATTCTTTAATACAATTATTATTATTATTATTATTATTAGATAGACATATTTGGTGGTACATTGCATCTCACTGTTTATGTCAGTGTTTGCATTACCTGTTTTTCCAAAGTGTCCCAATCAGACCACAAGATAGCACAAACATCACAGCATGACGCTAATAATGCTAACGCCATGGGTTCGCTTTCCAGGGAGAGCATAAACTGATAAAAAAAGTATACTATGAATGCAATATAAGTTACATTGTATAAAAATGCCATCATAGCAAAGTATTGTGTTTCATGAGTCATTTCCGAGTACTTGTGCGCAGTTTCAGCATGAAGAGCTGGCACAATCCAGGATTATTCTTTCTGCCCCCCTCTCTCTCATCTCTCCATCTTCTTCCTCCTCATTTATAAGCTGTTGAAATCAGCCATTAATCCTACATCAAAAGCGAAGAAAGGCATCTCGACCCATCATTCAAAAGGGGGCCCATCTGATTATAACAATCCAATTTTACTGCAAGTTTCATTAAGGGGCTTTTCGCCATGTGCGGAATGCAGGAATGTGATACCTCTCTGGGCATGTGCACCACAGACATGTAATCTGCACACACCAGCAGCCTCGCTTCTTGGATCGCTCCTGCTTAGTTACGGCACCAAAACACAGAAAAACAATAATTTCAACAAGGTAGCCGGCGCTGTAATTGCAGTGCCCACACATTCTGGCATTAAAATGCCAGGGTCTTCTGACCCCACAGGCCAAGCCCGAAGAGTATGCATCCGTCTCCATGGCAACTACAGCATAGCATGTACACAAAAAGTCAAATTACAAGCATCTTAACATCACATCACACCCTGAGGATGCAATTTAACATGAAACTATGAAGATTAGGGGGACAAGACTGCATTCATGATGGTGGTTTCAAAAGTTGCGTAAGAATCTCATTAGATGATGAAATGTTACTCTTTCTGCTGGAGTTATAAACATGGACATAAGATGGATATCAAAAGTAAAACTGTTTACAAACAATATAATGCAATCATATTGCTATCTTCAAATAACAACAATGCAACTATGACTCATGGGTTAATGAAAATGTCATCATGATGTAGTCATTACAAGAAGAAGAAAAAAGTCAGAGCAGAGTTAAGTTCCAACACGTTGAGTTGTGGTGCTCATACAGACAATACAAGTTTGAGTCTGGTTTGCAACAATTCTAGAGCTGAAATAATGTGTTGAAGTAATCAATTACATCGCTTATGAAAATAAAATGACTGGTGTGGAACGAGTTGACGCATCTCACAGATAGATGCCTTTGAATTCTTGGCACTAGTTACAGTTATTATTTATAAGAAAATTATCGATAGATTAATTGACTAATCATAAAAAATAATCAATATATGAATCGATTATCAAAATGATCGTTAGTTGCAGGCCTGAAAAATTGCTTATCACTTCCTGCTCTCTTTGTACCATCAATAAACGTGACAAAGTCATTTTTTTTTGTAAAAAAACAAAACAGTACAAAACAAAATACTAAAAAAATGTATTAAAATTTAAAAAAAAACTTCCATAAGTGGTGCAGTCCTGCCACTTTGACACAATTTGTCAAATAGTAAGATATGTAAACATATTATACACAAACTTAAGCAAGCAAGAGACTGTCTTTCGAGAATGTTATTTATCTCCCATACTGCAACAGACTGTAAATCTACAGAGAGGGAGGATGAGATAAAAAGATGAAAGAAAAGAGACTTAAAGAGGAATGGATGAAAGGGAGGCGAGGGGCTCATGGGGACAGGGCGGGCACATGAAAGCCAGAATCCTGTGGCGTTTAAGTAGCGTTTAATTCAAGAAAGGCCTTAAACCACCCCTGAACACACATATTGAACCAGACAGGTGTACAAATTACACACATGCATAAACCGCAGGTGCAAAAAACATGCATAAATATTCCTCTGCGTCAAGGGAAGAAAGTCTTTAAAGGGGGGGTATCACACACAGTTTCTGCCAATCTCATGTTAATCTTGAGTACATATAGAGTAACAATGCATCCTTCATATCTCCGAAAAGTCTTTAGTTTTGTCATATTTATAAAAAATAGATACGCTAAACCGAGCCTTTCCGAAAAAAGCCGAGATCCTGGAGGCATGCCTGCCGTCAGTGCTGTGGGCCGAGCTAAAGAGTCACGAGCATGCGCAACTTCTGCGTAGAGATCGCGTGCGACATCTTTATAAATTAAAAGGGAACAAAAATGTTTGTGTTGTTTATATTACATTATATACACTTGCGGGCCGATTGCCAACAAAACACAGACATCTGATGCAGCTTTACTCACCGCCCCCGATCTGCAAATCCAGTGCCGAACTGGGACTTGTTTACAAAGTATTCATCACTGAATTCCCAGGAACAAACACACATACATGCACAACTCCGTTGCTACCTCGGAAAAACAAACTTCATCCTCCCTTAATGCTGGGTTCTTTGGGAAGCTAAAAAAGGTAATCTTTCCCTCACAACCAAAAACACACTCTTTTGTTTACAGGAGCTGCGTCTCATTGCGGAGGCTGACATCTTCGTAGGATGTTTAAGTAACCATAATAAAATTGACTGATATTCATTGTGAGGTGTAAAAAACTGTAATTTCTTTCTTACGTTGCAATCTAACGCTTATTTTTCTTAAATGAGACTGCTTCGATGATGTATGCAGCCTTCAAAGGGTGCAGCCCCTGAATTGGGTTACAACCATTGATGAAAAATCTCTCGGCTTCCATATCCCGAACGAAACTCGTTGATGGGTGTGCTATTGCTCTGCTCTGGGTGATGCTCTCTTTTAACGTCATACAGGACACACTCGAAAAAACTCTCCGAATCCTGTACCAAAACCAGAAGTAGTGGATTTGGCACAGAAATACTTTGGCCATGTTTAACATGAAAATGCAACTCTTTAACAGTGTAAATAAGTCAGAATGCATGAAATAGTATTACACCCCCCCTTTAGAGTGTAATGCATGAGATAAATCAAATGGTTTGTTTTTGATGCTTTGCTGCTTAAAACTATTAATAAAAAAGGAGGGGAAAAAGAGATTTACAGACCTATGAAAAATGTAGTCCAAATAATCAGTGAGCAATACAACACAAAGAAACACAAAACAACATTCTTACTCTCTCTCCTTCTCTGTGAGTTTGTCAGTGATGGTGTCTTTGATGGAGGAACGGGAACCCTTGTGGATGACTGGATACCTGAGCGGAATCTGCAGGAAGCATGATATCATCAGCACCAGGTGTGCCGTATAACCCAGAGCCACCGCAATACTCCCATCATCCTTTGCTGCAGTGGAAAAGAAAACAAAAACATTTTTAAATATGTTAGAAAATTTGTTCAAATAAAAGAAAAATGAAGCACAACAAATAAAACTCAAATAAGACCGTAAACAGGTGAATCTCATAAAGAAAGCTCCCAGTCATATTCTAACCAGAATCAAAAAGAAATTAAATACTTTCTTTTAAAAAATGAAGCCTATTTTAGGACCATTAAGATTTTTTAGCATTGTGATTTTTATATTCTTTGGTCCATGTCCATATTCTCAAAAATTAATTAAGTTTTTATATATAATAATATACAAAAACATTAATTCACTACGACAAACAATTAAAATACTGAATATTATATATATATATATATATATATATATATATATATATATATATATATATATATATATATATATATATATAACATTGGTGTCTAATAATCTATATAATACATTTTAGACATTTTTAAGAGAACATAAAATAAATGACACAATGCAAAACATATTAGTAATCCAAAAATGGTTCTTAATTTTTTTTATACAGTGCTACATCCTCCATTTTAGTTGAGGTCAAAAGTTGTACATTGTGGTTTAAAGGATGAGTCACAACAACTAAAGATAATTCACTCCAATCTGAAGTTATAAATCAGGGGCCATTTGTTAAGTTGATGGAAGCTGATGAAGGCCATTCATTTTGTCTCCTTAGGGCCCTTGAGTTATAGGGAGCCAAATAATAACCTAATACCATGCAAAACTTCAGTTCACCTCAGCGATGCCCTTTCCTGATGGGGTCAAAAGAATCACCAGAGGCTAAAAGCTACTCTGAAAACAAGGATCGGCTTAATGTTAGTATTCTGTCTTTAAATGTGTATAATAACACTCCAACGTGTGCATTTCCTAAACAATTATATGCAATCTAAATCACTGATGGCCCCATTACTGTCTGAACAGCAACCTTTTGGGGCATTTCTGGCAAATTCAAATAAAAAGCCCAAATGCCAAGCAAAAATATTTAGTTGCTAAGCAACTGGAAGGACAAAGGGTCAACTAGTAATTATATGATGTGAAGAAAAAAAAATGCAAATTGCTTTTTTCTTAAAAAAAAAAAAAAAAAAAACACACACACACACACACACACACTTCTGCTTTATCATAAACATGCATACAAACTACACTTCTCAGAACCCCCCTGCAACTACACACGCTCCACTGTACTCACTACATTTCAGCCTACAGAAAGTTTCCAGGCTAGAACAGACATGTATTTGCAGATAAAAACAACGCGCTGTGGGCACAGACCATATCATTTATGGAAAGACTTATTTTGTATAAGAAATAAGTTGTATATGCATATGAGATGTCATTTTGTGCTTTAAAATCCATGAATGAGAAAACTGTGCCAAGCAATAGCCACATATGTGAAGGACTGCATATGCATGTATGTGAATAATGCGTGTTGTTGCGTGCGCGGTTCAACCTGGCTTCCATTAACCTCTCTGTTCTTTTGAAGTCATGCCTCCCTTGCCTGAAAAAAGCCAAACCTGATTCTCTGCGACACATACAGTGCTGCCTAAAGGACACATGGGAAATGAGATGAATAACTCTCCCCACAGCCAGCACAACAAAGGACATCACTTGTACTCATCACACACAATTCATTCTCCTTATTAAAAACCCCAAAAGCCTAACTATAGGGAACTGGGAGATGAATGCCCTAATAAAATCCCTTTCTCTCATATAATGCAAGAAGTCAGGAGGTCCGACCACGGTTCTTGCTGTGTGAATAACTGACTGGAGTGATCTCACTCTTAACCACAAGTTGAAGGGTTTCATGGACACAAGGCCCTATTGATCAGAACAGAGGAGGATGATTGATTGATGGCCTGGAGCCTGTGATCCACAGCCAGACTGAAGAAACCCAGAAATCAAGAGAATTACAGCCAGTGAAGCAGAACTGACTGGGGAGTCAAGAGCTCCTCGCCAGATGAGTCTAGATTCACTGTATCTGATTCTGAACTGATTTAATTCAGAGAGTGACAGTGGACCGCAGTTAGCTATGCAAAGAAATCCATATAAATATTTCAGACTTTTTTAATGCAGACATGTATGCATGATATACTGAAATACAATTTCATGACATCAAAAGAGAACCCAAAAATTCATGAAAATGTTCTCAAAATTCACTCAAAAGCCAATGAAATGTAAAAATATTCAATATTTTACTAATATGAGCTATTAGTACATTTTGGAGAGTTAACACTGTGTATGTTAATTGACCAAGCAGGCACGATTGTAATTTCAAAATGGCCAAATATCAACTGATTATTCAGCTCAGTTCCCTCTTCCAATGTAAGGGTGTGTTCACACTTGGCAGGTTTGGTTTGATTGCTCTGTTAGTGCAATTCACTTGAGTAAGGGTGCTTTCACATTAGTTACCGTAGTTGAAAACCAAAGAGCGCGCTTCTTCATCTTAAAATGTTCTGTAATTGCGCTTCTCGGTGCAAGAATGCTGTCCCGACAAAGCCTTGATTCTGGCTCTACCTGCTTTATACCATTCATATATGGTCTCAACACAGTTCACCTAGACAGCACTGGGAGATCCAGAAAGAGTGCATTTGAATAGTATATAATATAACCGCGGTAAAGATGGCTACATTCGTATAGTGTTTGCGTATGTCTCAACATCGTAATCGCATGTGACATGCATAAACTCATTTTGGTATGCTTTGAAATGTTGCCTTGTGAAAGCAAACTGCACCAAGAAGAAAATGCAACTTTGTAACAAATTTAGTCCTTGTTTCAGAACAAAACAAATGATCCATAGGTGTGACAATGCCCCTAAGTGGGAACGCTGCCATCCGAACATCGGTGCGCACCAAACCAGTGGACTGAAGCCCCTGAAAAGGTGGGTCTTGGTCAGCTTCCAAACAAAATCTGGTGCGGTTCGACTGAAATATGAACGCAACATGGACCAAAGACATTTAAACGAACCAAAAAACAGAATGTGATTTCACAAGATGTGACTCTAAAAAGGACAGAATGCTCAAGCATACCTGTTTTTTCCTCATCATATGAGCTAGATTGGCCATTACAGTTTAGTACAGGCGACGGAAACGCCGTCTCCTTGCAGCAGATCTTTGTTTGTGTGCAACGGAGGAATTCCTGGAAGTGTTTTGACTCACACATTTTATAAGCTTTTCACAAATTCTCAGCTGGTAAAAATAACATCACATGTATGCACATACAATGAGCCCATTTAGCCCAGCACACAGCATTGGTTTGGATGTTTGGAAGGTTTGGTGTTAAAAATGACAGTGTGAAAGATAAGCGAACCAGGACTTAATATATCATTCTCTTTTTTAGTCCAGACCAAAAGAACTAAGTGAACCAAACTCCAAGTGTGAACACAATTTTGAGCTCATTTTATCGTCCACCAAGCGCAAATGCCTAGTCTGAATGCTTGGAAATATAAAACCACAAAAAAGGCCTAAAAACCCTGACATGATTTGACACTTCATTCATGTCCACAGCACAACAATTTACTGAAGTTTTCTAATTAATATTAAGGATAATAACATTACTCAAATTTCACTCAATATATCTGAGAATGGAAAATGCAAGCTTTGTCAAGCTGTTTGTAGATTTTTGGACTGATTCAAGGGAGATTGAACACTTTATTGCCCATGAATATTGCCCAATTAATTGGTTAATTAGTAAATCAGTCTGTCACAACTCAGGATGCCCAATTGAAATGTTCCTCAGGTATAATTAATTGACAAATCAAAACTTACCTTGAAAGTCTTCAGAATTGGGCAGTTTGACACCACAAATCACATAATCGTTCTGATTGTTCTGCAAAAAGAAAAAGAAAACAGCAGAAAAGCAGTCGTGAGCAAAGCATTCTGGAACAGCATGACCAGCCGATAAATCAAATCCTTCATACACCAACTGAAAAAGCTTGGCAGAGGATAGTTTGGTCTGAATGTGGTTTTCTGCTCATTTCCAGTGGCTTTATTTTGTAAACTGATTTGACTCTGTGGGTACCAGGCAGCGTGCGCACTGAACAGTAGTTCTAGGTCATCCTGAAATGGTGAGAAACCAAAACTTGTTAAATGCCAGTAACGGCAAGGTCCGCAAAGACCCCAAACTCTAATATTCCCAGCATGCCACAAGCTCCAGCCATCAGCACAACACGAGAAAGACAGGAAGCTGCATTATTTTTTTTGTTGAGCTTGTTTGAGTGTGACATTGTTTGTGTGTGTAAAGTTTAACACTCACCACATCAATGGGATAAATGTAGGAAAGCTCTGATATAAGCTGACGACAGCGGAAAGTGAGCTGGGCGTTAGACTTCAGAAACAGCTCTCTGTTGAAGAACAAACACAGCAGAAATTCAAGATCTTTAAGTCCGTATTTAAATTGTGTAAACGTACATATATTATTTGTATTATTATCATTAAAATAAAAATATAACAATAATAATAAAAATAAATGATTAATCTTTATTTTATTTATTTATATATTATGTAATACATTAATAATAACAGTAATATTTGTATTTATTTATTATCTATATTGATATTATTTTATACATTATAAAATGAATACACATGTGCATATAATTTACTAGGAAACCTGTGTGTTCAATCACCACTAAAACCAAACAAATTGAGGACCATTTGGTTAAAAGTAATTGAAAAAAATGGCAAGCTCTAATGACATTTGTGTGCTGATGTCACTTGATTGGATATTTATGTAAAATTCACACATTTTAAGTATTTTAGTGTCCAAAAGTTACTAAATACTTTTTGGGGCCACTGTATAACCAGCAAAAGAAAGAAGCAAGACAGGAAATAACAGGGAGTCACAATCACATGGAGAAGAAAGAGAAAAACAACAAGAAGAGGAAAGAGAAGAAGAATTAATTGCAATGTTTATATTGGCTTTAGGAAGTTCACTTCGCTAATGATGCTCTGAATCATCTCTCTAGTAATGGTAAGAGCTACTCAATTATCATAACTGCCAAATTACAATGAACTTCCTCCACTCTAACCCCATCCTCCAATAGAACAACCAACCCTAATCAGAACACATCTGTCAAGTAAGGGACACACCATTACCTCAGGGTGGAGGTTGGGGGACGGGCACAGCTAAAACCTGTCTAGGTGAGGTGCAAGGGGTTGAATATTTGTTTATTTTTCATGTTCAGCTTTCAGCTACTGGGTCTGTGACTTGAGGAGAAAGATGAAGAGTAATGATAGAGGATAATGTGGTATTCATTTACAGTCATGAAAAGGAGGCAGGAAGGAAATAATGATGAGGTATGAAGGATATACCTTTCTTACTGGACTATAGCTTACATGTGGGTCCACCAGGCCTGCTCTACACCACCCAAAATCCGGTCAAAACATTTCTATGCAACCACTGTTAAATTGTGAACATAACTTAAACTTAATCTGTCTTTACTGGAAGTGGGTCTCCAATGTGCCAAAAAAAAGCACGAGATGCTGGGTCGAGGTGGGGTGGCTGCCGTTCGAGAGGGAGCGGAGGAGTCATCGCCGTTCGCCATGGGACGGAGCCTGCTGCCGTCTGCCATTAAGGGGAGGAGCAGGGAACGGGGGACTCGCTGCCGGCTGCCCTCAGCCGGAGGAGAATTGAGCCGTCCACCGAGCGTCCAGTACCATCGCAAGGCACCGCGAGGAAGAGCCTCTCGGCTGGCTGAGGACCGAGCGGCAGTGTGTCCGGGAACTGGACCAAGATTTTTTTTTTTTTTTTTATCCTATCTTCCCTCTCTCGTCTGTCGCTACCTGTGCTTCCGTCTCCTTTTCTCTCGTCTCGTCTGTCCTTACCCCCAAGTGCTGCAGCCGCCGAGACTGGCCCCCGGGGGGAGTGGAGCGCAGTCTCGTGGGTACCCCCTGGCCTGCGAGGGGTGATGGGGGTATGTGACTAGCAGGGCGGGGCGAGAGCCGTGAGGGAACGGCACATTGCACCGGTCTCGTATCTCTCACGGAGGAGCTCCAGAAGCATAAAAGGCCTGGACTTTATTTTAAGTTTTGTTATGTTTGTGTGGCCGGCAGTTGTCCGTGAGGAACTGCCGACTTTTTACTTTTGTTTAGTATTTGTTTATTTTGTATTAAAGTTGTGTTTAACGTTTGCCAGTTCCCACCTCCTTCTTCCCATATCAACTAGCCAACTAACCTTAGTACAGTGTCTACACCCAACTAAGCAAGCCAGAGGCGACAATGGAAAAGAACCCAAACTCCATTAGGTGACAGAAATGGAGAAAAAAAACCTTGGGAGAAACCAGGCTCAGCCGGTTCTTCTCTAGCCAAATAAACAACCATGGTGTGATTTAGTGTTGTCAAGATACAGGAATATCCAACTTCGGTACGGTACCTTAAAAAAATATCGATATTCGATACCATTTTCGCTACCACAGAGAAAACTGCCATATATATTGCCATTCTGATCATATGTTATTATATCATCATTTGTTGATAACTTGGGCAATTTTGTTGCAATAGTTTACACACAGAACAGGGAGACTTTATTTGAACCATTGAACTAAATTTACACAAAAAAAAAAAGACAGGTAAACAGTAATAAAATAAGTACAAATAAACAAATTACAAACTATAAATACAACAGAGAAAAATTTAATAAACATGGCTTTAAGTTTTTTAGGTGGGTCTAACAGTAGTATTCAGGTAAGAAATTCTACAGAAATTAAAATAATCAAATGTAAAATAACAACAGTCTGAAAATTTAAGTCAAATTAATGCTTTCAATTAAAGTTACAAAAGTTATTCAGTCAAGCAGTGAGTCATTTTTTTCTTTGTATTTTGTTCTTTGATTAACATGACAGAAAGCAACACGTTTATTAGGCTAGGCTGCTGTCACTTTAAGGGCTTATGCACGGATCAAATATACTATTACACAAAATGCGTTTTCTCTCAACTATTTACGTTCCAAACTAACTGTATTTACCTGAATACTCTGCAAGATAGGCTTTTTGGCATAATTTTGTATGTTTTTGACCCTTTAAGCTCAATAAGCCATGAAAAAGCATTACCCGAGACCTGACAACTGTACTTCAAACAAGAGGCTGATGAACACCACCAAACATACAAATGCATTATTTCAGAGGTCAGCCCACTGTGTGTGACCCTTTGAGTCGTGTTAAACCCATTAGGGTTGGCACAACCTAATCTGCTTATTGTCACACGATGCAATTTGAGTGGGTGGGAAAACACAAATATATCCAGCATGCCCTCAGTCTGCTTGAGTTGACCGTATAATCCCCCCCCCCTAAAAAAAGGCAGAATGAAGGAGCGCCCCGTTCTGCGGCCCATCATGGTAATGTCTGACAGATGTGAGACCACTGGACTCGAGGGTAGAGAACGAGGGATGAAAAAGAGAGGGACGGATAATTGCAGGTTGACAATCACTCACCTTTTAGCAGTGCATTCCTTCTGCAACTCCGTCAAAGACTTGCGCTCAGACTCCAGACCCTGGTGCTTGGTAGATGACGCCTCCTCTGAGGAGAAGAACACAGACAGGTGGAGAGAATAAAAGAGAGAGAAAAGACGGGAACGAGGTGAATGAACAGGTAGTCTCATGTGTGTTTGTACAGGTGGGTAGGAGTGTCTCATTTTGATAGCAGTCTATTAAATTGTGCTGTCATAAAACAGAGTCTTTCATCATTATAAAAACATTTCCTCTACAGGCAACATAAAACTAATTGAGATTCAAAAAAATGCTTGTAGGGTTTTTTTTACATAAATATAACTGCTCAGAATTATAATAAAAAGACGAGACCATATAATCAAAAACACTCCCAACATGAAATTTGGATAACGATTCCCGGGGAGCAGGATAAGACACGCTTAGATTACAAAAAGACAGGTTTAAATGATGAAATCCTGAAATTTTCATGATCTGAAACACTTTTTGTGTTGTGATTGAACTTGAGCACATTTATGGGTGTTTCTTCAACTATGAGCACTTTGACCCTGTGAACTTTTATTAAAATATTAAAACTAAAAAATTTAATTGAAATATTCTGTTTACAAGTATTATTTACCTTGATTTTTCCATTCCATCTCAATCATGGTACACTAATCAAGCATACTAAATTTTGTTAAAACATTATTGGGAGCAAAATTGTTGGCTGTGGTGGAAATAATGCCACAATTGAGGTAAATGTGTGTAAAAATTGGTAGAAATAATTTTCACACAAATTTTGAAATATTTTATATTTCATTGTTTGTTTCAAATCCATTTAAAATTTTACATTTTAAATTTATATTTCTATAAACTGTTCATATTTTAAGATTGAATGCTTGGGTCTGGTATAAGGTTAAAACAAAAATAAAACTATAAAACTACATATAATGAAAAGAAGAATCTGTTAGTTCTAATAAAAATTAACCTTCTGGCATATAAAAGTGCCTGAAGTTCAACACACACCCTGAACTGTTTCAGGTCCAGACAAAAATAATGCATATTAAAACCCCTAAATTACAAATGTACAAAATAATATTGTCTCTAACTACTGCTCAGTGCAGAAATCCAGTATGTTTGTATACATTCAAGGGAAACAGAACAGTAAATCTCCATCTGATTCGCTGGAAAGCGATACACACTGCCCAGATTAACTGGATCTAAGGGTTTTGCTCATGGCGTTCAAAAGACATTTTCCAACCCAGCCTGCATGGCCACGCCACCCCCATGTCATCAAAGCATCAGCTAGGAGCGCGTGTGCGAGTATGAGTTGCTGTGGAATGCATGTGTCAGCCCCACTTCTACGCAATATTGCTGTGGTCCATTATTTATAATACACAATATTATCCACAGAAGAGGGAAAATAGAGAATGAGACAAAGTAAGAGAGATCAATGAGTGAGAAATGGAGAGAGGAGGAGATTTTGAATTTTCTCTAAAGATGGATCAAATTAAAGAGGATAGGCAGTGGTGTGGTGTGCCTCAGGTTCCTATAAGACCAAATCATATACAGTAAATACATAAATACACTGTATATAAATATACATATACATGAGCATTCAGTTTGGGGTCAGAAAGATTAATGCTTTTCAGCAAAGACCGATTAAAAAAAAAGTGTCTGTAAAGGCATGATGACCTGCATGAAGATTTAAAAAAAAAAAAAAAACTTTTTTTTTTTTTTTCTTTTCCACAGGAGAAAGTCGGAATGTCATAAGGGAGACTAAACCATGACAATTTTCATTTTTGGGTGAACTATTCCTTTAAAGAGTTCATTCTTGTCTGTTCTTTTCCACTTCACTTACATAAAATGAGAAGATGAAGGAAGATGAGAGTGGAAAGAGAGAAAATAAAAGCAGACTCTCTGGTTAAAAAAAGGCAAACTCCTTTGTTCTGACCCGCACTTGTAAAAACAGAGTGTGTCTGCTTTATAATATGCCTCACATTCTCTTCTCTTTTACAGCTCTGTGGGATCTCTCTGTCCTAAAGCAATGCTTGGCGGGACATCCTGGGCCCTGGTGCTGTCTTTACATGGGAGACATGGGAGGTGTGAACCAGGAAAATTGAAAGCGAGATTATTGTCGCTGGAGCAAAGCGGTCCCATATGCAAAGCCTTGAAACTCTCATTAGGATGAGATGGCAGGAAAAAGAGAGCTAGAGGCAGAGAAAAAGACTGAAAGTTCTAAATGCTTTTGTTCTCTACTTGTTCTCTTTAATCGATCCCCTATGACACGCTCTGCTTTAGTAATATCGCCTCTCTCAGCCATCAGAGTTGTCAGCACCAGGTTAAGGCCTCCTCTTCGCCGCCCACACCTTTCCTAAAGACTACTGGCAGGAAGTCATCTGCGTTTGCTTGGGAGAAACAACAGCATAGGTTAAAGGGATAGATCGCCCAGTAATATAAATTCTGTCATCATTTATTTACCCTCATTCCTGCTGTGGAACATGAAAGAGATTTTGAAGTAAGTTTCAGTTGCTTTAATCCTTACAATGAAGTTAATGGGGACCAAAACAACACTGGACCACACACGTTATGTTTCAATCTAATTTTTCAAAATTAACTTTTGGGCGAAAATTGGAATATCGAGAAAATAAAAAAAACATTTGTGAATAAAGTAAAGTTTCCATTCCATGTGTTCAATAAAACAAAATCGTCACTTCCTGGGAAATTGGTGCAAAATATGTGTAAGACATAAAAGACATGAAAAAAAAAAAAAAATGGAAGTTGCTGCAATCTTTTTTCGTACATCATAAATTACTTGCACACAGATGAAATGCAATAAACACGTTTATCTTGGGTTTGGAGGTGGATGTCTGGTATTTAGGAACGCAATCATGTGAGACAGTTCTGGGAGGCAGTTATACTAGTGCTGTAAAACCGATTAACTGCGATTAATCGTATCTAACAAAAGTTTGTATTTTATATATATATATATATATATACACACACACACACACACACACACACACACGTTATATATATTTTACAAACTATATGATTAATTTCGATTTTTATAGCACTAAATTATACCCAACCATTCTGATGACAGACTTTGGCTCAGGCATTTCAGAAGGACCAAACCAACATCCGTGATGCTGTGAGGAAAAGTCACATTCATTTTTTTGTTGCGCATCAAGGGATTTATTCAGTAAATGTGTTTCCATCGCAGTTTATGCGAATATGTTCTTATCGCATAAAAAAAAAATATACGACTCAATTGAGCGCACAAGTTTATGTTATGCGCATTTTGAGAATTTATGCACATCTTGGCATTTCCATCCAGCATTTTTTATGTGATATCCCAAAATTCATATACAAATAGGTGGATGGAAATATAGTGATTGACTTTCATTGTAAGGGAAGGACAAACTGAACAGTGTAAAAAAAAAAAAAAAAAACTGACACAATATTTAAATCTTTTATGTTCCACAGACAGTTAATCTTGGTAACGAAAATAGATGAAATTATTCATTGACAAAGCTTTTTTTTATCCCGCCAATGATATCGAGACTATAACTGCCGTGAAAGCTACACCACAGGAAACTTGGTGAAGCCAGCAGGTGTTTCATGTTTTAATGACCAAAAGGACTAGTAAAAGTGTGTCCCTTAACTCTGTTCCACTTTTTTTCTTCAGCACTTTACATTTTCCTCTTCATTTGTGGAGTGGCTCCACATCTGACGTTTACAGGCCCACGGTCCAGAGCGCAACTACCGATCATAACAACGTCAAATCGCTTTTATGAGCATAATTTACAACATGTGATGAGAAATTAGAGCGAGGGAAATGGTGACAGGAGGCTTGACCCTGCAAAGCTTTATTCTGTGCTTCAATGGAAATGAGGAAGCGCTCAGTGACCAGAACCGGCGGGGGAGCGCAAGAGCGCATGACTGCAGCTTTGTACATTAAACAGAGATGAGACGTGGTTACACTTAAGTCATTTTGTGCAATTTCTGGCAATCTCCCTTTGTAAGTGGGATAAACTACGGTAGTTTTGGAAGGAGGCTTTCATGCTGTTCACGGAGTGCTGGCCCGGTTAGTATCACAGCAAATAAGCGGTGACTGACAATAGCTTAAAGGACCATTAGTGTTTAAATGAAATTTGGGTGTGGGAGATTTGTTAGTGGGAATGGGAAAGGCAGGCATTAACTGAGAGGGACATGACGGGAAAGAAAAAAAAGTTGGAATCTCTAGCTTGTTATTTTCATATCTCTCCAAGAAGAGAGTGCTTTACACTCTTCTCCTCACTCCCCTTTTACTGAAGAGATGCTCATAAAGAAATCTAAAACATTATACATTATTACATTATCTGTTAACAATAAATAGAAAAAAACTCACATATCCCGAAAAAGTTCATAAGATATCAACTAATTTCAAAAACATGTCAAGTAGCATAGCATAGAAAAAATATATAATATTTAATTTAATGCAACTTTAAGGTCATCCAATCTTTGTAAGCTATTCTTTTAGATGACCATAACATTGCATTAAATATTAAATATTGTAAATATTACTACATATAGTAATATAGTAAATATTACTAAAACTGAAATTAATAATACATTAAAATTAAAATAAAATGGTAAAAGCACATACTGAAAATATATTATATAAATGATATATTTTCTATATTTTTTTATATTTTATATTTATATTCTATATTTTATATTATATATTATATACAAAATAATAAAAAAACACTGGGTAACGAGCATGATTTTTTTTTCTTCTCTATTTTTTGCATCGAATTATTAAAAGTAATTTGCAGTAATTGAAATAAAAATAACATTAAATATAAATATTAGATGAAAAACCTAATAAAATGAAAATTAGAAATGTTGCCTTGGCAACTAACTGAAATATGTAAGTTTTAGCTGAAGTACTAAAATTAAAACTAAAAACTTAAACTGAAATTAACAATAAATTAAAGTTAACTATAAATATTTTAAAAATAAAATGGTAAAAGCTCACACTGAAAATAATAGTATATAAAAAATAATGATAAAATAACGAGCAGGTCTCGTAATATGATAATATGAAATAATGAGGGTTAACAAGCAGGGCTTTTTCTTTAATTTTTTTTTTTTTTTTTTGCATTGAATTATCCACCAATTTTCTTACAATTTCTCTTGTGTAATGTGTAATGTGTAATAAGGAAGGCAGGAAGGATGGATGAAAGAAGACCAATAAATCAATGAATAAATGAAGTAGGAGGTCAAGCGGCGTGTCTTCATCCTTTCCTCTTACTCCAATTCAAATAATTTTTTCTTCAGCTCTTAAAAAGTCTTCTCCTGTGCATGAACGTGAATAGGCCGCTCCTTTCGGCTCCAGTCAGGACAGGCCTCTGTTGGCAAAGGCTGTTGGGTAGACGTCATCCATCTAGAACAGACCTTTCCCTGAACCCCAAATCCGTTGTTTGTTTCTACACACTAGGAGGTCATGAACACAATGCATTATGGGATGGCAAGTGCCAGGCCACTCAATCACTACGGTTGTGCAAGCGTGCATATATGTATTCTTTATGAACCCACAGTTCGCAGCCCAACCCTCTAGCCAAACACCGACCACCACATCAATCAAACTCACCTCTTCGCACCTCCCGCCCATGCACAACATTTGGCAAATAAAAAGAGAAGGATTCAGAAATCAAACATGAATGGCAGGAGGCTGTGACGAATGGGGCGGTGAGGAACTTAAGCTTTGGATAAACTCTGAATGTTTAATGTCCGCCTGCACAGTCTGGATATTTGATGGAAGCAGTGTAGAGTAACATATGAGAATAATGAGACCACTAAATCACATCAAACAGGGGTGGTGGTGGTCTTGACGGGCCAAAAATCCAGAAGTGCCCTTTACCTACAAGAGGATTTGACTGAAATTTAAGGACAAAATGACTAACAAACTGCTCAAATCAGGCATGTATATCATGGTAATGAAAAAAAAAAAAAATTGTCCAAATTAGTAATGACAAGCAATGTACAACAATGTACATCATCTGATTGGGCAGCACGACAAATTAAAATCAAAAGAGTTCAGAAAGAGAAATCCGAATAGTTCTGAAATGGAATTTCCAACTTTCTTCTTAAAGAAGTGCAAAGGTATACCAACTTTAAGTTGGATTCCCAACATGAAGACTCACAACTCTGCAAGGCATATGTTATCATCTGAATGTGGCAAAAAAAAAATAGAACGAACTACATGATTAATGGTAAACAATCCCATTTAGGCACATCACTGAGTCCAAATTCCTAAGTAACATGATTACGAGACCATAAAATCAGTTTTGGAAATGTTTGCTGAGACAGGTATGTAAAATGCAAAACAAATGCTAGCGATGCCATTTGTGTTTTTATATATCAGATGTTTTTTGGTCGGAAGGCGCAGATATCGAGTAACAATCAAATGCATCACTACACATCAAATATGATCTTATTGGCTGCGATTTTGTTGCTTCCTGCAACTTTTTCACTTTAAGTGAGGAGAAGAAAATGACTTGACGCTTGAAGTCTGGTTAGATGTAAAACAACTGCCTTGCTCAATTCAAGGCATGGAAATATATTTACATGAGAATGTGGAGCTGCCGTTTTAGATCTGGAAATACATTTTAGCAGATAGAACTCTATACGGCCCCCCAAAGTACTGGAACACGCATTAAGTTACATCAGTGAAAAACAATATGAAGAGTTTCACAACACATTCAGTCTGACACACAGATTTGGAAGAGAATGTTGCCTGATTGCAGATGTGTGGGGATGTGATCCACTGGTGTGTAACAGTATAGAGGAAGAAAGATACATATGGGACAGATCTCTCATCAGTTGAGTAGTGTGGTAAATTTGGTTACCTTTCTTTACAAGCTGTGCGCTCTCTTTCTGCATCAAGTCCATTTCTCTCGTCAGCGCCTTCCTCTGTCTTTCCAACTCACTCCTCAGAATCCCAATATGTAGCTGCATACACTCCCTCTCTTTCTTCTGCGGAAAGAGACAACAATAAGTATAAAAACTTAATCTTTTCCATTTTCCCCTATTCCATACCCAAACAAACTTTATTGGGTAACTCAATTATTAAGAAAAGGATATTTAACAACTGATCCTCCATTTTAATGGCCTGATCTGAAGGTAAATCTCATAGAACTTCATCCACATCAAAGCATGAAACATATAGCAAAATTGCTTATTCTAGGGTTGTCAAACGTAACGATAATAGTCGGAACTAAAAAGAAAAAAAAGTTTATGATACTAGCATTTCTGCAATACCGGTAATACAGTGAGTGTACCAGGTATATTTAGTACCTGCTGATGGACGTACTTTTAAACGCTTGTGTTCATGTTTGTTTGAGTGCTCTCTGAGTGTCAAAGGTTTCTATTTACAGAGTTAAGCATTGTAGCCAATCACAATCATATCCTTTAAGCGTGTGAACGCAGTGGCCTATCAGAGGTGCTAGTCAGTAAGTTAAGCAGAAACTGCTTAACAGGTTTTGTTTTGTTCAATGCAAGCTGCATGCTCGCCTTTTTTAATTATAACAGGAGTTTTTGCAAGAGTTCAGTGAGCTTGCGCTTTAGAGATTGTAGTGATTATAAAGGGAGGGCTCTTCACTTACTTTCCATTTATTACCCATTCACAAACTGAAAACAAGTTTAGTTTTTCATGCTGCTAAGTACAATGCAAAGTTTCTGGGTTGACAACTAGACTGAATCAGAAACTGCAATAATTGACTGTAGCTGGGTTTCCTTTACAGAGATGCGCAAAACTTTTGCGATATTTTCTAAATGTCGATAAAAAACTATTCTGAAACGACGGCGTTTGCATTAATTGATGTTATGCGACTAAAACGTAATTTTTTCCTCTCGCGATAAGTCATTCCAAAATTCATGGCAACGGATGTTAGGGGGTTTAAGTATATCGCAGCCACTGCATTAGCCATTATTTTTAATCGAAGGACACTTATCCAAGCATTAATGGCAAGGAAAGCCCCTTATACTTGGGAGCGGCCACGTATCTTTTTTTGTTTCTGGGTGTTTCTATCCTATCTGCTTCAAGGTCCTGACAAATTGTGGCATTTCTTTGTTGTTTAGAATCCTGTATTCCCGTAATTCTTTTGTCTTTTATGAGTTTAATAAAGAACTCTGTATCGTCTTCTTGTCCAAACATATCGTGCCATCTTTAAAGAATGATCGACTTTTATATATGCCAGGTGACCTGTAAATGCGAAAAAACTGTTTCCATTGCTGTTTTGAGAAATATTCCTTTTTCGAATTGCCTGAAAAACCATCTCATGCGAGTGGAAAAAGTTTTTTGCTATATATGGGAGTTTTTGCAAAATTGACATGTTTCCATTGGACGCATCTTCAATACGCAACTACAATTTGGGCAATTTGAACAGTAATGGAAACACGGCTAGTGATAACCAACGGACGAGACAAATTGGGACAAAAAAATTCAAAGTACTTAATTCAACAGTTTTTGCTATAGTACCCTAATTTGTACTGATAACTGCAAAATTTTACTGATATTGGTACTAACTACTAATATTTTGGTACAGTGACAACCCTAGCTTATTCTAATATAAATTAACAGAGATTTTTATGTATACACTACCATTCAAAAGTTTAGGGTCAGTATGATTTTCTTTTCTTTTATTCAGCAAGGATGCATTAAATTGATCAATAGTGAGAGCAAAGACATTTGTAATGTTATAAAAGATTTATATTTCAAATAAATGCTGTTCTTTTGAACTTTCTATTCATCAAAGTATCCTGAAAAAAAATATTAATATTTTGTTTCCACAAAAATATTAAGCAGCACAACCATTAAAACATAATAATTATATTTCACAATAAGAGAAACATAAGAGACTTCTTGCACAAAATATATATTTATTTTGCACTGCCCTGTAAAACTCTTTGGAAAGCCAGCGCAAGCCAGAAACATTCACATTAATGTAATAAAACAGCAAGAGATGATTTTTTTAAGCAGATTACAGCAGACATCAGTGCCAGATCTTCCCTCAGCTTCTCCAGCACCCAGCACAGATGAGTCCACAGCAGATCTATCTAATCTACATCTACAGCCCTGCGGCTTTCGGGACTGTTAGCGAGCCAAGCGCACTAATGAGGAACAGTGATCTGACGAGGGTGAAAGTGGGATAGAGAGTAGATAGGAGAAGATAGAGAGCAAAGGAGAACAGATAACAAGCAGGGAAAGTTCACTATGTCTTTAAAGTGATTGGTGGTGGTGATCCCTATCATAACCAGAACTGCTGAGATTAATGCAGAACTGGACGGAGCAGCGTCACTAAATGTTTGATCCTCATGGCCTCCAGCGTCCATCGGAGACATATTCAGAATAAACCAACCATCATATATGCAATTACGAAATTTACAAAATGGACATAGATGTGATGTCTCTATATACAGAGCCGTAAGACACATGAATCCACACCACAGGGTGTTGGGGAAATTGAGTAAAAGTCATAGCAATGAAATCTCTAGGATCTACTGTAGGCAACATCTTAGGATCTTGTATTCTTGCACTTGGCAGCTGAGGAAGTGTCAATCAAAGAGATATAGAAGACAGCACCTCAACCTTCAGATAGCTTGAGCCCTTATATGACGAGAAAAGACCAAGAGCTCGCGTGTTTACTATCAACGCCACTGGCACGACAAACACGACTTTTCACGCATAGCTAAACACTTCAAAAACGCACACATGCACACTACAAGATTTTTCCAGAAAAAAAAACCAGGGATACATAGACTGATACTGATACTCAATAAGTGAATTTTTTTTTTTTTTTTTCACATTATTGTTGATATTAAAATGTTATACTAGTTTATGTATAGTAATAATATTAATAACAAAATATTAATAATAAATAGTTTAAAATGCTGTAAGCGAATTTAGCCATCACAACATTATAATTGAAACTATGAACAAATTTTAGTGTAGCGAGCGTGCATGGGCTGATTGATTGCTTGAAATGCCCTAATAGGCTCAAAACTGACCTGAGGCCAGGGAGAAGTGACAACATGGCTGTTTCAGAGGCGAACGCTCTGATCTGTAATCAGGTTCACATAACCTCAAGCCTGAAGGAAAACTCAAAACAGATTTTTGCTCATTAAGCGCAGTAACTGATACACTTTGCTGGAATTTCAGACCCTCGCTGACCTTTGGTGCAGTCCAGGTAGCGCTCCTGTGATCGAGGGAGAGTGTCAGCTATTAGTGTAAATGTATCCTGAAATTTGACGTGTGGAGAACTCCAGAAACTTGCCAATTCGTTTTTGGAGAGGAAGAAACTTCACAGTCATTCACAGAGACTTGACGAGCTGCCTAAGAAAGACGTGTGATAATATTCCCAACATATGTAGGTTTCAGAAGGCTTTTAGAGCCTTTGGATGAGTATTGTGTTGGATATTGTAAGACAAATTATCTTGAAATTATTGCATGTCGTATTGTGTTTGCTCGGTTTGTATAAAATACGCTTCTCAGTGTTTTGGCAACTTCTTTTCACGTCATGATCATTTCTGGCTGATTTGGTTTCGAGCAAGAGTGAGAGAAAAAAAAAAAAAAGTGAGGTGACTCATGTTCTTTGCTTTGGCCAACTAAAACAACAAAAAAAGAAAACAAAAAAAAAACCCTGGAACCAAAAAGGCTCAAATGGTAAACAAAGTTTGAAAACAGACTCCAAAGAAAATGACAGACCTCCAGGACACTGAGACAGCAGAGATCAATAGAAGGTCCTGTGGACATCTCACCCTCTGAGAAAACAGCATTTCAACAGGTGGAGGGGTCGTCGCCATTCAAACACTAAGCACTTAAACATCAAAGAGAGCAGGAGTGTGTGTGTGGCAGGACATCTCGAGTGATGGAGTCTTTATGACTCACAAGTGTGTGAGAGGGCAAATGTGAGTGAAAGAATCTCTCATTTTGACTCTTTCTGAAGTCTTTCTATGATGTGCTACATTTTTATCTTAAAAACATATTTTTGTTTAATTTAGAGGGGTCATGACATGGATTTTTTATTATTTTAATATGTCCCTTGAAGTTCACTTATGATGTAAAAAAGTTTAAACAACTTTTGTTACGCACATTTTTTAAGGGGCAGCTCCTTTAAGGCTTGTCAGTAAACGGCCACTGTTATGATTGGCTAATGTAACTGAATAGGAAACTATAACAACGCCGACTCGCTATTGCGCGTGACTAAGTGTTTTGAAAATATTATCCACATAAAACAGTTAGTTACAGACAAAGCATTATGAAATCATTTACGGTTTGTGATGCAGCTGCTGTCAGATCCAATACAGCTGACTGCTTCATCTGTCAACAAAATTTTCTTTGCGAACTCTCCAGTACACGGTGCCTCGCTGACAAAACAAAATGCTCCAAACAAACGTATAATCCTTCAATGTGATCCGAGACGCCTCTAAAATAAACCATTAAAGGACAAGTTCACTTCAGAATTAAAATTCCCTGATAATTTGTCATCCAAGATGTTTATGCCTTTCTTTCCTCAGTCGAAAAGAAATTTTTGTTCTAATATAAGAGGATATAATATAAGTTTTTGAGGAAAATATTCCAGGATTTTTGTCCATATAGTGGACTTCAACAGGGATCAACAGGTTGAAGGTCCAAAGTGCAGTTTCAGTGCAGCTTAAAATGGCTCTAAACAATCTCAGCTGAGAAATAAAGGTCTTATCTAGCGAAGCGTTTGGTCATTTTTTAAAAAAAAATAACTTTTTTTTTTTCTTATCCCCAAATGCTCGTTTTGCAGTAGCTCTATGATGCGTCACGCATGACATAATCACGTTGGAAAGGTCACGCGTGACATAGGCGGAAGTACCGCGGTACTCATTTTCTCCTCCAACTTCAGAATCTTCCCACATCATTGTTTTACCCTTTTTTGTAAAGGCCGTTTGACTTAGTCTTTGCATGTTCCTTGCATGGTGCATGGTGCTTGCACTAGGTACTTCCGCTTATGTCACGTGACCTTTGCAACATGATTACGTAATGCATGGCGCCTTGCAGAGCAGTGCAAGACGAACATTTTTTTTTTTTTTTTTTATATAGAAAATTACTGATCGTTTTGCTAGATAAGACTCTTATTCCTCGGCTGGGATCGTGTAGAGCCCTTTGAAGCTGCTTTGAAACTGCAATTTGGACCTTCAACCTGTTGGTAGCCATTGAAGTCCACTATATGGAGAAAAATCATGTAATGTTTTCCTCAAAAACCTTAATTTCTTTTCCACTGAAGAAAGAAAGACACAAACATCTTGGATGACATGGGTGTGAGCAAATGATCAGGAAATATTAATTCTGAAGTGAACTAATCCTTTAACTTGTTTCTGACGCTGGAATCCTTCAGAAGTGAGACAAAAATTATCTGTTTAAATTGGACGTGCCAGAACATTCTTTCACTCTTCCATTTGTCCTCAAGTTTGTGGAGTATGTCAGAAACTAAATGCGCATCTGTATACTGCATCCAGTGTAGTCAGCGTCAGTGATTATGGGTTCTATTTGTTTTTGACGTGACGCAACAATCACATCCAGTGCAAGCTAATATATGCCGTTAAGCGATGATGTATTCATCGATTCATCAGACAATTCGTTGATGTCTTGCTCTGGAAGCAGGCATATGCAACTTGATTAAATAAATGCTTTGTTTATAATGAGGGGGATGTTTTAAGCTAAAAAGAAATAATCTTTTCAAACTTTTGAATCCAATCCCACTCCTTCCTCATCATTCTGCAGTCTGATGCCCCATGAATAAAGCAAAAAGCTTAACAATACAATCATTTAAAATATTCTATATATATATATATATATATATATATATATATATATATATATATGAATGTCACTGCATTATATTTGGCAATAAAGCACTACACTTTGGATCAGAGTTCTGAAGAGTTTGAAAGAAGGAGAAAAAAAAATGTGTGTGTAATTATGTTTATTCTGGGTGGAAGGTGTCTGGGCATTTATAGCCAACCGGGAGAGGACAGACTTTTTCATTAACTATAAGCACGACTTTAAAACCTGCGTTTTCGCAGCTGCTGACTGGCACCTCCAAAAATGCTAAATATGTTTTCCTTTTACTTTTCATTCTACTGCAGGATACAGTGAGTGTGGAAACACAAACACAGGATTTTCTGCTAACAAGGGCATGGAGATACATAAAGAAGAGATAAAGCAGTGGGATTCGGGATCTCTAAATCCATCAAAACACAGGATACAAGAGCCGCCCGAGGACTTAATGACATATTTATGAGGATCTGTGTAACACAAAATACACAACGCTGAGGCCATTTGTGTTGAGTGACTGGGTACCCTGACTTCCTGTCTGAAAGTGAGAGTATTAGCACCAGCATACTGAACTCTCATTCTCACCTGTAAAAATAACACCACAACTGCTTGAAATAACCAGCAAATAATAAAGCATTAGTAGTTGCAAGCTTTTTATCTGTAAAATAAATATATATATATATATTGAAAATTTCTGAGAAAGTAAATATTCTATCTACTTATCTATCTACTTAATTTAGAATTATAGAACATGTCCAGTTCTATTTTAAATTTAAATTTTGTTTAATATTCATTCCAGTTGTCATGGACTTCATACTGACACCTATCTGTGTGGATGAATGAAGCTTTTTGCTTATTTAGGGTTGCCAATACACATCAGAGTTGTTCCTTTTCATCCATCTACATTTTTTTTTCCGTCTCATAATGCATAGATCAATAAAATGGATAACACTTATTAAAAATGAGGGTTCAGCTCCATGTATAATAAAAAAAAAAAAAATGTGGGTAACATTTGTTAACATTAGTTAATGCAGTAACTAACATAAACTAACAATGAGCAATATATTTATAAAGCATTTATTAAACTTTGTTAATGTTAGTTAATAAAAATGTTCATGTTCATGTTAGTTCACACAGTTTATTAACTAATGTTAACAGATACAACTTTTGTTGTTAAAAATGTATTAATAAATGCTGAGATTAACATGAACTAAATTAATAAATACATTTAATATATGTATTGCTAATTTTAAATTCCTGTTATCTACTGTAGATGTTCAAAAAATTCAAACATATTGTAAAATGTTTCCAAAGCTTGCTCTAACAGACTACTATTCATTTCTTTAATTGACAAAATACTGAGGGCACCTTTAGGAATTACAATACAACCGACAGCAACTTCTAGTTTTTAATGTTTCCCAATTGAGCTTTCATTAGGACATTCACTAAAGAGAAATACTTGTCTGTTACACTGTTAGATAGCTTATCAAAAGCTGGTTTATACTGCCATCTCTCATGAAAGAGTAATTCTGTGAGCCTGGAAAGACAATATCCCCACTACAGAGTGAAGTATTGAATTTTAAATTGAGTTTGACAATCTGCTATAAAATTCTGTCAAGCATACAGCAACTGTAAATTTAGCCTTTTATACTTGCAGAGGTGCTTTACAGAGTCTTACCATAAGTACTATGTACCAGGTGCAAAGGAAAAGAAAACCAAACAGGCCAGATAGGATTTATGAAGTTAGAGAACATAGAAAGTATACAGAATATAAAAATAATCCTGAATGAATAAGAGCACACAAGCAGACCTAGACAACCCAAGAAATCCCACTGGTTTGATTTGTTGGGTCTCACCTTTTCTGTGCAAGACGCTGTTGTCCTCAGTTTCTCTTCAATTTCCTTTCCAATCTTCTGAACAGTCACCTGAGTCTGCTTAATGGCTCTCTGGGCTGTGTGAAGCCTGTGGAGGACACATGCACAGGATGCATCACTGTTATGTTTGAGAATGTGAAGAAGCAGCGATTCCAAGTACTGGAACCGAATGATTTCATGACATTAATGCGCACAGAACTCTGTAATTAAATACTCGGACTGAGTTTCCTACAGCATGGATAAAAAGACGATGTTTTACCAGAGCTGGTAACCTAATAAAAATACTACAAAGTCAAAAAAGACAGTGTTCTTCTCACGGCTGCTCTCAACAACAAACATATAGCTTGACTAGCATACTTCAAACCACAAATAAATGATTATTATTGATGAAGCAGTCAAATCAACTAGTTTTTACTATGGCAATGTGTAGTTAAATATAGTCAGTTATTTTTGAAGAACGTTCATGCTGCTCTCTCTCTCTCTCTCTCTTATACAATAAAAGTATATCAAGCTGCTATAAGCAATAAAATAATTTAGGTTTAGAACAGGGAGTAAACGATGACAGAATTTTCATCTGTAGGACAATTAATATTCCCTTTAATATTCTTTAATTCCTTTAATAAGTTTTAAGCATTTGTATAGTAAATACACACAGTCGGTGATTGGATCTTGACTCAAAGAGATAGAATTAGGTCAATCAAATGAAGAATGACAGCAGACACATGTAAACACCCTCTCTCAGATGTAATGGAAACAGAATTGCCACATGCGGAGGGGAGATGATCTCACACGGTGACCATTTTCAGATTTATATTTGCGGTAATTAGAGAACACATAAACTGAAACCTTATGACAGGACCGCTACACCGAAGGGAGGTCAGGAGTTGTTTTTGTATTGTTTGTTTATTTCCCAAAGGCAATGGGCTTGTTAGATAAACTTTCATAAATAAAAGGATTGTTAAGAGATTAATAACACCGCAGATGGATCTCCTCATTGTGCCTGTTTTTGTTTGCACCATGGTTCTCATTTGGTGCCTAATTTTCTGACTCATCTGGTTTTACAACCACACCAAATGGTTTCAATACCCATTGTTTAATTGCAGTGGCATGGTGAAATTTTTAATTAGCACCTGAAGGAAACATTCTGTCAAACTGAATTCAAGAATTAGTGCATCCATGGACCTTCCACTGCACTAAAAACGCTCACGCCCTAAAACGTCCCACAATGCACAGTGAAAACCAGGGAGCATCAATGCTCAATATGTTCCCTTAATGGAAGTTTTAAAGCATTAAACATAATTTAGTGATGACACGCAACAGATGTTTTGAAAAATCAAACCGTTATTTAATTATTTTACAACATAAACAAACAACATACAACATACACCTAATGGTTAAGAGTCAGACTGGTAATCCAAAGGTTGTGGGTTCGATTCTCAATACCAGCAGGAAATGACTACACTAGCCACAGCTAAAATGGCTGCCCACTGCTCCGGGGGTGTGTGTTCACGGTTTGAAGTGTGTATGCGTTCACTACTCACTACTCCTTATGTGTGTGCACTAATGCAGAGGACAAATTCCGAGTACACTATTAAAGGAGGTTTTAAAAAGGGGGTTTTAGCATTAAATGCCGTAGAAGAACCATTCTTGGTTCCCCAACAAACCTTTCAGTGAACAGTTCTTAAAAGAAACATTGTTTTCTAAGTGTGAAGACCATTTGAATGATCTAAACAACCTTTTTCCACTATGAAAAACCTTTTGTGGAATGGAAAGGTTCCATGGATGTTAAAGGTTCTCCATGGAACCATTGATGCCAATAAAGAACCTTTATTTTTAAGAGTGAATGGGTTACCATACATGGCCTTTACAGGTCACTTTCACTTTTAATAAGGACGCTGTCATGTTGCTGGAAACAAAGTCATCGGTGTCCCAATGTTTAGTGAGCCAGTGTTCTTAGCAGTGCCCGAATTTGTGTACACAATATACTGATTCACAACCTAGGGAGCTGATTGAGACACACAGCAGCAATCTGTGAACTACAGGAGCCATTAATCAGGGCCTGATTGTGCTCATATGAGCTTTCAGTACCACTAAGCCTCATGGGAAAGAGAATATGAGAAGAAAAAAAAATTCTCAAGGCCTGTTAGAATCCAAAAAAACTTCATACACAGGATCATCGCACAGTAAAATGCATGCACACAAAAGCCTACACTGCAAAAAATGCTGTTCTTACTTAGAGTTCTTGTCTTGTTTCTAGTCAAAATATCTTAAAGTTCTTAAATCATTTTCTTGACAAGTAAAAATTATTTTCTTGTTTTCAGAAAAAATAAGTCGAAATTAAGTGAATTTTTCCTTAAAACAAGCAAAATAAACTGCCAGTGGGGTAAGCAAAATAATCTTATATCAAACCAAAAATAAGATATATAATCTTTTTTTCAGTTTGGATTAATATTATTTTGCTTACCCCACTGGCAGATTATTTTGCTTGTTTTAAGAAAAAACTCTTTTTTTTTTTTACTTGTCAAGAAAATGCTTCTTGATCTAAGAATTTTTAGATGGAAACAAAACAAAAATTCTAAGTAAGAACAGTATTTTTTGCAGCGTACACTTCTTTCTTTCATTTTTACACTGCTTTTACGTCATAGCATAGCTGCTGTTCTCTAATTGGCTGAGCCAAAGGTTTTAACATCTATATTTGAAGATCAAGATGCCTTTTGCTGTTCTCGTTAGCGTATTCCCACTTGGGAGATTTTCATGAACGGCAGCTGGTTTGCTCGACCACAAAACCTTTCAGCGACGGCATGCAATTTACTTTGTTTCACACTCTCCTCACTTGCTCAACCTCCATTAATGGTTCTTTCTCTCTCTTTTTGAATAGTAGGATTAGCACATTCTCACTGGAATCCCTCAAGGACGATCAGAAGTGCACATATTTAAAAACAAACTAGACACAAGGCAGATGCTAATTAGCACACAAACTACAGCTGTTGTGTGGTAAAAATCTAGAAGAACATGCATTCATGAATGCAACAGCCTCAGATTTCAGTAAAGGAGTCAAGGTTAGCCTGTTTCTCCCCTGCTTGGAGATGTCGTAACTACCCGATATCAAAATGGCACCATGGATGGCCGCCTCTGTGTGGAGCTCTCCAATTATTGTGCTGTTTTTTGTTTGTTTGTTCTGTGTTTATTCATTCTTTTCCTATCAGTTTCACTACCGTTTGAACTACTGTACATTAGACAACATTTTTCCAGTTTTTGATTATTCAGATTATTCAGTTTTGCTGGACTTTCTAGTCAGAAGGGCTGCAGTGCTGTTCAAATGCGCGGTCAAACACAAACGTGGGAAGCGCATCAGTGCACTGGTTAATCTCGGTGAGCACAGCTTCCGAACCCTGCTGGATCCCCTTCAGTTTGCATACAAAGCAAACAGGTCTGTGGATGATGCAGTCAACATGGGACTGCATTACATCCTGCAACATCTCAACAGACCTGGGACTTACGCAAGGATCTTATTTGTGGACTTCAGTTTAGCCTTCAGCGCCATCATGCCTGATCTTCTCACAGCCAAACTGACCCAGCTCTCCATCCCCACCCCAATCTGTCAGTGGAACACCTGCTTTCCGAGAGGTAGGCAGCAGCTAGTGAGACTGAGGAAACTCATATCCAGGACCCTCATTGCTCTTCTCCCGTTACATGAATGACTGCACCTCTAAAGACCCCTCTGGTCAAGCTCCTGAAGTTTGCAGATGACACCACAGTCATTGGCCTCATCCAGGATGGTGATGAGTCTGCATACAGACAAGAAGTTGAACAACTGGCTGTCTGGTGCAGTCATAACAACCTAGAGCTTAACACGCTCAAAACAGTGGAGATGATTGTGGACTTCAGCAGCTCACCAGCACTGTGGAAGCAGTGGAGTAATTCAGATTCCTGGACACCACCATCTCTCAGGATCCGAAGTGGGACAATCGCATTGACTGCATTGTGAAAAAGGCCCAGCAGAGGTTGTACTTTCTTCGCCAGCTGAGGAAGTTCAACCTGCCACAGGCAGTTCTACTGAGCCATCATTAAGTCTGTCCTGTGTTCATCTAAAACTGTCTGGTTTGGTTCAGCCACCAAATCAGATATCAGAAGACTACAACGGAGAGTCCGGACTGCTGAGAGGATTATTGGTGCTTCCCTGTCACACTCCAAGACCTGTACTCCTCCAGAGTGAGGAAGAGGGCAGGTAAAATCATCACAGACTCCACTCATCCGAGCCACAACCTATTTGAACTGCTGCCATCCGGACGGCGCCTAAAATCACTAGACACTAGAACATCTAGGCAAAGAAACAGCTTCTTTCCAAAGGCTATTTCCCTCTTGAACAGTTAAATGCCTCCCAAGGCATATACTGGTAAGTGCAATACTCCACTGCTTAGAGCAATACCTTTGTAAATTCAATTAAAGTTTATTCATATTATTCAAAATACTGTTATGACTAAACCTAACTGTGTCTTTATACTTTTTATATTTTTTAAATTGTATTCATAAATGTAATTACAATTATTCTTGTTGTTGTACTTGTATGTGTGCACTGGAAGCTTCAGTACCAAGAAAAAAGCTGGGGGTCAGATATAAACACTTTTGTTCAGCAAGGATGTATTAAATTGATCAAGTGACATTTAATGTATCAATTTAAGCAGCACAACTGTTTTCTTGACTACCAAATCAGCATATTAGTATGATTTCTGAAGGATCATGTGACACTGAAGACTGGGATAATGGCTGCTGAAAATGTATCTTTACCATCTCAAGAATAAATAACATTTTATAATATAATAACAGCTATTTTAAATTGTAATCACTTTTTTTTTTTTTTTAAAAGATGACTGTTTTTACTATATTTTTGATCAAGTAAACGCAGAGACTTCTTTCAAAAACATTTAAAATCTTACCAAACCAACACTTTTTAACGGTAGTGTGCACTGCTAACATTTAATTACATTACAGTGGATGTTCTACCAGATGTTTTTTACTCTCACAGCTCAGGATAGTCACTATTGATGGGTTTCTTAGTTTTCAATGTTTTCTCCAAATACTATGGACCTCCTTGTTTTTAACAGATTTTGGCATTTTGAGAAATCCTGGGAAAACTGAGCATACCACATTAAGCGTAACGGGAGGAGATTTTCCTCCCACATGCCGACAGAAACCTTGCATTGTATCTTCCCATCTGTGGGCCTTTTTGAATCCTTCAGAGGGGGCTAAGAGTCCTTTGTGACACGGCTTTAAATTTTTTCTACCACTCCTTTCTTCCCAAAACTTTTACACTGATGACTTCATTACCACACACGTCATTCGTTAGCAATCATCGAATTGCAGCAATCCAATTAAAGGTCCAAGAAAGAACTGAGAGATGGCCAGCTTCTGATCCAGACCATCAAGATTCTCCTATGACTAGCATTAGAGAATTCAAGCAGTTTGCTGACAAAGGTTAAGAGCCAATATCAGCACAGTGAAACAATGCAGACTAATACTCCCTGAGCAATTCATCTAGGTTACGTTTCGGCCCTCCTGTGACCACACTACAATACTCTACATCTGCTAAGAAGTACAGCTGACCTATCTTAGCTCATACAAAAGTGATCTTTTTTTAACAAACCCCTGTAAAACTGAATAAAGTTTCAGGAAAGTAAGGATTTATGACTGTCTACACACAACTTTGGTGATAATGTCTGGTGGTTGCCCACCAAAACTATATAATGCACAGCTACCATTTCTATAAATCCACATTTCTTCTATATACCTTTTTTCCTGAAGCTAGAGATTGGAAAACTACACCCCTCTCGCTCATATTTGGGGCCTCTCCTTTCCCCGTCTCGCACTTTACCAGCAGCACTCTGCATGAGCTGACCAGGGCATAAATCACCGGGCCTTTAAAATCTACCCTGTAACAAGTTCATACAGCGACAGGAAAAATATTATTATTTTTTTTTATCAGCCATGTCTCTCTCTTGTTATATGCAGGGTGATATGGCATGTCGATAAGTCAAGTCAAAGCTGATTTGACAGCTTTATCGTCACCGTGATTGAGATGGAGAAATCTGATAGGCCACTTCCCCCAGGTGAGCGGCAGTTATCACCCTATCGGATTTCACGCATGTCTGCACTCTTATCAGCCTACAACCCGTCTGCCCGTCAACACCTATCTCCCTCAGCCAATCAGAGAAGGGCACAGAAGGCTGCCCGGCAACCAGCAAGGCAGCTCAGACATCAAACACATGCTAGAACACAAACACAAACACTTCAATCACAACAACTTTCTTTTCTGGTGAATCACCTTGTAAAAACTAGGGGAATGATTTCTGAGATTGACATCTGAGAGAAGTTGGGTGCAGTGACCCAAGTAATAGATTACTAGTTGTGTTTGCCAAGTCAAGCATCACTTTTACTACTTTTCACACTTAGAGTCAGGGAATCAACTTAGTAGATGAAAATCAATCAAACATTGTACTATTACTTTTCTATGCCATCAAAGTAACAATTTTTAGCCTAGCAATTACATAAAAAAAACCATATATACTGCGAACTACCACTCAGAATCACCATAGCAACCAGCCAAACACATAGCACCACTGGCAACCATCTAGAACACCCTAGCAACACACCTAGCAAGCTAGAACACCTTGGCAACTGCACAGCAACGTTCCCAAACATAAAGTGCAAAGAAACGCACTAATCCAGACCCAGAACAACTTAGGAACTGCATAGCAACACCCTGGCAACCACACAGAACATCCTAACATTATGGCAGTTTGTGTTTACAGACAAGAAAATGTAAAAATCTAGTTTAACTTATCTCAGAAAATCATAAAAAACAGAACAAAAAAGACTTAAGAGAAGGAAAAAACAACAACAACAAAAAAAAAAAAACAGAAAAGCATTAACTCCTTGACCTGAAACACAAATTAATTCATTCCAGAATGGCTGGAACAAGAACAGAGACACGCTATTGTAAACATTGTTCTCTCTCTTTCGTTTTGACTTTCCTTCTCTCCCACATTTACCTCTCTGTGTGTTTATGTATTTACCGTTCACTGATAACCAAATAAATCTCGACTAGTGTCTGTATGCAAGACAGCAGTGCAGCATTGTAAAACCAGGCCGAAAATAAAACAGGAAATGAAAACAAAGACAGATGCTTCATGAAAAGAACAAAGATGCACTCTGAGAGGTTTTGACGGCCACCTTATGTCATATCCTGAAAAGACCCAGAAAGACTGGAGCATGTCAAACCCAATTACATTTTGCTGCCCAGTCGTAACATTGCTTGCCGCTGGTAAATATGAAGATCTTGAACAGCACAATGAAAAACACAAACAAACACTAAAGTTAATGTTCTTCATTTCTCTGACATTTTTTCCCACTTTTCTTCTCATCTCATGATGAGCAACTCCTATACATACAGTTAAGTGTACAAAAATGACTTGTTAAAGTTATTTTTAAGGGATGGTTCACCCAAAAATGAAAATTCTGTCATCATTTATTCACCCTCAAGTTGTTCCAATCCTGTATGAGTTTTTCTTCTGCTTATTTTGTGTTTAGCAGAAGAAAGAAACTTAGGTTTGGAACAACATAAGTGTGAGTAAATTATGGGTGAACTATACCTTTAAAAATCCTATGTGTAAAAGATCAGGTGAGAACTTTTATGTTAAACATTTTTGTAAACCAAAAATGTTTGATGTTTTTTGGCCTTTTCTTTGTCTTTACCAAGATATCCTGGCTGTATCAGTGCTATTTTAATATTCTTTATATACTGTATTTATATTTTGTTTTTTTATATTTATTAATATTTTGAACTAGCTTTTTTAGTTTAATTTATAGTTATTTTATTTCAGTTTTTGACAGCATTTATATATAATTTATATTTTAATTAGTTGTCAAGGTGACATTTCTAATTTTCGTTCATGTTTGCGCTTTATTAGCAAATATGCACATTTTGGATAAAAAAAAATCTTTGATTAAAAGCTAGCATGTTCTTTTATTTAAATATCTATTATAAATTAATTTTATTAAATTTTAATTTATTTTAATATGTAATAATTTTGCTTGAGCACAATGTAATTTATTAACATTTATACATCAAATTGTACAAAAAAAAAACCTATTTTTTCAATTTTAAGCAACTGCTTCCATGGAACATTCCACGGATCACTTCGTGTGGGTATGAGTGTGTGTGGAAAAGACAAAGAAAGGAAATGAAATACAGTCTGTCTGGTTGGTATCTACAAAATGAAGGGATGAAAAATGTTTTCTGTCTCTTTTTTTGTTTGGATAAATGCTGATAAATGTCCTTATATCAGGTGACAGCCAGTCTTCTGTTGTCTTTGCAATTCCTTCACGTCCTCTTTCCCTCCTGTAGATATGGACGGACACACACACACACACACAACAGCCAAAGCCACAGATCTGCTTGCATATCATGCGTAATTTACCTAAAAGAACACTTAGATCCAGTATAAACTAATGCTTCAACGTTACACTCAACTGGCTTTTCCCAAAAACCATTGCACTCATTGCGCTGGTATGCTTATACCTGAAGTGTCACTGATCGATATGGTTTTCACCATAGGCTAATAATTACACTTGCAGTACATAAATCAAAGATAATGTGCGCAGCCTGTGCAAAGGAATCAAACATATCGAGTCATGCTTATGAAAACACATCACATCTGTTAACCGACGTCCAAATATCCTTCACAAAAAAAGAAACAAAAACACTTTTATTACACAATGAACAAGTGACACGACATGGAAAAATCTAGAGTGCAAACAACTCGAAGGGATGTGAGCCTGAACGGAAAAGAAAACAAACACGCAACTATCTACAGTGGTCCCCTACCTGCTGCTCAGACCAGGAGAATGTCAACACACGCCTCCGTCTCCACACACCTCAGAACTCACCATTGTCTCCAGTGCTGGAGGGACAGATAAGATTGTGCTGCATGGAAATATTTTGGGCTCTGACATTCCTGCCTGGTCTTTGCAGAGAGACGACCAATCCTTTTGACACCTCGCCATTACATCATCTGTGCTTATTTTTGCTCAGAAACATTTTAAATGGTGGCTCAACCGGTGTAAATTTAAGTCTGTGGGTGTGAATTCTTACGTTTTGCATGTTGGCACTTCATGATTACAACCAAAAGGATACAAAATTGTGCCCATTACTCTCTTTTTACAGCTGTAAATGTGCAAATCCCATGTCCTTTTAAGATAAAAACAATAGGGGGCAAACTGGTGTCCATTATTTTATTTTTTTTACAACTATAAAAACATAAATCCATGTTTTTTCAGGCAAAAACATTTAGGTACTCTTCCTAATTTGTTAAATTATCTGTTATTTAATGCAAAATTAACATAGCATGAAAAGCCTAGTATTCAAAATAAATGTCTGTATTCGTCAAGCTCAACCTTTCCACCGTTACCAAAGTTACTGTTTCAAAAATTTGAAGAATCATGATTAATCAAATAGCATACCTGCAAACTCCAAAGTGGTAAAAAAGGTGACATATTTACAAAGTAAATAGTAGTAGGGGGGTCTGGGAGCATTTTCGTGATTTCAAAATATAAACTAAGCATTCTGGTGCACTCCCACAAGAAAATAATTGAAAAAACTTGACACTGACAAATTTCAAATTTCATTGACAAATGTCTGACAGATTTCCAGATTTCACAACTGGATTCGATTTTGATTCAGAAGCTTGCGATTTGATTTCGATTTGATTACCTTCAATTCAATAATGATTAATTTGGTACATGGCAAACTTCCTCAAAGTAAAAATACCTCTCAACTAATGCTGTAAATTATACAGGGAACCACAGCTGGTACATCATTATAATATTAAAAGGTTAAAATTAATTGATTTGTAAGCTACTTACATATAAATGAACACATGTAACACAAAGTTTTTATAATAACATTATAATAAACTTTTTAATGACAATTATGTTTCTACTCGTTTTTAATACTGTTTCTACTCGTTTTTAATATCGGCCTAAACTTTTAAATGGTGGCTGTCATAAAACGATTTTATACATTCAGTATTGAAACACATGTACATGAATATGCAATGGCCTATAGTCACATTGGATAAATCAAAATGCTCCTCTTGGAGTTTTTGACATTGAACGGCTTTTCTGAGGTAAATATTACTGTAAATGTGACATATTTACAAGCTATTTTATTGGCACTTTTCCACGGTTGAAACGATTGATCGATTAACGTTTCATATGACATGATATAGATTTCATTCAGTTGTACTGGATCTTTCAACATACCTTCGGTATTCATTCATTCTACATCCATTCATGTTTATTTCATGTTGTAAAGCGGAAGAGATGATCAGTTCACGTGCACTCTGCCTCTGTTTGAACTGAAGCGCTACAGCGATGTGTCAATCACACCACAGAGCGGCAAAAAAGATCACGACAGCTCGAGAGACATTTATGGTCTCACTCTAGTCTATGGGAATGGCAAAGTAGCCCATTTTCGATTTATTGTGCCTGCAAACTCACCTTGATCCCTTTGGATCTACACGATTCACATAAATGACATATTTTGATTCAAAACGTCGAGTTTCGCCGAAAAACCACTAGTTTGCAGTTATGAAATAAACAAGGACAGCTCCTTAGTGTGAGCCAAAAAGCTTTCATTTAAACATGTATTCTGTAACTGGACCAAAAGGAAAAATTATTTCGGACAAATCCAGCTGTAGGAGTTAGATCTGCAGCTTAGATCATTTAAGCTGCAGATTTACCGTTTTCAGGCCTGCAAATGAACGTGCCCTCCAGCTCACGGCAAGGAGGCATTAAGTTCGGCTGACCTTTACATCAGCGTCTCTCAGCACATTCAGCAGTCTTCTGTAGTGCTGCAAACCGTAGGGAGTTAGCTTATAACAGCTTCAGGACTGTGCTTCATGATGAGCGTAACATAAATTTGTATTAAAACATTACTGTCATCCAACCAAACAGACGGTGAAACACATTAAGCACACATATGACTCCACAGCACATGCCAAAGAAGCAACCACATGTGGAACCCTGAATGAAAGCCTGAATTAAAGCATAAAAATACCACAATTTGTTTGCAGAGATTTAGTAAACACTCTAAGTTCAAATAATTGTTTCTCCGAAAAAACAATGCGACGAGTTATTCTACTTTCACATATGCCTTCCGTGTCAGAATGTCTCTTTATGATTTGTTCTGTGTGATCCCGCCCACTGCCAATTTACCCAATAGTATTTCGACACCCCGGGTTGCCAGTTGGCGGAAAACACAGCGTATTGCAGCCATGGAAGTCAGCAAACGAACTAGGTCAGAGACTGCAGATTCTAACCAACCTAAAAAGCATAAAACGTTAGCTGATCAACTTACAGTGTAACGCCCGTTCTTGTGTGAGTGTGGGGTCTGAAGAGTGGGGGGGGGTTAGGCAGGGAAACAACTATCTCCAATATCTCTCTATCTATATTTCCATTTCAGCCATATCCGACTCTTGGTGATTTTATGGCCATCTTTCGCCATACGCAAGAGACTGTGAATTTTCTTGGCAGTGTTTTTTCTGGAGCAGGTTGCCAGGTCTTTTTCAATCCTCCCCATTCCATGGCTTGGGACTCACACACCTACAGCCAATTTGGCAATTGAAAATTTGACAAATAAAAAAGTTAAGAAAACAGCATTTATTTGAAATCGAAATCATTGTATTATTATAAATGTCACTTTACTGTCACTTTTGATCAATTTAATGTGTCTTTGCAGAACAAACTTTTTTTGAGGCAACTCACTAGGTTCTGGAAAAGAGCTTCAATGGTTACAGGCCTTGTAGAAGGTGATGGAGAGATGCTGATGCACTTTATCCCTTCATTAAAGCTTCTCTATAAGCGGGGCTCCAATATCCCCTCTTTCTCTACACTATTATTACCACAGCCTCCCACAAAGCCCTGAGAGACCAAAACACCAGCATCCATTTTCAGACAGGCGATGCGGAGATTAAGGGCAAGTTTGTTTTTCCGTGAGGCATGGCAGGCGTTACCAGTCCTAAAGGTTATTGCTTTAGGGTTTTGGGGGGCTAGCGTGAACCTAGCTGTTAAAGCCGTACCCGATAATCCGGTCCAGAACCATGCCCTTCGGCGGGGGAGCGTACGACCCGTCGACCTGTTGAAAGGCGCTAAAAGCAAGAAAGGCTTATCGCCGCGGCAACCACGGGGTCACACTCTACTCCCTGAACTTTGCCGTACAACACCGCCTCTGTTCTTCACTTGCTACTTTATTGATGGGAGAGTGAGGGAAATTGAACTGTAAATCTCTAAAAAGAAGGGAAAAAATGCTTTAAAACAATTCTGAGTGAACATCTTAAAAGGAATAGTTCACCCAAAATGTTCCTCAGAAAAAAATAACCGCATACACTTTAATTCTTGGGTGAACTTTCACTTTTAGGACCCAAGAACATCCAAAAAAGTGGATGTAAAACACTAGATTTAGTCATGTTACAAAGAATACACGTCTTTTTTTGCACTAAGAAAAATATTTCGAAAGCAAGTGTTGATTATTCCCAGTGTGAACCAGCTGTGAGGGGTGATGGGAGATAAAAAGTTGAATTCATACGCAAGCAGGAATTTCCTTTGGCTTGCTTAAACCTCGCTGAGAACATTTCCTGTATAAGAAAGTACGGGAAGGAACCAAGAACCAAAGAACCAGAGAGGCTGAAAACACCTTTTCCAAAGACTAAAGCTATTGGCCCAATACTACACAATCATAAAAAATAAAAAAAAAAGCAAAAGAAAACACTCCTTACAACACCTTAGACTGATTTAGATCACCGAATCACACTTTTTTCCCACAAGTGGCCCGTTATAGCATGACGGACGGGCTGCCCGCCCTAGAGTAGCATAAATCGCACATGCAGAGGAAACATTTCTCTTTTGATTAATGATTCATTTTATTAGAACATTAACTACTCTGATTTCTTGTTTTTCCTCTTTTCCTCTCTGTATCACTCCTATTTAAAGATTGTCAGTTAATTGCTGACAACACGGCACTGTCAATCAAATCAAATGTTTCCTCAGTGCTGATAACAACCGCCGCCATCCGCACATTCTACTCAGAAGACGACAAGGAGTTTTTGCCAAGACCTATAAAGACTTTACACAAAACCAACAGTTTCTTCTCTTTATATTACAGAAACATGACTCTTATGAGCTGGTTCTTTTTAGTAAGACATAAGACCAATTCATACTGCAAAGACAAACACCAACAAACATGTTTGTTGGGTTTTGTTGGATCAGTGCGTTACCCCTGTCTGAGTCTGTTGACGTTGGTCAGGGTTTGTTTTCACCCGAGTGAACATGTTCAATCAGCGTTTGTTGGTGTCTGTTGGGGCAGTGTGAACATGACAGTTATTTTTCATAAAATTTTATATCCAACAGACAACTTGTTTGTTGCCGCTTGTCTGTGCGGTGCGAATTGGCCTATACAGTGCAGCCAATGTAGTCAACTTCCAAATCAATGACACTTATGAATCTGTTCTTTTATGCAAAATCAAAAATACAAGTACAACTAATGTAGTCTGATTCCCAAATGAAATGACTCTGGGTTGTTGATTATGATTTCAATTTTTTAACTTTAGTTAGTGTGTAATGTTGCTTTTTGGGCATAAACAACATCTGCAAAGTTACAACACTCAAAGTTCAAAGCAAAGAGAGAGATTTTTTTTAAGAATTCTACAACAAACGGCTGGAAGGGACTACAACAGGCTTCTTCCCGGGTTAGTCACATCACGAACCCTAAAATTTACATAAATCCTGCCCCCGGGAGCACGCAACAAAGGAGGTGAAGCCATGTTGGCCTGCTTTAGAGAACAGGAAGAGTTGTTGAAGTAGAGTGTTGTTGCCATGCCGTCATTTTACGCCAGACTGCTTCACAAACAAGGGTCAATTCAACACTGGATTTGCAGAAAAGATTAACATGACGTCACATGCTAGTCGATGAGTTCAATCAACTCAACAGCAACTACATAAATTTATCTACTAACCATTCAAAAATGTCCAGTTGCATTCTAAAAGTTGTAACTTCTTCCCGAGTCTCTCCATCAGTGTCTGACTCACTGAACAATGTAAGGCTGAACACCGTTCCTGACAATCATAATTTTGGCTGCGTGAGATTTTCCAGCTTTGTTGTTGTTGAGCAACCGAAGCGCGAGCTGTTAAAGCTCCGCCCTCTTCTAGAAAGTGGGCCAGGAGCAGCAGCTCATTTGCATTTAAAAATAGGGTCAAATTTGACAAGCTATAATAAATGATCTGTGGAGTATTTTGAGCTGAAACTTCACAGACACATTCTGGAGACTTTTATTACATCTTGTAAAAGGGGCATTATAGGTCCCCTTTAAGTGAAACAAAAACATACAACCTGCAAAACATACAAACATACAACCTGTGTTGTCTGATTCCAAAACTAATGACCTGGTCTATTAACAGAATCAAACATTCAGACAAACCAGTGTAGTACAATTTCAGAAAAAATGACTCATATGAACCGGTTCTTTTAAGTGAATCAACAACCAGTGTAGTCAGATTACTGAACAAATAAGTCAGTTTTTTGTTATTTTTTTTGTTATTGACATTGTTAATTAAAGAACCACACTGTGCATTTTGTCAGTGGTATTTTACAAAACAAATGAATTAAATGTTATCACTTTTTACTTTTTTTAGTCCTGTTGTTTAATATATATTTAAGGCCAATGATTGGATTGGACTCATGCTGCCTTTAAAAATACTGTAAAGTCATTAAAAAGCCTGTGTAAACACACATTTATGTTGGTTTTACATTTATTATTCAAATTATCTCATCATCAGTAGAACTGTATTTATTCTTCACAATTTATTTATCTATAAAGTACTAAAAGAATTGTTAAGGAACTGCAGTTGTTAAGAGGAATTGCAATTGTTAAATTATTTGTAATTCCCATCTCTTGGCACAAAGAATAATTTTTTCTGCCATTGTTCCTTCTCCACACAGATATCCTCAAAAAAAAAAAAGAGAGAGAGAAAGAAGTCCATAAGAGTTACAAGGAAAGCTGGAGTAATGCATCCCATGCATGTTTCTGTCAGTTGGTGTGCGTGTATACAAATATGTGACCTATGCATGAGATTTCATCCAAGACATGGGCCCACCTCAGGCTAAAGCCAAGATATTGCACAGACTCCTAATCAAGACTACCAAGAGACTCACAAACACCATCACACGTAGAGAGCAGCAGCCTCCAGCAAGCTCTATATCACCCCACTACAGCACAGCTCCGAGGAACTGCCCTACATTCCACACAACAAAATATGCAGGTCCACTGAGGTGCGTATGAATGAATGGTTTAGGAAAACGGGTGTTTAGAGCTTGTGTGTTTCATAACAACATCTGTGGGATCAAAGACATTCTTTGGATAGATGTATTTTTGATGTTGTAATAGTGCAGATGTGTTCACACAGAAAAATCTGAATATGGGAAGTATGTCATAGTAATTTAACACACTCCAAAGTGCCTCCTTTCTCTCAGGTTGTGTTACATTACAAAACATATTTGTATTAGCAGAGAGCTGTTGCCATCTAGTGCTGTAGTGCAGCTACAGCAGAACACTGAGCCAACACTGAACTTTATTGGGTTTGGAAAGGTCTGCCAATACCATGACAAGGTGGACTAATTTTTCTTCCTTGATTTCCTCCTCTCCTCATCCATCAGGTCTTTTATCCAAGGATTACGGTTATCCAAGACTGCAAAAACATCAGTCATCTTTGGCTGAAGAACGAGACGCCACCCTGCAGCAGGGGTCCAATTTGGAAAAAAAAAAAAAAAATACACAGAGCGCTATCTGGCGGACAAGGAAAGGAACTTTTTTGATAATGGGAACTTCTTCTGGGTCTCAAATGGGAAGATAATACAATTCTGGAAAGCAACTGAGAGAACTGGAGCTGAGCATATGTTAAGAGCAAATGCTATTCCTGTAGGAACGAAATTCCTATTCTTTTCGCAATAGTCAGTGCTGTGTCAATACCGTCAAAGCACTGCAGATGTATTATTAATGAAAAGAGATCTAATTTCTAATTATATATGGCAATTAGTCTTCAAAATGGCCATATTCTACACTTTTAGAAGGAGCATTGAATTGTGAATGTAAAAGTAAAATAAAGGCAAAAAGGCATTTTTCCATGATATGTTCCCTTTAAAATTTGAGTCTCTCTCACCTCAGTAAAGAGAAAACACTGTATGAGTTTCTGACAGAGCTCTGGTCCACCTGGAGCAAACTGTTCTTCTTCCTGTCAGAATTCTCCTATGGGAAAGAAAATAGTCTATGAGCTTCACAAAGAGTTTCTTCTTACCGTATGAAGGATTCTACAGGTTGAAAAACCCAAGAGACATAAGTGAATTTGAGCTCTGATAGATGACAAGGTTTGAAGATGGCCTGGAATTTATTTTGGAACCAATTCCAAGAGTTTGAACAATACCTTCTGATCAAAATCAGCTGCATAGTAGCCATCGTTCAGTCCAAAGATGATCTCATTTGGATTTCTGGAGCGAATCTGAAGGAAAAGAGATGGAGAGAAAAGAGAAATGTCGATTTTTTTGGATGTAAATTTGAAGCAGAATTTACAGAATTATACATATTTCAATTTATATATAATATAATATAATTAAATATAAAATGTGTATATAATAATAGATAAAAAAAAATTATATATAAAATTGATTTTATACAGGTGTTTTACCCTGATAAAATTTGAACTACACACTGCTTTGTGTTGTGTTTTAAGGTTTAAGGAAATATCCTGACGCATCCAGGCTTTATAATGGTAATGCATTTAGAACCCATTATAAAGCCTGGATGCGTCAGGATATTTATTAATATAACTCTGATTGTGTTTATTAGAAAGAATAAAGTCATATACACCTAGGATGGCTTGAGGGTGAGTAAATCTTGGGGTAATTTTCATTTTAAAGTGAACTAATCTTTTAAATCAAAACACTTCAAGAAATTAGATGGTCATAAAAGGAAAGCAACACATACATGGTAGAGAACAGAAAGAGATGCGAGTGTGAACGTATATATTTTGACAACTCACCTGCTGTCCTGTGTATCTGAGCCCATCTAGGTTGACCTTCCACTCAATAAGCAGTTGGTATTGTTCTTCCCTGCCACCCCATATTCTCACCACAAAACACGACACAGACATGTCCAAGAGGTCCGGCAGCATGGCAAAATCTAAGCTCCGCCATGTCGGGTTCTGAAAAACACACAAACAAAATTATAACCAGGGTTTTTGATAGCCGGCTGCGTTAAAATGCATTTCTTTTTACAATGTGTTTTTGCAGTGTTGAGCTTTGTAGCCAATCACAGACATATCTGTTAAGTGTGTGAATGCAATGGCAATCAGACGTGTTTAATTAGTCAGAACCCGCTCAACACGGCACCGTTTTTGTTCATGCTCGCGAATCCTTTCATTATAACCAAAGTATAAACACGATGTCAATACGAGACTCACTGCAGAGTTTTCGCAAGAGTGCAGCTTCGTTTATCTTTGCTCGCTTTCTTTCTAATATATATTTTAAATGCTGATAACTACACATTGCAAATGTTCTGGATTGACAACTATATTTAATGTGCAATTGAATCTGACTGACAATGATCACCATAGCAATGGACAGAACAAAATCTGATACTATATGTCAAATGACCTGTGCATTAAGTCTTGGAGTGTAAATGCAAAATAATAGACCTGCCACTTTTTCTGTGTTACTATGTTGTTTATTTTATTACTAACTTTTCAAATCAGTGACTCAGTGACTTTAGTTTTTACATTTAAATTGACAGATTTAAAATAGTTCTAAGTACTTTCAAGTCAAGTTGTACTTTGTTTTACTTTTTTAATTCATGAAAAACAGGATAAGTTACTATTACAAACTGTTTCTTTACATTTGTTTTGGATTTACTGTCAGTACTGGGCTCGCAGCTGCATGGGTAGAGTACTTTCTGGCCATTTTTGACACAGGAAAAACCCTGATGAACACAGGGTACTTTGTACACAGTAACTTCGTCCTGCTCTTCCCTTTTTAAACTGGGAATTAATAGATTAATACAAACAAAAATTTGCTTTGGGCGACCCAAGTTCGAGTCCTGGCTCACAGTCCTTTCCCCCCCACCTCTCTCATCCTCTCTCTGTCTCTCTCACTTCACTTCCTGTCCGAATACTGTCCTATCGCAATAAAGGCAAAAACGCCAAAAAAATAAATACATCTTTTGCCAATATATGATCAAATAGAACAGCAAATAAGGCTATTAAACATTCGATTTTTTTAATAATGCATAAGTGTGGCCTATCAGCATAGTCAATGAAGCCAAGCTTTCAAAGACTAACAGCAGAAACAGATTTGCAAAACTGTCCCGTCATGCAGTCTGGAGGCTTTCTCCAAGAGGATGTGCAGCTGACAAAACTACCATCACAGTGACTAGGTCAGCAGAAATAAATACAAAACAGCCATCAACATGACCACCAGAGGGGTTGAAATAAAGGCATGATTACATGAAAGACCGGAAGGATGTACAGGAAGGCCAAGAACAAAGGGAAATTAAGAAACAAAAAAGGAGGCAGAGAGAGGCAATAAGGTTAGAGGTTAAAGACAAAACAGTATAAGTTACAACTGAGCTCATTAAAATAGTCTTTGCAGAATGTGTAAGATTTTTAGCATGTTTGTGTATACACAAACATAGTATCTAGTATATAAATTTACTAACAGCTTGCACCAGAGCAAACTGCATCTGCGTTCTTTAATTTGCGCTTCAATCTGCGCTTTTTAGGAGTTGTGCTCTCACGCTAATTTGCCCCGTTTAGTAAATCTGGCCCTATGTGTGTCTGTGTGTGTACCTGGTATTCCCTACATTATGGGGACAAGATAGATGGTGGATGCCTGGAAGGCTCCAGGTACTCGTCACACCATCGTGAGGCCCACTCAGAGGCACTCTAGGTGGGCATAGAATTCAATTTCCACTGTGGTGGAAGTATGGAGGTATGGAAACCTCCAGGCTGGTTTTGTCAAAGTGCATCCCAGGCAGGACGCACCATCACTCTATTGGAGAAAGACACCCTGGAGGAATTTCCTCCTTGAAAAATGTCCCAAACGGCAGGGTTCGGTCGAACATCCATGCTGTCTGAGCACCTTCTCCAGCCCAAGGAAGGTGGCTCGTTCCCGGTCAGGGACATTTTTTTTGATTCCCATGAAGAAAACCGCTTATAAATCATACTAAGTGTTTTGAGAATCTAAAAATGCAGAAAGTTTTCTGTGATGGATAGGTTTAGGGGTAGGGTTAGTGTAGGGGGATAGAATATACAGTTTGTACAGTATAAAAATCATTATGTCTATGGGAAGTCCCCATAAAACATGGGAACTAGTGTGTCTGTGTGTGTATAGACTCTGTATAATATATATATATATATATATATATATATATATATATATATATAGAGAGAGAGAGAGAGAGAGAGAGAGATACTTATTTATATTTATATAAACGTATATTTATATATAGTTCTGAATGCTATAAAGCAGAACCATCACTTCAACCAAACAACCACTGTTGCTATAGACTAAAAACAATTAAAAAATGAATGAATATAACAATATATAGTAATAAGTAGCAATATTTTCAACTACATATTTTTTCTAAAACTTTTCAATGCATAAAAAAACAATTACACATGGACACTTCACATTTTGAGTGATGATGCTGCAAATGAATCCGTGAATCAGAGCTTTGAATCATTCATCACAATCAAAGATACTGTGTGTCAATCTCTAAATAGGTTGTGTGTATGAATGCCAAAACTGCTGCAATTATGATCTACTGTAATGACAATCTAGATTTCTTTTTTTGCTCTAATGACATGGAGGACAAGCAGAGAGAAACAATAAACAAAATTACAGACCAGCAGCCATGATATTACACTTACATAATGATCAATTTGTAAACTTAATAATAAAAAACTGCATTCAATACAACTCTGCCTACTCTGTAAAAAGAGAGAAAAGCACACCCAGAATAACACCAGAACAGCCCTCCAGCTTTAAACTTGTCTTTAAGGGTGTGTCATCATCTCATGTGAAAACACACTAATAAATACAGTATTCATAGCCTACAATATTTCAAATCATCACTATTATCATCAAAACGACCATTACAGTCAGAATAATGGACAAGAAGCCTTTAATCGTGTCTGTATAAACCACATTAATGATGATCATTTGCTTGTGTTGTTACTCTCTTCTCACTTTAGCAGTTGCTATGCGTCAATGTTTTTCAATACAAATTACAGGCTTGGACAGAGTGACCCTATGGTCATTAAACCGCTTTCCAGTCGTCAATGAAGGGAGCCACATCCGTTCAAGTGGCTTCGAGGCCTTCTTGGCATACTAAAACAATGAATTGTTTCAAAACTGAAAGGTTGCCGGTGTGATCCCAAAAAGCCTATTTAGCAAACCTGTTTTATATCAGTAAATGACGCAGTGCTGCTGGGAGCTGTATCAATGCCTTTTTGTGTAGGTGATAGGATAGATCTGCCATATGTGTAAAGATGAAGTCCTGATGCTTTTGGTTTTGAGGACTACATTCACTGCCAGGTCTGCTCTAGGTCAGTCTTCTTTTAAAATGATTACAACTCTTATTAAACCCGATAAGTTCAGAATACTCCATTTTTGTAGACACCGATTACTTCAAAAAAATTTAAGTAAAGCAACTCAATTTTTTTAAGTAAACAATAATTATATACAACAATTAAGTCAAACTGAAAAATTTTAATTTTATTTAATGGTTAAGTTCACTGTACTTAAAACTATTGTTTACCATACGTAATGTTTCTCATTTTTCAATTATTTTGATGCAGTGTTTGTAAAACCCAATCAAAACATTTAATGAAACAACTCAAATGTTACTTTATTTTGTATTACACAAACTCGCTAATTACAATTTAATTGAAATATTGAATAAACTAACACCTAATCTTTATGATTAAGTGTTAGTGTTCGTTTCACAGCCCATTTTCGACCTAACCACAGGCGCTAATCTTCACCAAGATAAAACTAACCCTACAAAACTTCAACATCACAGAAACACCTTTAAATACCAAAATAACAGAACATTAACATGATAACACATCTTCCCCTGTATTAATCGTGTGTGAAAACACACAAAATAACACTCAGTTTTAATATTTATTCTCTTTACACAGTGTGATGCAAAGCATGCTGGGAACATGGAATCTGCTGCAACTCAGTTTAATGTTGAATAGATTCTTCTGATAACATTGGTTAGAGCAACAATGTGACATGGATGACATCACTTTATGTCGCTCAGTAAACTTAAAAATAATCATTTAAGTATAAGGATTTACTCAAAAATTTTGAGCTATACAAAAATAAAACTAAATGTAATTGTTTTAAGTTGCATCAATGAGTTAACAGACTTTAACTGCAGTGTACTCAATCTTTATAAGTTAGTAGTACTGTTCGGGTTTACAGTGTGGCTAAACATGATAATGATATGGTACCTGTTGATGTCTGCAATAAAATGTATAGGTGAAGTGTGTAATTTCTGCACTACCAGCACCAAAAATGACTTTATTCAATCAGGTTTCCCCACATATTCCCCCATCTGCCATTGGTTGGTCAAAAAGATAGTTCCACCCCCAAACTAGCATCATTGGTTGAGCCACTGCTGCTGTTGTCGGACAGACTCTGTTTGCAAATACAAACCCATAATCTTCAAAGTTTTTTATATTTTAACATAAAATAATTACATACCTCATCTTTAAGAGCAAATTAATCCTTTAACCAATTTGCTGTAAAATGTATTGTGGTAACCAAAATGTCTGCCAAAGGCATCCACAAATATTTAATAAATAAGATAAAATGACAAAATAAATATGACAAAGATTCTGAAAGTGTCTTAAACTCTTCAAACATCCCATATTTATTATGGTTTAACAGTAATAAATTAACTATGAAAACTATTGCTACCATTTTTCAGCAGTCCCATTAGACTTGACAGACATCAAGGACATTAGTGACTAAACCAAAAGAAATGCACTTTTATTATCCTACAGCAGAACATAAATCCAGAGGAGAAAATGCTGATATGCTACGCTACAACATGTTAAACTACACCACGCTACTATGCTTTGATACGCTGTGCTCCGGCTACCATTTCACAAATTTTAAATAATAAGCATTAAATCGCATGACCAAACACAAATGAAAACAAAAGCACTCACCAATGAGTCTCTGATGACTTCACTCTTATAAAAATCTGGAAAAGGAAAAGAAGCAAGTTAGAAGTCATCCAAAAGCTTTTAAATGCAGAGTGACTTACAGTTTACACTAATTAGTACCTCTAAGTGGGACTCACTTAAGTTTTTTTTTTTTTTTTTTTTTTTAAGAAATTAAAGACGTTTATTCAGCAAAGACACATTAATTTGATTAAAAGTGACAGTATAGAAACTTATAATGTTACAAAAGATTTCTATATCAAATAAATGCTGTTCCTTTTAACTTTACATCCATCAAAGGATCCTGAAAAAAAAAAATGTATCATGGTTTCCACAAAAACTACAACCAGCCCAGCTCTTTTACTACATTACTATCTATAAGGAAAGGGAAAGGGTATATTGTGAAAATTACAACCATATACAGGCCATTCATTTTAAAAGTCAGTTTGAAAGGTAGTTTTAAAAGTCTCATTAGTTTAAAGCTGCTTTGTGTAACTGTTGGCTTTTAATATCCAACTGCAAAATACACAGAAATAACCAAGTACACAAATAGCAGATTGATGTCCCCGAACGTGTGAAGCATAAACACTTAGGTGCTATCAAAACATTGCACTGTTTATTTGAGCAGTCCGATCAGCTTGACAACAGCTCAACCAGTAGAGTGAGTTTGGGGGTGGGGCTATCTCCTTGATTGTCCAATCGAAGACAGGGTGAATGTTTGGAGAAACTGTTTGAAAACAGTAACTTTCAGCAATTTTGTTTGGTGTCACTGGTGACAGAAATTACACACTGCAGCTTTAAAGGATTAGTTCACTTCAGAATTAAAATTTCTTGATAATTTACTCACCCCCATCTCATCCAGGATGTTTATGTCTTTCTTTCTTCAGTCAAAAAGAAATTAAGTTAAAAAAATTCCATGATTTTTCTCCATATAGTGGACTTCACTGGGGTACAACGGGTTGAAGGTCCACACTGCAGTTTCAATGAAGCTTCAAAGGGCTCTACATGATCCCAGATGAGGAATAAGGGTCTTATCTAGCAAAATGATTGGCTCGTTTTGCACTGCTCTGTAAATCATGATGGAAAGGTCAAGCGTGACATAGGCAAAAGTACAGTGTCTACAAAGCGAACGTGCAAAGATTAAGCCAAACGCCCTTTACAAAAAAAAAAGGTAAAACAAAGATATCAGAAGATTTTGTAGTTGGAGGAGAAAATGAGATGGATTTTTTGCCCTACCATGGTACTTCCACCTTCATCACATGTGACCTTTCCAACATGATTATGTAATGCGTGGCAGATCACAGAGCTAGTGCAAGATGAGCATTTGTTGTTAAAAATGTTATAATCATTTTTTTTTTTTTTAGAAAATGGCAGATCGTTTCGCTAGATAAGACCCTTATTCCTCGTCTGGGATCATGTAGAGCCATTTGAAGCTGCATTGAAACTGGACCTTCAACCCGTTGTACCCCAGTGATCTCTCCACTATATGGAGAAAAATCCTGAAATGTTTTCCTCAAAAACCTTAATTTCTTTTCGACTGAAGAAAGAAAGACATAAACATCTTGGATGACATGGGGGTGAGTAAATTATCAGGAAATTTTAATTCTGAAGTGAACTAATCCTTTAAGTACTAAATGAAGTGAACAATCAGAGAGTACCAGCCAGTTCAGCTGGCATCAGTCACCTCGTGATATCCGATCTTCCTGGCAGAGGTGAAGGGTGAAGTAAGTGTCCAGCAGAGGAGAACCATTCTTGTTCACAATGTTACGGGCCGCTATGCTCCGCAAGTGACGTAAACGCCTCTGTTGGAACAAAGAGAGAAAGAGAGTTAGTGAGAAAGACACTCTAATTTATTTAAAGATGCCTTTCAGTCCTTTTTTTTTTTTTTTTAAACTTTACTTTCATAAGCTATACATCAACAGGCCTATGCATACTCATCAGGAACACACTTTTATGTAATCAAACAGTAAAGGTTTTTACACTTCTATGCAAAAAAAAAACATGCAGTAAGCTTAAATTCAGAAGGAATGTGTTTATGATGGTTTTTAAGAATGCCAATTTAAGTTGCAAATAAGAATACATCATGACATATCTCAGATATTTCTCAAGATTTTTTCCAACTTGGTGATGATATCAAGTCTCCCCTTTACTGGATCATGCACACACTAAAGTCTGAATGTTTTGCAGTTCTCCATTTTCCATCACAAGCAACTGACAGTGAACAGGAACAGACCAACACACAGGCACAAAACATCATTGTGAGTCTCACGTCACTAGTCACTATAAAGCCAAGTCCTCCACCCTGACCAAAACATGGCATCACTGCTGCGCATTGGGCACAAATCCAGTGCTTTGAAGGAGCCAAGGGGGGAAAAAAGGAGTTGGTAGGCATGGAAAGGTTTAACATAAGAGTTTTTGTAGGTTAAAAAGGAGAAGATACCAAGAAAGCCAGCCCATAAAATAAGCCTACGATATGACTGCAGAAGGGATATTGCCTAAACAACTAGTCCACTAATTGGTCTTAAGGAAGTCTTGTGTAATTTGACAGGTTTTAGGTTCACCTGACCATAAATGAACATTTCTTAGGGGGCATTTACAACTTGCTGCTAATGAAAAACCACAAATTAATTAATTTATTCTAGTTTATTATACATATTTTCAATGCCGATAACTTAAGAGAGCAGGTGGAGGATGGCCGATATAAAGCTACATGATATCACACTATTTGATTTAAAGACAGTAAAAACAACAAATGCATAAACATTTCTGAAATTAAATGTATATTTACTTAACATATTTACTAAATTAAAAAAAAAATGAACATAGAAAAAATTTTAACTTTATGAAAAATAAAATGGCAACTTCTTGATTCTGTAATCCTATCATAGTATTTTTCAAATAAATAAACGCTTAATGAATGAGAACATATAGCGTTTGCCTTTCAATTACTAATAATAACAGAAAAGCTTATAACACTTTTCATATACCATTTACTTTCTTTGTTTAACAGCTCTGTCTCATAAATTATTAAATAAACTGTTAAACAGAGACAGTAAACTAATGAAGACAGAGAACGGGAGCCTGAACAATCAGGCGATGATGCTTCAAAATAAAAGTTCTAATTCCAAAACATCGGCCAAACAGAAAAACATATAACCCAATGCCGATATTCTTTTTTTAAAATTGCCAAACATTGGCAATAATGACTGCGGTTACGCCCACTGAGTGGAAAAAGACTGAGTGACGGCATTGGTTTTCAGCGTGAATGCCGCAAAAAACACACAAACACATCCAAAATGGGAAAGAGCTTTGCGACTGATTGTACAAATAACTTTGACACAAAATCTGAGGTATATTTTTACAGATTGCTGAAAGCCACTGAAAAAAGAAGCAAATGGATCGCTGCAGGTCACAGAAACAACTGGACTCCAGGCAGAGAAAAATGGATTTGCAGATATCATTTTTTGTCAAAATGTTGGATTCTGGGGTAAAACCAAACCCTATATACTGTATTGTTATATATTGTATTGACAACTTATCAATTAAATATTTACTATTTTAGATTCTGCATAATTTGGTGTTTTTAAATAATCATGACAAAAACTATACAAGTTTTAGGGCTGGACGATTTGACAATATATATAACACTGATACAAGTGATCACTCCAATAAAGTGTTCACAGGCAGATTTGCTTTATGTATTTCCCCAGCTTCAAAATCAGGCACATATAAATGTCAGGAAACACTGGCTGCATGCCAATATCCATGGATTAGGTTTCTTTGACATGTCATAAGGAACAATTTCGAGTCCAACCTTTAGTGTAATAGTTTTCTTACTCGTGTTTACGCAGTTTCCCCTATTAAATCCACTCATGCAACAGGTTCTTTTGCCACTCAGTCCAGCTGAGGGAGCGCGTTCCTGCGGGAAAGTGACATCAATGCATACTCTCTATATTGTTCGACCAATACATGAAAAAAACACAGCATTATTCTTTATATTTTAAGATGTGTGAATCATCATAATTTTGGTTCTGTGACATTAAAAACCCTTGTGTAAAGTACAGGGTGCTATCAGCACAATAATTAAACACCTCTACTACAAAAAGAACAACACAAAAAAGAAAATACGTCAACCTTGTGAACCTAATCTACACAACATGAGATGGAGAGAATGTCCAGAGTTCCCATTCACAAGGGCCAGATTTAAGGCACAGGGCCACAGCACAGCCAATTCAATGAAACACTTAATCTGAGAGTTCAGCAAACTAAAATATTCACCTGACCAGCTTTCATCACAACCAGCCACAAAGATTTTCCAGCGCCGCTCGTGAGGCATTAAATACTAAATCTAAGTCATGGGATGCCCCACAGGATTATTGAAGCTACAGGAACAACACCACACTTTGTTCAGTTTTTCCCCCATTTCTGTCTTGTTTCAGACAACAAAACACTGAGAAACTTCCAGGGTCAGTTCGTCCCAGAAATGGAGAGGTTGAGTGGTAAAATTCAGTAGGTTAACAGGCCATTTAACTAGCACAGGAACAAACAAGCTAGTATACGATCAACTTTCCTTTATTAGGCAATATGCAGCTGCTTCAAACAGCTAAAATGAAACCGAAACATCAAGCATGACTTTTTATTCTGAATTTGATAAATCATATTACACTGAACAAAAAATTTTCTTCTGCTGGAAAACAAATGAATGATGTTTATGGGTGTGACAGAGGTCATCTGTAGTCCATAACAGTGGTCCGTTAGAACTTTGCCTCAAGCAGTAAGAGTGTCACAAGTGACTGTGTGACTGCCAAAGCAATTGGTGTCATAACCATTTCCAGTAAAATAAACTTCAGACAGACAGGTGTGACAAGCTCTAACAACCCCCTATCATGTGATAGGGACTTCACATTTTGTTTCACATTTCAGTGTTTCTGGTAACAGTGTATTCCATTTTTAACAAAAGCAGAACTGAGGCCCATTGCATTTTGCATTCAGTTGCTACCCAGGTAAATTTGTCTGAGCAAATTCTGGTTTAACCTTCAGAGTTAAGCACAAACTCTGGATCAATCCTGAGCTGACTGAGAACGTTTATATTGAGCGTTGTGAGCATGGTCAACCTGATCCAAAGTAGGTTTGATTTTTTTCTTCAACTCTAAACCTAATCTGAAACTCAGAGTTTGTTCAGCTAGCTTTGTGCAACAGGCCACAGGAGCTCAAGGAACTCAAGTCTACTAGGTCTGAAACCATTTCTTTACTAGTTTATGTCTAAAATTTAGTTAACTTGTATTCAGTATTTTTTATTTTTTTTTAAATATGACTGAAGAAAAAACACTTAATCTGACAAAATTATTTGGCCAAAAGAGTCAACCTACAGCTACAGGTTTTATTTTACTATGCAAAAAAAAAAAAAAAAAAAATGCATAGAAAAACAAAAAGCTCACAGAAGCTAAAAAAGCATATTAACTACAACATAATCAGTTACTAATTTTTCATAGGTTCTCTCTTGTTTTTGCATGTGTTCATAACAAAAGGTGAAGATGTCAATTTTCGGTAACACTTTATTTTAGGATCTTTTATCTAGTTGCTTATTAGCATGCATATTACTAAAATATTGGCTATTTATTAAGCACATATTAAGCCTTATTCTGCATGACCTTATTCTACATTCTTAATCCTACCCAATACCTAAACTTAACAACTACCTTACTAACTATTAATAAGCAGTAAATTAGGAGTTTATTAAGGGAAAAGTTGTAGTTAATAGTTTATGTGTTCCCTATACTAAAGTGTTACCAAATTTTCCTGTGCCAGACATCACTTTTGGCCACTACTGTGTATGCATTTAAAATTTACAGTCTGTCTTTTTCTTGAAAATGGATAAATATATTGATGACTCATCCTGCACTACACAGACTTTTGTCCAATCAGATGCTCTCAACAATGAGAATGTCCCTTCCCCTCAAACTACCTGCTACTAGGTAGAAAAGCATCAATCATAGCTGATGTGTAGCTTTAAACAGAAAAAAATGTTTCTGATAAAAATTTATTATATATCAATGATTATAAAATAATAATAATAGTAGTAGTAATAATAATACTGTAAAATTATTACTACTAAATTGCAATATTGAACAAAATAAGAAATACTGCAATATTTCAAAAATTGATTTAAGAAAAATAGTATAATAATATAATCATTATTTCAGTTTGCAGTACAACTGTAAAAATACAATACTAATATGTATTAGTATAGTTAAAATTAATAACATTAAAATTAGTATATAGTTGTTTTTGTTGTTGTTGGGGGTTGGAGGCAAGGAGCCTTTAAATTTTTAACATGTGGTTTATAAGTGCTTTTCACTACAAGTTGATGTTTGGTGCATGTTGCATTTATAATCACACCAAGCCATATCACGATTTCGGTTTTATTTGAATTAATCATACAGCCCTGAATGAAACCCTGAAAACATACACTTATTACGAGCATCTATCTATGTATGCATTTGACAGCATCAATAATACTGGTATAAACCGCAGCAGGACACGAGAATATACTAATGGCTATGGGAATGCCATTAGTATATTCTCATGTCCTGCTGCAGTTTATAGCAGTAAATATTTTTTATGTAAAAAATGCAACTAATATTTAACTTGATGACGAATTATATTATATAGCAAAGATTCGGTTCTTTCTGCAAGAAACCACTCTTTACTTAAAAAGCCACGCTACAACATAACTCCAGCCCCATGTTTGCACCATCAAGTAATGCAACATTTCCCCACACAGAATGCCAAGTCATCAACAGACACTGCTTAACAGGAAAACCTGTGATCCCCGAAACACTTCCTGAGAACCAGTGATGTGATTAAACAGACAATTGCTTTAGGACATGGCTATCATTCCACATAACTGAGGTCTACACTCTTAGTTAGGACAGATTCAGAGCATGTAAGTGCACAGTGTGTATTGCAACACTGCAATTGTTACAACACAAAATCACAGCCACTCTCTAATGGCAATCTCAAGCATTACATCAACACTACACTATACGCAATTTTGCCTGAAATGTTTTAAAATCCTTAATTGCAAAGACTTTTTAATACAAAAAAAAAAGTATGTTAATATAAATAAAAATACATAATATCAACATAAACATAACTGTTTTCTTGTCAATAATAAACTGGAACATGAAACTAAATGAACCAAACATTCATAACAAGGGATTTTCTTTGTAGAGCCCCCAAACAATGTTCCAATGTGAAAATATGACATAATTCATAGTCACTTATGTCAGGGCTGTGAAAAAACTGCAGTGCATTTGAGTTAAGCACAGCTCACTCCATAAGACAGCACTACCACTACCTTTCGAGCCAGTTTCAAGGTTTTTTAAGCATGAATAATAAATATTAGAATGCTGTCTGGTCTGTTTAGTATTTGTGTTTGAGTTTGGAGAGCCACAGTGACAAGACTACACTGCACTGTGAAACCTCTCTGGTATATATTTCTGGTACGTTATATGAACAACTCAGCACTTTATTATTAATAGTCTCATTTGTTGCTTCTGACATTTCTATTTCAAACCCCCAATGCATTCATAAATGTTGACCAAAGCTTGACTGGACATGGAGGCCCGGTGTTATGACCATCCGGTGACATGTGACACATGCACAAAAAGATCCGCTAGTTATTCACACTGAATCAGCACGCACGTATGGAACATATAGCTGGATGCTGCAGGTGTACCTGTTGTGATGTGAGCTCCACATGCAGGACTCTGGAGGATGCTGCTCCGGGGTTGCTGCTGACAGCTCCAGCGGACACTGAGAGATCCCGACCGGCGATGGAGTTCATCCTTCTACGGTACCATAGGCGATAGCCTCATTCAGCCATACAACTCAACCCCATCAGCGAGAAACTCCCGGCACGAACGTGTCAGATTCCGAGCTTTCTTCACAACCGTGCAGATTTGTATTATAAGGTACATTAAGCACACTAAACGCAGCTACTGAGGTACTCAGGCGGCATAAACAAAGTAAGTCTTGCCTAGGAAGCCATTACCGCGACCTTGATCGGCAAACCCTCGCTTCCTGCCTATTGGCTGAGGAAGCTGTCACTAAAACAGATGTTTGGTGACGTAAATAGATATTATACGTTGATTCGTGTAGAGCTTGTCAATCAAAGGAAAAGGGCGGGAGGAGGCCTTTAGAAAGTCATGCTGCGCTCTGCTTTCGTACAAATATGAGGAAGTGAGGGGCTGTGTTTGAGTAACGTGATCCCAACAGGCGGACCGCTCAATGAAGACCGTTTATTCTGCCATTCAAATGCAATATCTGGGTGAGCATTGCATTGATACGAACATAAAATATATAATGTGCAATAAAGCGGGCCTGTTCCACGTACTTATAAAACGACAAAGGTATAGTGCGCTAAATAAAATATTTTTTTAAATACATTATTACGAATTAATTAACCAATATATAACTTTAATTAATAATCCATATATAACTTTTATTATTATTATTATTGAAGTAGAAGTATCCATGAAGCACAAGAGGGCGCCATTGCCCAACTTAACTAATAAGCCAACTTGTAACCTTTTCCTTCCTTAAAAAATTAAATTTGATATGAAAATTAAAATAAACATGAAATAAAAGGTGAAGCATTGCCCATATAATTTAAATAAATGTCAGTTATTGGTAAAAAAAAAAAAAATATATATATATATATATATATATATATATATATATATATATATATATATATATATATATATATTATTTTTATTTTTATTTATTTTTTAAGGATTTTGTTTAAAAAAAAATGGACCTAGTTTTCTGTTCATTTTATCGAATCGTTCATTTTATTTGTTTTTTGTTTTGTTTTTTATTTGTTTTTATTGCAATCAAAATTTAAAGAACATTGTATGTTAACATGTGTGAAGTTCTTACAGACTAAATTATTAATCATGCATAGGCCTACTCACTACAACAGAGAAAAATAAAGCAAAAGTAAGAAAGAGAAAAGCAAAATAAATTAATAAATTAGATGTATAGGGTTAAACAAGACCATAATGATCATCATAATCATTTCCTATATTTATAACTTCTCATAATTTTAAAGCCTCAGTTTATAGGGCTACATTTGTGAAATAAATATTTTAACATAAGTAAACAATTAGTGACCTAGATAAACAATCTATATCTTTTATTCATGGCTGTGTGCCCCACCTCACTAATATAAGCCAATCAAATAAAAGGACCTAGACAGTTACACTTTTGTGCCCAAATGAGGAGGCATCTTACAGTTTGTGGGCCCTAGCAATTGATTTTGTCCACTCTAGGACATGTGTTGCTTTGTTAAAATGTCTGAGACTTTACATGCTTGATGCTACTGTGAGAAATCCTAGAATGTGCCTTAAACATACCCTGGGTTTGTCTGTGAATGTGAATTACAATGTGTTATTAGGTTTATTATTTGATTTTATACAAAAGTAATATGTGAAGGGGATACTGATTTTGTCATACAGCCTTACTGATTAATTTAAAGAACTATCTTACATGACCCATGGACTTTGAACTAATAAGCTGTAACTGTTGCATAAATCTCTCATTTAAAAAACAAAACAAAAACAAGGCTGGGTTTAAAGACAGGAATAAGAGAACATTTGTTGTTAGTGTCAATCAAAGAGAGTGTTGTGGCTCAAAACAAGACAGCACGTGGTAATTTTCCATAAATGTTTATTCTGAAAATATACAAAAGTTTAATTTAAAGAATCAGGATTTCATGGACATCAGTGAAGGCTGATATAAGGATGGACACTGCAGCATTTATTGCATATTCACAACTTAAAAGGCGATAAGTCACAATCCTTGGTTAAATGTCAGCATGTAATTGCTTATTATCCACCAATCAAGAGCTACAGGTCCCCTAAAAACATTAAATACACAATCACTATAAAAACGTTATTCTCTCAGGTTAAATATGATAGCATACATGTACATACATTTTGGCACTTGAATTCAGGTTAATTGCTATTTTTTTAAAAAGGCTTGTTCGATTTGGCATGCAAACACATGTGTCTCCAGCATTTGCTTTTGAAATAAAGGCCTGATACTTGTAACTGGGACAAAATGTTGATGTCATGTAAGGCTACATGGTGAAAACTGATCTTATTTGAAGGCTGCAACCTCAGGTAAACTATTTGCCTAAGCTTAACAAAGCATGTACGTGCAACTTATATATGCAAAATTAATACTTCTGTGGTAAATTATCAATAGTGTTACAGAAAAATGACCAGCATTCATTAGTATTCTGATAATACTGTACCATCACACATTTACAGGTATTCATTATCATCTTCACCTTCTAAAATTCACTTTTACCTTCAAGCTATGATCAAATGGGATCACTTTCTTAAAAGCAACATATCCTGTCTTTTATTCCAACAACTGAATCACAATTTTACTTTCTGGTTAGTTTCTATATAACAGAAGGCCAAAATCAACCTCTACTCTTTGGTTACACGACCACCCTTTGGCTTTTTAGTAAGGCAAAACTCCCAATAATTGCATTGCTTGTGCATTAAAAATAATATAATGGGGCAAACACTTATATCTAGTACAGCATTTTAATTAAATACATTACTTTTAAAATATATATTGCCATATATTGAGGAATATATGTCCACCATCTGAGAAATCTAGATTATATTTGGCAGCAGTCTGCGAAGTACAGTATTTATTGCGGATTGCCACCCAGTGGCGATGAGCAGAAGTGACACAGGCTAGGTTCCCTGCATCCCATATAGTACAGTACATTCAGTACAGTCTACAGTATTGAATGAACAGAAACCGTATTGATTTCTTTCACCTTCTCTGAACAGGCACTTTGGTTGGGAGGCAGGTGTTCCAGAGTGTTCTTTTATAAAGTTATTATTATTCCTCAATGCTTTCTTTCATTGAATTAGAAGGGTGTCACTCTCATTTAGACCAAAACGAGTCTTGTAATTGTCAAAGAGAGACTTGAGGGACCTGATGTACATGGCATGGTACATATCTATGACGTCCTGACTCGGCTCCTCGATTTTTGGAACTGTGATGGGTTCACCAACTGTAAAAGAAAAAAAACATATTTTTAAACAGTTCATCCACAGTACATTAAACGCTAGTTAAACCAAGATCATGTCAACAAATGTCTAAATTTTAACCATTAATGAGCTTCTAATGTCAGCAAATATCGACCGTAAGCTGACAGAGCAGTTCTATCAACATAGAGACTGTCCTTGAACTGTATAAAACTATTTTTAGGAATGCCCCGTTATAACCTATGCAGCATTTTTTTTTATGCCAGTTTAAAGTAGAATTTCTAGTAGAATTTAAATATACTAGTGCTGTCAAACTGATTAATCGCAATAATCACATCTAATATAAAAGTTTGAGTTTACATAATGTGTGTGTATATATATATATATAGATAGATAGATAGATATATTTATATATATGTCTTCATATGTATACTGTGTATATATATATATATAGATAGATAGATATATATATATACTGTACACGTATATTTATACATGTATGTATAATTGCGATTAATCAATTTGACAGCACATATATACATAGGATTTACATATTAAATATATTTAAATACCAGCATGAAACCTGAAAATTGTATGTATATATATATATATATATATATATATAAAATATGGCCATAAGACATCTGTTTGGTTACAAATGTGGTGTTACTCACCAACAGTACTGATGGGTTTGCAGTAAGGTACAAAACCCCATGACTCTGGGAAGAACAGTCCACAGCCATGAAACAGGCATGGGGCAAAACCTAAAATCTTCTGAAGCCTCTTTTGAACTGTACGCCACCAAGAACCATCATCAAAAATCAGCTGTTTGTACACCTCATTCTCACCAAACGAGTAGACGGGCACCAGATCAGCACTGAGAGGGGAACAGGAAATTAAAAAGTTATTATAATGACAAAGAAATACACATTTTAAAAAACAAAGACAATCTGCTATAGTTAATTTCACTGTTCAGTTTAATTACGTCATGAAATCTTGTGAGACAGATAAGTCATGTTTTTGGAATGTATTCAAAAGCACTTATTTATCCTCTAAGCTTCTTTGAGATTTGAATAGTTAGGGATTTTCTGTGTATTACTATGCATTGCTTTGTAATGATGTAGTTCCAGTCAAAGCAAAAATATTGGCGGAGTTCTTGTTGTTTCTCTATATTTCTGATCACAAAATACTGGTTTAATACTTCACTCCAAACTGCTTTGCTAGCCCAACACGGGCTTATTTCTGAAGGCTTTGAGTTGCTGCACCTGCAACAACCCTGCCATCAGAGAACACAGAACTTCAGGCAAAACTCAAGCTACTACCAGCATAAACCTAGCCTCAACAGCACATTGAACATGATCGATTTGTTTTTGCAGAGTAAACAAGTAGTGCTGAAGTAAACAATGCTGAGAAGGTGGTCAGGAAAATGATTTGCGGTTCTCACCCTTGCTTGAGGGCCAGTTTTACAAAGCCTTTGCGTTTTTTCAGCGTGACAGAGTTCATCCCTGGGGCACAGTCCAGAGATTCTGCAGCCCCTCCTATCACGATGACCACAGCGTTGCCTGTACCGTTACTAGACAGGAGGTAGTCAATGGAGTTTTGATTTACTGGGCAGATACCTGAGAAACAGAAGGGTATAGTGTCAGAACTTTGATGAACATTTATATCACGGTTTCTTAAACGGGTTCATGAAGGAACTGAAGAGGATTCTTCAGTTAATGAAAAGATAATTAATTAAATTAAATTTATTTTGTGCCCTCATAATCTTTACTCAAAACAGCTTCCCCTCCCTCTTGCAACAACATCTCTTCTCTTCTCTGATGACATGTTTACTGGCACGAGGGCGGAACAACCTGTCACTCACATGACATCACAGCAATAGTAAACAACAATAATCTGCAGCATGCTTTCAGAAACCCTTTCAGAAACCCTTTCAGAAACCCTTCCCCAGCTCCACCTGTGTATATGGAAGCTTGTTTCCTCCACTACATAAAAAAAAAAAATGGCAATTGCGACTTTTTGCGAGATATAAACTCACAATTGCAAGTCATAAAGTCAGAATTGCATAATATAAACTCGCAAATGCATCTTATAAAGTCACAATTGTATGATATAAACTCGCCATGCAAGTGTTTTTTGCTAGTTTCAGCCTGACGCAGTTACCATTCTCACATCCTGCGCCACGTTTAAATAGCAAATGCATTTGCCCCATTTGTGTGCCCATGGGCATGCTGGTCTGAAATGAGGTGTGTTCAGGTGCATTGTTGGCGTGTTGCTATTTTGAGGCAACTGAAATAGACTGCACCACTGACAAACTGAAACCTAGTCTAAAGTCAATGATGTACTATTTATTATTTTTTTTTTTTAAAGAGCGCAATAGTAATATGCACCTATATGCGGGTGCTGCTGCACACACAGGGATGCGCAGCAGCACAAAATCAAGCCAAATATTTAAAAAAAAAATTACAATGTAAAAGATTATTGTTGCGTGCATAAAGGTAAATATGCTTTGGTGGAATCTGGCTTTTCCCGTAGATGGTCTGCTCGTGTGCTTTAAAATCACGCATGAGCAGATCCGTTTGCTCACTAGAGAAGCGTTCAGTTTTTCCGCTTGCAAATTCTGCTATGTAAATAGCGGATCCACCATGGCGCAAACGCAACTGGCTTTTAAAGGGAATGGGAGATGAGACTCTGATTGGTTTATTGCACGTTACGCCCAAAACACACCTATGAATCATTAAGAGAAAAGGGACAACCCTTTTAGACTGGGCGCGCCAACCATTTTCCCCGTCGTTAAACCAGCAAAAGTAGATTCGGACACGCCCTAAGTGCACTTGTGCCGTGCGCTTTAGACCATGCGCTTAGATCGTTAAAATAGGACCCTTAATCTCACAATTCTGACTTTATAACTCGCAATTACATGTTATAAAGTCAAAATTGTGAGATATAAACTCGCAATTCAATTTTTTCCCTCACAATTGGACATTATAACGTTTGTTTCTTATAAGAGAGTGGAAGAATAGTCTATCAATCAGTGGGTACATAGGGCAGGTTTCAACAGAAGTTCTTCAAAAATATTGACATCAGCACATGCAGGGCTTTTTTCTCTCTACGCAATAGGACAAAGCTCAGAGGTCCTTGATAGACTTCTGGATTCTTATCTACACCACAGAGAGGACAACTATGGTCCTCTTTTTAATCAGACAAAAAAAAAACTTTATGCATTGAGAAAGTTTGCTCTTCACTCACTGATACATGATGCAACTGCAAGTAATGAATGCATGCTTTAATCCATAAAATAAAACTAATATGCAGCTATAAGTACCTCCAGACATCAGGTAATCCCTTAACACTGGCAAGCGGAAGTTTCCAGCCAATGTGGCAAGAGATGGCTTAATTCCAGGGAACATCTTGGAGAATCCTGTGGCCTCTGTCCCAAAGTTACAAAAAGCACCAAAACAGAAGATGCCATGAGGATGGTAGCCAAAAATGTAGTTTCGGCTAGGAAGCAGGTTATGCGTCTTGATGAGCTGCAAATGATCAGAGAAAAATGCAGCAAGAGGTTAATTAATTTGCATTAACACATTTACTATGTGATTATACATATAGGGTGTAATGCTAAAAATTCCAGTAAAAAGATTATTAACCTAACTAATTAAACAACTTCATTTTAAAAAATAGCAATATTTTGCATTAAAAAAGACTATTTTCCTAGGTTTAGAACATAGGTCAGTAATGACATATTTTATCTACCAAGTAAAGGCAATAAATGCTCTTTACTCAGACACAGTTACAGTACACCTGTGTGTACATAATACTGTCCACGAACACATTTTCTTATCAGGAATTACCATTAAGCACTTATCTGCTGTCCTAATATATTATTTTTAGCAGATAATGAAGGACAGACATGGGTATTAATGTTCGCGGCAGATATTAGAATGGAGCAACGGTTAGCATCTACCAGGCCCCACAGTTTGGCACACATGTGATTCACGGATTAATTGCAAAGTTTAACCATCATAGAATAAAAGTTCATCATTTGCACGTTTTGTCTTTTTCTTTGTCTTGCTGATCCGAAATATGATCCGATCCGTGATTCAAAAACTGTAATATAATCCAAACCATGACTTTTGTGATTGTTGAACCACTAATAAGAACAGTTAATCAAACAGTCTATGTTACATAATGACATTAATTTTTAAGACGGATGCTGTGTCGGGCGAGATTGTATAACCGTCTGGATGTGGCTAAGAGAAAGTCTAGTCTTTGGTATGTTTGCCAGAGCAGTTGCCCTTATTTTTGAGTGTAAGACTCAAAATCTTACATTCAAAAAAACACATATTTATTATACATCAACTTAATATTATTCTTTCCACAATAATATGTTGGAAGTAGTTGCCAAGACAACAAAAAGATGCTGCCATGACAAGCTTTCTGTTGTTCACCCCAGCAAATTCTCATGACCAACCTGTTGCGAAGTCTGTGTGAGGAAATGCCCAATTGCATGAATTCATAAATGAAATGACTGGATTTTGCTCACGAAAATTCAATGCAAAGGAAAATGTGACCGCACCTTAAGTGGTTTTTAGTGCATTGCTCTGCGGTTGCTAAGGTATTCTGGGTGGTCACTAGGTGTTTTTTTACTGGTCCTCCAAAGCACCCTCCAACGATCTATATTTTGAAAAAAAATATCCAGTTCTAATTGTATCTAGTTCTTAAAGGGACAGTTCACCCAAAAATGAAAATTCTGTCATCATTTACTCACCCTCAAGTTGTTCCAAACCTGTATGAATTTCTTTCTTCTGCTGAACACAAAGAAGATGTTTTGAAGAATGTTTGTAACCAAACAGTTGATGGGCTGTATTTTTTTCCATACTATGGAAGTCAGTGGGGCCTATCAACTGTTTGGTTACCCATATTCTTCAAAATATCTTCTTCAGGTTTGGAACAACTTGAGGGTGAGTATATGTTGACATAATTTTCATTTTTGGGTGAACTATCCCTTCAATGAACCCATTTTCTCAGCACATTTGTTTGCAATAGATCTGATGTTAATCATTCTTACACCTACCAAACTCTTTTAGTCACTGATGATGACCTTAATTCTCTTCACTCTTATCACACGCAGTTGGCACACACTGTAACACTAGGCGAAGTGATGATCTTATCATGTGACTAAACGCACTACGTGTACTGCAAGGTAAACGTCCAAGCCAACTGGCACAGGCAGGGCATTCCCTTGTGAGTGTCCTGACCAACTATTTTATATTTATATTAAGGCTTGACTATGTTTTTAATTAAATTTGTATACTTTAAATTAAGATTTGCATTTAAATAATATTTAACAACTGATTTTGTAGAGAAGTGTGTCAAAGAGGTCACAGTTCACTTTTTGTACGCTCGTTCATTATGCAGATATTTGTTTTATTCTAATCTGTGTTTGATAATAACGTGTCTGGCTTATAATTTAGTGCCAGTAAAGTTCCTGTTTCACCTAGTTGTTCTATGGAGCCCTGTGCTCTGGTTCATATATCAGAAGAAAGACAAACAGAAAAACAAGTGCTTAGTGATTAAGCTTCTGCTGATCAGGACGAGCAAAGTCTAGCAGAGATCTTACAACTCAACATCCACCCAACCCAACAGGAATGTCAAGGAGAGAAAAGAACAGGATGAAACTAATGGCTGATAAAATGTATTTTTTATCTTTGCCCCTTTGTACTAAACAGAGTTATCAATGAATATTTACGCATTTCATGCGAGTCAGAATATGCAAATTACACTATACCGTTCAAAAGCTGGGGTCAGTATTTTATTTAAGTAAATTAATACTTTAATTCCACAAGGATGCATTAAATTGACAGTAAAGACTTACATTGTTACAAAAAAAAATATTTTCAAATAAATTGTTCTTTCTATTTATCAAAAAAAATCTGGAAAATGTTTCCACAAAAAATATTAAATATAAACAGTGATAATAATATTAAATGTTTCTTGAGCAGCAAATCAGCATAGAATGATTTCTGAAGGATCATGTGATTAAAGACTGGAGTAATTTGCTGAAAATTAAGCTTTGACATCACACAAATAAATTACATTTTAAAATAGAAAACAGCTATTTTAAGTTGTAACAATATTTCAAAATATTAATGTTTATATAAATGCAGTATGGGAGAGCATAAGAGGCTTCTTTCAAAAACATTACAAAATCTTACCAACCACAAAATTTTAAACAATGGTAAGTAAAATGTCAAGACGTTAAACTGACGTTAAATCTGTGTGAATATTACATATTCTGATGAAAATGAGAGAGTCAAACAGGTTTAAAACAACATGAGGCTGAGTAAATAATGATAGAATCATTTTTGAGTGAACTGAAAATACTATGGCTGTCAGTGGAGGGGGGTGAGATCTGCTTGGAAGATAATTAGAAGAATGTTTGTAACCAAGCAGATCTCGCCCCCGGAAAATCTTGTAGGGAAAAAAATACTATGGCTGTCAAGAGACAGCGAGATCTTCTTGGTTACAAACATTCTTCCAAATATCTTCCTTTGTGTTCAGCAGAACAAAGAAATTCATACCATTATGGAACAACATGAGGGGGAGTAAATGATGACAGAATTTTCATTTTTGGGTCAACAATCCCTCTGCAGGACTTGTACTTTCAGATTTGCAAAGTCCATACATTTTATAACTCCAGTTTAAGGCTTATCTTTGTATTTACCTAACTATTAGCTGTTCGGTGTCTAAGCCTTTTGAATACTTATTTTCTCAAACTGTAATGTTGTATAAGACATAAAGTCACTCACCCTTATGGGAAAATAGTCTCTAAAGTATGTCCAGACAGTCCAGTTTCTCACCCAGCTCGATCTGCGGCCTCCTAAGATAAAGATGTTGGAATATTAACAAAGAATACAAGTGCAAACACAGTCAGTACAATCATCCCATACTTCTGAACAGATTGAATCATGATGTGCTTTAATCATTGAAGACTGAAAACTTTACCTTGCTTTGGGGTGTTCCAGTCATAGATGAGCCAGGCAGTGTAAACGGCGGCAATTACCCAGCAGTCTGTGCAAAACATGTACATCAGCAGCAAAGAGCAGCCAATGCCTAGAAGAGCAAAACGAGTATTTAGAGTTGACTTTTCATAAACAAAGAATTCACATAAGTGAGGCAACACAGTGTCCTACATTGTAAATTCTCTAAGCCTTCGACTTAAGTTTTGTAATGAACTGTTCCACTCACCCATGGCAAGAAATGTGATGACAAACTGCAGGACGGAGATCACCTGCAGATGTTTCACGATCTTGGATCGTGTCAGCCAGGGGATGGACGGTAGGTCATGTAAGGCAGAGAGGATGCTGGAGCCTGAGCCTGCACGGGATTTAAAGGAGAATTGGAATTACCCAGCTTAATGTTGTGGGAATGCTTGTTCTCTACACTAAGGTCTGTCTGAAGCCTAGGAATAAATGTCATGCATATCATGACTGTGACAAACTGGTATGATGTCAATAGAGGATAGTAACTCCCAAAATCGAACCAGTTGTGTGGTTAAAACTTGAATATGCGTTTTAACAGTATTATACCCTAAGAATGAGAGAACACGACTAACACCGTAATACCTCGAATTCATTATTCACAAACATTTTACACAGTCCAAAAAGCCCCACCAGAAAAGAAAAGACATATAATACTGAAGCACACATAAACTTCCTTTAGAATCACTGAGATCAGATCACAAGACAACTTAATCCCATCTTAACAGACTGAAAATAACAACGAATATCAGACACACTGTGAAGTAAGACACTGATCCTCATGTAACACACTTATCCACCGAACAGGATGGAGACTTTTTAACCTCAATAGCTCCATGAATCTAATTAAACTATGATAACCTGATTCTGTTACACAAAATAAAGTAATAAAGTATGGAATAAATTATTCCATATTTATAAATATATAAATACTATAAGATTAGGCTATTTAAAAATGTATACACACACATTAATGAATGAATTTGAACAACAAATTAAATTAGCTTAGGTCTACTGCAATTATTTCACTTTTTTGTTGTCTTTACTTACCCTTTTTGACACCGGAATATGCAGCAAGTATGGTCTTCATGGTTGAGGCACGAATGATAAATTAAACAGAATAAATCTCGCTGGTGGAAGTTGAGCTGCTCTACAGCATCCCTCTCTGTTCTGGCGTCAGCGCGAGCTCACATGCGCGCGCCTGTCATTTAAGCGCCTCGGGGGGAGGAGTATAGAAAGCGCTGTCAATCAAACTGTAACCGCCTTCGCTTTCAGAAATAAAGACGTTGTCAACAGTTGTCAAGTTTTTATTTCCAAAAAACTGTTTCTGTCTGATAATTTCTGATAATAGCTGGCTGTAGCTGTCAAACTTACAAGGCTCCACGCTGAGATTGTTGGCTCTGAGTGGTTATCGCTTCATCTGATCTGGGGGTTTTAAAGGTTTGTTAAAGTAAACTGGACGGGGATGGGCGCCCAGCCAATCAGGTGGAGGATACTTTAGTCTCTCCCCCAGATTTTATTGACCAACACTGATTGTCCACTCTTTATAAAAACATTAATTGTTTTTATAAAGCACATATATTTTAAATGTATGGCCTGGTTTCACAGACAGGGCTTAAGGTTAAGCCAGGATTAGGTCTAGTTTATTTAGGACATTTAAGAAGCTTTTATAAACCAGCCTTAGAAAGAAAAAAAAAACATTAGGCTACTAGTGTGCATCTTGAGACAAAACAATGACTGACATATTTTAAGATATGCCAGTGGAAGTTATTTTCAGTTAAAACAGCTCAAACATGCATTTTAGTCTAGGACTAGGCTTAAGCCTTGTCTGTGAAACCGGAAGTAAGAAGTATTAAATCTACCCCAAGTAACAAATATTTTATTATTATTACCTATTAACGTACAATTTACTTTGTAGGTCAACATACAAAACTTCAATAAGCCCCAGAAGCTAAAAGTATGAAAAATGAAATTAGTGAGAGATAGCAGCCTGCCAGACTGAATGTCCATTAGGAATATTGGCTGTTTCATAATGTCCCAATTTTCATTTTTCACAATGCCAAGGCCAGTGTTGCTTCTGCCAATGACCTTCATTGCCCCATTCCTCTCACAGACTTGGCCACCACTCAGATGGCAGAGAGAGAACGGTCACTTTTATTGCTATCTGATCTTCAGCTGCTCAAGCATATTATCAACTGCCTAAAATTTTAAAATTTGCTATATTTGTAATATTTATGTAATATTATATAGCATATTATTACTTGCAAACCTTCGTGTTTTCATAAAAATACCCATCTAATAAGAAACATGTTTACATGATTAACATTAATTATTTTGATAATGTCAGTTTAGTCAGTCATATATAGTAAACATTTTCACAAATTACAATAGTAATGTTCAATTATAAATTTGAGCAGCTTGGTTTTTTAAAGTATTGAAGTTATGAAATATTTTTTAAGTCTGATAGTTCTGAATAATATTTTAAAATACTGAACTATGTCTCTGAGTTTGATACTAGATGTCACAGCATGCAGGTAAAACCGATAATGTACTGATAAAATACATGTGTACTGAGTGCCAATAATCAGCCAACTTGGATGAGGAAATAAATTTAGTCTAGACGGTAAATTTGTACAGTACCAATATCAAAGGTCCACTTGGCTGAGATCATTTAGCTGGACTTTAGACCTTAGTCTATATTAGACAAATCCTCATTTGTTGGCATTAATTGAAGCACTGATGTACAGATTACAGTAAATGCTTGTAAAGTAACATACTTGTATGTCTCATATTATAATCTGAAAGCCAAATAGATATAGGGATAATGTTTTTCAGCTTCTGTATTGTTTTTCTTCTTATATGTTTTACAGCAGCATGTTTTTGTCCTTTGCAATAATGATCATCCACACTGCATGTATTAACCTAGTGGTGTCAAGTGCAGATAAGGTGTTGTTGAAATGATAAAAAGTGTACTAAGCATCTGGTCTACTTGTACTTTGCTCTTTTGTTCTACAAAAATATCAGATTTTTTTATATCAAGATTTTGATTAAGCTAGAAAATCAAGAAAATATTACTCTGGGTAGAAAAGCACCTTAAAAACCAATAATGATGCAGGTGCTTTTCTACCCAAATGATGATTTTTTTTTTTTTTTTTTTTTTTTTTTTAATGTATTGAATGTATTTACATCACATCTACTCCAGTGCAATATAACTTTTTTATTTCTCATGTTATCTATAACAACTCTATAGGCCAAACCTGATGTTACACAACTGTTTTTCTTGAAGAGCAAAATGAGGATCATAATAGGCTCAAAGTACATGAATTCCCCAGTGTCTCAAAAATACCATGTTTGTAGACATACCCACCACCACACACATTGAAGTATGCACACATGTTCCCTACCCCATATCAAGATTCACACAAAGATTACTGATTCCAGGTACAGTCCCTATCATGCACAGATACCTGAGAAAAGCTTTCATTAAAGAGCAATTGTCTCTGCTATTAGACCACTGAACAGATGACATGGAGCCTCAAAAGAGACATGGTAATGGTAAAGAGAGAGAAGGGAGGAAAAGTATATGTTAAATTACGTTATAATGGTTTTGGATTCTTTCGCAAAACTTTTAAGCTTGCGTATATACACACAAACTAGTTATTAGTTATTCATATATTACTACTGATATATTTTTCACTGTAGTGAAATATATATCACTGTATAAATCACTATAAATACTTTTGCAACATACTTATTTGCCATATGGGAGGATAGAATTCACTTTTGATTTAAAAGTATTTTTGGAACAAGAAATTAGGTTAAAACCAACAAAAAGCACACATACATGTACTTCATTTTTTTTAAACTTGTATTTTTTGCATTTGACTTTAGAAACCTTGAGAAAGTCTTCCAATAAAAACTTTGCCCCAGCCCGTTTGAATTTAAGCGATGATCCTGTGTGTTACAGGCAAGGCATGAGACATGTCATTCAGTGCATGTCCAATTTGTCAAGCTAAAGCTTCCAGGATAGTGAACACCCCCTTACCTCCCCTCTAAACCCACCATTCACGAATGAGACCTATTTTATTCTGTACTATAACCAACTGCAGAGTCAAATCAAGGGTTAACCTCCGACCCAATATTCTCATGCGTTTCATATTTGCACTATATTTGAACCAATGACATAACCAGCCAGTTTAACAACTTCCATGTCTTCCATATCTTCATAACAGCCGTTGTCCAATGCTGACCTTTAATTGTGATGTCCGTCTCTGGAACTGTTTCTTTTGCATGTAAATGTCTATCTGTCCAAATGCAATGGTCAAAGCCTTAATCGGTGTGGACATCTGGTCACCCTGTGGTCATTACGTGTGTAGTCATCCTGGTTGTGAAGAAATTTGTCCTTTTTGGCATGACCAAGTCTTCTCTAAACCAGCATGCATTGTGAAATGGTTCTGACTGATGCATGGTGCAAGCTTAAAATAGCCTCTTGGGACAGGGATGCATTTGTATGTCTGCATCTGATGTCAAGACTTTCATATTTTACATCATTAGATGAACGGGTTTCATCTTAACTTTGTCTTACATGTTGTAAAGGCCAGAAACCTTTCCACTGCAATCCTCCTGAGAGATGCAACCGTCTTTTGGGATTCAGTGGAGAAACTTCAGTGGCTTTGTGTCACTAGTCATTCAAAAAGACCAAGACAGAGTAGTAAAACTGGTGTATAGCTTTAAAGCATATACAGTAGAATATACACTGTAAAAGTTGAAGTGAAGTTAATGAAGTCAGGTTGCATTTGCCATTTTACATAATATTTCTGACTTAGAACCAATTAATTTAAATGTTAAAACATGAAGCACTGAATTTGAATTTACATGAAAAAACATTTTTGCAATGTTGAACTGCTGTAAATTACAAATTAAAGTATAGCCGAATGATTGTAACTGTAATGTTGTCATTTATCAGGAAAATAGAATGCTGATATTATTTTCAACAATTGATGTTATATAGCAGAACAACTATGTTTTAAATGCTCACAACACACCACTGAAACTAAACTACACATACATACTCTCTTTCTGTATCTCTCCCTCTCTCCCACACACACACACACACACACACACACACACAGTCGCTTCAGTGATACTGGATCACTGGAACACCAAGTGAGTGTCTTCAGGTACTCCATAGTTTCCTTTGTGTTCCTCAAACAGGCGGCTGAGTTCATCCATATAGCGCTGGTGAAACACATCCAATTCTTCTGCTGTTGGTTTCTCGTTTTTCTCTACTGGGATTGGCCTACCCACTTGAAGAAGACAATACATATGTTAGCTTCATAACTGACAAAGGTGAAGTGATTTTTGAAAGCATTTGTTGCAATGGATGGATAGATAGATAGATAGATAGATAGATAGATAGATAGATAGATAGATAGATAGATAGATAGATAGATAGATAGATAGATAGAGATAGAACAACTGATAGACAGAATGACAGACAGACAGACAGAACAAAAGACAGACAGAACGACAGAGAGAATGATAGACACAGACAGAACGACAGACAGACAGAACGAAAGACATACAGATAGACAGATAGATAGATAGATACATAAATACACAGATACATAGATAGATATGTAAGGCCCAACAATCGATTCTCCTCACGTTTGCTGATATGACAGTCTCACATTTCTCTAGGGTTGCTAAAAAGCAAATATCATGCTTGAACCACCCAGCTTTTGTAACAGTTTGGACCTGCTAACATAGGCTAAAAGTGGTAACAGATAAGACTTGTGCATTGGTACAGTAAAACAAATAAATGGCTAAGAAAAGTGAGAGTGGTCATTGCATCTAATTAGGTTAGGCTACAAAAAGATATTAGCACAGAATATGGCTGTGATTTACACCTAACCCCTGACCTGATATTGATTATATTTGGCTAATATTTGATTGCACTTACCAACAGTGTTGATAGGCTTTCTGTAGGGCATTAGGCCAAAGCTGTACTGGAAAACACCTCGTGCATGGAAAAGGGGCAGAGAAACGCCCATAATGCGTTGCAGACGCTCTTGAATATAGCGCAGCCAGGAGCCACGAGGGTTCTGCACCTGGTCAAATAACTCGTTCTCTCCAAACGAATATATAGGAACCAAATCTGCACTGGAGATATAAAAAATATAGATTTTAAACAAAATTCTCTTTTCTTTTGTTGATAAAATATATGCACAGAAAGTGAGAAAATAAGAGATAATGTATGCAATCATTATCACAAAATAAACCCCAACAAGAAATGGAATAAATAAATTAAATACTCATTTGAGTTTAAATGGAAAATATTAAAAAGATCTGACATTAGAATCAGGTATTCCAGGGAGAAGTGTAATAGTTATAAATATAAATGTAAATTATAATTGTTCTTTACTCTGACTGATCTCAACTATCAAACTCTTTAACGTGGGTCACAGAGTCTTTCATAAATTCAGTGCTATTACTTGCAACTGCAAGTTGCACAAGCTTATATTTCAACAATGACCAACTGTTGCTCAAGAGAACTATCTGGTGATGAAAAACTGGCACAAATACAACAGGAGGCTGCGATAGCCTCTTATGCTTATTAACAGGAAAAAGCTTCCGCTTACCCGTGCTCTATCGCAAGCTTAATGAAGCCCTTCTTATTGGCTAGGTGAACAATGTGTTCACCAGGGTGGGCATCCAAAGCCTCAGGGGCACCACCAACTGCAATGACCACAGCATTCCCACCTTCCTTCCGCTGGAGCAGATAGCTGGCACTGTCTTTGTCTGATGGAACCAGGCCTGGAATACACACACACGTAAAAGTTAGAACAGTTGAGGTCTGAAATAAAATAAAATAAAATAAAATAATAAAAATTATGCTGTTTATACACAGTAGAAATGATGAGTTGTTTATGGAAAAACCTAACCATTGGGTTAAAAATTGAATTTAAAAATTTAACCTAACGGTTGGGTTTGTCCATATTTAGATTAGACCCAAATTAGAGTTGAAACAACCCAGCATTTTTTAGAGTGTACACATTTTTTGCCCATATGCAAATATTAAAAATATCTGATCTTCAAAATATAAAAACATTAATATTGTGATGCACTTTACATCTTACAGAATCAGGGTTTTGTCAGGCACTTCATATAGAATCTTTTAGGGGTTCGCATCATTTTATGGATTTAGTTTGAATTAATTAATTTTGTTTTAATTTATTTATATTTATATTAAATGTTATGAATTGAAGGGGGGGGCAGAAATAACCCATTAAACATAAACGTATTATGCAATCATTAATACAATCATTTCTCCTTCTAGAACCTTTTTGGCAATAAAGGGTTCTTTAGAACTGAGAACCCCAGAGTTCTATATAGAATAATAATAGTAGTAATTTGTTACATTTATTTTGTGCTTTTCTGGGTACTCAGAGTGCTTTACATATGGAAGAGGGAATCTCCTCAACCACCACCAATGTGCAGCATCCACCTGGATGATTCGACAGCAGCCATGCCAGAACGCCTACCACACACCAGCTTATTGGTGGAGAGGAGATGATTAGGAAGCTATGATGGACAGAAGCAAATGGCCAGATTTGGGATGTTTTATGAATGTCTCATCCGAAGGACTGGAACCTCATTAAAACCACACCTTGGGCTTTGTGATTTCTATGATAATGTTTGTTTATCACATGTTAATAAATATACATACAATATTCTATCCATTCTACCTGCAGACATAATGTAGTCTCTGAAGAAGGGGGCTCTGAACCAGAGAGGCAGCATAAGAAGGTTGCTCTTCAGCCCAGGGAAGAGTTGTCTGAAACCTGTTGCCTCTGTGCAGAAATTTGTAAATGCACCAGCCACAAGAATACCATGAGGATGGAAGCCCAGCACATAATTCTTCCTAGGGTCCAGATCAGCTGTCTTCACCAGCTAATAAAGAGATAAAGAAATAATTAAAATAATTTAAGGATTTGGAAGAATGTGAATACGTTTGATAATGTTTCATGCTTTTCTTAAAAGGGCAACTGTTAAAGGTCAGTGATCATGTGCTGATCATGTGCAGTGCAGTCCTATATATGGCTCTATTATGATCTTTCACACTGATCTAGGATCTGCTAATACCTAACTATTACCAATCACCAAACTGAAATCTTCAACACAATACTTAAACTACACCAACAACCATTGGTTTGTGTTTGAGGTAGGCTATTGTAGCTTTGAATTGACATTAACAAAAGCAGGAAGTTCTAAGAACCAGAATCAGAATCACCAACACACTTTTTCTAAGAAAAACACATTTTGTTCTCTAAGGAAAAGTGGAAATGCATAGTGAGTGCAGTGTGAAACACGTTTTCATAGACTTTCAGTGATCAATATCCATTCTGCCCTTAACATCCACCAAAAGCAAGAGCTGCGATGCGACCGCGAGAATGGTGGTGAATTCATGTAATTTCATGAATATGAAAAATATAAGTTCTTTATCACAGCGCTATACTTATTCTTTCGACGGTTTCCATCAATGACTCTCTTCACAGCTGCACGCGAAAACAATTGTTGCGTTCTTGGCGGTTATTTTTATTTTTTTCTTAGCGGAAGAAAAACTCAGTATTTTATGTTCAAATACACTTTAAATACGACATTAACATAAAACAAGATTATCGGGGTATACGTTTTACAAGAAAAATATTTTAGTCTTTCTACTTCAAAATCTCAAGTTTAATTCAATGTGTTACTTGTCATTTCTTTGAAAATAATTGTAAAATTAACATGAAATTTCTGAGTGAAAATTGCTTTAGCTATTTTTTCTTCTTCTTCAGTTTAGCCATGTATTAGGCCTAAGCAGGATAACGTAGGCTACAGCGAGCTGGCCATTATTGCCTAAATAATAACTAATGTATGCCTAACACGCTTAATATACCTATCACGTTTCTGCCGCCTGCTGCTTCCTTCCACTCCCCACCAGAGGTCTCTGTTTCACCATTAAGACTTTTTCATTACACACGCGCAGTCACTTCACGCTGGACTACATTTCCCACAATCCCTCAGCTAGGCACTGATCACACTCACACCTGTTTCCCATCAGGTTCCCTTTATAAGCTGCACTCCTTCACACACACATTGTTGAGTATTATTCCGGTTTTCCTGCTTTGTTTCCTTGTTTGATGATCGTTTGCTGCCTGCCTTGACCTCTGCCTGTGTTTTAGATTACTCTTTTGTCTTGCCCTCTAAATACCTGGTTGCCATTGTCAGACCCTGGTCTGTTTATGACTATGTTTTTTAAATAAAGCTTGCATATTGATCTGCACGCCTCTTGACGCAGTCCCTCCGTAACAGAATACTCAGACCCTTGCAAACCTATTGTTAACCCTAGAACAAGGTATGCGAACGTTATAGATATATATTCAGGAGTTTTTGGATTTGGCACATTCTTCTGATCTGCCTGATTGTGTTCACAAAAAAATGAGGTCCATGAGAAGGCATAAATCAACCCTTAAAGTCTCGATTAATCCTGAGGGACCTCGTACATCACTCAATCATTTTTTTTAGACTATACTCTATTGTTAACTGGCTCTTTTTTTCACTGTGGGGGTCGCTGAGGAACGCGACATTACTTCTGTACCTGTAATGGTGGCTGCGCTAGAACCCGCTCACAAAATGGCGGCCACCACAACACCCAATCAAGTCACAGTTGATCTTCCTGAGCCGAGTCACGTCTCTGCTGATCTTCCAGAGCCACGTCACATTATGTCTGACACCCCAGAGTCATGTCTTGTTGTGGTTGTCATACCACAACCCTCCTCTGTTCTGTCGGGGGAACCAGTCATTAAGCATCAGAGGTTGGCATCCAGCGTGGAGGATCCACAGCTGGTGTCCGTACAAACAGCTGGTTTCCCCAAACCAATTAATCTTAGTCCTCCTGCTCCTGAACTGATTCCCCTGTCTGCAGCGCTCCCCATAATGGAGGTCGCCTTATGGTGTACCTGGGCCGCATACATTACTGCTGAATCTCCAGAGGTGGCAGCTTATGCTGCAGAACTTCTCGAAAGTGGTGGTGCTTGCTTCAGCTACTTGCACGGTGGTGGCGTCCAGCGACACGCTCTCATCCTATCCTGAAACAGCCACACAGGCCATTTATGATTCCTTCCTGTTTTCCGATGGTACCACTGTAGAACCTCCAGAGGTGGCGGCATCCACTGCAGACCCTCTAGAGGTGTCAGTGGTACCCAGCTATATACTTTCGCCCCGGCTTTGTCCCGGCTAAGGAGGCCGTCTATGAACTTTTGCCTTGTCCTTTCACAGCCAAGATGTCTGCCACGCCTGAGCCTCGTTTCTGCCGCCTGCTGCTTCCTTCCACTCCCCACTAGAGGTCTCCGTTTCACCATTAAGACTTTCATTGCACACACGCAGTCACTTCACTCTGGGCTTCATTTCCCACAATCCCTCAGCTAGGCACTGATCACTCACACCTGTTTCCCATCAGGTTCCCTTCATAAACTGCACTCCTTCTCACACACTGCTGAGTATTCTGGTTTTCTGTGTATTTTTCTTGTTTGATGATTGTTTGCTGCCTGCCTTGACCTCTGCCTGTGTTTTTGGATTACTCTTTTGTCATGACCTCTAAATACCTGGTTGCCATTGTCAGACCCTGGCCTGTTTTTGACTGTGTTTTTTATAAATAAAGCTTGCATATGGATATGCATTCCTCTCAACGCAGCCCCTTCGTAACCATACCAAGATCTGCCAATTTGCTTCGTGATCTCTAAGTATTTTAGACATGAATGCCAATGATCTGTCTATCTGTGGGTGAGTTAATTACTAAGGAACTACTGTTCCACTAACTACTGTTTACTAACACTGGAGATGTGTTTTTCTGACTGCTAACCATGTACATTTCTACTGCTACCAGAGACTAACCAGAAGAAAGCTGCATGGATTGTCAAGAAGTAGAGGGCTCATTGCACAGCTGACATTCATTGTTTTATCAGGTTCGAGTGTAAACGATCGTCTCTAAATCCTGGTTTGATAATGCCAAATTAGTCACATGCTTTTTTTTTTCTTTTCTTTTTTTTTTTCTTCCCACCATACCAAATTTATTCTTATCACACCATTAAAGACACCAAAATAAAACAACACTGCACTTGTGGTGGTAGGTTCTTGAAAACTCAGACACCATTTTCTTTAAGGTAACAAAATTCCCACCATGCCAGCTTCAGTATCCACATGCATAAGCAAAAGTCTGCTTATTCCAAGACCTCCAAGCTCTGCTTTCAAATCAAGAGGTTGAATAAGGAAAATTTGTACCGGTGGTTAAAGCAAGGTTTCAATTTAATCAATTATTCACTCTGAATACAAATGCTCTGTTTAGCTTCAGCAAGGGCTCTTTAATACTAATGACGCATTTAGTCAGATGTTGTGTCTTCAGAATCCTGGGACAAACCCAGATTGTATGGTGATTTGACAAAAAGGGAATTTTCTTAGAAAAAAATGCAATTGTTAGCAAATGGTTAGAGCACTTTTCCAATGATTTATACAATGAATGAAACAATCATGAAAAAGGAAATGGGTAGCCTTTTAAGCAAAATCAAAATAATTGCAATCACATTAAATCATTAACCTTCAAAGTTAAGTTGTTTTGATGGGTATAAATGGGTATTTTTGTCTCTCTTCAAGATCATGGTCATGACCCTTTTACTGAATGGAGTTTAAAGCCCCCTGTATTGTTTACAGTTACTCATTTACACAGGGCGTCTTCTGAGGCCACATGCCTTCTGCTATTCAAAAGGTGAAAAGACTGTCATTATGGACAGATACATACAGATAAGAGACATTAGTGTATCAATGGTTTAATTACCAGAGTGATAACATTTCCCTGACATGCTAATCAAATCAGTGCTGTTTTGATGTAGCCGATGCACTCACTGTTGAGAAAAACAGAAGTCTTTTAACAATAATGATCAGAGTACAAAGTATAGCAAGGTTGGCCACTAAAATAGAACTTATCAGTTTAGTTTTAAACTTTATTCCAAAAAGTTTGCAAATTATTTTTTTACAGAAAAAATCTGCAGTATACATTTTCTCTATACTTATTATCTATCAACATTAACTCTCAGATGCATGAAAGGATATACTATTCAAAAGTTTGGGGTTGGGACAAAGACTTTTATGCTCACCAATGCTGCATTTATTTGATTAAAATACAGTAAAAACAGTAATATTGTGAAATATTACAATTTAAAACAATTGTTTTCCATTTTAATATAATTTAAAATGCAATTTATTCCTGTGATGTTAAAGCTGAATTTTCAGCATCATTACACTGATTCGGTGCTCAAGAAACATTTCTTCTTATTATTATAATATGATCAGTTTAATACTAAAATATATTTAATAAAAGTATATATTTCTTTAAAAAAAAAAACAATATATGTAAAGTTTAGGGCCAGTCAGTGTGTGTATATATATATATAATTATGTGTATCTGTATATCCGTATATATATATATATATATATTGTTATATGTGTATCTGTATATATATATATATAATTATATGTGTATCTGTATGTATAAAGTGTGTGTGTGTGTGTAGGCTGTGCCTTTTTTCCAGACAATGAATAGACACTAGATGGCAGTACTAGACAACTGACAGTACTAGATAACTCATTCTGTGGGCCTGAAAATCACTGTTTATCTGTACATTTAAATGGTTTTGCCTTGTTTTTCGAGTAATAACAATGTGTTGGTTTCAGTTGGTAAAAGCCCCCTGCTACTGATGCATATGGTAGACAGGAAAAAGATTGACAGCAAAGAAGATACTGTTCATTTATAATGCCATTCTGTAAACTATGTAAATAGGTTAAAAGTTTAAACCTTAAACCTCAGAATCGACTGGTCAGGTTAAGGTAGCTTATATGACAGTTCATAAAAGTGACAAAATCTGTTTCTGATCCTATTTAAAGGTCAAAACAAGAGACATAATGTTGCTATGCATGCTTCAGTAAGTCCGCCCACTCACCTTTATGGGGAAATAGTCTCTCATGTACTCCCACATGCGCATTCGACACAGATAGGGCACTTTTCTGCCTCCTCGTGAAGGCGTGTCCCAATCGATGTACCACCAGGTGGCATAGAGCACACTGATGAGCCAGAAACGAGTGAAGAGCAGGAAGAGGAACAACACAATACAGCAGGGGGCTGCAAAAATGACAGAAAATAAACACACAGGATGCACAAATGCACAGGCATCAGCACAAATACGTTTACAATCAGGATCTTTCCAACTTAAGACTTTGACCTGGAGGTTTTGAACTATGTTGGGGCTTTGATCAAGGCCTGCACAGTCACATACAGCAAAATGCATTTGCTAGAAAACATTTCCCCCACTTTTTCCAAACATAGTGATGTTTTCAAGAAAGAGGCTTTTGTATGAGGTTATGTTCTTGCTATCAGCTTTTATTCGTGAGAGCCAATAGACAAATCACAAATCAGCATGAAACTGCACAATTTATAGAACTGTATCTAAATGCAGAATAGCTATAATTTTTTAAAGGAGCAGCACTTTTTAAATTTTAACTTTAAAAATGTATATATAATTTACTTTAAAATAAAATCATTTACACATTGCAATATAGAATACAGAATACAGACTGTGATTAGATCTCATTTAAGGTCAACACTTGATGGCTTTGCAAAGACACTAAAAATAAAAGTAATGAAAGCATGTGCACTTACCGAGGGCCAGGAAAGAGAAGACCCACTGCAATACAACAGCAGTCTGGATCCTCCTAACCAAAGGCACATCAGCCGGAGCAAAACAAATCTTCATGTCTAAACCAGAAGACGAGAGAGATCAACACAGCGCTAGGACTTCCACTCGGGGGTCAAAGTCTGACACCATGTCTTGGCCTGCTCCCCTCCTCCTTTCATCTACTACCACCTTATCTGATCATTCACTGCAAGTGATAGGATTATCACCCAAGAATATCTTGATATTACACCAATGAGACTTTTGACCCCAGAGGCAAAGAGCTATGCAAAATTAGGCCTTACAATATGTGCATGAAAAGAATGATGTCATGATGTCATTTTATATTAGGCCTAAGAAATAATCTTCATTTAAATAATCTACATTCAAATACTTAAGGATGCCATAAAACCTTTACTCACTTATTAGAATGTACCTGAACTACTGATTTGTTAAGCATAATTCAAGCAAAGATGCATTAAATTGATTGAAGTGATAGAAAAGACATTGATAATGTTACAAAAGATTTCTATTTTAAATAAATTTGAAAAAATTTAAATTTTAGGCATTTAAAAAAAGAGGTTAATTCTGTATCTGTAGCTCATTATTAATGAGTTAAACATGTTTTAACTATTTTTGAGCATCCCCTTCCATCAGAGCTCTACTTTAGTGGGCGGGGCTTTGAGCGCGGTCACGCCCATTGCAGACGTTGCGTGATGATGACAGTGGCAGGTGATTCAGCTCCTTTCGATGGATGCTGAGCGGAGGAGGCGCGCGGGAGGGGCTGCTGTGTCTTCTCCACAAATTCTCGTATTGTAACGAGCGCAAGGGGATCAGGACGGAGCTAAACCAGAATATTCCACAGATTAAACCCCTCAAGAACCCGCAATGCATCTTTTACAGTGTATTTATGTCCTGTCATCTTTGACAACATCGTTTTAAGGAAAAACATTGAGAATTAGACATTTTGTGTAGCGTATCTCCCGCGAGGCTCGCGAGCGCGTTTAGTTCCACAAACTGAATACAAAACAGCTTCGGGGAAAGGAAGAGATTGGCATAACAGTAGGTAAGACGTTGGCAAACCATCATGGCATGGCCCTGTATCTCCAGAGCCTGCTGTATGGCTCGGTTCTGGAACCAGCTGGACAAGGCCGACATTGCGGTGCCGTTGGTTTTCACCAAGTACTCGGACGTGTCCGAAATGCAGCATCTTCATCTGCAGCAGCAATCGCAGAAGGTCGCCATAGAAACGCAGCCGCTTCAGAACGACCAAGACGCGGTGACCAAAGGACCTCCAGCCCGGGATGAGAACATCAGCGGATCTGTGATGCGCCAGGACTTTAAACACTGGAATGTTCGCCCGGAGCCCAGCTGCAAGCCCAAGAACGAGTATCATGGCCCTGAGGTCCCTTTTAACAACGAGACCCAGTATCAGAAGGACTACAAAGCCTGGCCTATCCCAAAGAGGGGAGATCATCCTTGGATCCCCAAACCCTCTCCGACCATCTCAGTGGGCAATGACCGCATCCCTGATAGAGCCAAACACACAGAGATGATGGACACTGGGGTGGAAAAGAGTCAGATTGCTGACAAGGTCCAAGAGAAGGAGATCCTGTCTAGTGGAAGAAAAAAGAGGCAAGCCAAGAAAGTGACCGTGGTTTCTGAAAGCAAAGCTGACATGAAATTGGACGGGCAGAGCACAGGGGATGCCACCACTACAGAGGGAAAAGGGAGGGCAGCTGTGGATGCCCTCAACCGGCAGATCAAACAAGAAGTCACCTCTGGCAGCTCCTACAGGTATGGCTGATTATTAGTGTACAGTGGTGGTTTTAAATGAGTGGTCTGGGACCCACTAGAGGCCCTCAAACTTCCAAGGAGGCCCTTAGGATGACTTAAAATGATTTAAAATAAGATAAAACAAGTATTAAAATAAGTTAAAAATCATGACATTTCTTATTTGAATTCACCTCATTAACAGCTGTTTTTTCTTTGAAGAGAAAAGGAAAACCTGGATATATGATGTAGTCTAATTTTAAAAATGTGATTTCTAAACCTGGAATGGTGTAAATGGATAAAGTCTTAAAGAGTTAGTTCACCCAAAAATGAAAATTCGGTCATTAATTACTCATCCTCATGTCGTTCCAAACCCACAAGACTTTTTGTTCATTTTTGGAACACAAATAAAGATCTTTTTGATGAAATCTGTCCCTCCATAGACAGCTACGCAACTGACAATTAATGACAGAATTTTCATTTTTGGGTGAACTAACCCTTTAAGAAAACATGGACATTTTTATAATAAATGTAATTTTCTAATTATGCCAAGCTCCAAAATCTTTTATTGGGTAGAAACTGCTGTTTGCCAGTAAAAAAAAAAAAAAAAATTCCTTTGGAATTTAATCTATATGATTTATAATAATTGTATAAAAGTATATATAACTATTATGTATAACTAAAATAATTATTATATATAATTAATAAAATATTATATAATAAGTATAATGGTTTATTTTATTTAATAATTTTAATATATTGACATACCAAGTTACTGTAAATAAAAAAGCTTGGAAACTAGCAACTTACAGCAGAATTATCTTGTCTTGTACAGTGGTGTGCAAGGTTGAGAACTGCAGCTGTACAGGGATTCAGAAGCAGATTTTGGGAGGAAACTTCCGGCATAAAGGAAGGACAGAGCAAAACAGCAATTGGCACATGTAGGGTCTGTGTTATACCTGGCATTGAATACTAATACAAAGATACATTGTGCTAGGCTACCTAAATAATGCTTAATAATGTCTTATTGAATAATGTCTTTAGGGTTAGGGAATATAAAAGATCATTAGCCTAGTATAAAAGCAATAGAAGTCTACCATTGCAGAAAAAAGTGTTGTGGAGTGAAAAAGGTCATAAAATGGAGGTCAGCTGTGGGTTAAATCTTGCGTATGCTGTATTAACAACACCCACAGATGGCAGGACATGCAGGGGGCAGGAGAGCACTGGAACAGAAGCTGTTTTTGGAAAACGCTTTCATTTTCTTCAGGGTTAGCTTTAGGGCAAAATGAGAGCATCAGGTGAATTATAGAATTTCCAGTTGTTTAATAATCCATTTGTTGTGAAAGTGATGTTAAACTGTGGGGTTTGTGGGATTCAGAGAGCACCCTAAAATAAGCTTTTGTTTCCCAGCTAGAATATAAAACTGCTTTATCATTTGCTTTTATTTGCCTGTCTTTGTCTAAAACAGATGGAGCTGAAGTTTGTATAGTGCTGTGCTGTTCCTGGTTCTGCGTGGTATTTAGTTCCCTTTCAGTCATTTTTTTTTATTGCAAACAGTGAACAATAAATGTCTAAAGAAAGAAAGTTCTCAGATTTAGGATCTGGATCTCAATTCAAAAGTCTTTTCATTGTCATTGTTGAGTAGTTGTGTTTAATTGACAGGTGGCAATTTGTCCATAATTCGCCCACTCATTCATGTGCGCTTGCAAATCACTAATTTGTGCATCTGAACAAGATTGAGCTTTTTAAATGGAAATGGAAACAAGTCATCAGTTCAGTTTGTGTGAATGCATGCATGAATTGTTATAGTGTGATTCTTTAAACTTAAAAATCTCAGGATTACTTTCACTTAATCCTATGTTTAGTCCTGAGTTTTTGCCTTGTCATGCTACAAAGCAGTGACAGGGCTTAAGCTGATGAAACCGGATATAAAAAAAAAAAGGTCCTCTTACTGTAAGAAGCCTGCAAAACCATTTTGTGGTGTTCTATTTTGAGTCAGAGAAATCACAGGTGTACCTTGACAGGATGCAGTGGAGAGGAAGTTGCTTCCTTCATTTATCTCTCTAGTCTGTCTCTCTCTCTCTCCCTACAGATCAATATGCTTTGGTCTGCAATTTATCTCTGTACGATATATTAGTTGTGCACAAAATCTTGGAAATGCTGAGAGATTTTTGCAGTTTAAGTGTTTAGCAGTTATTTTTATTTATTCATTATTTTAGGGTTATTTGTTTCTTTTTTTTTTTATTGTTGACTTTAAAATAGCACACCATACCTCTGATTCGGTGTTGTTATTAATAACTAAGGCTAAGGGCTAAATGAAAAACCTTTTATGCATTTTGGCTGTTAATTTACATGATAACAGCATTTTAGGGGCCTGAAAACTTTTGAAAATAGGTTTTTTAAGTGCAAGTTTTTGAAAACAATACCGTTATTATCTCTGTGTAAACTACACAAACGCAAATTTGTGAAAATTGTGTCATCATGTGCATATATAGTAGCGCCTCTCATTTTGGAGGCTGCATCAAGAATGTCTTATTTAAGAAAAGTAACCGTAATAAAATTGACTGTTATTCCTTGTGAGGTGTAAAATACTGTAATTTCTTTTTAAATTGATTATTAAATTGTTTAATTATGGATTATGCATGCTAGTTTCCATGACAGAGTTCAACATAAATCTTTTCATTTTACTACTGGGGCTACTGGTTTAACTGCTAAAATGTTAAACAGCAGCACAAACTATGTGGCAGCCCTTCCGGTGCACTCCGTGTCCGAATTCACTCACTCATTTTCATTCACTCCTTCAGTGGATTGTATTAGTGGAGTAATGTAGGGAATAGTGAATGAGGGTATAAGGGGCGATTTCGAACACAGCACAGGCAGAGATTGTATATAATGGGGACATAAGAGGGTCTGTATCTCTTACCATTGGAGAAACCGTAAATGGCTAACTTAATCATGTGCGGCTCCTCTCAGCCTATCGTGTAATGGCAGTGACATCAGACGCAACGTTCCCTAGTCTGCCTTCTCTTAAAAAAATCAATTTTTATCAAGCTAAAATCTACATATAGTTCCCAACAAAAGTATTGTTTAGTGTAAAACATGCTGAAGATTAGCAAACAGGCTGTCGATTAATTAAATGATTAGCTATTTCCCCACAAAAGCGGTTTAATCACCATAGTGAAGCCTCTCATCCATTGACATCCATTCAAAAAACAGCCTCTGGTCTCCTTCCTTGCGTACCGCCAGGGGCGGGGCGTTGGCATTAGCCGTTACGTTTTTTTAGCTAAAGGTTGCAGGCTAGCCTTCCAGTGGCTTTGGCACAGGTCTTGCAGTCTCTACTAATGAGCTGATGAGTTGAATCAGGTGTGTTAGATTAGAGAGACATCCAAAATGTGCAGTGCTGGGGGTCCTCCAGGACAGGTTTGGGATCCACTGGTCTAAAAGCATGTAGGGTTTTTTTACAACTTGACATCACCAACCACTGGCCTGGCATGCATAATGCAGCAATATTAGTTGTTTTGACAACTTTGTCATCTATACACAAAACTTTTTGAAAACGCAAAGAAAAAACATTTCCAATTTTAGTACATCGTTGTTGTGTAAACGTACCCTAATACTATTAAAAAATATTTGTATTATTTAAAAATAAAGCTGAAATGAAATGAAATAAAATATAAATATTAGATAAAAAAGTTTATTATTATTAAATGAAATTTGCAACAACAACAAAATTAGAAATGAAACAAATAAAATTAGTTTTATTACAATAAAATGAAGATTATTACAATTTACAATGAATAATGTTTTGAATAGCTTTACACCATTGTTTGAAGCAACCACATGCCATATTTTTATATGAAAATAAACAAGCTGAAAACACTCTTCTGAAATTTTTTTATTGCTTTTCTATAGCATTAAGCCTCAAATGTCAACTAAACATTGGTTTGGTTTCTTCTTTAAATAATTAAAAAAAAAAAAAAAAAGCATGTTACTAGTGTTATACTAAAAATAAAATTAAACAATGGAAAAACCCCATAAGATAACCTGTAGAGAAAAAAACACACACATCTTAAGCACACAGAATAATGTAATGGACTTTTTTTTTTTTTTTTTTTTTTACGTAATTGCGACTTTGAACAATTATGTAATTGTGGCATCTGTAATTGTAATTGTGCAGCCCTAAAATAAGTTGAAATATTAAAATAAATATAAATTAAAGCTAAATAGAAATCACATACAATTACTAAAATAACACTCCTCTGATCATATTTTGTAGTAGTAGGGTAAAATAAGAAAAAATAAATTATTTTAGGAAATAATAAAAAAAATTAATTATTTGCTATTCCTGTATTCCATCAATGATTTCTTAGATGATGAGTCAATTAAAGTACATTTGTGCAATAAGTTGTGCTCACATTGTACAGAATAATGCAGTAAATAAACATAATTTTTATGCCTTGTGCATTAACTGAAGGCACTGTAACCATGCAAACACTGGAATCAGTAACAGAAGAAGCAGCAAAGAGAGAGAGAGAAATAAGAGAGAGTTTTGCCTTACAGGGCAGTATTACACGGCTAATCTTATTGGGATTCACTTGGAGTCCAAAGTGAATGTCAGAAGGAATATGTCATGCTGTAGGAACAGCAGAAAGATGATGCAAATGGTGGAGAAAACCTTGATCTGGACCTATTTGAGAGCAAGTCTGTTACTAGAATAAGAAATGACAATGAAAATCAAACTTAGCAATTGCACTAATTGTTTTCAATGCTGGTGGATTAAACAGAAGGAATCCGTTTTGATTCATTCAAATACACTGTCTATTTTTGGTAGCATCAGGCACTGTGTTGACATCTGACAGGTCTAGACTACATTAAAATAATCAGGATGTTGTTTTTGGATCCAAGTAAAAAGCAAAACAGCTTTACATGCTTCTGTTAAACACCACATTACTCCAATGTGCCAAGCCTACCCATGATGCACTGCTCTGGCGCCCCACCACACAATTCTCTAGTGCCAGCATATCACCATAGTGACGGCTGTTCACAAAAGCTCAATGCCTGGGGAGAAGAAGAGGCATCAACCTCACTGTATGCTCAAATATACAGATGACTTTTGATGTCAACAGTTAATTAAATGTGTGAGCTCATTTAAATAAATGTTGTGATTTTCTGTTAGATTAGTAAGAAAATAAGTAGGTGTAAAACAACATTGTAGAACAGTGTTGATGTCCTTTATCAAATGAATGATTTAACAGCTGGTACCAAGCACTGATTTACAATAAGCACACTAAGCTCATTGTTGGCAGTCCAATTGTATGTGTGTAAAACCTTCTCTCTCTGTCTTCATGTCTTTCTCATTCAGTCTCATTTTATATGTGTGTGTTGCTTTATCTTATGCTGTATAAACTCTGACTCCTCCCCCTTCTTATTTCATGTTTGTCCTGTGAGTGTTTGCTGCCTGTGGCCTTGGACTTCTATAAGCTGCCTTTGTACTGCCTTTTCTAGCATTCTGACTAGACTTTATTTGTCTTATGTAACAACTTTCACTCCTTTCTTTTCGCTCCCCTGTGCTCTCAACAGGGAGAGAAGGGAGGCCTCACATTAAATCAAAACACTAGCCACAATATTATAGTCAAACTCTCAATGCATGCATCTAAAAGATCAAAACAACAATGACATTTCTAACACATCTCAAATTATGTATGTTTTATAATAGCCAGAGTTGTTGTTGTTTATTGTTTTGTTAATTTAAATAAATCTGAATTCAAATAAAATATAAATATTAGATAAAAATATAAAAACTTAAGTACTAAAACTTAAACTAAAAATGACTGAAAATATAAAAATGAAAGCTATTTCAACATTTTAAAAAATAATATAATAGTATATAAATAATACTAAAATAACACTCTAAATAGCATAGTGCTGAAACCCTATTGTAATTGTTACGTTTTCCAAGGGTCAGCATTCTCACCTAAAAGTGAAAATTGTATTGAAACTTGAGGGCAGGTAGTACTCACACCGCTTACAACATCATCAAGACTCACCCTGATCGGCCAGACGGGGGCACTACAGCGGTCAAAAGTATGAAATGGCTCCTAACTCCAGAACCGCTAGGCCTACGCTCAAGTGTCTTATATCGTTGGAATCCTTGGCTCAAAGCAGATAATATGCAAGATTCGCTCGGATGCATGCCTCAGATTTTCGATTTTTTTGAAAAACCTACTTTTGCAAACTAGTCCAAGTTTTTGACCCGGTTGGTACCACACCAGTGCAGCGAGATTCTCTGAAGTCTGTTTGTCAATAGTTATCAAAAAAAGTTGAAATTTCGATTCACAGTCCCTAAGGTCTGCCAAAACGTTCAAGGTGGGTGGAGCCACTTTTACTAAAATAGCTATAACTCGTGAACAGAATGAGATATTTTCACCAAACTCAGCACACCTATGTAAGAGCTTATTCTGTGGTCGTGTGAAAAAGGACGTGACGAATGGCCACTTGGTGGCCCTATAACAGTAAAAAACATGAACACGGTTATAACTACTTCACCGTTTGACCGATCGACTTGAAAATTGGCATGCAGTGTCTTCGTCCGAGTGGCCATGACTGTCTATGAGGACATTGACGCATCTTGAAAAACATGTCCACTGTCGGCCCCTAAAGTTTGAGTGGCTATCAGGCAAGGCTATCAGACAACGCCTTTGCATTTTTCACTTGCGTAAAACATTGTGTATCACATGATTTTTCGCGCATGCCCACGACATTCATACCACATGGTAGAACTCCTCATTCTGAGCAACTTTTCCTCTAGGACCTTTGCTGTCCATCGAATCATTCATTAAATATAAGAAATTATTTCAAAAACCAACTTTGGCAAACTAGTCCTAGGTTTTCATATTGAAAGTTTGGGTATGGAACATAAATCTTATCTGAGTAAATCCAAAATCTATACACAAAAAGCATTTGAAAAGTAAATAGTTTCCAAGACTGATTTTATTTGACCTTCATATAACAAAAAGAAAAAAGGGTTTGGTTGGGTTTGTTATAATAATAATAAACCCCTGAATCATTTAAATGCTCAAAGTTGAAGAAACACCCACACGTTTTTTTTTTTTTTTTTTTTTTTACCTTTCTACAAACTGAGAGTCAAAACTATTTTTTGCTGTTCTTTTTTCCTGCTATTAGTGCTGTTGATAGAAAGTCATTTAACCTGAAATATTCGTCTCTAATGCATGGCATTGAACATGAGATGTGATTTTCACATCTCTTATTTTGGAGGGGGTTAATAATGTTCCCCCACATGCTATCCCATGACTTTGTTCTTGGTGATCACATAATAAGAAGCCTTTTCTGTTTAGAATCTTTCCTCATTCTGACTATAAAGGAGTTTGATCCAGTAATCTTATCTAATCTCATCTCCAGTAGAACAGTCTGTGATATCAAATGTTCTCAGTTCTTTTTTTAAACCTAATCTTAATATGTCGGAATGGTTGATTCTGTTTTATACAAAGATGTATTGATTTGTTTCTTATTCATGCAAGCTAAGCAACTAATTGATCTAATGGTATGATAATGGTTCACCCTGCCTGACATTCCCGTCACTTTCCTGTTCTATCCAACCAAATCAATCAGTCTGCCTCTCTGAGGTTGTAATGTTACAGAACCAAACAGAAAGAGAGAGGCGGGGTTCCCATGGTCAAAAATAAGAGCATTTTGAAATGATGTTTTCCAGGCCTGGAAAAGTCATGAAAATGAATAGATATCTTTCAAAGTCATGTAAATGTATATAGTGGATAATATCCAATGTTCCATCTTCCCTCAGCTAGAAATGTTTGTGTATCATGCTCACAAGACATAGTGATTCTGAAGTTTTTGACTGAATCGTTAAAACAAGTTCACAAATCGATCTGAAGTGATTCATTAGTGAATCAGTCTGTTTTTAAATTATTTTTTAGGTGAACAGAGTTAGTGTTCTGTTTTGTGCTGCTTTCAGTGATTTCTGTCTGTATGTGTGCATGTGTGTTTGATGTACTGCGGATAAGTTGCATGTTGGGTAATCTGCAATGCACATACCCGTGAAGTATATACCATTTGTCTGTGTCATCTCCGTGAATGAAGACTCATTACTCATCCAAAAGAAGTGGCCACTGCTTCAGGAAAAACACTCTTCTGCTGAGATGCAGATGGAGGGAAATCTCTGCATTATGGAGGGTGTATATCAATCTAGATCTATACTGCAGTGTCTATATATAGCCGTACCAAATAATTATTCTATATGCAGTCATTGTTGTCTATTGTGTACAATATAGCACCTTGTTGTAATCTGAAAGATTGCTGTCTTGATCTGTGTGATCTGTCATAACATAAAAATGGCAATATATGTGGTTGAGGAATAGCAGTTGTTGACCCTATTAAAATTCAAATTAAAGGGTTAGTTCACCCAAAAATGAAAATTCTGTCATTAATTACTCACCCTCATGTCATTCTACACCCGTAAGACCTTCGTTCATCTTCGGAACACAAATTAAGATATTTTTGATAAAATCCAGTGATGCCTGCATTGCCAGCAAGACAATTAACACTTTCAGATGTCGAGAAAGCTACTAAAGACATATTTAAAACAGTTCATGTGACTACAGTGGTTCAACCTTAATGTTATAGTGATGGGCGAATTCAAAACACTGCTTCATGAAACTTCAAAGCTTTACGAATCTTTTGTTCTGAATCAGTGGTTCAGAGCACATATCAAACTGCCAAAGTCACGCCCCCCAGTGGTGGACCATTGAAATTTCGAAACATTTATGATGTAACGAAGCCTCGTTTACTGAAATCATGTGACTTTGGCAGTTTGATACACGCTCCGAACCACTGATTCTGCAATGCAGGCCTCACTGAGCTATCGGATTACATCAAAAATATCTTAATTTGTGTTCCGAAGATAAACGAAGGTCTTACGGGTGTGAAACGACATGAGGGTGAATAATTAATGACAGAATTTTCATTTTTGGGTGAACTAACCCTTTAAAGTTTTGTTACTAATATACTATGTATATTAGATTTGAGGTAATCTACTATATGCTAGTGTATTTTTAAACATTGACAATGTAACTTGTAGCAGATATAAGAATTTAAAATATGGATTTCTGTACAGGAGAAAAAAATTAATCAAAAATATTGATAACTCATCTTGGACTTTAATTGTTCATCCAATCAAATGCTCTCTAGAATGAGAATGTCCACCCCCCACCTTCTGTAGACTAGCAAGTAGCAAATCATAGTTCACGGCTGTGAAATGCAGAAAGAAAGAAAAATCTTTTGCCAATAAACTATACACCTCAGATTTAATTGTGCACTGTCAGTATAATATTTCAGTGTTATACCTTTCTGGATTTACAGTGTGGTCTTGAAATTCAATATGTGTGGAATGAATCACCCACTACACTCAATTTTCCAATAATTTGTGATGTTATCTGTTTCTTATTGTTAGGAATGAGTTCAAAGCCTACACAGATGTAAAATCTGTGAAGGTCACCAGGGCCCAGTCTCAGTATAAGATTCCCGATGAGAGAACTGCTCTGGAGACCAGCTACAGCGCCACCTACAGGGGCTACCAGGCCAATCTGCAGCCAGATGACAACAAGGCCCTGGAGAGGAGGAGGATACGCACACTGTACCATGAACCTTATAGAGAGAGCAGTAAGGTAAGAGCCTGTGTGTAGAAGTTAAGAAAAACTACACAATATTCAGATTAGGGGTTGAGCACTATGGGTTACTTTCTTGTTGTGCTTGGTGCAGAAGGTTGAAAATCAATTATTGGGTTCAATAACTTTATGTCAGCAATTTATGTGCTCAGTGGCTGGAAAATAACTGAACAACAGTTTTTTTTTTCTCAGCAGTACTTTTTCAAAGTAGTTTGACATAACTTTGGCCTCAGGTGTTGAGTGTCTTTTCTTGGTATCGAATCAGCATCAGCGCTTTCTTTCATTATATTGAACTGTTCTGACTTGCTTTATATTAGCATCAGAGTCAGTTCTGGCTAATTAGGATCTTTGCTAACAGTGCATGTTTTGAGATCAGTATACTGTGTGGCTTTTGTGTGACCAAAACTTGTATGATCAAAAGTGATTTTTTTCAACTATTTTTGAATCACAAAAATCTGTGTGCGGTCTTAACAATGTGAAATCAAAATTTTAAAAGGATAGTTAACCCAAAAATTAAAATTCGGTCATTAATTACTCACCCTCATGTTGTTCCAAACCAATCTAGACTTTCATTTATCTTCAGAACACAAATGAAGATCTTTTTGATGAAATCTGAGAGCTTTCTGTCCCTCCATAGACAGCTACACAACTGACACTTTGACGCTTCATAAAGTTCATAAAGAGATCGTAAAAATAATCCATATGATTTGAGTGGTTTAGTCCAAATTTTCTGAAGAGACTCGATCGCTTTATATGATGAACAGATTGAATTTAGGCTTTTATTCACATATAAACACTCATCAACTCATCAGTTGTGGTAAACGGAAGCTCAAGCATGTTTGTTTGATGCATGCGAGAACCAATGAGGTTCATTCTCATGTATTACGCAGCACGTTTGAGCTTCCCCAAGAGGTTTGTTCTCGCATGTCAAGCAGCTTCGGTTGAGCTTCTGTTTATGTTTGTGATCAGTGTTTATATGTGAATAAAAGCCTAAAATTAAATCTGTTTATCATATAAAGCGATGGAGTTGTATAGCTGTCAATGGAGGGACAAAAAGCTCTCAGATTTCATCAAAATGATCTTCATTCGTATGAACGAAAATGTCTTACGAAAGTCTAACAGGTTTAAAATGATATGAGGGTGAGTAATTAATGACAGAATTTTCATTTTTGGGTGAACTAAGCTTTTCAGATTTACTTCTTTAAAGTCATCATGAAATGAAAATTCACCATGTCTGTTTTCTAAATGCATATTATTGATCTTTTTGTGAAGAATTCATCCATGTATATGTTTCATAATCAAAACATTTTTGACCTCATAATTCTTAGAATGTCACAACTGGATCTTCTGGTGAAACGACCAACTTCTCTCTGGTGACTTATGATGAACTTCTCCAATCAATCAGTCCATTTAAACCCCGCCCCTTTCTTATTGTTGACCTTATTGTCGCATTCAGATCTGCCTCCATCCAATCAACAACCAACATCCAATTTTTTTTTTTTTTCACTAACTAGTTTCACTCAGATGTACGTTACAATACAAAAGAAAAGTTGACGTAGGTTCAGACGTATTAACTTTCTCTGCCTATAAAATATCTTTTCAGCTAACACACCCAGGGCTAAATGGGTGGGACGATTAAAGGGTTAGTTCACTCAAAAATGAAAATTTGTCATTAATGAAATGTCATTAATTACTCACCCTCATGTCGTTCTACACCTGTAAGACCTTCGTTCATCTTCAGAACACAAAATGAAGATATTTTTCATAAAATCCGTTGGCTGAGGCCTCCTTTGCTAGCAAGATAATTAACACTTTCAGAAGGCCAGAAAGCTACTAAATACATATTTAAAACAGTTCATGTGACTACAGTGGTTCAATCTTAATATTATAAAGCAACAAGAATACTTTTTGTGCACCAAAAAACAAAATAATGACTTTTTCGACAATATGGCCGATTTCAAAACACTGCTTCAAAGCTTTATTAATCTTTTGTTTTGAATCAGTGATTCGGATCACGATACTCACGTATCGGACTTTATGAAAAATAGCTTAATTTGTGTTCCGAAGATGAACGAAGGTCTCACGGGTGTAGAATGACATGAGAGTGAGTCATTTTTGGGTGAACTAACCCTTTAATGTTAGCCAGTAATAATAACGTAGTCTAACATTTCCATTCAGTCCCAGTCCTGTCCTACATTATTTCCCATTGAATAACAAAATATGTTACATATCGGTAGTAAAATACCATTAATGTGCTTTTTCATGTCTTGTACAGGTAGAGAAAACCAGTCTTCCTCGCTCTAAACCGAAAAAGAGCACCACTACATCTGCCACACCTGGCAAACCGCTGAAGAAGTCCAAGGAGAAGCAGGTGACGTCTGTGCGTGGTTCGAAGAAGAAGAGCTCAGAGAACCAGCCGGAGAGCAGAGTGGCGCAGGGCGACAAGGAGAAAAGTAAAGAGATCAACAACAAACTGGCTGAGGCGAAAGAGTAAAAACCATTGCAATTCTTCTCTCATTTAATCTCTTCCTGAAAGGGTGAAAGCTGAACGAAGGCTGCAAAATTATTTAATAAGAGGTTCTCATTCCTTTACTGTTCTATCCATTGCTTCCCCTTCTCTCTGTCTCTCTCTATCCCTATCTATCTGATGCACCTCTCGTTTTATTCCTTACTGTATATTTCCAATACCTGCCACCTCTCTCTCTCTCTCTCTCTCTCTCTCTCTCTCTCTTACTCTCTCTTTCTTTCTCTTTGAGAGGTCAGTGGGCTATTTTTAGAACATTTTCAGGGTTGGAATTTTATGTTTTTCTTCTATTTTGCCTCGCAATCTCGCCAATAATATCAAAGCGTTTGCATTTACTATAGCTCCACCCCCTCTCCTCATCTCCACGACAAGGTTTCCATGGCAACCACTCTACTGGTTGGCTAGTGGATGTTCTTATCTTGCATGGAGCCATTGGCTAGAAGCACAGTATGTTTTACTTCCCATCAGATGCACAGATTGGTGTTCTTCATTTATCAAGGGTTATACAATCAAGCAAATTTGTATCCGATAAGCCTTTTGAAATCATGTTTATGTACATTAGGCAACATATAAAAGCCACAAAGACCAATTTCCCAGTCAAAAAATCTTTGATAAATGTGCATCTTTGATTTTAAAACTATATTGATCTATTTCCTGCTTGCGTTGCCTGTCTTATGTATTCAGACACCCCCAAGCTCCCAAGTGATGTCAAATCACTTTGGTCTGGTGATTATTTTAACTATTTTATTTGTTTTCTTGCTCATTTTTTAGTACCATTCCATCATGAAATTGTTGTTGAATCATTACAGGAACAGAATATCTCCAAATAGCTTAAAGGGAACAACAGTATCTCCAAAAAGGCATCTGTCAAGGTCATATTAAAATTAGGCCTTGTTTTGGACCACTTTGTTGCCTGGACAACAAACTGGATTACTGTAACATGATATTGCATTATGGGATGTACTGTAAATTTGACTTTGGATAGAATAGGATGTTTCACTGTGATTTTTATGTGCAAAACAAAACTGTAGAAAATCTAAGATAAACTAAAACATGTTTTTGTATTGTTTGGTTTTGAGGTTTTAGTGGGCTTATTATGCACCATGAAACATGTAAGGACCACAGCCCTTAACATTATCCTCCACTCTGCCCAACTGTTTCTCTTTCTCACACATGCACACTTCATCATACTCCCCATCCCCCCTAAGGGAGCCCCCGAGGTAGACAGATGGGGGATCCCAAAAGTAGAGGGAACTCAAAAGGTCAATAGATTAGCCAGCTTTAAAATCAAAGCTCCTTTTTTGTGAATGCAGATTCAACATATTAATTATTAATGACTTTTCCCAGAGTGTCTCCTGCTTTGTTTGCTCCTGCATCCCCCCTGTTGTTCAATGACTGACATGACCTGTATTCTCAACTAATTGTTCTGTTTATTATCACGTGTCCCTTGATGTATTGGTAAGTCGAATGCAGTCTGTTCGGAATGCTGTTCGTTTACTCTCGACTGCATGATCATTGTCATATTTCTTTATGTTTGTTTGTTTTATTCAGACGTTGGCCCCAAAAAGGCCTTTTCCCAAGATGCACATGTATAAGAGGAAATTTCATGCAAACTTAAAGGGAAGAAATTCTGTCATCATTTACTCTGGACAAAAATATTTCCATCACAGAAGAACAAATGGTATATAAGATTGGAATGACACGAGGGTGAGTAAATGATGACAGAATTTTCATTTTTGGGTGAAACTATCCCTTTAAATTTTAATGCTGATCCATTCAGAGATGATTTTGTGTTGGCAGTAAAACCTTTTTATATATATAATCTGATCAGGCCTGATGTTACAGCACATAATCATGGCTTTAATTTTCCTTGCATGTGACATGACAGTGACGCAGATTCATGTCAGTTTGTGATGGAAGAACTAAAGATGTTGTAGATCATGGGACTGAATGACATTCATTTTGGTATCTTAATGTCTTTATTTGCTGCCATTATGGAAGTGCATTGTGTAAGATCATGCTTTGCATAGTTTTTTTGTTTTTATCATGGACCTCCCCTCTGCAAATCCTCTCTCTGTCTCTGGTTTCATCCGTTGAGGTCTTCTCCATTTTCAGTATGTCAAGTATGTGATCACATTGTCCTGTTTGCCCTATCAGTGCACAGTAAGTCTGTGATCTATTGCCAGATTGAAGAAATTTACTTGAAGCCTGTATAAATAAAACCAATCAAATGCTCTCTAGAATCTAAAGCGTCCCGCCCCCTACATTACGCTGAAGCTGCGGCTAAAATCGGTCACTTGTTTACACATTTACTATTTTCTAAATGGTGAATGGCACATAGTGCAGTATATACGGGTTAGGGAACAATTAAGACAGTGTAAATATGCTTTCCATTTAGGCGAATGAAGTCTGGTTTCACGCTAGTGTTGCGCGAATTAAAAATGCTGTCTGACTGTTTGCAAATACAGTCATCTAGATCAATTAGGTCAATTACATCTAATGTTTATTTAATCATAGTTTCAACAGTCATCTAGGTCAATTACAGGGGCAACCACAAAAGATAGAAGCTGAATTCAGAATAGTATACTATTCATACTATTTTTATAAGAGTAATTATCTTTATATGACAGGAATAGTAAGAGTAGTATGCTATTCCAAATTCAACTAGGATCTTTTTATCTTTTGTGGTTCTTCTTAAGGTCACAAAGAAGTCAAAATGGACTATTCTTTTTTTTTTTTTATGAAATATTGCCGTATTTGTTATAACATGCACATACTTTTTTTAAATTCATGTGACCTTATAATATTTAATCAAAACTTCCCCTCCCTCCTGCAGCGTCATCTCTTCTCTTCTCTTCTCTGATGACGTGTTTACTGGCGCGACAGGACAACCTGTCAATCACATGAGATCACAGCAATAGCAAACAACAACCATCCAATCAATTCCCGATGGACAAACTCAAGTCCTGCCCAACATTTGTTCTTGTTCGAGATGCTGTTTTACTCGGATATACGTCAAAGAAGAAAAGACTATCGCAACTTCCATTTCATGCCGACTATAATAAACGAGCTTGACAAGTGACGCAGTGGGTCTGTCACGTCTCTCCCATTGATAATGAACTGTAAACTCACGGTTGCCACATACCATGTAATATGTCGTTTAAAGGCAGTTGAAATGTATTATAACTGTACCATTATTTATGAAATTATCAACTATTACATATTGTAAGGCATTATGAATACCTGAAATATATTATATACAGGCTTCAAATCCAGTCAATTGACACAAAGTTTCAGAATTTAATGAATGAAAGTATTCATTTCTTCAGTCTGGCTTTAGAATACAGCCACATGTAGCCCATTCTCTTCAGTGCTGTGCTCTGAAGCTGACTACGCCACAGGGTGAGGGCCTTTTCTTTTATTTTGCAGCCTTTGGTGACTCAATTACTGTGCTAATATAATGTGGGAATTAAGGGAAGGGTATCCTGGGGAGACAGAGGAGGAAAAGCTAGCGGGGTTGTACATGTCCAGTGAGTGTGTGCGCGTGTGTGTGTGTGCTTAGCACAGGTGCTATCTATAGTCCATGCATACTGAAAAAGGAGAGAAAAAAAAACAATGTTACATGAAAGGGCCTCAGATATAACTGTGATGATGTGAATTGTGATTTCTCTCTTGCTTGCTCATATTTATTGAAATTAATAAATGCAAACGCAGAAACAGAGGTGTCGTGGTTCATTTTGTTGAGATGTGGGAGGGTTTGGGGACACGATGGTAGGTGCATCTGTATCGTTTCTCCTCTGTCCTTCTGTCTGTCTCTCTGTCGCTGTCATAGATGTCGAATCCACATGGAAGAGAACTATTCCGATGTTTATGGTTTATGTTTGGTTTTGCGACTCTCATATTTTATGTGTCAGGCTCTGGAATAGGTACTGGCATCTTTATGGTTGTGCATATTGCTGTCAGCCGAGAGTTGAGAAATATATGTTTGCATCTTGAGTGAATCTGATATATTGCAGCTTTCAGTGTCTCATATGTGCAAAGTAGTAAAAGATGCAGTCTCCTATTCCAGGACCAAGTATCATAGATGTACGTAAAAATGAGAAACAATTGATATCCCATTCTGAATAGACTGAAATAGTCCTTGAAAGATCAGTATGTGTCAGTCTATGATTGGCTTTAATGATGTGATTGATTGATTGAAATCTATAATGATATTGTGCTTTGGGAGTTAAAGGAATAGATCACAAACAAAAATTATGTTATCATTTACTTATCCTTGTGTCGTTTTAAACCTGTATGACTTTCTTTCTTCTGCTGAATACAAAAGTTTGACATATAGAGACAGAGCAACACGCGTCATAATCTGAAAACCACGCCCACCGAGGGGGAAAACAATCCAACCCTATCCACTGAATTTGTATTGCGTGAAGCTGCCTCCTTGTCATTTCTGACTTATAACAAAAAACTAAACAATGTCTAAAAGGTTCTGTGTGACAAGGTGTACAGCAGTTTTTATAAGCTGTCGACCCAAAAAAATGTAAGGACATAAAAGTGGATACAGGCAATTGAGACAGAGCGCAATGTGTCATATTACTCTATTGGAGGGGAAACGTAATCGGCGACAGGAAATATAATATATAAAACTGACATTTGGATATTTGACTTGCCAGTGACAAAGTGTTTACTGCATACGTAGGCATACTGAGTGTGGGATCCCCCTTAAAGGCTGGCTTTTACGGTTCAGTAGCTTATAAAAACTTAGTTCTGGGGCTTTTTTTAGCTTGTTTGCTGTACACTCTGTCACACAGCAGCTTTTAGGCATTGTTTTGTCTTTTGTTAGAAGCAAGAAATGACAAGGAGGCAGCTTCACGCAATACAAAAAGTCAATGGAGAGGGTTGAATTATTTTCCTCCCCGGTGTGGGCGTGGCCTAAATACGCTCTGTCTCTATAGTGACAGTTGTATGGAAAAGAGCATTCAGCTGCAGCATTTCATTTTGTGTTCCATGGAAGAAAGAAAGTCAAGTTTGGAACGACATGAGGGTGAGTAAAGGCTCGTTCACACAAAGAACGGTAACTATAAAAAGGACCATAACAACTATATTAACGTCCACACCAGCGGACAATATATCGTTCGATTAATTCTATGCACGCACTTTGTCGTCTTCCGCTTTAAATGGTCGATCTCTAAAGCAGGATGGATTCTGATTGGCCGTCAGTGTTTTTTATCGTACATCAGCTTGAAAAGTGATACCAACAATATTGCTTCTCTGTACTGTTATTGTTATAGTTATAGTGTGGACTCTTTTACATTTAGAACGACTTTATTGAGACCTTTATGATTATAGTTAACGTCCTTGTTGTGAACGAGCCTTAAAAATAACAGAATTTTCATTTTGGGGTAACCCATCCCTTTAATTACTTTAATGTTCAGCTAACGAGTGATCTTGTCGTTCGTTTGAAGGGTTATGCTAAAACAGTACCACTACATTCAGCTCTGTCAGCCCATCCGAGATATTGGTTGGGTGCAGACACTAAAGCAACACCTGTGGCGCTGTGCACTGCCCGACCCAAGGTAATACTCGCCTGAGAATAGAAAAAGCTTCTTCCGCCTCCATCCGTATTTCAGCAGCACAATTATTACTCACTGAGGGAAACTGTAGTGTTGTTAGTGCTTCGTGCTCTATAGTATTTCCATTGAGAATTGAGTACACCATAACTGCTCAATGTTCTTCACCTTTTGATTTGCTCCCATGCGTATTCTCTTCCATATGGAAAGTGTTGGACCAAAGGAGGTTGAATAGGACAGTTTGACTTGCTTATGTACTGTATGTTGTTTTCCTGTTGTTTTTGGAGGATGTTGAAAACTTTGTTACAGTGGTTTTTTTATACATGCATGTTTAATGTGGACTAACATCACATACAAGCTTGTAACTGTGTTCTTGTAGAAAAAAAAGGTCAAGGAATAGGCATTTTTTTCTTAATGTATTGCTCCCTATAGAAGAGTTTGAGGTGTAATATCTTTTTGTGGTACTTGTAATTTGATGTACCATCAATCTCTTCTCCTTAACGCTGGAACAATCCATTTACAGTGAACTTTAAATGTCACTCATAGATTAATTTCTTTTCTTTTTTATTCAAAAGATGAATGAAATTGAACTTGATGATATTTAAATCTTCTTTAGTTTTAGAAACACAAAGCACATTGTATTCTTGTTTAGTGGCGTCTGTCTTGTTGTTTTCATGCTGGCTTTTATTTCTGGACTTTTCCTTTGAACAACCTGAGATCACAGTCATATTCATCTATACAGTGGGGTCCAAACATCTGAGACCACTAGTGAAAATGGTTTGGTTTAAAAGCAAAAAAAGTGTGACAAATTTGCTTTTAATTAGTGACCTAGACATACAGTACAATATTTAACTAAGAAATATTATAAATACATATGTTTATTTAGTTTCATTTAGGATAAAGAATCAAAGATTTTCAAAGTAATCTCAGATTTTTGCCCAGATTGTTTTAGTCCTGGCTGCTGATTGGTCAATACATGCCTGTAATTGTCTGACGTGGTGTGAGAAAGTCACATAAACCACACAAAATTCAATTAGAGCAGTCAGACTAAAACAGATTTCCAGATATTTCAAACAACATATGAATGTAGCTCGAAACTGATTTGTAAAAATCAAATTTCATGTGATTTTTTTTGCCGTTCACACTTGGTAAATCTGATAGGATTTCAATCGGATATGTACAAAAACTGGATTTGGACTGTAGCCTGAAAGTTCAAAATAATTGTGATGACCAATCAGATAAAAGAAGGTGGGGCTTACCGCTCACAGAAGACAAGTGCACTTACAGTTGCATGTTACATACAGACAGTCCGCGGGTTTTTTTGGCTACTTCTACACTGTTGCCGCAGGTTGTTTTTAATATCCGCAAGTTGAAGCGACCCCAAATAACATATTTAGCCCCTGGGATGTAAATTCTACCAGGGAACCCCACCAAAAACGCGTATTTTACCCCCTGAAACGTGATTGGGCTAGTTTTGAGAACCGATTGGGCGGGTTTTGTTGTGATCTGTGGTTTTCCTGCAGAATTGGGCTGCTTTAACACTGTTGCCGAGGGTTATTTTCCATGTCTGCGGGTTGAAGCAACCCCGAATAACATGATATTTAACCCTTGGAATGCAAATTTTACCAGGGAAACCCCGCCAAAAAACACAGATTTTACCCCCTGACAATTTTTACCAGGGGACACCCCTGAAACATGATTGGGTTAATTTTGGGCTAGTTTTGAGTAGCAGTTGGGCAGGTTTTGTGGTGAAAACCTGGCAACCCTGCATACAGACAGTATTCGAGACGCTACTGTAATTCTGTGTGAAATGGACATTTCGAGACCACACCTGTAAGTAAATGTGGTTGTTAATCCCAAAAACTGACAGTGTGAATGTATAGCCTATGTGTTTGTTTCATAGCAGCGTTCTGTTATATCGGGGACTATATCTTCGGATTCCACTTAATGAATTTGCTTAATACAAATAAGTTTTAATGAACATTTGCGTCCTTAATTACTTAATTTATGTAACAACCGCATAATGAAAGCAATAAGGCACTCAGAGTTGTGCCGTATTGTGAATATAATTCCAGCTAAATGAGTCAGTTGTGCGTCGTGCCAAACAAGATCCTTTAGCCACGGCTATATTCAAGATTCCGAACGGAATGCACTCAAGGCCGTAAATAATATCTTTAGCATATTTTATTGGCTATTAGATGTATTTATCTACTCATTTGAACATCTGCTTGATCTGTTATCACTTACATCGGTCTCGCTACAAATAGAATCTCTATAAATAGAAATAATGAATAAAAAATGGTCTCAGAATGCTCAAAGACTTTTAGTGCACAATGCTATCTACCAGATAAAACACCTCATGTTGTGTCTCTGTCTCTCTCTCTTTCTTTCTCTCCCTCTGTCGCCCTTCTGCTCCTCCTTTGGCAATAACACTGTGCTGCTTCCTAGTGAATCTGAGTCTGGCCTCGGACGAGTCAGCGATTATTATTCCGCGGGTACCTCTGGAAGAGAACCACTGGTGGAACGACCAGAACCACGGAGTCGGGGAGTAGTCCGGTTCGCTCCGGATGTCAAGTACTGACACAAAGCACATGACTAAGAGGAAGGCAGGCAGCTATAGACAGAACACTGAAGTAATGAGAAATATTTTAGGAAATATTTTTGCAGACAGAGAGAGATATGTGGATTTAAAGTACTGTATGTATATATTGTATGTTATAGATTAAGACTAAATTATGAGCTTCCCAATGAGAAATACATGAACAAAAAGTACTTGCGCTCCCAGACTGTTTGCGACAACTGAAATGGTGCTATAAATGTATTTTGTTTCATGCTCTTTCTCAAAACATACAATATTGCCATGATGATCATTTAGAGTAGCAAATATCATGTCATTAAGTGCTTCCTTATAGTATAACATACTGTTTGAAAGTCAATAAATGTGATCAAATCAGCGTTTATCTGTTTCTTTCCTCGCCTTCTTCTACTTTGTATTCATTGGGGCATTATATTAAGCATTATATTAAAATAAAATTATTATTATGGCCAAGAAATATTGGAAAATTAGATGTATAACATTTAAATGTACATGTGACAACTTGCCACAATCTGACCCAAAATCTTATAGGAAATGAGGAAAAGCCTCTGTGGCAACTAGCACCAGTCTCCCCTACTCCCCTACATGGTACACTGTTTTTAAATTTTATAGGTTTAATTAAATTATTTAGATTTAATTATACCATCCTGAAAGCTGTGTTATGCTATTCACCAAGTGATATATTGTATACATTTAACAAATTTGATTTCAGCTCATCATGAAAACATCAACAGAATGGATGGAAAATGGGTGAGCTGCCATTTCCCATTTTCTAAGTCAGTCCTTTTCTAAACATTCCTCTGAATAATTCAAAGTTTAAAGGGAAATTTGAACAGAGATGTAATGGAAAAAGTGTTGAACCTAACACTGTGTCTACAATCCGCTAGAATCCGTGTCATCAGCATGGAAGACAGGCGCACCAACAAGAACGCTAAAAACTGCAGCCTCTAGCATCAGTCCATAGCATGTCTCTTGAGGCTATAGGGGAGTGAGGTTTACTTGCACAGCTCTTTACTAGCTGGCCTCCATTACACTCACCCCCCTAAACCTCACTCCCATCCGGGTCACTGCACCAATGTGACTGCTCCTACTGACATCCACTCCCAGCGGGATTAAAGTCAGAGTCATTAGCATGGGAGACAGGCGCACCAACAAGAATGCTATAAACTGCAGCCTCTAGCATCAGTCCTTAGCATGTCTCTCGAGACTATAGTGGAGTGAGGTTTACTTGCACAGCTCTTTACCAGCTGGCCTCCGTTACACTCACCCCCCTAAACCTCACTCCCATCCGGGTCACTGCACCAATGTGACTGCTCCTACTGACATCCACTCCCAGCGCGATTAGAATCAACGTCATTAGCATAGGAGACAGGCGCACCAACAAGAACGCTATAAACTGCAGCCTCTAGCATCAGTCCATAGCATGTCTCTTGAGGCTATAGGGGCATGAGGTTTACTTGCACAGCTCTTTACCAGCTGGTCTCCCTTACACTCACCCCCAAAACCTCATTCCCATCCGGGTCACGGCACCAATGCGACTGCTCCTACGCACACCCACTTCTAGCGGGATTAGAATCAGAATCACCAGCATTGGAGACAGGCGCACTAACAAGGATGCTAAAAACTGCAGCCTCTAGCCTTAGTCAATAGGGTGCCTCTCGAGACTATAGTGGATGGAGGTTTACTTGCACAGCTCTTTACTAGCTGGCCTCCGTTACACTCACCCCCCTAAACCTCACTCCCATCCGGGTCACTGCACCAATGTGACTGCTCCTACTGACATCCACTCCCAGCGCGATTAGAATCAGCGTCATTAGCATGGGAGACAGGCGCACCAACAAGAACGCTATAAACTGCAGCCTCTAGCATCAGTCCATAGCATGTCTCTTGAGGCTATAGGGGCGTGAGGTTTACTTGCACAGCTCTTTACCAGCTGGCCTCCGTTACACTCACCCCCCTAAACCTCACTCCCATCCGGGTCACAGCACCAATGTCACTGCTCCTACTCACACCTGCTCCTAGCGGGATTAGAATCAGCATCATCAGCATGGGAGACAGGCGCACCAACAAGAATAATGTTACGCATATACACTGAGGGCATTTTTCTGCTTCGACAAGGCAGATATTACACAGACAGTGAGAAAGTGAGAGACCAAGTCCACACTTCTATATGAACATGTTGTATCCACCACCAGCTAATCAGTACCAAACCAATTAATCTAAGCTGGCCATTTCTGAAGGGATGCATTTAATAACAACAATCCTTGCATTATTAGAGATGACTCTTGAAATTCTAGATGAGATGAAGACTTGATCCCATCTTCAGAGAATCAAGGATGCAGAATAGATGGAATTGTACATGGACTACTAATGCTTCAGCTGCATCCTTATAATTGCATTTACTGGTATAAAAGACATTAACTTTGTGTCCTTCCTTTCTACAACCCATTGCTCTTTCTAATAAACACTGATGAGTATATCACGACATGGGCTTATTAAATTACACATCCTCTTTTACAGATGATAAATAGAATAATAAATAAAAATGAAAATAAAGAGCAAATAAAAATATATATAGTTTTAAAATATTTTCCATGAAATCACATTTTATATGGATTTGTAATATATTTTTTCCTTTATTACTATATTTAACCTTTTTTAATTGGCCCAAATAAGCTAATTTCTTCCACAAGATCTTTTCATATGCCTTTAGCACTAATTAACAGAAGCAGAGGGAAGCAGTAATTAAAACAACAGATATATTTTGGTATATTTCAAAACTGTTGGTGTACATCTTGATCCTGACGCAATTTACAAATGCAGATTTTGAAGAACTAAAATGTTTGCAGCTTAAATATGACCATACAGAGAAATCCAGTGTGCAAGATATGACATGCTCGTTTCCTTTAACGCATATATGAACTCACATGCAAACATAAACATGCTCACAGATCCACCCACAATCACTTGTCTATGAAAATACACAGTTATACAGCTCCAGGAGGCACGTTGCCACGGAGATGCCTTACTTTACTTTTAACATGTAGATGAATAATGCTAATTGGTGAGTTGAAGATGTGACTCCCCACCTACGAAAAGCACTTACATTGCACTTCAGGTCTCTAGGGAATTCACAAACCCTTCAGCTTACAAAAGATCGAGGAGGTTTTGATCTCTCCCACAGACTCCATGAACTCAGTCTCGGATACTCACATTATTTTTTAGAAAATGTTAAGAGGGTTAGTTCACACTCAAATACAAATTAAGTCATCATTTACTCACCATGGTGTTGTTCTAATGGTGTTTACCCTTCTTTCTTTTTCGGACCGCTCGCGCCCGTTCATATAATGGCAGTGAATAACGACACCAGCATTAATGTTTTTGTTTTGTTTTTTAAGACGCAAACTAAAGTATCACAAAATGGTCCCACATGTCAAATATTCCAGTTCTGGGTGTATACGATAGGATTATTAAATTTAAAAAAAAATAATAATAATAATTTAAAATAAAAACCGAAATTTAATGTAGTTTGGAACATTCTGATGACAGGCTTTCGTATATGGCCTACTCATATTACATGCACACCGCAAACCATTTTTTTAAATAAAGAAATGAATAGTCTGCCACACTAATTTAATAGACCATTTAATAGACAGGTAAAGTATACATTTAATAAAATATGAAAAAAAAAAAAAAAAAAAGTCAAATTTTTTATCTGCCACTAAATGTGCAGCACATACAGACAACAGACCAAAGCTGGTATCAAAATGTACAGCTAATACAACAGCGTCCTCTAGTGGCGTATTTAAGAGAGTACCAGCACTGACAAAGCTGTGTATTTTGGTAGTTTTAAAGGTTTAGTTCACTTTCAAATTAAAATTACCCCAAGCTTTACTCACCCTCAACCCATCCTAGGTGTATATGACTTTATTCTTTCTGATGAACACATTAGGAGAAATATTAATAAATATCCTGACGCATCCAAGCTTTATAATGGCAGTAAGCGTTACCAAATGAGTATGAAGCTGAAGTGGCTTCATCCATCATAAACATATTCCACATGGCTCCAGAGGGTTAATAAAGGCCTTCTGCTTCTGAAGCGAAGTGATGCATTTGTGTAAAAAAATTAACAAAATTAATTAACAAGTTATGAAGCAAAATATCTAGCTTCCGCCAGACTGCCTTCCGTATTCAACTTACGAAGAAAGTGTAAAACTCTCGCAGTTCAAAAAGCTTACACTACATCCTACGCCTTCCCTATTCAACTTACGGAAAAAGTGTAACTGACGTGACGCCAGTTTACACTTTCTTCGCAACTTGAATACGGAAGGTGGTCTGGCACGGTTACGATGAATGGATGTGGATGGAAGCACTTTCTTTAGCTCATATTAAAATATCTCTGAGAGTGTTTATCAGAAAGAAGAAAGTCATATACACGTAGGATGGCTTGAGGGTGAGTAAAGCTTGGGCTAATTTTAATTTTAAAGTGAACTAATCCTTTAAGTGTTAAATAATAATAAATAATTTAATAATAATTAATTAATTAATTAAAAACAAAACAGGACTAAAAACAAGACTTTTATAGCAGATTGTTTGTATGTTTTTAGTACAAAAATATAATTAAATTAAACCATTAATTTTAATGTTCTATGGAAAATTATTAGTAGTACCCAATATTAGTAACATTAATAGCAATGGGTAATATATAGTAATAGGCCTATTAGTAATATCCAATAATAAAATTATACCCCAGTGTACGGTTACAGTTAACTATCCAGGAACAGTTACGTGTTAAAAACATGATAGCTGAAGTTCTCCTGCTGTGGTTTGAAATTAAAGCTGTAGTTCCCAATTTTCCTTTTGTGATACACCAATCCTGCGATGGCAGCCAGGGAAAACAGAAACACACCAACGCCAAGTAGAACAAATCCAACAGTCTGCAGAGTATTTGATGTATCATTTTGGGGCGTTGCTTTAAAAAATAATAATAATAGTTAGTAGTGATTTTGTCAATTAATATTATGTCCTTATATACAGGGAATATAGATATTATATGAGCATTCATATAAGATAAGAAGTGTTTACCTTTACGTAATCTGTTTAAGGGTCCAACAGAAGCTTTTGTCGTTCCAATTAAGTTTGAAGCCCTGTATGACCTCCCCATACAGTCCTAATGGATTGCAAAAAGATTATATATATTAAACTTTCTCACATTGCACTTCACATGCTGCTCTTTTAATTTATGCAGAAAAGTAAAAATAAACAAAATGTGAAAGAAATAAAAACATTTGTAAAATAGCCTAATTGTAATACCACAACTTTAATTTATTAATTTATTTTGCATCAACCACAGTGGCCCAAAGATATATTTGGACACTTAAAATAAATAAAATAATATGTATAGTATTAGTAGGCCTATAAAATAAAATAATTCTTTCTCCTCTTTGTTGTCTGTGTTAAGTGTGACCTTAGTGTCCAAATGCTTTGTACAGCCACTGTATATGAATTGCATGAAATTTAAGCTCTTCAACCCACAGGTCTGCAGGTCTTGTCCTGAATTTCGACACAGATCTGGACCTGGCAGTGCAGGTAGATGACGTCCAGATTCACGAATGAGAAGATCCGCACTGACAGCAAAGACACAGTGTCGTTTCCATTCTGAAGAACAGTTGTGTACGAGTTTGGCAATGCACATCTGAGGAACAGTGAGAGACACTGGCATTACTCAGCATGTCTAATAACAGCACAGTTAAATGGGGACAACCTGTGATGATGTATCATGGTAAAACCTCATTTTAAAGCAGGGGTGGGGAATGTTGATCCTGGAGGGCCATTGTCCTGCAGAGTTTAGCTCCAACCCTGAAAAAACACTCTCCTGCCTGGAACTTTATTAATCCTGAAGACATTGATTAGCTTCAGGTGTGTTTAATTAGGGTTGGAGCTAAAAAAAACTTTTTGTTTTACCCTGATTCACTATGGTAAGCCTATTATAAGTGTTTATATTTTATATTTGGCTCTCGTGGGAAATTACGTACATACGTCACTCGCCTGTGCGTTTCTTGTCATATCCGTAATTAGAGAAAAGTTGCTCAGAGTGGCATAGGTTAGTTGTCACAACGAGTGAGAAAGCTTGACATGGACACACTAAACCTCCGGAGAATCACTAGTTTAAAAAATGCCAAACAGAGGAGAAACTGCTGGCAAAAAGAGAACGTGACAGAGCTCATAATAAAATGAGAATCAACAATGGCTTGGCGAGAGATTTGAAATGTTGTAAAAGAGGAGATGATGTTTTTATTACTCAACAGGTGAGTAAGGTATATTTATTGAACAGATAAATTGCCATATGTAGCTCTCTAACATGTAGCTCTAAAGCATTATCTATTGTGAAGGTGATGAGTTGTTGTAGCGCTGTGCTGAAATGTATTTTCAAGGAGGTACCTTGACTATTAATTGGTATAGCTACAGTAATGTCTTCAGCTTGAAATCCATCTAAACTGATTATACCTCTTTAGCCTAGTAGTGAATGTTTTATGAGCCGTATAGTAACCATATTCATCCGCACAGTCACACGGAGCCGAAGCACAACCAAAATAATGTTCTTCCACAAAATTCATGCAGTTTTGTCAAAAGTTATATAGTGTATATTAAAAAAATCCAAGTTCTAGTCAAATGAAAATCGCTAATGCAAAATGTACATTGCCATACTGAAAGATATTATTCAGCTGCACCCACCCATCCTGCAGAAACATGTAGATGGGTGACTTTGATGAGTCATTGCTTGAAGTGGCCCAGCACTTGCTGATGACCACTTTTATTTGGGAGATGGTAGTGTTGACTCCAACCTCCACAATGACCTCCTCTTCAGGGGAGAAAGCGTAATTCTCAGGTAAAGGAGACGTCCCATTCAGCAGCCGCACTGTAACCTGGAAGCTACCCAATCCTGCCACTGGGTCGTTGATCATATTAAAATACCTTTTTTTTAAAAACAGGGTTTGTTAGTAGCAATCAAAGTGACAAAGAAACAAATCATAAGAAAGAAATACAAAGGTATATTGTCTTAAAGAAAATTAAGCCTGCTTAACCAAATAATTGAGAACAATGGCTAAAATAAAATAAAATAGCAAGAACTGGACACATAATAAGAACTGGGTGGGAACTGGCATAAAAATAATGTCACAATGTAAAAAAAAAAAAAAAAAAAAAAGTCTTAATGTATTAATTTTTTGAAAATATAATTTCTTTTTTCTTTTGATTTTAGCGTAAAATGTGACCTGGACATATGACATTCACCCACTGAAAACAATAGACACTAAGGGTGCGTTCACACTTGTTATGTTTGGTTCGATTAAAACGAACACTGGTGCGATTGCTCTGTTAGTGCGGTTCATTTGAACATATGTGAACGCTGCCATCCGAACCCTGGTGCGCACCAAACAAGCGGTCCGAGACCGCTGAAAAGATGGGTCTCGGTCCGCTTCCAAATGAACACGGACCAAAGACATGTAATCGAACCAAAAACAGGAAGATGATACCCTAAAAATGACAGAATCCTCACGCGTAACAGTTTTTCTCGTCATAGTCGTACATTTGTACATCACAGGCATCAGACGCGCGTCTGCCACGCAGCAGATCGTTTGTGTGTGTGACTGATGGATTCCCACCGCTGTTTTGACTCCTTTATACATTTTATAAGCTCTTCACGGGTTCTCAACTGGCCAAAATACTATCATATGCAGGCTACGCACACACAACGAGCGCATTTACCTCAGCACACAGCATTGTTTTGGATGTTCGGTAAGTTCCGTCTCAGAATTGGCAATACGTCATAAAATCCGACCAATCAGGTTGTGAACGTATCCCTATAAGGTTCGGTATCTTTTGGTTCGGTAATAAAATTGCCAATCTGAACGCTAATCGGACCAGGACTAAATGTTTTTTTTCTTCTTTGGTCCGGACCAAACAAACCAAATGAACCTAACTACAAGTATGAACGCACCCTAAGGGTGCTTTCACATTAGCACTTTTGGTGCGCACCCGGTTCGACTGACGTCAGAGTGCGGTACGTTTGGATGATGTGAACACTCTCTTCTGAACTCGAGTCCGCTTAAAAAGGGTGGTCTGGTGTACGGTTCAATTAAACTGTTACGGCTCGCTGCTGATATGAACACAAACATACCAAATTGCGGTGAACCGCTATTAATGCCGTATTATTTCATAAAAATGTGTGTTTGTGTGTTTCAGTCACTTTCCCGACAAGCGTGACTGACGTGCTGCAAGCAGAGAGCTGTATATTTCTGCGGCAGATAGACGCAAATACCGTTATTTACTGAAGCTTTGGAAACAAAACCAAGAGTTCAAAAACAAAAAAATATATATAAAATTGAGGAGAGAAACGTTATGCATTTTGCCGCCTTCTCCTGCGCTGTCGTTACTAGGCAACGGAGTAAACAGCTGCTGGTTTGATGACGCAAACGAATCGTGAGTCGGACCCAAATAATATAATATGAACACAGTCCAGTGGGGGCAGGGGGAGGGGGAGCAAGCGAACTCGGGTTCGGTCCAGGCAATCGAACCAAGTGTGAAAGCACCCTAAATTACGTGAGTTACCACTCCTGATTTAGTTATTTGGTCTCAGTTTGATCTCTGAGTTTAGGAAAAATATGTCTTGTTTAACATATGCTGACATAATTAACACCTTTAATTGAGTCTAGAAGTTCTTGACTTGACAAGAGATAGGGTACTGAGCTGGAAAAGCGAGAAAAACAAGCTCCATAGAGACAGTTGCTATGGAAGCACTGTACCCTGAGGGGGGGTATCCCGTGGAGATGATGATGCGACTGGGGTAAGTGCAGATGATGGGAACTTCCAAATGCACAACAGAACCCATCAGTGAACTGCTCACATTGTTGAATAGAGTCACATTAAATGAATTGTGGGTGCTGTTCTGAAAGACACACAAAAAAACAAACAAAAAAACATTGGTTATGTTATCATATTACTGCATAAACCAAGGTTTTTATTGTTAACTATAACTAAAGCCACAACACTTCATTTTGATGGTCCCCTTTAAACATTATGTTTACTATAAGTAACATTGCACCTACATGTCACTAGAGCTGCACAGGTCTGAATAAATTAAGAATCACGTTTCAAATAGAGATCACAATTCTCCTACGATTCTGAACAGACTATTAAACAAAATAACATGTAATTTACCAGAGGTTCTGACAAAATGTTAACTGCTGCAGTCTATTTAAAATGTTTAATTAATTTGAATGGGGAAAAAAATAGGTTGAATGAATGATTGAATGACTCATTCATAATTCCTTCACTTGTTTCAATGACAAATACAATTTTTAACAGCCACCTGTCGCCACCTGGTGGCAGCCAAGTCTGCAGTTTACCCACAGAAGTGGGCTACTTTTACACTGTTGCTGCGGGTTGAAGCGAAACAATGTAATCGATACAGTCATTATTTAAAGTGTACTATATTTTTATCGCTTCCATAGACATCAGTGTTTATATCCGATCTATAAACTTTTATCCCAGTACTTCTGTGATAATGTAAATATTTGTAACAAAGAAATAACCATACGGTATGGCTGAAAAGACTGAAAAGATGTTAAGCGGTTTCATACCTATACATGATTCCGCTGTGATTTTGTCGAAGGTTTAAAGGGTTAGTTCACACAAAAATGAAATTTCTGTCATTAAGTACTCCTCCTCATGTCATTCCAAACCCATAAGACTTTCGTTCTCCTGCGTAGTAAACACAGTGCAGCGCTTCCGGGTTCTGCTTCAGAATAATCACACGCGTCGTGCTGCTCACGTGAACAGTGTCGGCCAATACTGAGTCGGTGTTCGGACGTAGAACCTGAAAGCGCTGCACTGTTCTTACAATGTAAACAGCAAAGAAGAAATTGTTGAATAAAGTTATAAAATAAAATTGAATAAAGTTTTGTTTATGCGCACAAAAAATATTCTCGTTGCTTCATAACATTAAGGTTGAACAACTGTAGTCACATGGACTATTTTAATGATGTCTTTGCTACCTTTCTTGCTGCCTATATGTGGTTCAGATACCTCTTGATTTTCATCCAAAATAATTTGTGTTCTGAAGATGAATGAAGAACTGAAGGGTTTGGAACAACATGAGGGTGAATACTTAATGACCGAAATTAAATTTTTGGGTGAACTAACCCTTTAACAGACATAGGCAAATCTTTGTCATTTAGGAATGAGATTGCGTGGGTGTTTGAATCGAGACTGCGATCCTTTAACAATTAATCATGCAGCTCTACAACTCTCATTTGAGTTAGTAGACTGTTAGGGTTAGCGGAAAAACTTGACATGCACTTGCAAAGTTACTTATAGTCATAAGAATGTCTGTTGGGGGATCATCAAAATAAAATAGAAAAAGTGTAACTAGCTTAACTTGATATACTAAAATAAGTAAAACTGGGGGGAAAAAACATTAAAATAAAAAACAAAACTACAAAAACTTTTACTAATATTAAAATGAATATGATTTTAAAAAAAATATTATTAAAAACTACAATATTATCTCAATTGTACTAAAACAGCACTGATTTAAAAAGTTAAATGATATTGGAGGACTTACATGCTCTAGTGTAATACCACACTTATCCCAAGCTGTAGTGAGCCACACATGGGATGCATTTATTCCGCTGAGACGACATTCTGGTTTACCGAGGAACAGGGCACTCTCGTTGATGTTATTAACCTGCAAGATGACTCGCCTTATGACGACTGATATATACCCTGGGCTGCACTCAACAGTTACATATGAGGTCAAATGGCCAATATTATGTTGACTGAAAGTTGTAATTCTGACAGTGTCCTGTGTTATGGGTGCGAGTATTGTTGTAGGAATGTTTGCCAAAGTCGAAGACTCTGTTGTTTTGGTGTTGCTCTGAACATGAGCTGTGCTCACTGTACTGCTCATAGATGGGTTTCCAATCATAGTTATTGTAATAGAAGATGTTGTAGTGCTCGTGGCAGTGGAATTTGAAGATACTCCAGAATAGTTTGTCGTGGGATTAACAGTCGATGTTGTGGTGTTAGGTGAAGCTGTCATGAACAGGAAGAAGCACAGATAAGAATATAATAACAGACAGGTCATATTATTATACACTATATTGCCAAAAGTTTTGGGATGCCTGCCTTTATGTGCACATGAACTTTAATGACATGAGGGGTGTCCCAGTACTTTTGGCAGTATAGTGTATATCATATAACTGATTGCTATATTACAAAATTGATTGGATTGTTATCGCTTGTTAATAGAGTGCTTCAGGGATTACATATTTTGTAGGCCAAAACCCAGAAACAAGTCAGCATTTTAGCACTTCCTGTTCTACTGTCCTGAAGTCAGTGTTTTTATTTAAATGGATTTTTGGTTAAATGCCTGAAATAAGGTCTGTGATTAGGGTCATACTCACCCTCAAGCCATCCTAGGTGTATACGACTATCTTCTTTCAGACAAACACAATCGGAAATATATATAAAAATATCCTTGCTCCTTATAGCAAGGTATATGCTTTATAGGTATGCTTTATAATGACGAACGTGGAAGTGCAGAAGATAGAGCAAAACACCGGTCACGATTAGAAGTCTAAAACAAGAATTTTTAAAGAGAAATGTCGGAGGATTTCAATATGCGGAGCTCGAGTTTTTTGCCGGGCAATTCCAGCGTTATGGACGTGACATTTAGAGTCAAAACTTGATAAATAAATTCTCAGAGAATGCTTTTAATACCAACATATTGAACTGTCTGTTTATATATTCATAATCCCTTACTAAAAGAGTCCAGACATTAAAATACATGCGTTACGGACGTGACAAAAAAAGTCACTAAGTTTTGGGTGATAACATATTTTTTAGGAATTCTGTGAATTACACTGCGCGAACCAAAAGTAATACTGCCCACCGAATGAAGAAGGGTTGGCTCTCCACAGAACATAAAATAATTATTTTATTTCATTTATCGTGTTCGCATTTATGAGGAAAAAACTATTTTACGGACGTGACAGTTCTCCGTTACGGATGTGACCAGTCTGAAAATGGCACAGAAGACCTCAAGCAGGCATTTAAACCACAAAATATTGAAATCTGGGATACCAGTATGGTAAGATTGTACAATTAATCATCTTTTTTTACTAAATTTTATACAACTTTATACTCTGTATTGCAAAAGGTTATGGATTAGACCTATTTCTCATGTTGATAAGCGTGTGCGTTGTTCAGGAATCAATTTAGCGACCATTATTTTCCTTCTTACAGAACTGCTTACTAAAATACATTAACAAATATTAAAGTTTATCATATAGCAGTTTAAAATAGCAGATTTCTCTCATATCAGTTGAACCGATTGACACTTTTGACACCGATTAACTCGCAATCATGTCAGATCTGTTTTTTGTCTAAATGATCGCACGGTTTTCGGCTAGTTTGCGCAGTTTAAAGCAAAGTCTTGAGTCAAAATTATTGCAGTCTTATTATTTTTATTTTGTCAGCTTGATTGCGGAATTGTGATCGGCTATTCATGTTTTAACCAACGCGACATCCTGAGGGAAGTGTCCTGTAAGACACAATGCTCTTCTGTAAGTTGTACTGCTTACTGTCAAAATAAAGTTTAAAAAAGGGGTCTTTGGTCCCTTTTTGAAAGCATGAAATATGGTTGGTTGAAAATTTAATTTAAGCATTGTTGCTTACCTCATGTTGTGGATAAACAAGGCAATTTTCTTAAAATTTCTGTTAGAGCACATTAATACAGTATATTACAGACCTAAATGGACAACTTAAAAAGGGTTGTGTTCTTTTGGTAAAAACTTTTTTTTTTTTTCATGGTAAGGATGACTTCTGCATGGAATTGCCCTAAGCTTAAGCTACTCCTACATCCTGTGTGATACATCGTGGGGTTAAGTCGACTTGCGCAATATGCGTACGGTTGTCTGCCAGAAGCTAGTTATTTGAATTTATAAAGTTTTAAATATGGATATTTTATTGCTTTACTTCAAAAGGCCTTTATTGACCCCCTAGAGATGTATGGATTACTTTGATTATGGGTGGATGCTTTTTTTTTTTTTTTTGCTTCAAAATGTGGCCCCCCATTTACAACCACTATAAAGCTTAGAGGAGCAAGGATTTTTTAAATATATCTCAGATTGTGTTCATCTGAAAGAAGATATTCATATACACCTAGGATGGCTTGAGGGTGAATAAATCATGGGATAATTTTCATGTTTTGGTGAACTATCCCTTTAACGGTGGTGATGTTGAAGTCATGTGACTGTGGTGTAGTTTATTTAAAGCCTGGTAATTGTAATAAGGCTTCAAAATTCATAAAAGTTGTTTTCATTTGTAAAAAGATTATCATGATGAATTAAATGTATAAGAATCATAAACTTTTGTTGGGACCTTTTTTTTTTTTTTTTTTTGCAAAAATCCAAAAGCCAATGGAAAAATCATATTGGCTTTTTCTCAAGGAAACCAGGGTGATGCTAAATTCTGTGTTGGCCTACAAAAATATGTTATCACTGTAGCACTCTATTGTTGCAGAAGACCAAATCTATACTGTTAATTTAAGTCACAAGTAACTGTGCATGATCGACTTCTGTTTGTCTCAATTAAAGGTGTGTGACATTCTAATGCAATCTCTCAACAGGAGCATTATCTACAGCATGTACCTGCACAGCTGCGTCCTGGTCTACTGGGGTTCTGATCGTTGTATCCAGACCAACAGGCACAGATGTATGAGCCAATAGTGTTTTCACAGGAAGCCCATGGAGAGCAGTCTGTCTCATGCGCCAAACACTCATTTAAATCTATAAATAACAAGAGACCAATCACATCTCAAGTCAACATGTCACATCATTAACAAGCGTGGAAACAGTTTCAACATCAAACTTCATTTAATGTTGCTTCTTTAATTCATTGTCATCAAATAATGCATGAAAGAATAACCAGTACCTCCTATGTATATACTGCTACTGTCTATTACATATTTGGAGCTGTTCTGTAGAGACACAATAAGATCTCTGGACACGCTAGTCATGTTGAGGTTGCTGTTGGGTTGAAATATGATGTAAAAGTTCACGATTACGCTGCCAGCTGAGAGGGATGTTATCCGGATGATGACCTGTCCAGAGTCGACTAGTGCACGGATCTGTAGAGACAAAAGAATCTGGGGACACATTTGAAAGAGAATTAACACACATTTTTGAAAGTAATCTAGCACACTGCTCCGAATGTGTGTTCACAGTGTGTGTGTGCACTTGGACGGGTGAAATGCAGAGCACAATGGGACACCATATTTGGCTACATGTCACTTCACTTTGTTCAGTTTATTATGAATCATATAGATTAAAACAAACAGATTTTTGGACTTTTTTCTAAGAAAATGTGAGTGCTTGCCCATGCAAAACACTAGGGTGTTGCGAGTGGTTGCTAAGGTGTTTGAAAGGGTTTTAGTGTGTTGCTGTGGTGTTTAAGGTGGTTGCTACAGATGTTTGCTGACAGCCCACCGCCAAATCTTAATGATTTCAAAGTCACATTTAGGTCCAAGTGGTGCTCACATCAGAGCCAAATGGGATCCAGCGCCCCCTTCTGTGACCCTCATGGGTGGAGTTATGTTTAGCTATAGGGTTATGGCTAGAGTTATGTTTAGCTATAGGGTTATGGGTAGAGTTAAGGCTGATTTATACTTCTGCGTCTGACCAACGCCGGAGCCTCTGCGCCGTAGGCTATGCGTCTGTTTTCATTTATACTTCTGCGTCGTTGTCCGCGTCGATGTGCATGCAGACCACTAGGAGGCAGTGTCCGCGGTCATGTTGAGTATCAAGGCAAAAGCCGAAGAAGAAACAGCTTGTCATGTACGTTGTCAGAGAAGCTTACAAATAGAAGCGGCAAATAGGTAACGACTTTTGTTGCAGTATGACTGCATGTGTCCCCTGAAACGGCATTTTTTCATTCCTATGGAAGTTGAAAACGCTCGCTCTTCTATTGCTCCGTGCCAGTTTTTTGACCCGAGGTTCTAGCAGACCAATCACAGCGCTTGTGGTCCGCGTAGAATTGATGCGTTGTTACATTTTTGAAGAGGTGCACGTCAGGCTACGCGTGGTACACACAGCCTATGCCGTAGCTATGGCGTACACTCGACGCAGAAGTATAAATCAGCCTTTAGGGTGTGGTTGGACACCTTAACTCTTGTTCTTCTTGTTCTTCCACACCTCTAACCATTAATTTTATGTGCTAGTCTGTGATTGGTTACAGCGCTCATGGCTGGGAAAAAAAAAAAAAAGTAAACAGAAACCTTTGAAGCAATAAAATGATATATAGAATTCTGTAAATTGACACTTTTCAGAAATTTCAGGAGCACTAATTATAATCACGATTATTTGTAGACTTAGTCTGTAGCCCTACTGCCTTCAATGTAAATACAGTATGTAGGATTTTACTGTTTACCAGTGCCAGGTAAAAACTTTCCTCCACAAGTTGCATTATTTGAGGTTGCATTCATGTCGCTTTCAAAACGATCCCCATTCTTACGGATCCGCGAAAACGACTAAAAATGCTGTATTATGCATGCCAGGTCAGTATTTGGCGATGTTGCTTTGTAAAGAAAGACTACGTGCATGTGCACATATGCATTACTTTAAAGAGCACTCGCACCAAACGTATGCATGTGCATGCCGTCACCATTTTCACAGATCTGTGTTTTTGTTGTTTACACGAAGATGATAATGGTATTGTTTTCAAAAACGTTCACTTTAAAACCCATTTTCAAAAGTTTGCATTTTCAGGCCCCCAAAACGCTGTTGTAGTGTAAATGAATGGCCAAAAGACTTAAGTTTTCTGTTTTTAGTAAACTAAGGTGGATGCTGCAAATTTTTTTTTTACTGGATGATTGGAGAGTGTATTTTATGTCAGGCTTAAAGTATCATGTTGATACATTTTTAATCATGTGTTCAGATGAATATGGAATCCATCAAACCTCATTTGTGACATTTCCACAGAACTCCTTATATGCAGCACTGTTTGGGTCACTCAAGGCCTCTGTATACTCCATGTTTGTTAAGTGGACTGCAGCTAGAAGTAACTGTCCATCTAAAGAAAGCACAGTATTTAGTTACCTAATGTAAACACATTTTAACATGCTGCCACTGTAATATACAGCATACACGTCCGTAATCTATAATCTGTAGTATTATAGACTGAATTTGTAATAAAGAATGTCTAAAATTATACATAAATTATACATTAAGCACTTAATGCTAATTAACCCAATGCTTTACTTGCCTGTTCTTACTTTGATCTCCGTGGAGTTTCCCTGGATACCACAGGCAAATGGAGTGACACGTACAATATAAAGAACCGCAGGATCCAGGTTTATGAAGGTCCAGTTAAAGTTCCTCACATGCCACATTTTTTCCAGCTCAGTGGTCCCATGTAGCAGAACCAGGTTGAAAGTGACCCCGGATTGGTTGTTGGTGGTCCATGCGACATGAAAGGTTGAGGCATTGACGTCATAAGAGAACAGACTGGTGATCTCAGGTATGTAGTCTTGACAAAGAAAGTAAAAGAAGTTAGAAGGTGGCTAGATATATCTGGCTATACAAGTCACAACACTACTTTCAATACAAAACTAGATGCTACACAGGCAAAATGAGGGGTTTATAGAACAAAGTTAATAAATAACATAAAGACAACTGTTTTCATAGGTTTTTATCAGTCAAATTCATTTGAAGAGTTTAACAAACACAATTTTTGAACAATGAGTTTCCATTAAACACTGATTCAGACCAATTCCAAGTCATTTAAACTGAATCATTTACTGAACCATTTGAATTATTTTCATCATTTATCTTTTACTGATAAATCATTTAAACTGAATCATTTAATCAGACCAGGGATGGGAAATGTCGGTTCACTGTCCTGTAGAGTTTAGCTCCAACCCTGATAAAAATTCACCTACCCGTAGCTTACTAATAATCCTGAAAACAATGATTAGCTTATTCAGGGCGGTTTGATTAAACTCTGCAGGACAGAAGCTGCCCATCCTGAATCATTAAAACTGATTTGTAAACCGGTTAGACTGATTCATAGCAAAGAACAAACTCTAAAGAATGATTGTCTCACAAATCAGACATAAAAATGCAAATTTGCCATGACTTAAAATTTGCCAACATTATACAAATTTAGATCTAGATAAATTTAGATAGAGATGACCTCTTTAAGGAGATTTCTTAGATTCTCTTATCAAAACTGCACAAAATTATACCTTTATGTACATGGTTTTAAATTTTTAATTATTATGTATCATCTCATGAGACATGACAAAAAAAAAACAAAAAAAAAAACACACAAACAACAACAATGAATATAGATCTTGCAAACAGTAAAACAATGCAACAGTGTTAATTATTCACACCCCATGCTGGAAACAGGGCAAATGCTTTCTGTAGGTCTGTTTTTTCAGCATTATTTACTTGATCCAAGAATCACGTATACTGTGCCACTTAAAATTTATTAACAAAAATGTCCTCTGCCTGTATGTGTATTTGGCATTTTTGCATAACACACCGCATGTAGAAGGTGGTAGGCTGATGGAAGGATTATTTGAATGTGAAGAGGGATCAACAGTGGATGTCCAGAATGGTCCAGACGGGGTGGTACTCATTTGTTCTTCATCAGTGTATGTTCTGTTACCTTAAAAATGAAGGGAAATCAGCACAAATTAGATTCAAAGAGATTCCTAATAAATGTGCATCATAACTGATCATTTTTGACAGAGTTAGAATGGAGATAAGCAAAACTTGTTATAGTGTACCTGGTGGGACAGGGACAGTGTTGTTCATGAAAGGTTGCGTAGTGACACTGGGGGCTGCATCAGAAATAGAAAACACATAACAGGATTTTGGTCCTTTCAGATTTATGGGGTTTCATAAACAAAACAAAAACAAAAAAAACCCTAATAGTATGTTTGTGAACCCAAAACATCCAAGAGTGCCTTCAAAAAAGAACAAAAGAAGGACACTGCCACAGTTTTTTTTTCTTTTCTCAGGTAGTTTCATGTGGTTAAAAAGCATAGTTATGTCATGATTGTCCTTTCTTACCCATACAAACTGTTCCTGGCTGTGAAGAATTGAGGTCATGATACCCATGATGACAGGCACATGAATAAGATCCTACTGTGTTCATGCAGTGTGCATGTGGAGAACAACTGTTCAATTCCGGAACGGCACATTCATCCACATCTGTGTAGGAAATGAAATGAATGAATGAGTGTGTTTGTAGGATGTGGATTCATCAAAGTAATGGACAAGCTGGAATTATATTATTAAATAAACGTTAAAACAGATCAGTGGTTCCCAAGTGGTTTAGCTTCAGTTTAGCTGCATAAACATAGCCATTATGTTAAGACTGTGTCTTAAGAACTAGCAGTTAGTTATGGGTAATCAGTCTTACTCATTAGACCAGTCTACGTTTTTATGTAACTAACTTAAAAAAGTTATGAACAGTCTTAAAGAAAGAAAATGGATGACTTGTGAAACTAGTCTTAGGAGTTTATGCAACAGGCCCTCTCACATGAACGCCCTTTCACATCGAAACTTGAATGCGATAAGCTTGTATTCACGACTTCACAAGTGGGAAGTACGAAATTTCCAATAGCACATGAGAGCAGCATTGAGACACTAGGCTTGTTCGAAATGCTTTGGCGCTGCACAGACCGATCTGCTTATGACATCAAAGTACAGCGAAAGTCTACAGGAACCAACAATGATGTCACTTTAAAAGTTGATTAAAGCTGCAGTCCGTAACATTTGGCACTCTAGCGGTTGATAAACAGACCTGCACGCGTCTTGCGGAAGAACATTGTAGCTGGAACTACTTTTCATTTATGTCTATGACGAGTCACGCAGGTACTGTGCTACTCCGCAGTGTTAGCCTACTACCCATAGACTGTAAAAAAAAATATATGGATGTAGTGTCTGTGACGTCACCCATAGGTTTCTGAAGAGCATTTTTGGCTTTTCGGTCTTGTGGACTTACAGTGGCTGCCTCGTGCGTGTGTCCGTTAAGTCCAAGAGAGGAAGACACTGCCACAGTTTTTTCTTTTTTTTTTCTTTTCTCAGGTAGTTTCATGTGGTTAAAAAGCATAGTTATGTCATGATTGTCCTTTCTTACCCATACAAACTGTTCCTGGCTGTGAAGAATTGAGGTCATGATACCCATGATGACAGGCACATGAATAAGATCCTACTGTGTTCATGCAGTGTGCATGTGGAGAACAACTGTTCAATTCCGGAACGGCACATTCATCCACATCTGTGTAGGAAATGAAATGAATGAATGAGTGTGTTTGTAGGATGTGGATTCATCAAAGTAATGGACAAGCTGGAATTATATTATTAAATAAACGTTAAAACAGATCAGTGGTTCCCAAGTGGTTTAGCTTCAGTTTAGCTGCATAAACATAGCCATTATGTTAAGACTGTGTCTTAAGAACTAGCAGTTAGTTATGGGTAATCAGTCTTACTCATTAGACCAGTCTACGTTTTTATGTAACTAACTTAAAAAAGTTATGAACAGTCTTAAAGAAAGAAAATGGATGACTTGTGAAACTAGTCTTAGGAGTTTATGCAACAGGCCCTCTCACATGAACGCCCTTTCACATCGAAACTTGAATGCGATAAGCTTGTATTCACGACTTCACAAGTGGGAAGTACGAAATTTCCAATAGCACATGAGAGCAGCATTGAGACACTAGGCTTGTTCGAAATGCTTTGGCGCTGCACAGACCGATCTGCTTATGACATCAAAGTACAGCGAAAGTCTACAGGAACCAACAATGATGTCACTTTAAAAGTTGATTAAAGCTGCAGTCCGTAACATTTGGCACTCTAGCGGTTGATAAACAGACCTGCACGCGTCTTGCGGAAGAACATTGTAGCTGGAACTACTTTTCATTTATGTCTATGACGAGTCACGCAGGTACTGTGCTACTCCGCAGTGTTAGCCTACTACCCATAGACTGTAAAAAAAAATATATGGATGTAGTGTCTGTGACGTCACCCATAGGTTTCTGAAGAGCATTTTTGGCTTTTCGGTCTTGTGGACTTACAGTGGCTGCCTCGTGCGTGTGTCCGTTAAGTCCAAGAGAGGAAGACACTGCCACAGTTTTTTCTTTTTTTTTTCTTTTCTCAGGTAGTTTCATGTGGTTAAAAAGCATAGTTATGTCATGATTGTCCTTTCTTACCCATACAAACTGTTCCTGGCTGTGAAGAATTGAGGTCATGATACCCATGATGACAGGCACATGAATAAGATCCTACTGTGTTCATGCAGTGTGCATGTGGAGAACAACTGTTCAATTCCGGAACGGCACATTCATCCACATCTGTGTAGGAAATGAAATGAATGAATGAGTGTGTTTGTAGGATGTGGATTCATCAAAGTAATGGACAAGCTGGAATTATATTATTAAATAAACGTTAAAACAGATCAGTGGTTCCCAAGTGGTTTAGCTTCAGTTTAGCTGCATAAACATAGCCATTATGTTAAGACTGTGTCTTAAGAACTAGCAGTTAGTTATGGGTAATCAGTCTTACTCATTAGACCCGTCTACGTTTTTATGTAACTAACTTAAAAAAGTTATGAACAGTCTTAAAGAAAGAAAACGGATGACTTGTGAAACTAGTCTTAGTAGTTTATGCAACAGGCCCTCTCACATGAACGCCCTTTCACATCGAAACTTGAATGCGATAAGCTTGTATTCATGACTTCACAAGTGGGAAGTACGAAATTTCCAATAGCACATGAGAGCAGCATTGAGACACTAGGCTTGTTCGAAATGCTTTGGCGCTGCACAGACCGATCTGCTTATGACATCAAAGTACAGCGAAAGTCTACAGGAACCAACAATGATGTCACTTTAAATGTTGATTAAAGCTGCAGTCCGTAACATTTGGCACTCTAGCGGCTGATAAACAGACCTGCATGTGTCTTGCGGAAGAACATTGTAGCTGGAACTACTTCTCATTTATGTCTATGACGAGTCACGCAGGTACTGTGCTACTCCGCAGTATTAGCCTACTACCCATAGACTGTAAAAAAAAATATATGGATGTAGTGTCTGTGACATCACCCATAGGTTTCTGAAGAGCATTTTTGGCTTTTCGGTCTTGTGGACTTACAGTGGCTGCCTCGTGCGTGTGTCCGTTAAGTCCAAGAGAGGAAGACACTGCCACAGTTTTTTGTTTTTTTTTCTCAGGTAGTTTCATGTGGTTAAAAAGCATAGTTATGTCATGATTGTCCTTTCTTACCCATACAAACTGTTCCTGGCTGTGAAGAATTGAGGTCATGATACCCATGATGACAGGCACATGAATAAGATCCTACTGTGTTCATGCAGTGTGCATGTGGAGAACAACTGTTCAATTCCGGAACGGCACATTCATCCACATCTGTGTAGGAAATGAAATGAATGAATGAGTGTGTTTGTAGGATGTGGATTTATCAAAGTAATGGACAAGCTGGAATTATATTATTAAATAAACATTAAAACAGATCAGTGGTTCCCAAGTGGTTTAGCTTCAGTTTAGCTGCATAAACATAGCCATTATGTTAAGACTGTGTCTTAAGAACTAGCAGTTAGTTATGGGTAATCAGTCTTACTCATTAGACCCGTCTACGTTTTTATGTAACTAACTTAAAAAAAGTTATGAACAGTCTTAAAGAAAGAAAACGGATGACTTGTGAAACTAGTCTTAGTAGTTTATGCAACAGGCACTCTCACATGAATGCCCTTTCACGTCGAAACTTGAATGTGATAAGCTTGTATTCACGACTTCAGAAGTGGGAAGTATGAAATTTCCAATAGCACATGAGAGCAGCATTGAGACACTAGGCTTGTTCGAAATGCTTTGGCGCTGCACAGACCAATCGGCTTATGACATCAAAGTACAGCGAAAGCGATTCAAAAGCATAAAGAGTCACCTGCTCTCCAATCGCTCTCGCGGTACGTTGATGTTATACGCTGATCGGTCTGTGCAGCGCTGATGCATCTTGAACATGCCTACTGTAAAGGTGATCCCACTCCTTTCCAAAGCCACGCCTCGTCCAAAACACATAAATGCGCAGATTGTGCACAGCTAGCCAGAGCAGATTCAGCAAAGTGTCATAAGAGACTGCATTAAATTACCTCATGTCTCAAAACACATAACATTACAATGATAATGAACGTGAACAACTTACAGAGCTCTTACTTGTACCACCTGACTGCTGCAAATTCATTTTGGTGTTGATCGAATGTAGCGTTAGTTCAGTCAGGCCACGTAGGCATAGTGCTGCAACCAATGATCGGATGAACATTTTTTGTTCCTGAGACTTCCACAGATGATATATGTACATTTTTTAATATTTAGACCACTTCTATATTATTGATTACTATCATGATGTGAAGAGAGTTTCAACCAGAATAACAAAAAGCGTTTATGAAAAAAATAGCCTACCCTACCTTTAACATAATGGCTATGTTTATGCAACTGGATTGTACTTTAGACATGAACTGCCAACTCAACACAATACAAATGTAAACAAAAATATCAAACATTAAAATATGCTACTATTCACAGTGATAGCACAATCATTTAAAATGCTTTAATTTCACCATCGCACCAATCACAATGCCTCTACTTGTCTTACCTTGCACCACAACATTAGTCACCTCCTCAATGTTTTCCAACCGATACAGTCTTGTAGAGATGATGTCTTCTAGAAAGAGGTCTTTAGAAGAACAAACCAGCAGTGATGAAGAGGTTGTGAAGGGCCCTGCTGACCATGACCAGACATGATGCACAGAAATTTCAGCAGTTCCCAGAGCGCCAGTTACCTAAGGAAAGAACCAACAATTATATCACTGCAGATCAACATAGCCACTACAGAGACAGAGCATATATGGGCTGTTTCAGTGTGTAGTGTTTGGCTCAAGTATGCGGCTTAGGTAGCGAGATTATGTCGTTTTAAAACACAGCCACAGTGTTAGCATCTTAACGCTTATAAAGTACATAATGTCCATGATTACAAACCACTGAGTGCAGTAGTCTGGTGTGGTTGAAGAGTCCTTTGTCCATAGTTAGTAGCTCAAAGCTTGTCTTAACTGTTATTGTCACATTGAAGCAGGTTCTGTTGGCTTGAGGACAAATGGACATTTTAAACTCATTGAATGTTATTTAACAATGTGCCTATAAGAATTCTGGGATGCAATGTATGGGATTGTGTATACCTGGTGGTACTGGGTCTGAGCACTGATAGATATTGGAGATGTTTTCGGTCAGACAGCATTTTTGCCACTGAGGACAATCTATGTCCCACTTGCACATGGAGCCAGAGTAGTTTGAATTATTCCACAATGACCCATTTGCTGAGGGACACAGTCCTGGCTTAGAAGTGAATTCTGCACTTCTGTTCAAGGCTGAGATAATGACAATATCAATGAAAAAGGTCAAAAAAGTCTACAGGAACCAACAATGATGTCACTTTAAATGTTGATTAAAGCTGCAGTCCGTAACATTTGGCACTCTAGCGGTTGATAAACAGACCTGCATGCGTCTTGAGGAAGAACATTGTAGCTGGAACTACTTCTCATTTATGTCTATGACGAGTCACGCAGGTACTGTGTGTAAGGTTCCACCCACTAGCCCAACGACGGCATCTAGTGGTCTGGTCGAAGGTATTTCGCGTGTACGTCCTCTGGCACTTCTGTAAAATTCAGCTTAATTTAATACAACTTTGGTTTCTAATTCAGTTCTGACTTCGTAAATAATTTTATCTGACTCCAGTTATAACTGAATCTTAGTTTCACATTCTTTCCGATGTAACAGCTGATCATGAAATTAGTTGTGCTTTAATTTAGGTCTTTGATCATTCTGGATACCTCATAAAGTCAATTACTCGTTCATTACGGCCCGAACCAGCATATAGAGAATTTCGCAGCGGCCGACTGCATTCTCACGGACATAAATTCGCCAGTTTATGATTCTTAGTCAGAGGGTGCAGAGTTTACTAATGCATTTGAGTCGAACCGCCACATGCTTGTTCATACAAAAATACAGTTTTCTTAGTCACGATACTGCAACTTGCTAATTCAATAACAGACAAACTCAAAAAGTCCCATGATGTGCTTACATGCTCTTTTCATGGGGCTCTCTAGTTTGCCCTGTCCTGATGCAGATTTACGGAAGGGAAGGACTCTAATAATCTACTAGTCATAATGATTTTAGATAAATCAAGATAAATCAAGATTACCATTTATTGTTTTTGCCAGGCAGGATAAATCATGAATTAAAAGAATTACAAATTAAAAGAATACATCACACAACTGATCAGCATAAAATGCAAAGTACATTTCACAACAAAATATTAAAAGTCAGCATACCTGGCAAATAGAGAGATACACACAGCAATTGTGCGGGAAGTTCTGAATGCAGATGCTTCCATGAGTGGTTTGCCAAATCCCTTTAAATACCCCAAGTTATGACAAAAGGGCTATAAACATTTAGCACCCAAATATTTATGCAGCTCTTACTGGACCTTTTGTCCTGAGTTCTTTCTCGCAGATCCTCTCTTCAGATTAGAGAGTTTTATTGTTTTATTACAGGATAGGAATCTTGAATTCAGTAATTCAGTCTTAGTAAAAATCCATCCTTACATGTGCTACTCCGCAGTATTAGCCTACTACCCATAGACTGTAAAAAAAAAAAAAAAAAATGTAGTGTCTGTGATGTCACCCATAGGTTTCTGAAGAGCATTTTTGGCTGAATCCTAAATGGCACGCTTCTATGCACTTTCGGTCTTGTGGACTTACAGTGGCTGCCTCGTGCATGTGTCCATTAAGTCCAAGAGACCGTAGGGTGTCCCATTTATCATTTTAGATTTCAGAAGGATGCTCACGAGCGCCCCCTTTATGGCTGATATGCGTTCTCGATGCACACTTCAGCTGAGCCCACAAGTCTGCGAGCTATGCAGAGGACTTTACCTGGCAGTTAAAGCAGTGTTATGTCACGAAAGTGCGGACTCATGGAAGACCACAAGTGTTTAGGGTGCAATTTGGGATTCAGCTTTTGAAACCTAAAGCTGGCCATTGCCATCTTGGCAGTGCGTCACAGCGCGTCACTTTTAGATAACAGAAAATGGGCAAAGAGGTGGGACGTGGGTAGAGCTGAGGTGACGTGACGGCAGCAGACAGCGGCGGCAATCCACCTGTCATTCAAGTGGCCGTGCCCTTACATATGCAGAACTTTAAGGCTTAATATAATTTAAACAAATGAGTTCAAACAAATTCACCCCCCTCACAGTTGTCGTGAAGGGCAAAATTAGCTATATAGACCAAAACCACAATTTGTACCAGGCTGTAAACATGTTTCTTTCTGCTGTAAAGTTGGACATTTTAACATGGGGGTCTATGAGATTTTGCTCTCTTTTGGAGCCTGTCCCTAGTGGCCAATCAATTAATTGCAGTTTAAGTCACTTCCGTATTGACGTTGATGTACTCTGTCATATTTTTTTTTGGTTAATTTTGAACACAAAAAAGTTACGGACAGCAGCTTTAAGACAATAAGCAGCATCTCTTCACTTTCCTAGGACAATTTTACAGTCTATTTCAAGTTAATTTGTTTGAAAATACTCACACAAGGAACAGTAACTCCCAACTTGTTCGTAGCCGTGGCAACATTTCATAACCTGTTTGGGCATGCCATACACCTGTGTTCGGTATTCTGTCTTATAAACTGTGACATAACACATTGCCCATGGCAGCCACCCACCACACGGTCTCCTCTGGGTGTACGAGGTTGGATAGGAGATCACATTGGTCACCGAAACAAGCTCAGTCTCATTACACAGATGATAACCTGACAGAGTCCGGTCATATCCTGAAAAATCAAAGAAGTTCTTACAGCCATTACTCCTGTCTTCAGTGTCACATGATCCTTAAGAATTCACTCTAATATGCTGATTTGGTGCTCAAGAAATATTTCTTTTTATTAATAATGTTGAAAACATTGTGTTGTGCTGTTTAATAGTTTTGAAACCATAATACATTTTTTCTGAGATTTGTGATAAATAGAAAGTTCAAAACAGCATTATTTCACGATCTTAACAATATTTCTTACTTGTTTGTTACACATATAAAATGTGACCCTGGACCACAAAACCAGTCATTAAGGTAAAATTTAGATTTATGCATCACCTGAAAGCTGAATAAATAAGCTTTCCATTTATGTATGGTTTGTTAGGATAGGACAATATTTGGCCAAGATATAACTATTCTGGAATCTGAGAATGCAAAAAAATAAATTGTCCAAATAAAGTCCTTAGCAATGCATATCCACTCACAAAAATAAATGTTTGATATATTTACAGTAGGAAATTTACAAAATATATGGAACATCATCTTTACTTAATATCCTAATGATTTTTGGCATAAAAGAAAAATCAATAATTTTGACCCATACAATGTATTGGCTATTGCTACAAATATACTTGTGCGACTTATGACTGTTTTTTGGGTCCAGGGTTATATAACATTTAAAGAGATTCCACTGGAAAGAAAAATCAATGAGATTAATGGAAGTGGAAATGGAGACTTTCCAGAAATTGAGAACTTTTCAGCTGCACTGATTCTTCGCTGAATTTTTTTTTTTTTTTTCAGGTTCAGAGGTGAAACTATTGCTCAGATTCGCCAAGATACCAACGTATGAAATTAAAAGATTTCAGTATGAACTTTAATTTTTCATCAAAACTTTTTGTTATCCACATTTACTGACACAGTTTTGATACTGAAACATTGATAAAAACATAAGCAGATTTTTCCTACCTTCAAATAAAGTGTTATGCCCCATTCCAAGTCCAAGGAGAGATGTGATTAACCAGGTACCAACAACCCAATGCATTTTGAATATTGATTCGCCAAATACTTGCTTCTTCTTTTTAAAAACCATACCAAGCCATTGTGAACTGAACAGGTTACTCTTTGAGCTCCATGTACACTGTTGGAAGCAAACCCTGCTCATTTCCCCTCTCCACATACGCCTATCAACTCCCTTGAGTCTGTTTTAACTGCTCTGCACAGGTGACTCCTGTAACAACAGTGGAAAATCAATGGCATTTTTAAAAGCATTTCACTTTCAGCTATACTGTATGGTGTAATATGTGATATTGACAGTTTACCTTTATGCCAGTGTTGGGCTGGAAGTGGGAATTAAAATGAATTTCGAAAGGATTTTGAGAATAAAAGGTAGAGTAAAATGCTGCTTATTATAAACACGAATGACTATGTGGTTTGATTATCAGACATTTTAGTCATGGCAATAGGCTTTATTTCAGTTAACGGTGAGAAAGGTCCCTAATGAGGCACATGTTTTTTAAAAGTGTCACCATGGTGCCTTTTACACCTCTTTGCAAACCTCTAAGCTCACACTTGTTGAACTGCAAAAGGCTTTTTCAAGATATTTTTCAAGGATGTTTCAAAATATTTTCTTCCTAGTGAAAATTATGCTGTGACTGAACCAGCTTAGTTAGAGCAGTGCACATAATGCTTAGCCTATAAGAACATACTACAAATCATAAATACACAGATACACAGACACATACGGACAACAGATTATCAGCAGCCAGCCTGGCGTTTGGATAAATCTAGCAGCTAATTAATGTGGTGTGAAAAATAGCCTAATTAAAGAATGTCAGTGTTATGCGCTCACTGAGTGACTAATGTGTTCTCATGCAGAGAGCAAAATGTACCGTGTGCTTGAAAAACTACTGAGAGAATCATAATTCAACTTGTTATTTGTCAAATAATAGACTGAGGAAAAGAAATTGAGCTTAAATATATCAAATTTCATGTTGTAAATAACATATTGGTGTTTCTGTGTTGCAGTTTCTTTTGAACAGTGAGCTTTTCCTACTGTGTTGCGTTAGAAATGATACAGTATCTAAACAACGCACTGATTTCAAATATAAAAATTAAAAGTGATATAGAGGGTTTCCAAACATTTCGACCAATTTATTTCTATGAGAAATCTTCCAGTTAATTTAAATTATAGAGATTTGAGAATTTACATTTGCATGCATTAATAGATTTAAAGTGACAGTTCACACAAAAATTCTGCCATTTACTCCCTCTCAAATTGTTCCAAACCTGTATAAATTTCTTTATTCTGCTGAACACAATGGGAGATATTTGGAAGAATGTTTGTAACCAAGCAGATCTCGCCCCCCATTGACTACCAGTAGGAAAAAAAACTATGATAGCCAATGAGTGGCGAGATCTGCTGACATTCTTCCAAATATCTTGCTTTGTGTACAGCAGAATAAAGAAATTTATACAGGTTTGGAACAACTTGAAGATGAGATGTCATTTTTGGGTGAACTATCCCTTTAAACTATTTTACTAATATTTTAAAACAAAAACAAAAAAGCATCTTGATATTTTAATTCAATGCAGCTTTCTAAACCTCCACGCACAGCATAACTAGGAAGATATATATTATCCACTAAAGACATTTCCCTAATAAATCCCTAATAGTTCCAGGTTGTCCATAACAATGGGAATCCTGGATATATAGGGCATGTCATTTTCCTACACAAACGTCAAAAACCCATGTGATAATTTTGAACTTGCCTCATGCTGTTTCACTTTAATATCTGTTAACTTGGCTTGTGTACAGGTAAACACAATTCAACTCTCCCTTAGGAAGATATAATGAGTACAACGTGATTCTTTGACAGACTTTATTAATGATGTCATTTTAATTGGTTGCAAAGGGAAAAGAACCCAGATCTTCTAGAATTATGTGCAGTTATTAGTTATTCACCTTGATAAGTGTGCACATATACAGAATTTTGTAGCACAAAAATACATCATAAGCAAATTCAGTTTGTTTAATTAGATATGCTGCAGCTTAAAACGGCAAAATATAATTATTAGTGCTGCGACTATTAGGCTATTTTAATAACATTAATATTTAAATAATATATTTTGATCATTTCTATTAATGAGGTGAAAATTATTTTCCAATACAATACAATTACAACTCTCACTTTTACAAATAAAATGTACACAACAAATTGTGTGCAAAAAAAAAAAAAAAACACTTTCAAGTTTTTGCAACCCTGGTATTAAACGGTGGATTAAATATACATGTTGGCTGAATGATCAGTCAACATGTTTCTTTAGAAATGCTTATTTCTATATGTATACTTAATGTCAAAATGCTGCCTGTTTTCTTAATAAGCGTGTGCATACGTGCGAACTCATCTCAACTGTTTATCAGTCCGTCATCCTCCGCTCATTTCCTCCGTGAACGCCCACAGCTTACACAGAAGCCAATCAGAGAGCAGCACACGTGACGAGCGTTCTTAGCGATGACCTCATCCCTAGAGTGGGATGACGTCAAATACAAGATGGATGGAATCACGACTGCTTCATGCTCAACGCAACTCTGAAACAAAGTCCAGTGTCGGAGCTCCGCGGCATTCAAAGCCACCAAACTAGGGTGAGTTGAAATCCTGAACAACTTTATTCCATCGTCTAACTGAAGTAGTTGGATGTTGTTTTGGTAAAATCAATGTTTCCTGACGTAACGCCGAGGAAATTTTCTCGCTTTCTCTCCTCCCTGACATAAGCGGCTGCTCTCAGCCTGTTGTGCAGGATGCGACGTCTGCGCAGTCGGTGACAGGAGAGGGTGTGTGTGTGTGTGTGTGTGTGTGTGTGTGTGTGTGTGTGTGTGTGTGTGTGTGTGTGCGCGCACAGACGCGTGTTCTAATCGTTTCATTTCCTATCTTGCGAATAGCAGAGTGAATAAACGCAACCAGTTGCTTGTGGTTTGTGACGTGTTTGGGAAATATGGTCACAGTTTGGCAACGGTGAATCAACAAATGGTTTTTATGGAAATCGAGATTAAGAGGAAGGATTATCTAGCGAAATCCTTTAATGTAAACATATTCACTCCTCGTTTTCATGAGCGAATAGTCTCTTTAGGCAGAGACTATAAAACCAACTGTAACTAACGTTAGACATGATGTAATCAGCGGTCGTTATGCGCATGCGCAGACACTGGGCAGGCCCGATTACTGCATTTTTTTTTTTTTTTACTTTTATTTGCTTATTGTAATCATACAATGACAGGTTGTTTAACAGATTACTATTTTTCAATAATAAATTATTGTTTATCTTGTGCAAATTAGGTAAATATGCATTTTTTCCCCCCCTCTGGTTGTGTTTACAGCCATGATTTGTTTTTAAATTTCTTTTATGTAACCGCGTTCTATTTTAAAATGCATTAATAAATTAATGTTACAAATTAGGCAAATTGTTGCACAGTGTATATGTTGCATGCTTTTTTTTTTCTTTTCTTTTTTTTACATTACAGTACAGTAGTGGCCAAAAGTGATGTCTGGCCTAAGAAATTTGACATCTTTAGCCTTTATTTAAATATTATTAAAATTTGTTAAATATTTTGTAAGCATATTGCGTAGTTGTGCTTGGAGTCAATTGTTTTATTTGTGATAATGCAATGAAACACCAAATTATGCAGACATAATTTGTCACACAAAGAAATTATGAACACATGCACAACAACTTGAAAGCCGTTCTGCAATATTTTCCTTTACTCCAAAGCATTAAATGACTTTCCACAGTGAAGTAGCTCATCAATACCAGCAGCTAAAAGGCTCCTCACACTATGACATCTCTTCTTCCATGCTTTACTGTGGTAGAGATGATATTCCATTATTATATTTCTCAGCAGATTTTCAAAGACACTGCTCTAAAGCATCACCATGCAACTCGTGTTTCATTGTGATTCATCACTCCACACACAACTTCCCATATTCTACCAACTGTGTTTTTCTGAGACAGCAATGGCTTTTTAAGTAGCGCATTTGCTTACATTTAGCCAATTTCCTGACCAATAATTTGTGCTTAAGACAATTAAAAGCTTAGTGTTTAGCCATTTTGGTCTTGGCCCATATTTTTGGGGCCCAGGAGTGTGGACTGTAATGCAGTGGTTCTCAACCCTTTTGACTCCAAGGTGCTATATTATTCAAGACAATACTGGAAGGCTAAATATTAAGAATATTAAAAGAAAAAATTGCAATTGATTTTGTGTTTCCATTTGTTTCAGTAACTGTTGTGTGCCTATCTTAGCAATTCCGAGCATTTTAATGTTTAAGTTATTATTTATATATAAGATTATGGTAATACTTTACAATTAGATTAAATTTTATCAATTGTTAATGCATTAAGTATCATTATCAAAGCATTTATTAATCTACACTGATGTTAAACGTATTTTTAAAATTTAAAATTTTATAAATTAACATTAGTTAATGTATTATGTGTGAACATAAATGAACAATGGACAGTGTATTTATAAATGAACATATAAAATGATGTAAAAAATTGTTGTTAATTTGTAGTTTTTGATACCTTGTGCATTAATGAATTTTACTGTTTATGAATTGACATTATTTTAAAGTGTTACCAAGATTATTTTAAAGAGTTAGTTTACCCAAAAATTACATTTCTGTCATTAATTACTCACCCTTATGTTGTTCTACACCCGTAAGACTTTCGTTCATCTTCGGAACACAAATTAAGAAATTTTTGATGAAATCCAAGTTTTTTTTAATCCCCCATAGAAAGCAACGTAATTACCGTCATTCAATGTCCAGAAAGGTAGTAAAGACATCGTTAAAATAGTCAGTGTAACTACAGTTGTTCAACCTTAATGTTATGAAGCGACAAGAATACTTTTTGTTTGCAAAAACAGAACAAAAATAACAACTTTATTCAACAATTTCTTCTCTACCCTGTCAGACTCGTACGCAGTTGACGTAGTGAATGCCGTTCAGCGTGTCAGTGTTTGTGTCTGATCACATGCATCATCAAACGCATGCTCATGTATACAGCATCGCCCAATACTGAGGCGGCATTCGGACACAAACACAGAAGCCTGCACTGCGTTTACTACGTCAACTGCGTATGACAACAGTTCAAATTGTTAAATAAAGTAGTTTTTTTGTTTTGTTTTTGTGCAAAAAAAGTATTCTCGTCCCTTCATAACATTAAGGTTAAACCACTGTAGTCACGTTGACTATTTTACTAATGTCTTTACTACCTTTCTGGACATTGACTGACGGTAATTACATTGCTTTCTGTGGGGGGATAAAAAAAACCTCTTGGATTTCCTTAAAAATATCTTAATTTCTGTTCCAAAGATGAATGAAGGTCTTTTGGGTGTCGAATGACATGGGAGTGAATAATCCCTTTAATGTAACTCAGTGGTTCCCAAACTTTTTAGCTTGGAGTACCCCCTGAAGGAATTACCATCCTTCTGCGTACCCCCTCTCTTCCAATTAGACTGCAGTCACACCTTTTCCATTAAGGGACAATATTTGCCCCCTAAATTGTTTTTCCAGTGCATATTTTTACCTTTATGAATATTGTTTTAAATTAAAAAAATGTTCAATAGAGAAATATGCAATGAATGTAAAACTAAGTAATACTTTTAAATATTAAACTAAAACTGCCAGTAGGTGGCAGCAAGTCACTGTTTTTATGAATGAGGCATTGAGTCCTTCATTCAGTAACGAAGCAAGTGGCTGCATGAATCATTGAATCATTGACTCTCACGATTCGTTCAAAGCCGCAGAATTGTTTGCGAAACACAGACGTGTGTTGTAGTTCTTCTGTGGTTTTTGTTAGAACATTTTTTTCATTGCAAAATAGAATAAATACTGACAGTACTGTGTTTAAAATGTACGTTTTGTTTTTTGACCTGTTGTATAATAATGTCACGTTTGCAGTCATGTGGATATTTGGGAACAATTGCATTCTTGCTCGCTATCAATATTAAATTGAACAAGAACTCACACAAGGTATGTTTTTGGATCAAAGAAAGTTTGTGTTTTAAATCAGTTTCAATCCACTGTCTGTGTCTATATTTGTGCTTCGTGCGAGTAAGTGCTATCCCCACTTTTACAAAGGTGCATTGTCGAGAACGGCAGTAATTTAGCGTGATTTAAGGCAGCAGATTCTGCATGCAATCTATCATATGCATGCTGCTTCTGTGGATGCAGTCATTTTTGACTGCAAATGATGAGGTAATTTGATTAAATGTACTGGATTTACAGCATTTTGAAATACATGCTTGGTTTTAATATTATTTTAAGGCAGAATTAAGTGAATTTTGTTCACATACCCCTGGGGGTACGTGAGGTGACAAAAGGGGGTACGCAAACAAAATGCTGAGTAGTTCATTTAATTCTACCTTAAAATAATATTAAAACCAAGTTTGGGAACCACTGATGTAACTAATTTTAAGTCACTGTTAGAACGAATTTGCAATGTCACTAAATTTGTATTTTTTTTTACTCCCCTTCAAAGCCAAAATGGAGAGCCTGGGGCACTACTGTAACCCTGCCCATGGTATTTCACTGCTGGGTGCCCTCAGTGAGCAGCGGTTGAAGGGTCAGCTCTGTGATGTCGTGTTGTTAGTGGGTGATCAGCAGTACCAGGCCCATAAAAGCGTCCTTGCAGCCTGCAGTGAGTATTTCCAGTCTCTGTTTTCCAGAAGGGACTCTGAGAACCGCTCCATTGTTCAACTTGACTTCTGTGAGCCTGATGCTTTTGAGATTGTTCTAAACTACATCTACTCATCATCTCTGTTCGTGGAGAAATGCAGTCTGGCAGCAATACAGGAGCTGGGCTATAGCCTCGGCATTCCCTTTTTAACCAACATCATGTCTATAAGACCTCAGGCGTCATACTGTGTGTCGAGAAAACGAATGTTGCTCTCTGAGGAGGAGGATGGCGCTTATCAAAAGAGAAGTGTAATTGTACATCAAGGTCAGGGTGAGCAGCCTAGCATGGATATGTTTTCAAGAAAAAGTTCAAGTCTTCAGGGAAAACCGTTTAAACAGGTCACAGAGCAACCCTCGCTCACACACAATTTCAGTGATCAGAGCCAATCCTCAGGACACATCAGACCAAATGAAAAAGAGACAAACAGTACCTCCAACAGCAGAAATTTAAACAAAAACACAGTTGATGGCGACTGCAGATCTATCATCTCCTCTCCAACATCCATACTGAGACGTCGAACTGAATACCGATCGCCATCTACGAGGCCTCAACTAACATCCTCAGTGTCATTCAGTGAGTCTGTACAGCATTCTAGCCTACAATCAGATCAAACTGACGCCACCATCGATGAAAGAATGGATGCATCGGATGATTCCAGACCAGCAGGGGAGCATCAAGGTCCACGAAACCAAACTGTAGACCGAAGTGGGCCACTTATTAAAAGTCTGCTACGCAGATCATTGTCTATGGATAGTCCAGTTCCCGTTTTTTCTCCAGCTCTGGAGCTAAAGGACTCACAAAGTCGAGAACAGTCTGTGGTCAAGTTAATGGCCACAACAGCAAGGTCGCCGTCCCCTGAAAGTGAGGATCAGGTGTCAAAAGATATGCCACTTCTTCTCAGGTCGAGACAACGAAATATATACGAGATGGTTGGCACTCAAACAACTCAACTCAGAATTAAAGCAGAGCCCAGCAGTCCCCTTGCCGACCCTTCTGAAATTGTTCGCATTACTGTTGGAGACAACCTGCCAGTAAATTTCAAAGACTTTCAGGCAAATTACGATGAAGGTCCAAGAGGGTATTTCACTCCCTCGATGAAGAGGAAGAGTAAGATAGATGGTAGTTACATGCCCTTTAAGAGATCCAGGCCTGTTAATGAGCATCATCTGTTGCATCAGGAAAGCACGTTTAATGAGGTACCTTACAATTCTAACATGGACAATAGCAACGAGGAACCTGGAGAACTTCGGCCAAACAAAATGTTTAAGTGCTGGAACTGCCTGAAGGTTTTCAGGTCCAATGCGGGTCTGTATCGCCACGTGAACATGTACCACAACCCAGAGAAGCCGTATGCTTGCGACATCTGCCATAAGCGCTTTCACACAAACTTCAAGGTCTGGACTCACTGCCAAACCCAGCACGGCGTAGTGCAAAATCCCGCACCCTCCTCCAGTTCCTATTCAGTCCTGGATGAGAAGTTTCAGAGGAAGCTAATCGATATCGTCCGAGAGCGGGAGATAAAGAAGGCCTTGATTATGAAGCTCAGGAGAACCAAGCAAGGCCTGCAGTCACAACCCTTTGGCAGGAAAAGCAGGCGATCGAGGTCGTATGGATGCCCCTACTGTGGCAAAATGTTTTTTTTCCAGTCACACTTAAAACTACACATGAAGGGACACGCCGCTGAGCCGGCTAACCTTGACACAGATGCTGAGAGAGAACTTCAATACAAGCAGCAGCAGCAATTGGCACATCTTAAAGAAAACCAAGATAAGGACATATTTTCTTGCCGACTCTGCAATGAGAAACTGCCCTCTTTGACTGAATTAGAAGACCATGAGAGAGCTTGCAGGTATGCTACTGTCTGCCCATACTGTGGACTTCGATTCTCCAACACGGTCGTCAAGAAAGACCACGAAGCTCACTGCAAGTACAAAAAACTGACCTGCCTTGAATGTATGCGCACGTTTAAGTCCTCTTTCAGCATATGGCGTCATCAGGTGGAGGTTCACAATCACAATATGATGAGTGTAAAGGAACAGTTGACTCTCGGTCTCCAGGAGAGCAATCACGACGAATCATCCAGTCTTCTCGGAGATGCTCCCCCTTCTCAGGAGTTGATACATGACTCTAGAGAGGAAGCAGTGTATAGCGACTCATCGGTTCCACCCATGTATGATTCTGAAGACTCATTGTCTTATGTTCCAGAGGACTTGAGCGCTCATGGTCAAGGGGAGCTGCAGGTCAAAGAGGAACCTCAAGAAGAAGCCGTATCAGCCAAGGATAACATGAGCACCGGATCCGAGGAACCGGGCGTTTGGCCTTGTGAGAAGTGTGGAAAGCTTTTCAGCAGCCACAAAGACCTGGAAAGACATCAGGAACTGCTCTGCCATATCAAACCCTTCATCTGCCACATATGTCACAAAGCGTTCAGGACCAACTTCCGCCTCTGGAGCCACTACCAATCCCACATGTCCACCCCTGAAGAGCCAGGGGTGAGAGAGATCGACAGGCTTCCATCTTCTCCATCTCCTTCTCCACCTCTTACAATTTCCATCCCTGAACCTCCAACTTCTCAAAAACCTTCACTCAAAGCGACCTGTTCTGGGGTGGATGCCTCAGAGGACGAACCCAGAGGCTCCACGTCTCCGTCAACCAAACTCAAGAAGCCAGAGCAAGACAAGACTGGTGACGATGAGCCTGGGGAACATTCGCAAGCCAAGTCCGACAGCACAGACAAAACTATCACCCCTCAGGAATCTGACACGCTATTTTACCATGCACCAACCCTCTCTGCACTTACCTTTAAACGCCAGTACATGTGCAAATTCTGTCACCGGACATTTAAGACCGCCTTTAGTCTGTGGAGTCATGAGCAGAGCCATACGTAAAAGTACTAAACGCAGTTGCACATTTGTTACCCTTAACAATTGGAATCAACTAACTTGGACCATTTCTCCTTTAAACATGATTTACTTTGGTACATACTTACAGCCTAAACCCAGGGATTTATTAATAGCATTTGATCATACTTATCTTTTTTCTATAAACAGTATTCAGAATGCATCTTGGATTGCATGCCAAGAGTTGTTTAAAACAAATTTGTTTTCTAAAGCATTTCCCTGTATTATTTTTTTATTTTAAGTTTATTGTTCAGTGATCAAGAAAGACTGTTATAATGAACTGATTTCTTTCACCTTTAGAACTCTTCTAAATTAATTTCTTTGAATTATTGCAAACAAACGTGTGATACATTTTTTTGGGATGTTACGCAGAAGATGTACACCTCTTCTTTTAGTGGCCTTTATGCTGTTATTTAGCACTTTCAAGCAATTCCAAATAAACATTGTTCTCTATTAAAAGCACATGCTGGTGTAGACATGGCTTTTTAGTTAGAAAAGATGGATTTGTCACATCCAAAACAAAAAATTAATTCCCTTTTTATACCCTAAAATGATAGCTTTAAGTTTATTTTTGCCCCATTTCAGTTAAGGAAAAATAAGAAAAAGTATTTCAGAATAAAACTATTTAGACTTTTCTGCTACATGTACAATCCAGCCCTGCCTATGTTGTTAAAGCTATTAATATTAAATTGTTACTTTGATAATTTAAGAACCACATAAAAAGCAGACCTTAAGCAGAATAAAATGGTATGTATCAAACTTGACATTAAACTTTGTAAACATTGAAGAAAACATGTTTATAATTTAATTTCAACCTTGCTAGTTAAGTTGTATTTTTCATTTTAAGAGTATTCTGTTAATGTGTTTTGCCAGTTATATAGACTTTCATGGTATTTTTGTTTAGAAGTTGTGGATAATATTCAGTGATTGTATTGAACAAATAGAAGGCTTTATGTGTACAATTAGCAGGTTTGGATTGATGTTCTTTAAGCAGTTTAGTGTGTGCCTGCAATGTGGATCTTCTAATACTTTTGTTGTACAGGACATGCAGTATATGTGGAAATTACTTCTCATTAATGTGTAGAGATGAAGTTTGAGTAGATTTTCACACTGTATCAGTACTGTATCAGTACATTGTGAGCTCTACCATAGTGTAAGCTCAACTTACCAGAACTCAGTACTCAGTGATTAATGAAGTCTTGATGCAATGATGTTGAATGGTTGGACATTCCTAATGTTCAGTGGACCTTTTCTGTGACAGTATGACCCAGAGAAGATTTTTATTCTAAAATATTAAAGCACAAACCCAGACAGTTACATAGTGTTGGCACAGATCCAGCCCACATCTGGTCCGCGTGGAATCCACACGTACCAGATGTAGGCCGGATCTGGGCCAACACTATGTTGCTGTCTGGGAAAGCAGTAATCTTATTTCTTGATATTTTTTGTCATATTTAGCAAGTATTTGAAATATTAAGGAGAAGTCTTCTTCCCTTACATTAGGGGATGTTTGGCTTAGCAAGCTTGTGGCCTTTGTTAAGCACAAAAATCTAAATATGTTGCTTGCTCTTTGCATTTTCCATCAGCTACTGTCATTTAATCTATATTTTGATGGATAAAACTGTAATACATTCCTTTTGATCTTATCCCCAAAAAGGTATTAATAAATAAGCTGGCTATTTATATACCTAGGATAGAAATACCTGATTTAGTTTGCATTTACTTTTGTTCCCAGTATTACATGACATTAAACATCAGCTTTTTGTTTAGGGTTAAGAGTTAAACCATATTATTAGCAGATCAGCATGTGTCCCAATAATAAAATGATCATTTCAGTAATTGATAAATTTCAAAGAACCATATTAAGAAAGATTGTATGACATTGAATGAATAGTGATGACATAACAGAACGCTTAATTCTCAAAACACATTTTTATAGTCTTTGTTTGTACATTTTCTGTTCTATGAAAATTATATCCTTTTTGGTATTCCCGTGGTATCACTGCAATAACTAATATTTGTAAGCACTTGAATTGTCCTAATGTGGCTTTAAAAACTGTATCAGTTTTCGTGTTAAAGCATTTTCTACTGTTTTCTGTGCTTGCTTTATAAAATAAATATCAATACTGTGTAACTGAACTTGTGTTTATTTCATCTACCATAATTTGTGTCGGTTTCAAAATTTACAGAAAGTCTTGTCATTGGATAATAAACATTTTTTTCTAGTGTGTGTGTGTATATGTATGTATATCATTTTTAAACTGTGCAAAATAAGAATATTTTAATGTGGGAAGTAAAAATGGTATAAATATGCAGCGATATGTTTTTTTTTTTTTTTTTATCAAATTATAAGCGGACTTATAATTTGTGGGGGGCAACTTGTGGCCTAATGGTGATATTTATAAAACAGTTTGCAATTGTTCTCAAACTTTGCATTTTCCAAGAACACTAATACACACACTGTTCTTAAATGTATGTGTTTATCAGGGTAACAAAGAATCCAGGCAAACAAATTCAAAAGAACAATATGATATAATTTAGGGTGCATAATTAGGTTTATTAAAAAACAACAACAAAAGTAACTAAATTATATGCTTGTCTGAATTAGCTGATGCAAAGATAGTGGATACCATTATTATAGAGGAAAAGTGTAGTAAATTCTAAATCCCACTAAAGACCAATGTAATGTGATTTTCTATTTTTTTTTTTACAAGATCATCATAAATGTCCATGGAACATCAGGCTCCAGCAGCTTCACTGTCAAATTCTTTACAATGCCAGCGTGTCTTTGATCAGCCTCCTCATGGTAGTGCTCACTGATGTGCCCAGAGAATCTGTGATCTGGTACGTGATCTTGTACAGATAAGGCTGGACGTCTTTCAAACTCGTGTCGAACACATTGTCCACCTCTGACTGTGTGGGCATCTTGGGAAGATACTCGTGACGGTTAATCACCTCCACGATGTTGATGACTTTCTCGCCGAGCTTCTCGCCAACTTTCTCCCTGCAGATCTGACGCTCCTGTTCGTTGGCCAGGTTCACCACATTCACCTTGATGCTCCAGACCTCCCAAGGGATGCATTCATCGGAAAAGGGCCAGCGTGACTTCTTCTTCTGGTAGAACTCCAAAGAGATCTGACCCATGCCATCACTTCCGGAATTGCCAAGAGCATCCTGGGTATGAATAAGGTTGTGGTTATAAAAAGTGTTCACAACAATAAGATCGCAAAGTTATGTACATACAGTGTTTACTAAATATTTACTATTTACCCCCTTGCAAAAAATGTGTGGTGGTACCATGATAAAGTAAGCATGCGTGGTGCTGCTCACGTGTACAGTGTCTGCTTTCTGACCTAGAACCTGGAAGCGCTGAGCGTAAACAGTGTAGGAGAATCACAGGGGAGAGACAAATTTGTTGAATAAAGTCGTTAATTTTGTTTTGTTTTTGCGCACCTTCTGGACCTTGAATGATGGTATTTATATTGCTTTCTATGGGGGATAAAAAAAAACTCAGATTTCATCAAAAATATCTTAATTTGTGTTCTGAAGATGTACGAAGGTCTTACGGGTTTGGAACAACATGAGGCTTAGTAATTATTGACATCAATTTCATTTTGGGGTGAACTAACTCTTTAAGAATTGTAATCAAAAGTACCTTAAATTCGGCTACCGCTTTCCTGATAACCCTGTCCAGCTCATCAGAAGACACTCGCACGAATGTGAAGTCGATGAAGTCGCAGTCCACGTCTTGAGTTCCCACTGTGCCGATGGAGTACGTACCCTCTTTCTTATAGTGAAATTTGCCTGTGCTGCGGTGCAGGAGGATCGTGTGCAGGAGGGCTAGCATGGCCTCATCCACCTGCCTGCCCTCCACTGACACCTCCAGGACCTCTGATCGACAGTTCATGATGGTCTATAACACGGTTCTACAGCTATTAAAACCAAAGGACTTTCTTTTGATCCGTTGATCTGAGCTCAAATGTGTCAAATAGACACGGAGTTGAACACCTTCAGCTGTTCTGCTTCTAAAAAGCGCTGAGTTGCGCCACTTTAGACTGAGTGAAACAGCCTAAGAATCGAAGTTATAATAAAATACGGACTTAACAATATAATTATGAATATAAAATGTAATTTAAGACTCTAAAGGGCATTCATAGAACATGTTTACCTTAATTACGAAACGTCGATGCGCTTTGTTTTTCTTGCGATGGGGTGCTTTTGTTTTGTAAACATACGTCAAAATGTACAGGGCGGGATAAGGGACATTTTAGTTTTTGGCGTTTAAAAATCACAAAGGTTGGTTCACATTGCTTCTAGCTAAAATAAAAGGTTCAGTAGTAAGAATTGGACTTACATTATCGTACTAGCAATATTTAACTTAAGGTTCTCTTTAGCTCAGTAAATATATAGTGAACGTTTTACTAGTATAACTGGTTAAATGATGCAAACAATAAAGTAAGAAAATGTAAAAATAAAAGGTGCCAGAATATAATAAAACGAATGTTAATAATAATAACAATACAAATGTCGATTTTTATATTTAATCGTATTATAACATGCTACAATAATACTTTTCCAAGGTATGTATGAAATTAAATAAAAATAATAAACACCAGATGTATGTTTTTTTCCTGCCACTTCCACTCAGTTGTAAAATTATATTTAATCAATCCATATCTTTGCCTGTAATACAATGAAAAAATAAACGCAAATCCTTCTCAGTACTACAGAAATCACACGAGTAATTTATATTAATTATAAATATTTTATTATTTGTTAACGTGTACTCGTAAACTAGAAATGTGTAAATGGCGTCTTGGGACTTTTATTTTGAAGAGCATTTTCCATACAGTGTCGTCTCTTGTTTTGGAGGGAGTATCAAAAGGAAGAAAAAATGTGTAAAGAAATATAAGTTCTCGTATGTTTATATTTATTTTCATTTAGCGAAGTGAATTTAGCAAAGAGAAGATTTTACGCGGTTAAAACTAAACGCTTGCGTACTACATTGTTGAGGCTGTCATCTGTTCTAAACTGACATAGTACCGACTTACGAGTCTTAAACGGCCTCTTTTTTTAAATCATTGTCAACGCTAGTATTGAAAATGCATAGGACTGTGCCAAGCCTCCCACTGGCGCCCTCAGTGAAGGTAAAACTGATCAATGCGGGTTTCCAAGTGGCGTCAGACTTGATTGACATGCGTCCTCTTCAGCTCTGCAAAGGTATTTATATCACTAAAAACCCAACTCAATTTTTGTTCTTTGAATTTGAAAATAGCATCACAATAACTACATTTCATAACATTTGGTTTAAACCATGCTTGTTTCTATCGCAGAGGCAGGTATATCACAAGAGGAGGCAGTGGAGGTATTGCAGATGTTGAGGGATGATGCCCAGCCTCACCAGCAGAGGGCGGCAACAGAGAGCTTAACAGCCCTAGATCTTCTGCACCAGGAGCAGACTCTGGGGAGCATTGTGACATTCTGCTCAGCCCTGGATGATGCCCTTGGAGGTGGTGTGCCTGTGGGAAAGACCACAGAGATCTGTGGGGCCCCTGGTGTTGGAAAGACTCAGCTATGGTATGGGAGGAAACGGATTACAAAATGTATCAGTGCCTCTTAAAACTGGTAATATGTGGCACATGTTTGTGTTGATAATGTAGCTTACTATAGTTTAAAAAGTGTATTTGTAATTTTCATAAAAGACTGTTTTTCCTATTTTAAAGCATGCAGCTGGCTGTGGATGTGCAAATTCCTGTGTGTTTCGGAGGTCTGGGAGGAAAGGCACTGTATGTAGACACAGAAGGCAGTTTCTTGGTGCAACGGATTGCTGATATGGCAGAGGCAGCTGTGCAGCACTGCACCCTTCTAGCAGAGGATACAGGTCTGATTTGAGTAGCTGAGCTAAGTTGGGATGTCTAAATGTGTATGTATATTCAGAGAAAAAGCTTTATGAACTCTACAGGCCCAATACTGATCAGCTTTACCTGAGAATTTTCATTCATTTATGAGACACAAAATGTGTAATTGTCGAATAATCTGTCTTTTCTTTTCCTCTTAGAACAGAAAAAAGCTTTAGAGGAACTTACTGTCGAGAAGATCCTGTCCAACCTCTTCTTGGTCCGTTGCCATGACTATGTAGAACTGTTGGCTGAGGTTTACCTCCTACCTGACTTCCTGTCTGAGCATCCTGAGGTAAAAAAAAAAATGGAAATCAGGACCACTGATAAGGACATATCTCAGCACAGTGATATTACTGCTATTTAGATGCTCATAAATTACATGTCCAATCATAGGTGCGGTTAATAGTGATTGACAGCATTGCCTTCCCATTTCGCCATGACTTTGAGGATCTTTCTCAGAGGACACGCCTCCTGAACGGCCTTGCCCAGCAGCTCATCCAACTAGCAACACAACACAGTGTAGCGGTACTCAGCACCTCATATCAAGAAACAAACAATAGTGAATAGCAGACAAATCTAGGATTTAATTAATTATTTTTTGCATATTTGTTTAAATTGAAATAAATACAATTTAATTTGATAAAAACTGAATTTAATAAATTGCATGCATATATATATTTAAGAAATATTTACGTGTGTGTATGTATATATATATATATATATATATATATATATAATTTAAAATATATATGAATATTTTATTTGCAAATATAATATATTTTTGTTAAATATATACATGCATGTGTGTGTATTTATAGATACATAATAAATATACACAGTACACACATATTATGTAAACACAAACTTTGCTATATTATCATCAAAAGCTATATTAAAATAAAGCTATATATATATATATATATATATTAAAATATAACATTATATGTATTTGTATTTATAATAATCTATATTAATATATAATGTTAAAATATATATACAATTTCATTAAAATAATTTAATTCAGTTATTATGTGTTCTTAGGTTGTTTTGACCAATCAGATGACCACAAGAGTTTCAAATGGCCAGTCCAAGCTGGTTCCTGCATTAGGTAAGACATAACAGATATAAGTGCATTCATGCATTGTTTTGCTTTGCATAGTCACCATCCTAACAATTAAAATTTACACTTTAGGTGAGAGTTGGGGTCATGCCGCGACGCAGAGGCTCATCCTGCATTGGGAGGGACTGAGAAGGTAAACAGACACTTTTAATTTACTAATTGTGTGGGAAGGTGTTTATTGTGGCTTTTTTAGTCTTTTAGTCCATTCAACCTGACACAGCAAAATGTTGCTATAGAAAATAAAAAAAGCAGCCAACATCTGTGGTGTTCTCAGCCAAATGTGTATTCGAGAGAGAGAGAGAGAGAGAGAGAGAGAGAGCGAGAGAGAGAGAGAGCGAGAGAGCGAGAGTATGTTGCATAAACTCTTTACCCTTCACCTCCGTGGGTGATGGAATGAATCACTTTGAACAAGTAGCTTGCTTTGCCTTTTGTAGCCAGACCTTATTCATAATGCATCCTGCATACCTGCCAGTCTATTACTTTGTAGCAGCAGGCAGCCGAGAGCCACAGAGAGCATCTCCATCTTGCTCTCTTGTCTCTTTCTATAAAGTTGAAGGTCTTCCCTCTGACTGTACAGTTCAGCCTCCCTGCATTTGAATAGCTGCAGACCCTCTTGCTTTTTAAACCCAGCAGACAAGGTCAGAGTGGAAGAGAATGTGCATTGTGCTATGATATAACAAGTAATTTTATGGTTTTCTCACCTGTCCACTTTGTGCTTAGGCTTGCCTCCCTGTACAAGTCCCCAAGTCAAATGGAGGCCACAATTCAATATCAAATTACAGTAAGTTTAATAGTAACAGAAACATTAGTAACAGTGGCGAATATATTATATATTTATATATGTATATATATTTGGGGTGTAACGGTACATGTATTCGCCCCGAACCGCACGGTACGGACGACACGGTTCATTTTATGCAGTCACAGGTGATCCACACTCCAGTCCAGAAGGGGGCGCGTGCTGTAATGCAACGCTGTTTGCTATTCACCACAAAAGAAGAACAGACAATTTTGGCTGCGTTCCATTCCAAATTTTTATGCCCTTCACTCGCTAACTTCCCTCAAACTGTGGACTTGGATGTGCGTCATTGCTCACATTTCATGAGTGCCCTCTACTGTCCATATAAACGTCCCTTGTCCACTTCACGAAGTGGAGCGCACTTAAAAATTGCGGCAGGGATTCCCCCGAGGGGAAGTGCTTGGGGAAGTTCGCGAATGTGTCTAAAATTGGAGTGGAAAGCAGCCCTAGATATGCGTGTAATCTCTCAACCAGTTTTAACCATGGAAAAACATCAATAAAGCAGCTTGAGAATAATATCTCATGTAGCATTACACTTACCTCAGGCAAGTCATTTAGTGTCCACGGCATGTTAGTTCACTGAAGTAATTAACTCTAGAAGGGAGCATTTCACTAAATATATGCACTATTGTAGCTTACATATTTATTATATTTACTTACCTGTTACTTTATCTGTTAGTCATAATTATTTTATATATGTTTTAAAAAATTGTCATGAAAACACTGATTATTGATTATTATATCTAAAAATAAATAGCAACTGAATGTAATAGTTTGTGCAAGAAAGGGCTCCCTGAACATAGTTTACAGCATTAGTAGAGATAAAAAAAAATGTATCCTTAAAAAAAATGTTAGTTATAATTGAATTTATTTAAAGAGACACAATTTGTTCAATAAATCACTGTTTAATAAAAAAAAGAAGCAATTGTATGTTTTGTTTTCTCCCCCCTGCTGTACCGAACCTGTACAGAACCATGACTTCAATACCGAAGTACGTACCGAACCGTCATGTTTGTGTACCGTTACACCCCTAAAATATATATATATATATCATTGTCTTTCTACTATATATGATCTCACCCAGGTCCAGGGTTTCAGGGATGCACCAGATGAACCCAGACACACAGATTCATCTGCAGTCTCATCTCCTTCAGGAAACTACAGCAAACGCCCTCGACTGGAGAATCTGTCTTGAGGATCTGTCAGGAATGTACAGATATTTATATATGTATATAAAATGTATGTAAATAATAATAATTAGTTGTTAATATAATAAAATATAGTATATTGATTGTTGGCCTTTAGTTATTTGTGTTATTGTGGTATTAGTGGCATTAGTGGCTCACCGATATAAATTTCCCACCAGACAATCAGACAGTGTTACAATTCAGAAGAAAATAATGAAAATGTAAAACTATTCCAAAGTTTTCCAACCTAAATTGGATGACGGACCAGATTACAGGCCATATATTTATCAAAATATGAAAAGCTATTCTTGCCATTTATTATTCCCCACCACTTTTCCCAGTTAATCTCCTGTCCATAATATATGCAAAACTGTTTTTCTGCAGCCTCAAGTGCTAGTGATTAGTCAAACTAATTGACAATCACCAGTCGTTAATCTTGTCGCTTACATTGCATGAGCCAAAACTTTGTGCCATAATATGCAATTAACTAAATTTGTAACAGTGTATTGAATAATTTGGCTCTAATGAACCCAGTGAGAAGGTGTTGTTGTGGATATGGTGTTGTACAGGTCACATCAGGATGACTTTCTGTCTTGCTTGTTGTATAAGTGACAGTATGAAGATAAAGAGTTTACTGCTCACATTCACCTCCAAGTAACAGTAATAATTTAGCCGCAGATTGTTCCTGTTCAATATCAGTATATCATCCAGGTTCAGCTCACTCCCAGTATGTATGTGTAAGGTTCATCACTTTAATTGAATTGTACACTGGGAAGCCAGCGTTACATCAGCACAAAGATAAATTATGAGCACTTCACCTCATATTTCCTTGGCTGGCAATGGATAGTTTAGACATCCTGCAAAAGAATTGACTTAAACGCTTTATGCTTATGTGGACAGAAGATAACATTGTGTTCTTGATGTTTTTAACCTCCATGTTAGACACATGGAAAGATCATGAATGAAAAACTGCCTGAGACAGAGTGCTGGACTAATAGGATTACATCATTTGTCAGGGCTGGTTTAAGACGAGTGACTGTTCAGTTGTGTCCTATCAGGCACTTGACCTCAGGCTTTCTCAGGTGAGGAAGGCATGCTGGGTAATATTCCTACACTGCTGTGTAACTGTCATCCTGGGTCACTGCATCAGACATCCCCTTACCTTAAGACTTATCATTTTGAAGTTGAATATGTCAGGTTACTAGCTGACTATGAATGCATTTTCAGATTGCTGTATACAGGCAAGGCTACACTTTGTTGTCCTTTACAAATATGCACCATGGTAACCAATTTTAAAATAGCCAGTTGCAGTCATTACTCACTATAAAATATATCAAAATGTTCTGTCATTTTCGTTACCTAGCAATAGCTGTGCCAACTGTGATTTTTTTTTGCAGAAATTCTGATTACCCTACATTTTTTTAAAAAAGGTTAATACGGAGTTTGATGTTATCTGGCAACCCCTAGACTATAAATATGGGATTGATAGCTGTTGTTGTCTAATATATTTTGTGTGAATATATATATATAGGTCTATATATCCTATGTTGAACTAACAATACAAGTTGTAAATGGAATATCCTTTAAACTGGTAAGAGGCTTCTAGATTACTGTCATATTAATGTTTAGATGTTAATAATAGTATCTGGCAACCCGCAGTTATATGGGATCTTCCAATAGAGGGTATGCATAGACGTCACTTTCCCGCCGGAACGCGCTCCCTCAGCTGGACTGAGTGGCAAAAGAACCTGCTGCATGAATGGATTTAATAGAGGAAACTGCGAAAACACGAGTAAGAAAACTATTACACTAAAGGTTGGACTCGAAATTGTTCCTTATGACATGTCAAAGAAACCTAATCCATGGATATTGGCATGCAGCCAGTGTTTCCTGACATTTATATGTGCCTGATTTTGAAGCTGGGGAAATACATAAAGCAAATCTGCCTGTGAACACTTTATATAAATACATTATTTAATCCAACATTTTGACACAAAATGATAACTGCAAAACATGTTTCTTTGCCTGGAGTCAAGCTGTTTTCTGTGAATTGCAGCGACCTATTTGCTTTTTTTCAGTGGCTTTCAGCAGTCTGTAAATCTCAGATTTTGTGTCAAAGCTATTTGTACAGTCAGTCGCAAAGCTCTTTCCCGTTTTGGATGTGTTTGTGTGTTTTTTGCGGCATTCACGCTGAAAACCAATGCTGTCACTCAAGTCTTTTTCCACTCAGTGGGCGTAACCGCAGTCATAACGGTCAACGGTGACGTCACATGCATAAGGATTTTCTGTCATTTAGTTTCTCATTAGCTGTAAGTTGTCTATAATATTCTGTGTGAAAATATTTACACTAGTACATTTTTGAAAGGGTTAATTGTTTAATATGACCTAACCCCCGGTTGAACTAACAATACATCCTCTAAAAACAAAGTAATTATAGGATATCTTTCAAACCCCGTTTTGATATTTTTCTGCCATATAAATGTTTAAGGGTTAATAATAATATCTGGCAACCTGCAGCTGAACTAACAATGCCTGGGAGCAGAACAGTTAATTCCCAGCGATGATGTGAAATCTACAACGGTTGTTATTTTTAGCTTAAGCTCTGATGTCCTATATACACGCACAGCGAGCATCACTTATCGAGTTTTCCCACTCATAAACATTCTCTCTGAGAGCTCTGTCGAAGTAAGCCTCAGCCGCTTCGATTAAACGATTAAATAACTGTTTCGCACGGCGTCTGAATCTCAGTCTCACAATAGATTAGGCTACTAGTATAGTAGCCTATTAGATTTTAATAATAGCCTAATGCGCATCAAATTTATGAGGGCTAGCAAACAGCCCTCGTGTTGACAGTTTTAAATGTATTTATATTGGTGCCATAAAGAAAATGAATATAGGCCTATTAGGCTACGTAATTGGACAATTATTTCAACTGACATGAAATAGGTTATAATCCGTCTAAATTGTGTTTATTTGCGAGATAACGTTGACAATGACTCGAAGGTGTGACAAATGAGGACAATGCACACAAAACCAAATCCAGAATGAACTGATTACGTCACAAGCTTTTGTGCTCGGCCGACGTCATACTTTCAAGCAGCTACGAAACTGATGTGGCTAAAAAAGGTTGGCTTAGCGCGCGCATCACGGATTTGCGTCTACTGGAAAGTTATTTATACCAAAATTGATATTCTCACACTATCAGTGTTTTAAATATAGCCCGGCACGTGCATACCCTTGGCACTCCTGGTGAAGTGCGTTATTTATGTCTGTTTTTTTGTTTGTTCCCCCCCCCCCCCCCCCCCCTCAATGCACACATCCTGTTTTAGTATAGAACACAGAACGTGCAAAAATGCCTAGATTACATGAAATGTAAAAAAAAAAGTACATTTAGCACGAAAATATGAATAGGCTACCTATTCATATTATTTGCATTATTAATGTTCTAATTAATTACGTTTTTTAAAATCCAAAATGTATAAAAAGAACTAATTAAAATTCATATTTAAGGTATAAAAACTTGGTTTAAAGCATTTGATATGCAAAATAATGAAACCACATATGTTTGTATGGTCAGTCAGTACTGGAATAGTAACAGCCTACCTTTTTAAACCGTTTAATGTCAAAATTGTTTCCAGTTACGTGGGAACATGTATTTTGCTCCTCGGATGTCCAAATAAAACAAACTGCTTGCCTTTTCTAAAAGTGTATATTTTTGTTTTTTTATTTATTTGTAAGCTAACTGGCAGTAAACTACAGTCTCTGGTGTTTCCACTGGTCACAAATGCCACATTCAAATATTATATGCCCCAAACATTATAAGCGTACCTGTATTATGCCATGTTTCTTCCTTTTATGGCACTTTGACACATCTTTCAGAGGAGCCAACTGGAATGAAACCGCTCGGGTCACGTGATTCACGTTACGTAAATAAAACGTTAAATCTAAAATACTTAAACAATTTAGACCCTTTAATGTAAAAGTTCATTTTCGTCACAAATATGGAATTAAATTGGTTAATGAAAAGGTTAATTCGCCCCCCTCATCTCCATTATACCCCGCCCCTTGTGGCGTCATGTCGGTCTGTTGTGTGACTCCCTCTCTATTCATGCGCGCGTGCCCTCCCCAACTCGCGCGACTACAGAGTCGCTTCAGCCTCTGATTCAAAGTAGTGTAGACTTCTTGCCCGGCTCCAGCTGTCTCTGGTCTATCCAGGAATGAGAAGCGATGGCCGGCTCTGCCAACGAGGAGAAAACCTACAAGAGGTTCTTGGAGCTCTTCCTGCGGGAGATGAGGCCACCTCTCCAAGAGGACGTACCTCTACCTATGCGCCCCTTGTCGGACCTCATCTCGGAGGACGAAGTGGAAGGGGAATGCCTCGACCTGTGTCTCCAGCACCTGTGTAAATAGTTAAGTACCGATGCGCCGTCTCGCTTCATTTCTTCACTTACTATGCGTATGTTGAGTTTACAACATTAGAGAGCGTAAGAATAAATATAGGAGGACGAAGGACAAAAGGAAACTAATTTCTGGTCCCGTGCTCAAATTGCATAGAAGTAACCTGCACAGTTATTGTGTGTGTGTGTGTGTGTGTGTGGACGAGTAGCGCAGAAATATTCATCACTCTTAATAACTGAAGCACAGTGTCGGATGTTATTACTGTAGAGAACTTTACAGTTTCACACTGTTCTAGATCTGAATGTTTCGTAGGTAAAGTTTTAGTCTGGCCACATTAAAATGAGCTTTTCCAAACTGTCATAGTTCATGCGTCAGGCTACTATATGTTTACAGGTGTGTCAGTAATTTTAAGAGTATTAATAATTGTTATTATTATATTGTCAGATTTTAATATATAATTATTGATATTATAACAATGATATCAATAACAGATATATAGGGAAAAGTATGACAGCTGTTAAAGTCATTCTGATATGAAAATACTTTTTTTTTTTTAAATGTATTTTATGCGTTCATACTATAGTACAAATGCAAGCAGATATTTTTCTGAATAGGCTACACCCTCCATTCTCCAGTGACCCCCTTTACTCATGTCTTTAATGCTTTGAAGGGGTACGAGCACCCTGTATTCTCCGTATTTTGCGTAGGGCTCCGTCATAATCATTTTGACGGTACCCTTTTCATTTTGATCAGTTGTTAACGATATTCATCTGAGATGATCGCACACTTATCAGTTTGTAATCTGAGTAAGCATACAGCATCCATGTCGCCAGTATCAAGCGCTGGACGACGAGATAACTGAGCATGACTGGGTTTGATTCCATGCATGTCTCATGCAACACGGTTACCTTTTTCTCTCAAGATGTCGGCAGTTGTGTGCGCCATCGCCATATGCCGAGACACACCTGTCTACATCTTCATATACATTTAAACATGAACAGCCTAGTGTAGTGTAGCGAGCAGTATGATATCGCGGTGTTTTGAATTCTGGGCGAGAACTGTGGGAAGGGGTTACGTTTGATAAACTACGTCATTGGCTTGCTATAAATAGCCCATTCAAACCCGGCAGAACCTTTATGAGCATGAAATACTCATACACATCTAATGGATCTGGAGCTAAATGAGTGCGCAAATGCCCAGATAGTGCACATTTCCTGAGTCAGGTGTTTTCAACTGTGCTATATTGATTTATTTTTAGTTTCACGTTTCATATTTAGGCTATCTGCATCCATTTTGTGGCTATAATGTAGTATATTTTATATATATAGCACAAGGTTCCTTTTTTGGCTTGTGAGTTGTAGATTATTTCATGGCCATAACCATCTTGTAATCAAGATTATTCTGAATTTTATTAGACATTGATTATAAGTAGAATATTCTGAATATTATTTGACATTGATTCTATTAATATTCTAAGAAATATTAGACTGATTATAATTTGAATGGTCTGAATATTATTAGACATAGATTATAATCGGAATACTCTGAATATTATTGGAGGTTGGTTATGATCTAAATATTCAGAATCTTATTCGACATTGATAATAAGAATATTCTGAGAATTACTAGACATTGATTATTATTTAAATAGCCTGAATATTAATCAACATTGATTATTATCTGAGTTTTCTGAATATTATTGGACATTGGTTTTAATCTGAATATTATTAGAGATGGATTAAAATCTGTATATTATTAGGCATTGATTATAATTTAAATATTATATAATTTGACATTGATAATAAGAATGTTTTTAATGTTATCAGACATCATTTGTAATCTGTGTGTTATCAGACAAGGAATAAAATGTGACTATTCAGATTAGTTGTCAAATCAATATGGAATTTTCTATTACTGATTCCTAAAAATTTGACCTTTGACCTCCCACAAAGAGGTTATTGTTTTCTGTGAATTTGAATTTCATTCAGATGTCAGCAGCAGGTTGCCATGACCTGCTGTGGAGAATCTCTTTTGCTCTCGCACAAACAAACACACAAATACAGTCTTTCTGGGGAATCACAGAGCTATTTAGTATTTACACATTCAGATTTTTACAGCGCTCAATGCAGCAATGTCTGTTTGCATACTCAGATGTCAGTGTTTATTTTAGGTTACTGACCCTGACTAATATCTGATCCTCAGGAGAGTGTTATATGGTCATTTTGCCTGAGGTTGATGGGTGTTTACCGTTTTTCTGACAGGGAGCTAAGCTGAATGACCTTAACTTGACATAGATTGATTTAACCATTTGGCACTGGAATGCATAATTTTTTTATAGTCAGAGTGGTTTATATGCATTTATTTCAAATCTAAACATGGATTTATATCCCTAAATAATGTATCTTCTTCCATTTAGCCACATAAGTTTATCTAGGCTTGCTCACCTCACATACTTCAGGACTGAAGCTTCTGCCTGTGTGGTGATTCAGCTGAATGTGTGATTATTTTGTCGCTGGGTTGAAGATCTAATAATAGTCGTGAGAGAAAAGTGGAGATCCCCTTTGTTCTGTTCCCTCTAGAGTGCAGGGACAGGGTGACTGTGTGTGTATGTGTGAAAAGGAGAAGTAGGGGAAGAAGAGAAGCAAAAATTGGTAGGGGGAGGTCGGTGACAGCACGGTGAATAAGCTTCGTTACAAATCCAGTGCTCTAAATGATGGTGACAACCCACCAGTGGCGTGACATGTCTGACTGGGGAAGAATGCAGGGTATCATTTAATAAGAGCCAATCAATAGAGAAACAGTGACTCAGACAGACCTCTGCACATAAGTATATCATCACGGCATTTCTTATTTTAATACATCGTGATGAGCTGTTGGGGTCCTCAATGCTGTATGATTTGTATGATTTATGTTAACGATGGCAATGGTTTAGCTTGTGTTTTTACTTTTTTTGTGCTTTTTACTTTCTTGATGGTCCAGTATTGTAATATAGTGTTCCTCCACTGGTTTTGCTTCAGCACCCAGATTTTATGTTGTACATAATGTAGGCAGTTTTATTATTATTTTTTTATTTTTTATTATTTTATTTTATTTTATTTTATTACAACCACTCCATGTTGGCATTCTAACTGACATGAATGTCAAAATTGTTTTATTATTTTATTTTTGTTTTATTTTATTTTACTTTATTTTATTTATTTTATGTTTATTTAATTTATTTTGCAGCCATTCCATGTTGGCATTCTAACTGACATGAATGTCAATTTTATTTTATTTTATTTTATCTTTGCAACTGCTTCATGTTAGTATTCTAATTGACATGAATCACAATTTTATTATTTTATTTTATTTTATTTTATTTTATTTTATTTTATTTTATTTTATTTTATTTTATATTTTATTTTATTTTATTTTATTTTACAACCACTCCATGTTGGCATTCTAACTGACATGAATGTCAAAATTGTTTTATTATTTTATTTTATTTTTGTTTTATTTTACTTTATTTTATTTATTTTATGTTTATTTAATTTATTTTGCAACCACTCCATGTTGACATTCTAACTGACATGAATGTCAGTTTTATTTTATTTTATCTTTGCCACTCCTTCATGTTAGTATTCTAATTGACATGAATGTCTATTTTATTTTATTTTATTTTATTTTATTTTATTTTATTTTATTTTATTTTATTTTATTTTATTTTATTTTATTTTATTTTATTTTATTATTTCCTTGAATCTGAATGGTGAAATTCATAATCCTAGTATTTTAAGTAATATTAAGCGTTTTTATGTTAATGATCTCTCTCTAAATTCAAAATCAAGTCGAACAGGAATACCCATTCTATTTTGGTTGACAGTAAACCTTAAGTGATGTTATCTAGCACAGTCTGGTTTAGTTCTGGTAAATGGGGATGTGTGGCAAATGTGTGGCTAAAAATGGAGGTTGGGAGGGAGGTTGTTTCCTCCTCCTGTGGTGAGCAGGCCCTCCAAGCCCATGGGGAGTCCTGATAGACACTAATGGATAGAGGAACGCTCTCTAAAGCTCATTAAACCCCCGTCTCTCGCAGCTGTAAACCACACACATACAGAGGTACACAAAACTCACACATAACATGCGTGCCCACGCACAAAAGACATGCAACACATCAACACACACAGAGCCCAAGGGAGCGCCTATGGTGATGAAAAAAATGGCACACTACACCACACAGCTGTGTCATGATAGAATCAATGATTGAGGAAATATCTGTTGCAGAGGGAAGGATTTGCATGTTGTAGCATCATATGCGGTGTTCACTCATCTGTGATGGCAGGAGTTTCCCTTTATGTCGAGTGTAGATCGGGTTTTGGGTTTTTGATGATTTAGGATTGGATATTTTGAAGAATAGAAGGTTTTAAATTTAAAAATGTAATTACATTGTATTTTTTAGGGATATACACACAAATGTGATCATAAACCACATTATAATATGGGATAATCTAGTTTCTAGAATTGAAAAATGTTAATTTACAAATATTCTGTTCAGTACAACTTATTTTTGGCTGAACTGTCCTTTTAAACTGTTGTCCTCTCATGGATTCTTCATGTTTGATCAGCATCACAGACAACTTGTCCTCTGATGTCTGATCATGACAACATTGATCCGACAATTAAGCAAAACAAATAGATGTGTCTCAGAGTATTGTTTGCATTAGAGCAGACAATGTATCTGTGGCCAGGTGTTGTCTAGATGAAAGGATGCTATTTTTCATCTGGGTCAGTGTGGCCATGGGCGCCCTTGGCATGGCATTAGAGTATGGTTCCTCTTCAGGCACACACTGACAGCAGCTGCGTTTCAGATGATCGGCGTAGCCTGTTCACCCAACCCCCTCCCGTTCCGATCACATACAGACTTTCTTTTGTAGAGCTATAATCAGATTTAGATTTATTTCAGGCTCAAAACCAGTGTCTATTGTGTGCTGTCTAAAGAAATATTTGTAAAAAAAAAAAAAAAAAAAGAATTGTACAAATAAAGTCATATTTACAATTCTATAGATTATGTATTTAATTTAATTTTGATTTATTTATGTATTATTAGAACTGTCAGTCTATGTACAATTTTATTCAAAATACTTATATGATATGCTGCTTAATTAATCATATTAATCACATATTACTATTAGGGAGGCACAATATATTGCTTATCAAGAACTATTTATATATAATATATAAAATATAAAATTTATTTAAAACTTTTTTTTAATTTATCTGTATCGGTTGATATTGAATATTTAATTGTTCATGCTCATTTCACCTATTTTTACATTGATATTAAAGCTAACACTCACTTAAAGTTAATCTTTAAAAATGCTAATAATAACATTGTAAAATAAAGCTTTAAAATGTTGTGATGCCTAAATTCACTTAGGCACTTTAAAATGATTGATTTTATTTTTATTTTTAATTTAATAAGTAATCGACATTTATAAGTAAATTAAATTTATTCAGACAAAATAGAATTGAGTTGTAATACTGGGCACTGATAATTCAGTTTTAACTAGAAAATAATAATCAGTCATGACTAGAAAATAATTACTTGCTTATTGGTTTATTTAATTACTAATTACAAATAATTACTTGCTTGTTGCTTATTTTAACACATTCATTAGGGGTGTAAAGGTTCTCGTTAAAAAATCGAACCGTACCGTTCTCAACCCATGGTTCAGCACACACTTGCACCGCGGTTCATCCTAAATCTGACGACGCATCTATAATATGGTTTGTTGAAAATAATAATAATGTTGAGTTCGGCTAATGTATGTTTCTGTCGATGGATACGCATTCTGGCTTCCCAATACATTACAAGAGCAATGACCAAAAAACATGGACAGAACAGTCGCGAGGACCATATGCTCGAACATGACCAGTCATTTACGCCGTCATCACCTGGGTGCACGGGTGAGACTTGAACAGCACACATTGCTGTCTGTGTTTAAACTAAACTAATTTAAGCCTGGCCAATTTAAACATTCAAGAGCCAGAAGACGCAAAAAAAAAAAGACGCGCATGGAAAACCGCGTCTCAGACAGCGCGCATATATTGCATTCTCTTTCAAGTCTTGCGCTTGAGCAGACAAATTCACACAAACATTTATGCCAACATGCCCGTTTTGGTAAGTATCCTAGGAAACATAGTAGGTTGGTATGTCTTAAGTGAACGTAAACAGTTGAGAAAGACAATGCATGTGTACAGTGTCAGTATGTTAAATCTGTGCATTATGTCTTAAAGGGACAGCAGCCTAATATTCCTGCTGTCTGTGTTTTTAATGTTAATCAAACAACAAAAGACAAGGAAATCACTCACTGTTCTTGACGGAATAGCTTTTGTAATTTTAATAGTGATTAATCTTTATTTAATTTATACAGTGAAGATTATTTACAATGTTATTTTACATATGATTACTTTATTTAATTTTTGTACCTGAAAACTACTGTTAGATACCTAAATAACCTGAAAAGCACTGTTTGACGATGATGCATTTTATTTATATTGCGCTTTTCCCAAACCCAAAGCGCTAAAAAATTTTATTTATTTGTGCTTTTGCTTGTAGTTTGATTATTTGTTGTTATTTTCTTTATTTTTATTTGACAGTAGTCCTTTTTTCCTTGAACATAGCACATACCGAACCGTACTGAAACCGTGACCCTAAAACCATGATAAAAACCGAACCATGAGTATTGTAATTCGAACCATTACACCCCTAATATTTATTTAGGTTTGCAGATTGACATCAGCATTTTTAGGACTCTGTCATGTTTAAAATAGTTCAAAAACAAAATGGTTGCACACTTTTTGATCAGTAATGCAAGAATCCCGTTAAATGCATTTGCCAAGCAAAGTATGTAGAGTACCTTTGCATGCTCTGAAGTGCTCAGAATACCATCAGATCCTTGCAACGTTTTAAACCCCTGCGGCTCTCCTATTCCCAGTAATTGAATTTCATTTTCTGAGTTATAGCTTGCAGCTGAAACCACAAAACACAGTGAGGAATATTTGATCAATAAATCAATCCAGCTCATTGCCTCCCCTAGGCCTCTATGACTTTGTGTTCATCTCCACTGTGATCAGACCTGACAGTTAAGAGAAGCGAGTGTGGCTCCCCTCAGCTTGTTTTCATTACAGCTGACGGCAGAATGAACTGGCCTCTGCTTCGACAGTCTATATGGACAAATTTAGAACTGCACTGGGACAAACAAGGCTGACAGCAGTGGCCAATAAGAGAGAGAGAGGGAGAGAGAAGCTCCTCAAGGATTCACAAGTCATTACTTATAAACCACCACTGGCATCCATATCCGTTATTTGCACTTCCGTGAATGATGTTTTCTGGGCCAGATATTAATTAGGACTCGGCTTAAGGTCTTCTCTCTTTTTCATTTTTCTCTAAATGTGCCTCTTGGGAGGTCAGGAGTGGATAAGAGAGAGCCAAAGACCAGATTGTCTTGTCTTTTTTTCACTGTTCAGAGATCAGGGTGCTTTATCTCAAAGGAGACAGTGTACGAATGTGCCAGAGATGTCCATCTGCATGTGTATATAAATGAAAAATTAAAAAATAGCACAAGAACATGTCTTGTATGAACACAATTGAAGTATTCAATTAATTCATTTTGTTTAAATTTTTTTGTTTACATAAAATTGTAAGCTATAAGCATTTTGAGCACGAAAGATACCATGGACTTGTTTCAAAGTCAACATGAAATTTCAGTCTTTTTATAATTTAACAATAAAAAATTTGACTTCATCCAACATTTCACCTCCTCAAGGCAATTCAGCAAAGAATTTTCAGCTGCATTATTTCCTGCTTTGAAAGGCAGGTACAACTGCATGTCATCAGCATAATTATGATATGAATTGCCAAATTTATTAAATATAGAGCCCAGTGGAATCATGTATAGAGAAAAAACGGCCTTAAAAGAGAGCCCTGAGGTACCCCGTAACTTACAGGAGCTGCAGAAGAACAGTCATTCCCAATCTTTACAGTGAAAGTGTATCATCAACTTTTGTTGATCACAGAGCTTATTTTTTTTGCAATAATCAAAAGCCTGTAGAAAAATCTTATTTGGTTTTTGTTAAGTGAACCAGTGTGATGCTAACTTCCAGGTTGGCCTACAAAAATACATCATCACTGCAGCACTCTATAAGATCAGGCATATGTTTGAAGAAAGTAAATAAGATCCATTTTGGTTTCATATTGACTTTAAGTAAAAAAAGGGCATGTCATTTCACATCTGCCACTGAAATGTCATTCTGGATTGGGGTTAGTGTAATGTGCTATAATATGTGTGTTTTCTTGGATTTTTCTTGTCAACAAGCTTTTATTCATCCAACAAAAAAAAAAAAAAAGCACCTGTGCCAGGTTACGTAAACCTTGGACCACAAAAACACAAGTGCCGTTGTGCAACATTCTGCTGACCGTAGAGCTGCCAGCAGTGTCTCCCTCACAGGTCCTCCAAGGTTGCATCTTCCTGCCTGTTTTTCATTTGTTTAAAAGAGGTCCATCACCTCCTCTCAAACTGCTGGCTGGCTAATTGAATGGAAATATGATTGATTCCCCGCTTCTCTGCAGTCGCAGAGCCATTAAGCTGAGTGGGTTGGACGGAGGCTGGTTTTCATTCTGTTAGGTGCTGGCGCGCTCAGGTGTGCCGTGCAGTTCGCTGCACTTTCAAAAGGCAAAGTTCACCCTTTAAGAAGAGTAGTGTGTTTGAAATACCAAAGCTTTGAAACCCTTAATCAGGTATGGCATTTGGAAGAATCAGTGTGTTATGTTCTTTCCAATAAATTTTAAGTTTGTTAAATAGTACATTTAAGGATGTGCAATGGTCAACTAGCTGTCTGACAAATGACTAGTTGTTTAGTGACATATAGGCCTAGATTTTTTTCTGTTTTATAATATACATATGGTTTGAATAGTGTGCTGATATTAACTGAAAAACTTTCAGAAAAGTCTAAAGGTGGATAATATATATCAGCAGCTTGCATATATTATCTTATTATTTATTTTGAATGTATTGCTATTGACCAATAAAGAATGTTTAATTGTTTCTGCCATTTTGCCATCATATAGCACTAAGGTACACCAGTGATCTCAAGCTGACTAGCTGAAGATGTTACTCTAGCTATACGCATTAATAGACATTAATAGACAGTACTTCCTTGAAAATAAATTCCAGCTCAGTGCTACAACAACTATAATGAAATAATAAAATTACCCTTCACAATAGATAATGCTTTACAATGAACTCTGTTAGAGAGCTACATATGGCAATTTATCTGTTCAAAAAATACCTTGCTCACCTGTTGAGTAATAAAAATGCCATCTTGCTTTTACAACATTTCAAATCCCTCAGTTCTCGCAATCTCCAAAATAACAAGCCAATGTTGATTCTTGTTTTATTACGAGCTGTCGCATTCTCTTTTTGCCAGCTCTCCTCTATTCTGTGTTTTTTAGAAAGGGTGGTTCTCCGGTTTGAGATTTAGTGTGTCAACCTTTCTCGCTCATTGTGACAACTAACCTATGCCACTTCCACACCATACACACATCAAAGTAGCCAGAGCAACTTTTCTCTATTTACAGATATGACGTATATACACAATTTCACCCGAGAACTATCCTGTCTGGTCTAAAATATAAACACTTATAATAGGCTTATGATAGTGAATGTGGGTAAGACAGAAACATGTTTTGGAAGAATTGATGATGTTAAACAAAATTTTACTAATTTTGAACAAAAAATGTGAAAGTGATGTGAAGGCAAAGTAACCCATACTCAGAATTTAACCCATCCAGTTAGTGCACACACATTAGGAGTAGTGAGTAGTGAACACACACCCGGAGCAGTGGGCAGCCATTTTGCTGTGTCGCCTGGGGAGCGATTGGGGGTTTGGTGCCTTGCTCAAGGGCACCTCAGTCACCCTCAGCACCTGCAACCTTCAGGTTACCAGCCTGACTGTCTAACCATTAGGCCACGACTGCCTGAATTAAGTTTTACCACATGGAACTCGAACCCACAATCTCTGGGTCAGGTGCCTGTCACTCACCTTGTTGCACCACTGGGAAGATGAAAATTGCACTGCATGTTATAATTAATAAGTTCAGATCAGATCATTCTCAGAAAGAAGCAATGTCTGCAACCGATGCAATTTCAGTGGCATATCGGCTTTAGCAGGAAAAGGGCGATATAACAAACCGATGGTTTATAAATTAACTGTGTGAAGGCACTGAGCTGTATAATGACTGTTGCGTAATCCCAGCGCTGCTGTCTGCGCTTTAAAGTTAATCAAATTATACAGATCACACACTATTCTTGACTAATTTACTTTTGTAACCATCATAAGTGGAGTGGACCCCATCCGAATGATGACCAAAACTTTACTGATGTTTTATTAAGTGTATTGCACCTGTTTTCACTCCAAATAAATCACCACAAAAGCTAAACATTACAGAGCACAAGAAGTGTGCATTAAACTCTCTGTTTCCATTGCATTATCATCAACATACAATGAATTACTCAAAACACTAACAGTTAACAAATACATACAGATCTTATGCCTTTTCGGGGGATGCTTAATAAACGGACAAACTTTAAATCTGCAAAATAACTCTGAAGAACTTTGTGCACTCCTTGTCAGTCCGTAGACTAGAGCACCTGTCAAAATAAGAGTCCCGCCTTAGTAAAAGAGAGAGTGCAGATCTCATACATATTTAAACTTACAAAAAATATTAAAATGTATACAAAAACAAATTAGAAGATTAATCACAAAGTCTGTTACAATAAAGAAGGATTAATATGTATTTCATTTATACAGTGAGGAATATGCAGTGCTATTTTACATTTGTTTACTTTATTTCTGTACCTGAAAACTATTAAACCTACCTAAAAAGCACTGTTTATTTCATGTATCTTTGTTCTGTTTTATTTATGTTGGCCTGCTGAATGTTAAATGGATCCAATCCATGTTCATTAAAAATGATTTGATGATGCAGCAATAAACCTGCTAGTATATTTTAATGCAGGTGTTTTTGATCTTTGCTTATTTAAAACATGATCAAAATACTATCTATTTTGATGACAACATTTCAAATAAGAGAGGAAGTGACAAATATTGGTATCAGCCAATAATTGTTTGGTAAAATCGGTATCGGCCCCAAAAAATCATATCCTCTCGCCTCTTTCTCTCTTCCACTTTCTCATCCTTCCTCGCTATATTGTGCTGACCAGTCCTGAGCAGGGCTCTCCTGGGATGGAAAACTACTTGCTGTGGTAATCCCTTAATCATCAGGCTGTGCTGGGATTACTAAGGGCTGCCCCAGCACTGCGGCTCTTGCCCTTCCACCAGTGTCACCAGACCAGTGCAGTGGCCTTCTCAACACCATTCATAGCGCAGGGTCCCCACTGCACCCCTTGGTCTTACTTCAGATCAGGTTCTGCAATAAAGAGCCTAGTTTATTCAGCCCGTCAGCTGAGACACTGTTCATTGAACGCTCCCTTAAGATCTACAGGGTCTGGATTTCCCATTGCAATATCGTTGAGGTCAAAAGTGGTAGAGTCATGCACACAACGTCCAGATTAGTGCTAGTCATTAGCAGATGCTTCTCTGTTAAATGAGCCACTCAAGGCTGTCTGTTACAGTGATTTTTACAATGGATGATGTTAGAGACTGTGCAGAGGATTAAACTTGATATAGGACAAATTACATAATATTATATAGTTTGTAGTTTATATTTATAATTTATAGTTAAATAATTTGATAATTAGAAAAAGTAGCAACACACAAAAGCATTTTTAATTGACAGAACTAACAGAATTAGCCAGATTTATTTTCAGTAAGATTTATTTTATTTCCTTTTGTTTTCTCAAACAAAGAGCCTGAAAGCCTCTTTTGAGAGCTTTATGCGTGTATATGCATGTTAGTAATCAACATTAAAATCCAAATCTCATTAAAATCCCAAAATATAAAACTTTAAATTTAGATGTGTTTTTTAAGCTCTGAATTTTCTGTTAAAGTAGATGAGGCGTGAAAAGTAGATGAAAAGTAAATGTAGGTTATCAGTATTATTTTAGTATTATTATTATTATATATAGTATTTAAGAATATTTTGAATTAGCTTTTACATTTTATTTTTATTTTTACATTTTCAGTTTTTGTTTAAATTTTAGTTTAGGTTTTAGTTATTTTGTTATGTGCTTTTGTCATTTTATTAGTTTTTTTTAGCTTTTAGTTTTAATAATTTTCAAGTTGAAGTACTTTTATTTCAGTTAGTTGCAAAAAGTAACATGTCTAATTTTTAAGTTTTTTTGAGGTCTTCATCTAATCTTTTATTTTACTTTATTTATAATTTTTGGTTTTGCTTAAACTTTAACTTATGTAAAGAATGTTGAAGGAGTTTGTTTTGTGCTGTGATGCAGTCTTAAAATTGCTTTTTTAAATGCCTCTTTGTCAATCAGAATGCCAAAAACTGTAGGCACATTTAATCTCTCTTAATCCTGACACTTGATGTCTCCAATCTGGCTCTGAAAAATTAGTTTCTCTCTTCTTTTCTTTTTTCTGCCCTGCCTTTTTCCTCTTTTGCCTTCCCTTCTCTCTTGTAGTTGCAATTTTTCCTCCAGCTGTTTTACTTCAGGTTTTGTCCAGACCTGCAAACACTTATGTTAGTTGTTATCGAGTTTCGTCGTTTTGTGGCGGTATTGTTGCAGTATTTTTTTGAACATGTTCGCACCAAATCTGAAATATCATACATCAATGATAAGTTGTTTTTTTTTTTTACAAAGCTAGATAAATTATTTGTCTAAATGTCAAATAATTCAGTTGTGTTTTCAACATTTTTCCAAGCAAGTTTTCCAAGAGTAGCTTTGATGCAACATGTTTTGTATGCATCTGTGCTGTTTAATTGGATCAGAAGTTTATGGTTTTGCTGGTTAGCATAGTCCTGACCTCTTTGGTGTGAACTTTGTGACCGGGGAGCTCTAGATGAAATGCACCTGTTGTCCTGTAATACTTAGTAATGGTGGTGGCGAGTCGCTATAAGTTAAACCTCATTTTGTTGAGTCTGTATATGGATCACCGCCCTGAGAAAAGTGTGCTGGTTTCATTAAGCAACCTCTGAAGGTGACCTTGTAGAGGACAGGGAAACTGGACTAGCTGGAGTGGATGACCCAATACAGTGTGCTTGTGTGTGTGTGTGTGTATGTGTATCCTCTCCCTTGATCATTACTTTCTACCTATAGTCCCTGGGCTGTGGAACTGGGGCTGTGTGGAGGCAGAGCAGTAAAGTGACCTACATTACATTACATTCCCTGGATCTGGAGCTCTTCAGCTCACAGACACACCATATTCATGTTGACTGTATATTTCACAATGTTTTTTGGTTCACATCACATTTACAGCTCAATTTGACACATGTACACCTTAAATGGATAGTTCTCCCAAAAATTAAGATTCATTAATGGAACATAAAAGAAGATATTTTGAAGAACCAAACAGTTATGGTTAACATTGACCTCAACTGTATAGACTAAAAGCTTCACATTGAATTAAAAAAAAAATAGCAATACAATATTGATAATATATTGATGCTATTGTTGTTAAAAATACTAGAATACAAAAGTAATCTATCCTAAATATTTTACTTTTTCCATTTTAGGGCAGACTGGCTTGAAAAAAACCCCTAAATATTTGCCCTAAATATTTTTACTTAAATATTTAATTTAAAAAAAAGTGAAACCCACAATGCACCTTAAAGTCCCTCTGAAATCAAAATGTAAGTTTTTTAGTTTTTAGTATGAATATGTTAGCCTTAAGGTTATGAATAATCTGGTGTGTTCCAAAACAATGTCAAATTCACATTTAGGAGATATAAGCATTTAAAACTTTAAAGTCTCTCACTTCCGCTAAAATGGATCACGGATTTTCATGACATCACTGCAGACTTCAGCTTCTCATCAAAACTTCTGTCCAATCAAATGCTTTCTAGAATCTGAAGTCCCACCCCCTCCTACACTAAAACAGACTCTGAAGTTAGGGCTAAAATTGGTCATTTGCACAATTACTAGTTTCTATATGGTGAATGGCACATAGTGCACTATATAGAAGATAGGGAACGAATCAGACAGTGTAAATATGCTTTCCATTGATGCGAATGAAGCAAGTTTTCGCTTTAGTGTCACGTGAACCGCCGCAGCGTGAGCATTATTATTAATCATTATTATCAATGTTGAAATTGGTTGTGCTGCTTCATTTTTTTTTGTGGAAACCGTGATACTTTTTTTCAGGATTTTTTTTTAAAGAACAAAAGAACAGCATTTATTTGAAATGGAAACCTTTGTAACCTTATAATTGTCTTTACTGTCACTTTTGATCAATTTAATGTGTCTTAATAATATAATGTGTTACTTTCTGTCAAAAAAAGTACTGTTTTTGAACGTAGTGTATATATGCACGCCTAACTTTTGAATGGTAGTGTATATTTGCATTTTTGTTAGCATTGGTGTACTTACACTTGCCTATCATACTTCTGCCCTTGAAAAAAAGTCATAATGTGTATTTCTTTGCATTTCTATATTCTATCTTAAACTTCCTTTATTCGTATTTCAAATTAAAAGTGCACAGCTTTTTCATATAAACTGGATTAGATCAAATAATCACGCTCCTTGTTACCAGGCCTAGTTAACAACAGAAGCTTATAACGGAAAGATTGCAGGTTCAATCTCAAGTAGTATTGACCTAGGATCCTAGTTACAATTCTGTGCCATCACCACTGACTCTTAGAGGCACTTAACCCCAGGCTACTTCTTCATCCAGTGTTAGTCCTCAAGATGAAACAGCATCTTCTAAATGCAACCAGAACATTATTCCAGTTGTACCTTTTCAAGTGTCATAAAGTGTGACTATGGCCCCCAGTTGTTGTTGTGCTCTGTTAAGCTGCTGGTTTGTCAGTGCTGGGTTGTTTCTGTTGAATTGCAGATGCTCATACTTTATGTAGCCCCTGATTCTTGTTTTAACATTGCTGTGAAAGTCATTGATTGCAGTTTTGGGTCATGACATTGACTTAGTTCCAGTTGAGTGAATGTCAAGACCCCTGCGTGACATATTTCAGTTTCCAATGGCTGAAGTTAGAGCACATTTGCAGCTTACATGTCTCTACATCCAGCAGTCTTTAGATAGCTAATCTAATCTACAGTCGGGTTATGTAACTCTATCACATCAGTATGTTGCCATATTGTGTTTATGTATACAGCATGCTATATCCGTATAGCTCTAAGATGGTCTTCATATGGTTACTGCATCAGGATGCTGTATGCAAATGCAATAATAAGCAAAATGTTGTAAAAAGTAGAGCAGGTTCAGGTTGAACTCCTCCTTGTTGAGAAACTTTAGGACTGTTTTGACTCTCCAGGGGCTCAAATCATATTTTGGTGTCCCTGATAGCTCACTGAACATAAGAAACTTGACACAAGGCTGTTTGTTTAGAAGAATTTTTATGGATAAAAAATGAAATTGAGCAAATGTTATGTGTCAAACGCTGTTTGGACTGTAATCTTAATTTCTGTCCAGGTATGGGTCACTTATGCTTGTTGCATTTTATGCCATTTTTTGCCATTTCTGTCATATTTTACTATCTTTTGTCTGTGGAACACAAAAGAAGAGGTTTAAAATAGAAGTTAGGTTTTTGTCCATACAGTGAAAATCATTGGGGTCCAGTGTTGTTTTGGACCCCATTGACTATCATTGTATGGACAAACATAGTTGAAACATCTTCATTTGTGTTTTTACAAAAGAAAGAACAACATGATGACGGAAGTTTTATTTTTGGGAGAACTAGCCATTTACTAGAGCCAGGTAAACTATGCATTCTCTATGATGGAAGAAATTCAAAAAAGAAAAGTTTAACTTCACATCTGGGTCAGGACGTGATAGGATTTTGTGGACATCATGATCCAGTTCTGGCCCATCAAACCCACTTTAGTCAAACAGCTTAGTGTCTGCCGTTTGGTTTACTATGACAGTGGCTCCTGCCACCACTGAGAAAATCTGCATTATTGACGCCACTGGCATCTACATATTTAATACACTGGCCCCGCTATTGACTTTCCAGGCTAACGCTTCACTTGTACACAAAGCCGAGCGCCCCCGCCCCCCTGCCGAGAGACATTCTGCTGCCTGCTTGCCACCCCCTCAGACTAGAATGGCCCCCTGCGTAGTTTCAAGATTCATTGCATTGGAACAGCAGATTCATTTCAGACCAGGCCCTTGTATTGCAGTATGTGTGTGTGTTTCAGGGTCTCAGCTTGTCACCACGAAGCCCAGCGACAGATCGAATTCTGAACCAACACGTTGGACTTTCATCACTGTTCATGCATGCACAATAAGTCAGTGCAATTTCGCAGAGAAAGTAAGCTGACATTATTACCAAAAAATCCATTTGCATTTGGTTTTACTGCAAGAATATATTTTTATAATTATTCAAATGACTAAAAGTTTGGGGTTGGTATGATTTTTTTTTTTTTTTTAAATAATTAAGAATTGTGTGATATTAACTTGCAATTGCGAGTTATAAAGTCAGTATTGCGAGATATAAACTCGCAATTCTGAGAAAAAAATAAGTCTTTTTTTCCCCCTGACTTGGACTTTGTAACTCATAATTGCATGACTATATCCCGCAATTTGGAGAAAAGAAATCAGAATTGTGAGATATAAACTCTGTAAGAACAAAAGTCAGAATTGCGAGATCTAAACTCAGTAATATTAGTAAAAGCAGTAATATTATGAAATAATAAATATTCAGTTCAATTCAATATCATAATTTTTTCCTGTGATGGCAAAGGTAAATTTTCAGCAACATTACTTGAGTCTTCAGTGTCACATGATCCTTCAGAAATTATTCTAATATGCTGAAACATTTGCACTGCCTAATATATTTGTGGAAACCATGATACTTTTTTCAGCTTTCTTTGATGAATAGAAAGTTCAAAAGAACAGCATTTATTTATTAACAGAAATCTTTTGAAACATAATGTCTTTACTGTAACATTTAAACAGTTACATCCTTGCTGAATAAAAATATTAATTTCTTCATATATACATACTAGGGGTGCAACGGTTCTCGGTGAAAAAAAAAAAAAAAAAAAAAGTCGAACCGTACCGTTTTCCACTTAAGGTTGCACTTGAACGAACGCAGGTGAGACATGAACAGCGCACATTGCTATCTGTGTTTAAACTAAAATCATTTAAGCCTTGCTAATTTAAACATTCAAGAGCAAGACGCGAAAGAGAACTCGCGCGAGAAGATACAAATGTATGTGCGCTCGTCCGAAGCGCGCACGCCTTTGTCAGACAGCGTGCAAATGTGGAGTTCTCTTTCAAGTCATGCGTTTGAACGGACAAATTCACACAAAAATAATGTCAACATGCCCGTCTTGGCAAGTATCCTAACAAACATAGTCGGTTATGTCTTGAGTGTACGTATAACAGTCGAAAAAATCGTGCATTATGTCTTAAAGGGAAAGAAGCCTATTCCTGCTGTTTGTGTTTTTCATGTTAATTAAACAACAAATGACAAAGAGATCACTCACTGCTCTTGACTGAATAGCTTTTGTAACTAAATAATGATTAATCTTTATTTAATTTATACAGTGAAGATAACATGCATTTGATTATTTTATTTATTTTCTGTACCTGAAAACTTCTGTTAGACACCTGAAAAGCACTGTTTTATTTTATTTGAATCTTTGCTTTATTGTATTTGTTTGTGCTGTTGCTTGTAGTTTGATTATTTGTTCTTATTTTCTTTATTTTAATTTGACAGTAGTCCTTTTTTCCCTGAACATAGCACATACCGAACCGTACCGAAATCGTGAGCCTAAAACCATGATACATACCGAACCGTGAGCAATTTGAACCGTTGCACCCCTAATACATACATACATACATATATCGCTGATCGGCCAATGCATCACAGTTCTTCACTGACTGTTTTAGTCATAACAACCATAACAAAGTTATTTTTCTCTTTTGTCATGACTTCGTCCTCCATACTGTTTCTCCAGCCTTTTTAGCTCAGTTCTTGATGTCTTTGTGACCTCCTCGACCAGGAGAAACACTGAGGTTGAAAACCACATCACACCTGCGTTATTCTTTTTCCTGCGAATTGTACATAGTGAGTAAGACGTTTTAGACACTGAGATGGAGATGAGGCACCGTAACTTTTCATACGGCGTTTCACAACACTGACAAGGAAAAAGCACACAGTGACAGCATGGCCCTCTCCGAGTCGCAGGGAGCTATTAGCTGACTGAAGATAGTGTGCTGCGTCGGTCCGCCTCTGCAGTGGCCTTCAGTTGTCAGTGCTGGGAGAGTGTACCTCGTGAGGGCTGAGTCATAATAAGCAATGTGCTGATGAGCAGAGCCGCCCCAAAGATCCACGACTAGCCACTGTGTTCCAGTCAAATGCCTCAATGTACCCTGCTCTCTCCGCTAAAGCTCTGACTCATCAGTGAATAATCTGGACCACCGCGGGGCTTAGATTCTGACTCATCCCACTAAACCAGGGATTTTGGGGGCTTCTTAGAGTGGGATAACTATAGAGGAAAGCCTAGGCTTTGGAAGAGGAAATGGAAAGCAGTCTCTTGTCCATGTTTCCTGCAATCGTGACCTTGTTTGGATCTGTGTTTACCACTGGATAGAAGTTACAAGTGTTTATTAGCCTTATGAAGAAGAGGCTTTGTTGATCGATGCTTTGTCATTTTGTCCATAGATATATTATGACTGTGCAGGTTTTTCCCCAAGATGATCCCGCTGCTCAAAACAACAGATCTGCCAGCTGGTGGATTACATAATCCAGTCTTTGGTCTTAAGGCCACTTACGTCGTTCTCTGATGACTGGCAAATTTGACTTGCATCAAAAAAACGAAAGCAAAAGGTTTCTTTTGTTGCTTTATATTGGATTTGATATTTATATAAATGTTTATATTACATTAAATTCCTTCTGTATTTACTCACCCTCATGCTTGCTTTCTGAAGGTGAATTTTTGAAGAAATATTTTTTGAAAAATGAATGAGGACTTGGAATAAGCTTCAAAACAACAAAAAAGTACTATAAAACTATCATGCACTAGCCATTCATGTTCATGACAGTTTGAACAATTTTTTTTTTTTTTTTTTTTAATTTTCTTAAATTTTGATCTTATTCACACAAACTATCATTGAAGCTTCAGAATACACCCATAATACACAATGTTTTAATGTTTTCAAAAGGAGTCTCTTAATAAAGTTAAAACAATAATATTTATTACAATTTAAACTTTTGTTTTCTATTTTAATATATTTTAAGAATTTTCAGCATCATTACTCTAGTCTTCAGTGTCACATGATCCTTCAGAAATCATTCTAATATGTTGATTTGCTGTTTCTTATTATTAACAAATTTGAAAACAGCTGGACTGCTTAATAGTTTTGTGGAAACCATAATGATACAGGTTTTCAGGATTCTTTGATGAATAGAAAGTTTATAGAAATAGAATAGAAAAATTTGTACCATTATAAATGTCATTTCTGTAACTTTTGAAAAATGTTATGTCTTTGCTGAATAAAAGAATTCAGTTTAAAAAGATCTTACTGACCTCAAACTTTTGAACAGAAGTAGTACACAAGCCGTATGGACTACTTTTATGATGTGTTTATTGTTTTATGAGTTTTTTAAGCTTGACAGCCCCAGTCTCTCTTCACGTTCATTGTATTGAAAAAAAGTGGTCAGGATTTTCATAAAAAATAAGCTTTTGTGTAAGGGTGCTCAGATCAGGGTTTTAGGGGCCGATTACCGATCACTGGAAGCAGTATTGGCCGATACGGATCACCAAAATAAATAATAGGCCAAGTATTCTTAGAAACAATGTAGGCCAACAACAACAAATTTAAATAGGCCTATAAAAAATTGAGATGAGAAAGTATCATGAATTGACAACTCTGACAGACGGCAGCAGGAATATTAGGCTGTTGTCGCTTTAAGACCAAATGAACAGATCCAATTTACTGTACACATGTGACTTTTTTCCCATCCCAATTGTTTATGTTCACTTAAGACACAATCAGCGGTGTTTAACTGTGTATTTAACCGTTTAGGCGCAAACCCAAAACTCAAAGTTCACTTTTATTGTCCGTGTTCCACTCCGTCTCAGAGCGCACGCACAGAAAGCCGCTTTGGGAACGGTAGGCCTATCTCTTTCGTGGCTTAATGTAGTTTTAATAACTCTTTTTATTACAGAGACCACCGATCAAACTATATAAAGCTATTATCGGCTAATAACGATCAGCATCCGATCAACCGGAGCTCCCTTGTGTTTCACGAAAGAAAGAAAGTCATACAAGACATTTGGAATGACATGAGAGCGATTCATTTTTGGGTGAAGTATTCCTTTAAACAAGAGGGGCAGTTTGTCAGAGTGTTACTATCAGAGTAAAGCCAATTTGTCAGTCTTCTCTGCTTACAAGGACAGGTATCAGTGCCAGAAACTCTGTCTGTGCAGGGCGATATTATGCATGCTGAGCGCACACACTCTGACACAGGCTCTTCCTGTGGCGTCAGCAGCAATCATTGTAGTTTTGACCAGTCAGCTCCCCTCTTCTCCACCTGGGAAGCAGGAATGCATCAGCGACAAGAATGACATGCTCTCCTTTCTGTGTGTGTACTAGCAAGGGAGAGGGGAGAAATAATAGGAAAATGGTTAACTCAGCACATCCCCACTCAAAACAAACATCAAAACACTCAAAATCCCATCATGCACCATGACCTAAAGCACCAACGCAATGAAATGTAGTTAATTTAGAAGCAGGCTGTGGTGTGGCTTAGTTCAGTGAAGTAGATACATTTTATTTTCAGTTTCTAAGAGTGAGCAAACTGCAATGTCAATTCTGAACTGAACAACTACCACACAGTGCCTCTCAATAGTTGTCTCCAGTGTGTAATTAGTAAGTCCTGAGGGTAGACTCTTAAGAAAATAATTGCATCAGTACTTGATTTGGACTAAAATATAACATGCATGTTAATTGAGGCTTTTACGGCCCTTAAGATATATGCATTACGTGTGACGTGCACATCTGATTTATTTTTGGTACACAAACGTTGTAGCATGTATATGTGCAGTTTCTGTAGTTTCAAAACCTAGTACTTTCTACATAGACAACTTCCTTCTAAGGCATCCTGACTGAAATAAATCCTTAAAGTGGCAATATCATGCACACAGGTGACTCAATTTACATTTGATTCCATTAGAGTTTAATGGCATGTTTCTAAGCTAGCAAAATAATAGCATAAAAATATACAACAAATATTTGGAAAAAGTCATAAACAGTTGCTGTTTAAATATGTGTGATATGGGAACTCACTATGGTTTGAAACACAGCTAATGTATTCATCATTAAACATAGCTGTGCGACTCTATTTTAAAAGGTTCATCTGAGTGAACTGTTTTACCCCCCTCTGCATTCCAGAGATCTGAACACACCCAGACAATGACATTATCTGGAACAAGAACTGTCTTGTAGATGGTGTTTGTGTAGATCTTTGTGTAATACTTTCTAGGTTAATACCCTCAATGGTTGTTTTTCCTGATCAGCCCAACATGACAACAGTGGCTCAAAAAATGGTGTACGTTTGGGGTGGTACTATCTGTTTTTCTGACCAATGGCAGACAGGTGATGTATTCGAGAATTCTGTGTAAAATGAAGTAATGTTTGCAGAGGCTACTGAGGCAGAATTTACACACTTCCACATAAAGTACATTAGTGTGACTGCACTCTTTCATAAAAATGCAGTAGTAACAGGGCATGATGATTATTTGCTCATGGCAGTGTCTGTGCTTTGATTTGTGGAGACTCTAATTTGACCGTCTTTATAGATCATTGACGATGAACCCAGGGCATTGCTGTGCATCTCACTTCTAAAGTTATGGCCTTGTGCTTGCTCATGATGTCTCCTTGCGTAACTCTTAATCAGCAGAGGCGTATTGGGTAATAATCTCCATGTCGCTGATTAATTCCTTCTCGGGACCGTCCGAAATTAACAGTCGCGACTGAAGCGCCGGCTGCTTCCTGAGACATCCCAGTCTCTCTCTGCCTGTCATCAGCCAAATAGAGCTGGAAAATAGTGCAAATGGTAATCTCTGGATTATGGTGTTAATCCCGGTTTGGAAGACAATAGGGCGAGAGGTTCTGTTTGTGCCCTGAAATGAGGCTGGCTGACTGTCCTGCAGGTGATTTGGAGCAAGTCCAGTTTGCATTTGCTCAGTCTGATTTTGTACGGTTCAGGTTTTTAAAGGTAGAGTAGCATGTTTGATAATCAAAATTATAAATAAAACAAAGACTTTTGGATCACGTTTTACAAGAAAATACTATTTTAATTTTTCTACTTCAAAATTTCACATGCAATTCAATGTTACTTGCCGTTTCTTTGTAATTTTTGTGTGAAATTAACCAATGTTAAATCATGCGATAGCAAGAATTCGATTTTTAATGTCTAAGAAAGCACATACTCCCTTTGGGAATTAAAAGAGACCAAATAAACCAAACCAAACCAAAGACATCATGCCTTTCTAGTAAGACTTATTCATGAAGATGCCCTGGTATCTGGATTTAAGGTTAATTAACCAGAATATTAATAACAGAGATGTTTCTTTCAAGAGTCACTGGAAAATTCACATGGCTCACGTCAAGAACTGAGCATCGTTATCGCCACGGAGACAACCTTGGCACAAGCGGCATGATTGGCTCGGGCGGAACAAGAACTAACCAAGTATGTTCCATTGCACAGACGCCGCTCTCAGTGCCGTATAAGTGCACTTAAAGGTGTAGAGTCTCTCCAAGTGCCCTGGTTTCTCTTGAAAAATTGCTCTCGACAACCTCTAAAGTTATTCTGACCAAATATTACAGGTGAAGGACGCAGAAGCTCATGAGAGGGCCTCTCAGAAACACAGCAGCTGCCTGTAAAGGAAACCGGAATTTTGTCTGACTATTTAAAGTGAATGCACATTGTTCATGTTTTTTTGACAGGCAGCCATTTTATGTGAGTTTTATTCCCTTTTTAAGGTCAAACTATTGTAAATATAGCATAAAAATATGTAAAAGAATAAATCACGCCATGGTAGTTGACATATAGCTTCCATTATACAATATTATTTTTAGCTGACATCTTCAGGTAACCCTCTCTTATCGAAACGAAAGTAGCCTAAAATACAGGTTATGAATACTGCTAAGGGTGGGTGGAATCATTTTTTTTCCCGATTAATAAGGAAAACTGGATGCTGTGGAATATGATTTTTGGAAGTTATTAGAGAGGAGAGAAAAAAGTTTTGGTCAGAAGGTAGGACTGTGCGTCAGTGTCACTACAGCCTAAATTACCGTCCTCTTTGGCTCAACTAGGTCATCTGCTCTCAAATAGACTTGCACACTTCATTTCGTAGCCCACATTGCTCACCTTATTTATCCTTCAGATTTTCAAGCATCTACATGCCTACATGCCAGCCTGAGACCTAATTTGTCTGCTGTGTACAAAAAAAATTTAACTTTTGATTAAAATCAACATGAATTCTGAATGGAGAGTGAGACAAAATTGTTTTTGTTTCTCCATTTCTGTCACCTATGGAGTTTGGGTTCCTTGCCACTGACACCTCTGGCTTGCCTGGTTAGGGATACTTAAATTACAATTTATAATCATCTTACATTTTTATTATAATTATTTAAATATATATGTATAGCATTCTCTATATTTTGCTTTTCCATCCATACACTATAATCTGTAATTAATAAAATAATGGAATATTCAAATTTAAAATGGACAAAAAAAAAACATAATACATAAATATTGATATTTATAAAGAATGAATGGTCATCTATTTTTTACAAATCAACCAAATATCACTTTTGAAAAGGGTGTTTTACCAAGTGAAAGTTCAAACCCTGCTTTCCATAATCCAAAAAGAGATTTGTTTGGCAAATGCATTGTGGGGGAAAACAAATATTCCAGAGGGAGCGCATGACTCAAAAAGTGTCCGGTAATATCCCGCCTCACTGGTTGCGCAAAACAGAACTACGTGATTGAGAGCTGTGTGTTAAACAAAGGCTCTATTAGATGATCACACATTGTCAAATATGTGTTTATTTAGGCCTCATTAACATCCTGGGCAGATACCTCACATTCAACGATCTTCAATGACCTAGTAGCACCTAGCAACAGATTTGACATGGTATATGGTGTTCAGGGTGTGATTATACTGACCACAGTATCATTTAAACTGCAGTATGGCATTATACAATCCACATGATGATTGAGGACACGCCTTCAGTACTGAGCAATGACCTTAACAGACCTACTGTGCTGGATAGGATGTATATATTTCACAGTTATGTGTTGTTTGTGTCTTAAGGTTTTATGATTATGCAACTTTATTTAGACTTTCGGCTGCTTTTAGAATTCCTAGAAGATCCCCGTCAGGAAATCCATGCAGTTTTTATTAAGTATTATTAATTAGTGCCGTGTAAAAAATGATCTGTAAGATCATTTCATATTGTCTGTCCTGTCATATTATGTCAGAGCCTGGAGCCCCCGAGTATCAGACTGTGTTCTTGTCCCTTTGGAGAATCGGACATAGAACCGCCTTGCCAGGGAGAGATGATGCCCAGATGGCATGGCGACCACGTCTGTGGAAAGTTTGGAGGGCTGATGGCCTAGATTCCAACATAAGTGCACTTGAATCTGTTCAGTCCTGCGGTTCAGTTAACAAAGAGATCGAGAACATATTTTTAGGGCAACGTTTTTAAGCAAACCCCCATATTTCTTTTTTTTTTTTCCAAATTTGATTTATTTTAAGATTTATTTTTGGCATTTTTGCCTTTATTGAGATTACTGACAGGAAGCAAAGTGAGAGGGTGACGGGATCTCCCGAAGCGAAACCACGCTACACATCAGAGCGCTGTCCACGAGGCTATCAGCTCTGACATATTTAAGTTTTATTAATGTATTTTTATCTACAACCATTTCTCTATACACAATAATTATTATAGTTATCTTATCTAGTTACTTATTAAAAATGTACATCAAAGACTATAGAATAACACAAGACTCGTCACTCGTATTGTTTTGAATGGGAGAAAGTGCAACGCACAATATGGCGGAATAAGTCCTGCCTTCTAAATAAGAGCCAATCGCCGATTGGTAAAGTCATCGCTTCACTGCAGCGGCTGTTAGAAGCTCCGGTTCCTATAGAAACCAGTATTGCCAAGTCTGCGGTTTTCCCACGGAATTGGGCTACTTTAACACTGTTACCGTGGGTTGTTTTTCATGTCCGTGTTTTGAAGCGACCCCAAATAACATGATATTTAACCCTTGGAATGTAAATTTTACCAGGGGAACCCCACCAAAAATGTGGATTTTACCCCCTGGAATGCAGTTTTTACCAAGGGACCTGCCTGAAATGCGATTGGGCTAGTTTTGAGTAGCAATTGGGCGGTGTTTGTTGTGAAAATCTGGCAACCCTGATAGAAACTGTCAGATGCGCTCCTCCGAAATGAGACACAAGAGATGCACTCTTAGGACTGTGCATGTGCATTATCTTGATCCAGCCTAAAAAAATTAAAAATCTTGTCATGATTCGAGCGTTTAGAAACAAAATTTATGAGACGGTTGTTGTCAGATTTCATTGGTGATTTCAAATATGAAATTGAATCGAAAGCTTGGCAAACAGCTTTGGAGAATATGATGTTTTCCCATTCAAAGAGATAGGAGCTGCACTTGCATGCCCAAGAGGCATTTCAAAGATGGCTGCCAAGTGAAATGACTTGTCTTGAAGGGACTTTGCATATATTTCAAAAAATAAACAACTGCTTCAAAATTTGTGTTTTTACTATGGGTGTGTGTAATTTACGTTGAAAAACAAAATGCCAAAGTATAGTCAAGTTTACCACAGGCTTTATTTTACATATAAATTGAAAAAACCCATTCTAAAACCCCATAGGAAAATCTCAACGGAACCAGGAACTCTATTAGAGTTAAGAATCTGAAACCTTTTAGAGAAACAACTTTTTGCACCGTTTTGGTAAAAAGGGCATGAATGTTTCCTCATATTATACAGTTTGTTGAGAAATGTGCTTTTACTATTTTAAAATGGTCATTTTTTTTATACTTTACTGGATAAAAAAAACTGGTCAAATAAAAAACAATAAAAAAACTCATAGACTGGGCCAGTAAGCAACCAATTAGCAACATTCTAAAAACCAATTTCGGACGCAGCGAATGACTTCCTGAATACCTTAAGGGCCGTTCACACCAAGGACGATAACTGTAACTATTAAGTTTTAATAATCGTTCTAATTCTATGAGAATTAGGAACACCACAACTATAACTCTAATCACACAGAGGAATAGATCACACAGGCAGTGAATAGATCTAGCTTTCCTTTAGTCAGTTATTTTGCTGTAAATAATGGTATGGACATAATTACATTCTTTTTAATGCATTTTAGTACACCCGTCTGAACAAAGCCTCCAGAAACGATGATAGACGAAACAGTCTGTGACATTTAGAACTAAACACCACTTGTCTGTGCCTTTAAATTGCAGTATAAAGATTAAATAGCGAGGATGCTCTCTGAGGACCAGTTACACTGTGTACCCCACCTTTATCTGTTACCAGAGATAACACGACTTCCTGTGACATCAAAAAGCAGCTTTTTCTGATAAAGCCCTATTTCTCTCTTTATCTTCTGGTCTCATATTCTGTCTCTCTTTCTATTTAGCTCTTACTCACTTTGACGGTAAAGGTATGCAAAGCTTTTCAACCTGTGCGACGTCAGCAGGCAGGTCAAAGGAAGAGAGTATGAAAAGTGTGGGTTAGCGCAATGTGTGGGTGTGATGACGCCATCTCTCTCTTTTCTCTCCCTCCCTTTCCGAAAGCGTGACTCTGAGGCGCTATACTGAGCTGGAGAGGAATGATGGGAAAAGTGGGGTTTTCATGAAGGTCCTTGACCCAGAACAAGCACTAGTCTTTATTTAGGCATTCTGTTATTATGTGTGTGTGTGTGTGTTCGTGTGTGTGTGCGTGTGTGTGTGTGTGTGTGTGTGTGTGTGGGAGGATAGTGGGTGTAATAGAGTGATTGAGAGAGTGATGGACAGGAAGAGGATTTAGTTTAGTGTTAATCCTGCATGCTGCTATTAATAACCCTTGAGTCATACACACACACTCCAACTTATCAACGAGCACCCACAAATTTCATTTAATTTTCACCCACCAGCTCTTCTGATGAACTGGGGAAAGTCCATTTACATGCTGTATTACACAATTAAACATGGTATGTTGCGCACATTGTACTCATTGTGTCATTATTTACTCTCCCTCATGTCATTCCAACCCCATCTGACTTACTTTCTTCAGTGGAACATAAAAGATGAATATGTCATCTTTTATATAAAATATCCTGGCTTCTCAATATAATAAAAAGTGGTTGGGGACTGGGTCTGTTAGACTCAAGAAAACATAAAATACCATAAATGTAGTCCACATTACTCATGACTCAAGTCATATGATAGCTTTGTGTAGGGAACAGACCAAAAATTTAAGCCATTATTTGCTAAAATTGTCCTTCTCTATAGCTTTCAAAATAAATATGGAGGCATTTCTCACACAGTCATTTTGGTGCTTGAGTGTTCCAATCCTCATTCACTTTAAAAAATATCAAAAAGAGTGGCTTCAGAAGCGTACCTTGTGTGTTCCACAGAAGAAAATAAATCATACGAGTTTGAACAACATGAGGGAAAGTAAATGATGACAGAATTTTGCAAACTATTCCTTTAATAATCATTTTAGGCATGTTTCAGTTTAATCTTGATGATAAATGATAGCCTACTTCATTATGGCAGAGCATCACCAACATGGATCACGATAGAACAGCCACTTATGGCTAAACTGAACTGGTGTCTCAGAGGAGAATCTGTGTGTGAAAAGGAAAATCCTCTCATACACACACACACACACACACACACACAATGTTGAGTGTTTAGGGGATCTTACACAGTCGAGGACTGTTGAAAGTTAATGTAGGAGTAGAAACCCCCTTGAGAGCCTTGTGTATGTGTGTGACATGATTTTGCAGGTGGGTTAGAACGTGAATGCCAAGCCACACAAACTGATTTTGAATGTGTGTGTGGGTCTTTAATTACGTCCTTAGTTATAATTACTGCATTTATATGCAATGTGAGTCCATCAACAGCGTGTATTCGTGTGCGTGTGTGCGCAAAGCGTCATTTCTCTCCTGACATGAAGTGTGACTATATAGTGTTAGCCACACTGAGCCTTCATTCCTCTGAATGACGTCAAAGCAAGGCTCCCCGGCACACATTTCTGATTCTCTCACTCTCCTTCTCTTTTTTTTACTATACCCTCCTGCTGTGTAGTTGCATTTATCTTCATAACCAGGCTAATCTGTTAAACACGAACATAAGCACAGAGACAGTTCCATTTATGCTTAATTTCCGTTCACAGTCTCTCTGGCAACATATAACCATCGTGTGAGATCTTAGTAGCCTACTACAGAGACGGCACTTTGCGGTGCTTTGAAGTCTGGGGATAAAGAAAGCACCGTGTATTTAAAAAAAAAAAAATTAACTTGGTTGAAAGGACAAAAAAAGACTCTTCTCTAATCCTCATTCCTTAGCATGCCTCTGACATCTCTCTGCTGCTTAATAGATGGGCGTCTCCTATTGGCTCACCTTAGCTGTGCCTGAGAGCCTCAGCCAATCAGAGCTCCCCACCTCAGCACCCCCTCCCCCTCAGGTAGTGACGGTTGTGTGCGTGTGAGAAGAAGAGAAAGAGCAAGAGCATTTCTATGAATGGAAATGCGGAGGAGGATCCCAGAATGTGATGGCAATTGGCATGTCATTTCTCTCTTTTTCTGTCTTCGTCCCCTCCTCGAGCCATCAGTTCCTCCCTCATCTCACTGTCACTTTTCTTTCCCATCTTTTCATTTTTCTGTCATGCTGGACGCTAATGCACACTGCTGTCCCTGTGACACACATGATGTCAAAGACTCCCAGTGGTTTTAGGGTCTGATTCATACATCAAAGTTAGTTAGGTATCATGGATGGGTGGATAGATAAGTGAACAGATAGATGCATAGATGAATGGATAGGTTGAACAGATTGATAGATAGAGAGAGAGAGAGAGAGAGGATAAAAGTGAAAGTGAAAAGAAGATAAACAGTCTATAGATAAAGAGACAGACAGATAGAAATATATAGATGGATGGATCAACGAGAGATAAATAGATAGATAGATAGATAGATAGATCAGTCGATCCGCGGATGGATTGATGGATGGAAATATATAGATGGATAGATTGATACATAGATACATAAATTGATTGATCTGCGGATGGATGGATGGAAATATATAGATGGATAGATCAATGAACATAGATAGATAGATAGATCCGCAGATGGATGGAGGTATGGATAGACACAGATAGAGAGATAGAAAGATCCAAACAATATAAACTGTAAATGGGATAATTATGTATCGGGTAAATTTATTCAGTTTAAAATAAACTCTCTTTCATCACTTCTTCATACTGATTGATCTGACTCTATCATGTTGTCTGGAAGAACCTGTTAGCTGGTAGTTTTTAGCCTCCTTCTCATCTCTCTGCTGGATCCTTTCATTTGGAGCAGACCGTCATTGAGTCGTCCTTGAGAACGCTCCACTTTCCGCCCTCCTGTCTGCGGGGCTGGTATTCCAGCCTCTTGTGCTGACTGTGTGTGTGTGAAACAGTTAGAGATTGCTCTGATTTCTAATATCTAACGTGTGTTCTGGCCTGAGGGAGGATGGTGGCTTTTTGCCTCACTACAACATCATTCACCACGGCAACCCGTCGCCATGGCACAGCCCACTTTGTGCAAGCAGCATGGCGCTGCTGTCAGGGTTGTCATGGTTATGCAGGCGCATCAGCTGTCATTGCTGTACAGCCTGATGTTGCTAAGGACACCAGAATGGAGGCATTTTAATGCATTAATAAGATATAATGCCTCATTTTTTGTTATATTATCTTAATACTTATTCATGGTTACACCTTGATATAAGACATCGGTTTTGGGTTGCTCATACTTTATATTCTACACGTTGTGGGAGTAACCAAGAATATGGTTGTATGACAACATACAACATGTATTATATGGCATTATAATTGAACATTTAGAACCTTTAAAATGCATTATATATACAGGATTCATAGAAAGTGTTACGATAAACTTTTAGAAAAAAAAAAAAAGATTTTGAACTAAATTCATTGTTTTGTTTAATTCATCCGTCTTCTTTTATGTAAAACATCCATCAATTTTCTTTAATTCATTATGGACCATCGTTCATAAATTGAGCGCGTCATAATAAATGTTTTTGGGATTAGGACATCACATTATTGGATGGCTCTGTTATCCTCTCCCATCAGGCCACAGCTGAAGCTATTAATTCAACAGAATGTTGGCAAACGCTGCTGAAGCCCCTCACAGACAGAGGGTGGATGGGAATGGCACATTGACACTGTCCAAGACACACGTTTAGAAGATTCCTGTGGCATATTTATTCACTGAGATAAATGTGTTCTTTTAGCCAGATAATTGTTCCTTTCCACAGTTAGAAACTGCACTTGTTTGTCCATTTTTATTTTTATTATTTAATGGACAAGCAATAATTAAACAGTCTTCTTTTTTCTGGATTTGCTGGATTTGTATTGTATATATGCACTACCTTTCAAAAGTGTGGGGTCAGTAAGATTTTTAATACTTTTATTCAGCAAGGAAGCATTAAATTGATCAATAATTATAATGTTATAATGTTACAAAATATTTGTATTTCAGATAAATGCTGTTCTTTTGAACTTTCTGTTAATCTAAGAATGCTAAAGAGAAATGGTTTCCACAAAAATACTAAGCAGAACTGTTTTCAGCATTGATAATAATAATAAATGTTTCTTGATCAGCAAATCAGCATATTAGAATGATTTCCGAAGGATCATGTGACACTGAAGACTGGAGTAATGATGCTGAAAAAAAAAATCATATTTTCCATCACAGGAATACATTACATTTTAATATACACTGCCCTGCCCAAAAAAAAGTCGCTGTTTGGATTTAAATAGGCAAATAAATTAAGAGTCAATGAATGGATCATTATTGCAGTGATTATTATGTGTTTTAGCATGTTATATGTTTGGCAACGGTTCTTTTAACCCTAAAAGATGGCGTGTGTAGCTTTTCAATTTTTAAACAACCATGTAGGAAGACACATCATGGCTATATTCCAGGATGACAATGTCAAATTTTATCAGGCTCAAAGAATGGTTAAGAGGGAGCATGAAGAATCATTTTCATACATGAATTGTCACCTCTTGAGTCCAGACCTTAAATTCATTGATTCTATCCAAGTCAGTTCTAAAAACTGATGTACCTCTTGATGTAAATAACATTGCAACATTTTATTTCCATCAAGAAATGCATAATTTTTTTGGTCAAGATCTTGTATTGACAATGCAAGAGGTGAGCACTCTGTAAAGTCTCCTCCAGCACATACCAAAGACTTTCAAAGAATTTAAGGTCTGGACACAATTCATGTGTGAAAGTGATTCTTCATGCTCCCTCCCAAACATACTTAATAAACATACAAAATAAAGTAAACTGTGAAATATTATACCCAAAAATTCTTCATACAGTGGACTACCAGTAAAATTGATAATAATTTGGAACCAAAAATTATTCAGACACTTTGACCTGACCATGTTTTGCTTAAGTGTTATCTGACATAATTAAGATTATTTTTTTCTGACAGTTTATCTCTGAGATCTGAGACCATTTTTTTAAACTATAGTGAATAAACTGTAATAATGAATGAAATGTTCAAGGTGTCTGAATACATTTTGGTTTGACTGTAAAATTTGACATTGTCATCCTGGAATATGGCCATGATGTGTCTTCCTACATGGTTGTTTAAGAAATGAAAAGCTACGCACTCCAACTTTAAGGGTTAAAAGAAACGTTGCCAAACATAAAACATGTTAGAAACATAATAATCACTGCAATAATGATCCAGTCATAGTCTCTCAAGCATTTGCCTATTTCAGTCCAAACAGCGACTTTTTTTTGGCCGGGTAGTGTATATTAAAAAAAAAATGTTGTTATTTTAAATTGTGATAATATTTCACAATATTGCTGTCACATGTGGGTGTAATAAAGCACACAAAGAAGGAGTTGAGAAACAAAAACAGTCTTTAATAAATCCAAAACAGAACACTCAACGAGATCACAGGAGAATAACTTAACCACATTAACACTGAAAACTGAACAAAACACAGGGCTTAAATACATGGGGGTGTAATTGACGAATAAACAGAACAAATGTGGGAACTGATTAACAACCAGGGAAATGAACTAGAGAACTAAGGCAGGCAAAACAGGAACAGAACATAGTGAAACAAAATCAAAACTAAACATACACATTACAATTGCTGTTTTACTGTATTTTTGATCAAATAAATGCAGCCTCGGTGAGCATAAGACTTATTTAAAAAAGCATTAAAAAAAACAGTAGTGTGTATGTATCTGTATATGTACTCACAGTCGAAACTGGTCATACAGGTTTCGAAATGTGCATTTTAACTCTGAATTAGATGCAAAATCTGCAGCATTAATCATGTCAAAATGTCAATATAAAATATAGGATTTCTGGTCCTTATCTTAAAAATCATTGTCATTCATTTAATGGGGAGATCCCTGCTCTGTTTGGATGAGAATTCCACGATCATCTCTTATGAAATCCTCTTATGGGGATGACGGGGCTTGTCTTTAAGTGTCGACTCTTGATTTCATAATGTGCAGTTGTATTTATTTTCAGTGATCCAGCAGGGTCTCGGCTCTCAGCACGGCGGAGTACTGAAGTGGATTTGGGTCATGCTAGTTTTAGAGTGCCTCTCCTCACTCTCTCAATCCATCAGAGCGACAAGCCCTAAAAGGATATTCACATCAGTAGTTAAAAAGCCAGGCTTTAACACTTACAGTTCAGCCTTTTACTCTTGTTCCCCACCATAAGCTTTTTTTAAAGGAATAGTTCACCCATTCTGTTTTTGTTTTTTTTTTGGTTTTTTTTGATGCTCTATGATCAGGAACCTATTCAGCAGGATATCTTTGGCCATTTTCTCTGTTTTGACCTGTGCATATTGCTTTTGCCTCCTACTCATCATCTCACGGTTAAACGAGCGCTCGCTCTGGTGCTGAGAAAAGAAAAAATGAAGGAAAAATTGAATCAAATCCTGACAGCGCTCCTTTGCATAATGTTTCCGTGATCTACTCAGCAGATGTTTTAAAGCTCTCTCGCTTTTTCTCTTCTCATCTCTCTTTCACAGTAACTGCCCTTTCTCCTTGGCGGCAGCTCTGGCCCGTGGTACAGCAGACAGTATTCTGCAAAGCGATCTCTCTGGGTACCATCTCAACAAGAGTGTGGAGGACGGAACAGACACGCTGCCTCGTGAGTGACCCATAAAAACTGCATCACAAAACCGTAAACTGAAAAGACTGGATTTATAAAAGAGGATAACTGAAGTCTTATTTTTAAACGTGACAAGTCTAGCGTTGATTCATTGTAGTTTTTTTGACCCATCTGAAGTCATGCAGAGTCAATAAATCCAGAGACTGAGTTGGATCTGTATTGAAGTCTTGCTATCGAGTAGAGATAACGTAATATTTGATCCGAATGTAGGCCATTCTGCACAATTTTAAGCCTCCTATTCAACTGCAAATTTAGGTCACTTACTAACTTAACGGTGGCCTGAATTGCTTTCTTATCTTTCTATATTCGAATTGAAATGGCAAAGGAATTTGAGGTGGGAATGGCTGCTAATGTGCCACAGTTTTGGCTGGTGTTGAAAGGAGAGCTTTAATACTAATAGAGCTTCGAAGATCGATTTATATTTGAATGTCAAACACCTCTTTTTGTTGTGATATGTCCGATCTGATTAATTTCCCCCTTCACTTGGCTCTCTGTTACGGCTTGGTAGCTGAAAGGATGAGGCATGCGCAGACTTCCACAAAAATAGGGTATTTAATGGATGAAGGAGAAAGAAGCAACCAAAAGCACATTTACACAACAATACAACAATAAGAACAGAAAAGGAGTGAGAGGAGTGAGTCCATTATAAAGGGTGTGCAGATGATGAGGTCCAGGTGCAGGTGATGAGTGCTGATGGGGAGATGACGAGGAAGTGAGTGCAGGTGTGGAAACAGGAGGATCATGGGAAATGGAGTCCGGGAACGCAGGGAACTGTGACACTCTCACCATCAAGACTCTTTCTGTCGCAATAACTGTAAACTGAAAGGATGTCACAACAGATACTGCCTGATATGCAAATGTTGATGTGTATGAGGTTAGGGATGTACAATATATCAGTTCATATCTGTTATTATCAGCCTATATTTAAGATTTTTTAAAATTTATATGTATCAGTTAATATTACATCTTCAGCAAATATCAAAATGAATATCAATTTTTCTTGTTGTACATTATAATATTGTGATGGCTAAATTCATCTCTAGCTTTTAAAACTATTGACTTTAGTTTTTAGTCTTATACTTCTTATTTATTTAGACAAGTGTTGTCAAGTACCGACTGTCGACCGTCAGTAATTTAAAAACTGTGACTCTTTGAGCGCTGTTCCTAAACAACTCTGATTGGCCACTGTGTTGACACGCTCATCAGATATGTCTGTGATTGGCTACAATGATTAACGCTTCAAAAACATGTTGTTGTAAATAGACATCAATGACGCTCTTCACCAAGTGCTTACACGGATACACAGGAGCATTTGAAAGGAGGCGTCTATCAGCGAATGCTCCTGCTTTCAAAACGCTTTCAAATACAAACACTTCCGTGTGCTTTCAAACGCTCCCTTCTGTTGATCATTGTAGCCAATCACAGACATATCTGATGAGCTCGTAAACATATTGGCCAGTCAGAGGTGTTTACGAGTCCACTCAACAGCGCTCAAAGCATCACATTTTTTAAATTTCAGTACCGACTTGGTATCGTGGTCTGTACTTTTGACAACACTTATTTAGACAATATAGTTTTAACATCAACCATAACATGAAAATAATTATCATTATAATATATAGTATGTATAAATAAATAAGGATCACTGACATGACGTGTGGATGTTTTTGTGTCCAAATGCATTATTTCCTTTTAAAATAATTTGATAAATTCATGACACATATCACTTTATTCTATAAAAAAACTATTTAGTTTAAATAAATTTTTAGTACATTTAAATAATACATATTATTTTATGTTTGGTTATCTTAAACCCCCAAATTGTCAGGTGGTGCAACTGTCCGAACAAATGAACAGATTAAAAACTTTTTAAAATGGTGTCTTAATAATAAAAAATTAAAAACTATGGCATCATTTTAGGTTTAAAACCTTTCATATAAACAAATTTTATAAATATCAGTAGTTTTAAAACTGTCGAGATAATTGAAAAACTTTTGTCCAGCAATTTGTATATTCTTAAATGTCAGGGTTTCACAACTGCAGACATGGCTCTGTTATTATGAATTGACAAGGTAATAACAGTAAACATGATAATGCATCATCCGGAGGACCCCAACTGATCCTTGTGGAAGAGTGAAAAGGTTTGTAGATTTCTCTCAAATATTGGTAAAAACTGCTAATTTCAAGTATGGGTAGGATGGTACACTTTCCATGTCAGGTGGTACAACTACAGTATATACATACAACTATTTGGTTGTACCACCTAACATAAAAACAGTAAAAAAAATAAAATAAAAAAAAGACCCATAAATTAAATACATATTAAAATTCTATACTTTATTGTCTAAATAAATTGAAAATAACTATTTTTAACGCTGTTGTGCTGCCATATGTAGTTATTTTGACTGTATTATTTTTTTTTTTTTTAATGTAATTCGACAAAAAAGTATGTAATTTTTATTTATTTATTTTAATGTTTTTGTGCTGCTACAGAGAATTATGGGAAATGTAGTTAGGTCTTTACTGCTAGTGACTCAGAAATTACACATTTCATCTTTAATTATGACCGACAGCAATTTGTTTCCGCCATAATTCTTTAATAGACATGCTCCAACTCAGGAAGAAAATTCCTAGTTTTCCCACTGGTAATTACAACATTGCTGTGGCGTTCATGTACACTGATCTCATAAATACAATCATTCCGACAAGTTATGAAGGCTGAAATAGTTCTCTGTGGTTCACATCCAACTATTGCCGTCATGAGTTAGCGCAGACATTCACACAGCACACTAATCCCAGACACTTTCCTGAGTGGACTGTAGATTTATAAGGCCAGATGGACCGCAATCTGCGTTGAGTTTAAGCACTGTTCGAAAATACGTCAGAGCTCGAGAACTCCACTTGAGCCGAGTCTGGGTTTCCTCAGCCGGGACAGTTAATCAAGGGTTTCACAGGAGGTATGCTCCTTTAAACAGGCCTACATGACGTGACCCATTCCAGCAGCAGAGAGTATATTCAGTGTCGAGTAGAGTATATTCTAAGTCGAAGCAGTGGAAACGACTGACATCAGTACACTGGGCGGCAGACAGACGTCTGCTCAGGGCAAAGGCAGTACATACTGTTCACCAGTGCAGCTCTGAGATGGCAGATTAAATTTAGACTCCGTGCCCACGGAGACAAGACGTAGAGCAAGAGAGAGAGAGCATCTAAAAGGATAAGGGAAGAGGAAAGAGCATGTAATGTCTACTTTTACAACCATCAAACAATCTAAAAGGCCTCTTCGTCCACACAGTGATAAATACATCTGTCAAAAGCAGCACTGAGGCGGATTGATTGACAAAAAGGAAGAGGAAATACTGTTTTTGAAAAACATGCCACAAATTTAGTCATAAAAACAGACACTCCAATAAGCAAATCTGGGACTTTGCCATAAGTTTTGGCATGCAAATTCTTTCAGCAACATTTTATCAGCTTGAGAAACAAATAATTTGATTGCCAATGATACTTTTAGAGGTTTTGAACACCTACAAAATGTACTCACCCTCATATTTTTCCAAACCTACCTGACTTTCTTCAAAACGATAAAAAAGATGTTTTAAAGAATGTCCATGCTGCACTTTTTCATACAATGACTGCAAATAAGACTAAAAAGCTTAAAGCACCATAAAAGTAGTTCATAGTTCTTACAACTTAGATGCTATATTCCTTTTGAAGTCATACAACAGCTTTATGTAACACTGTTAAATGTAATCTTTAGCATGTCTTAAAATAAATATTAATTTTCACTTGTCGCATATAAAACATTTTAACCCTCTAGAGTCTGAGGCTGATTTGGGGCGCTGGAGAAGTTTTGACATGCCCTGACATTTGTGCTTTTTTCAGTTGTTCATAAACATATTAATGGAAAAGGTGTCATTACACTGTATTCAGCACGAACTAGGCTACCATAATATGTGAGGAACATGTATGTACATGTTTGTATTTTTGAAGGAATAATGTTTATGCATGGTTATTGAAAAAACAAAAAAAGGTCACTAAAATAAGGCCAAAAATTAAATATTAAATGTGTTCACAAGACTTCTGGGTATTGGAGGTTGTAGACTAGAATTCAAAATGGTGTAAATATTATCCTGCCTACTCGTTAATATAAAACAATATAGAGATTTAAATTTTGTAAGACACTTTTTGTGTAACACATTTTTTGAACAGCATATAAAATAATTTTAGTTTTAAATGCTTTACCTTTTAATCTATTTAGAAAATCTAGAATTTTAATATTGGCCATAACATGAAAATCAATTTTAAAAATCTCGATATAGTTAGATACTTTTCATTTATGTGAATTGAAGACTAAACATTTTTAAAAAGCACCATAAAAGTAGCTCTTATATGCTATATTCCAAGTCTTTTGAAGTCATACAACAACTTGATGTAGCAAGATTTAAGTCTGTTACTTTTAAATCCTATTTACACTGCTGAATATTTGGTGCACTGATATGAGAGACATAAGAACCGACAGCAGTTGGTGTCACTTACATCTGATCTGACACGATGTATCTCACCCTTTTTTAAGATGTGGGTTTGTAAAAACATGAGGAGGAGTAAATGATGCCAGATTTTTCATTTTTGAGTGAACCATGTCCCCATAGGCTACAGGCATGTTTCAATACACAACCTATTTAAAACAACAAAACAAACCGGTTCGTTGTGCATCAAATGCTTCGTATTACTGTCTGAAAAGCTTTGAGAATGTAAAAAGCAGCATATAGACGGGAGAGCATGTTTCAGACATACTGATATCGAACTTCACAGAACGAAGGAACGTCAGCTTTAGTCCATAGAGAGCAGAGCTGGAACAATCCCATCATCATTAACCAGTCACCTCCTCTCTATCTCTCTGTCTCTTTCTCAGTTGGCAGATGGCCTCTTTTGCCCACTGTCCTTAATTCCGCTTCCACTGTGCATTTAATCAGCAGCTCATGCACTCTTCCTTTCCAATATGATATTACAGTCAAATTTGTTTGGCTTGTGAGCAAAAAACAGCACTGTCTGTTTGCGTATGGTGCATGTATGTGTTTTTTTTTTTTTTTTTTTTACAGTGTTGTGACATAAGAAACAATGGCTGCTTAGTCATCATGAATCAAAGCAGAGTGTTTTTGTTAGCATGTGTAACATGTAACATGTCATTTGCCTTGGCAGAGATTGATTCGGTGAAGCTGGCACGACTGATCTTTAATAAGCTGTGTGAGACATGCTGTCATTGGCTAAAAGAGTTCCCGTATCGCCGCCGCCACTTGCCGTACTACGAGACCTCCATCCATGCTATTAAAAACATGCGTCGAAAGATGGAAGACAAACATGTCGTCATTCCTGACTTCAACACGCTCTTCAATCTACAGGTATAATCTTGATCGTGACTTTGAATGACCTTTTGTTTTTAATAATATACACTACCATTTAAAAGTTTGGGGTCTGTATTTTATTTATTTATTTATTTTATTTTTTTATGAAATTAATACATTTATTCAGCAAGGATGCAATAAATTGATCAAAAGTGACAGTAAAGACTTTTACAGTGTTATAAAATATTTACAATTGAAATAAATGCTGATCATTTGAGGTTTATATTCATCAAAGAATCCTGAAAAGGAGTATCATGATTATTAATATTAAGTAGCACAACTGTTTTCAACATTGAGAATAATGAGAAATGTTTGTAGAGCAGGAAATCAGTGTATTAGAATGATTTTTGAAGGATCATGTGACACTGAATGTGACACTAATGCTCCTAATGAGACAACGGATGGTGTCCTGGGGTATTTCCTCCCAGATCTGGATCAGGGCATCACTGAGCTCCTGGACAGTCTGAGGTGCAACCTGGCGGCGTCGGATGGATCGAAACATAATGTCCCAGAGGTGTTCTATTGGATTTAGGTCGGGCAAGCATGGGGGCCATTCAATGGTATCAATTCCTTCATCCTCCAGGAACTGCCTGCATACTTTCGCCACATGAGGCCGGGCATTGTCGTGCACCAGGAGGAACTCAGGGCCCACTGCACCAGCGTAGGGTCTGACAATGGGTCTGAGGATTTCATCCCAATACTTAATGGCAGTCAGGGTGCCATTGTCTAGCCTGTAGAGGTCTGTGCGTCCCTCCATGGATATGCCTCCCCAGACCATCACTGACCCACCACCAAACCGGTCATGCTGAACGATGTTACAGGCAGCATAATGTTCTCCACAGCTTCTCCAGACCCTTTCACATCTGTCACGTGCTTAGGGTGAACCTGCTCTCATCTGAAAAGCACAGGACGCCAGTGGCGGACCTGCCAATTCTGGTGTTCAATGGCAAATGCCATTCGAGCTCCACGGTGCCAGGCAGTGAGCACAGGGCCCACTAGAGGATGTCGGGCCCTCAGGCCACCCTCATGAAGTCTGTTTCTGATTGTTTGGTCAGAGACATTTACACCAGTGGCCTGCTGGAGGTCATTTTGTAGGGTTCTGGAATTTTTCATCCTGTTCCTCCTTGCACAAAGGAGCAGATACCGGTCCTGCTGATGGGTTAAGGACCTTCTACGGCTTTGTCCAGCTCTCCTAGAGTAACTGCCTGTCTCCCGGAATCTCCTCCATGCTCTTGAGACTGTGCTGGGAGACACAGCAAACCTTCTGGCAATTGCATAATGATGTGCAATCCTGGAGGAGTTGGACTGCCTGTGCAACCTCTGTAGGGTCCAGGTATCGACTCATGCTACCAGTAGTGACACTGATCCTAGCCAAATGCAAAACAAGGGAAAAACAGTCAGAAAAGATGAGTAGGGGTAAAAATGTCAGTGGCCTCCACATGTAAAACCATTCTTGTTTTGGGGGTCGTCTTCTTGTTGCCCATCTAGTGCACCTCGTTAATTTTATTAACACCAAAGCAGCTGAAACTGATTAACAACCCCCTCTGCTACCTGACCAGATCAATACCCCAGGAGTTTAATTGACTTGATGCTATTCTCTGATTAAAAAGTGTTCCTTTAATGTTTTTGAGCAGTGTATATAAATGCAGCCTTGGTGAATTTAAGAGACTTCTTTTAAAAACATTAAACAATCTTACAGACCACAAACTTTTAAATGGCAGTGTATAATAAACACAAAATAATCCAAGATTTCTGTTCTGTCACAGAGACAAATATAATTTCTCAGGACACCTATTTCAGGAATATCTGTCAGATAGTAGGGGCATCTTAACCATGGTATCACAAATAAATTTAATGGTTATAGGGGAAAGGGCAAATTCTTCTCTAAAGTTTATTTTTATGGCCTTTTTGGTGGAGAGAAGAGAATTTAATAACAGGAAATGTTGCAAGACAGATTTAAACCTGCAATGCTCACATGAGCACCAGGGCTTAATGTGTCCGAGAATCTACGCGAGCTGTTAAGCCACAGCTCTAACCCACAGGCAAATTCGAAGGCATCTAACATCTAAGACTGTCAACAGCTCATGATTGTTTTTCATCAAAAACTCATGTTAAGGCCTCTGCTGTGCCTTAACAAATCACTCTGACAAATGTGAGTCTAGGTACTGTATATGCTAAAGCACAGATACACTTAGCATCATTTTTCATCATAATAGAGTGGTGTGTAATGTAACATCCCTGAAGAAACAGCATTATGTAATTTCTTTCCTGATTGCCAGTGTAATTTCCAGTTGAGTGAGAATGTGCTCTGTCACCGGAAAGCAATAAGTGCAGGCAGATTTGCCGTCTCACGTCCAGACCTACTTGATGCTTGGAATGAGATGTGTGGGCTATTCTTTCTCTAATAAGAGCAGACATTGTTGCATAGCCGTCCACTGTAGCATGAAATAGACCCTCCCTAAAGAATATTCCATTATGATGGCGGCACGTTTCATCAATACGCTCTTCCCTGTACCACACTGTCCTCATAGACTCTGAGGCGGTTCTTCACATCTGCTAGGCATTTGTAGATAAATGCTGGGCTTTTACTGGTATTATTGGCGAACACTAACATCCCTTTGCCTTAGGCAGAAACAGATCAGAGACCAGTCTAGGCCATAAGTGGACATCATTCAGAGAGCGAGAGATGTAAACATAGTTGTTGTTCTATCAATGCTGTTTTATGTAAGCGACTTGACAAAACTAGAACATAACTGACCAACTTTATATTAGGTGTCTTTAATTACTATGTACTTACATTTAAATTAATAATTTGATACAATGCACTTATTGTGTACATACACGTTTTTACATTTTACTTATATTATAAAAAATACCTGCATGTAATTACATCTGTAATTAATTTCTGTAATTACATCTATATTTACACTGTTGACCCTTTACTTACACCTAAATTAAAATGCTGTCATTAATTACTCATCCTCATGTTGTTCCACTCTCATAAGACGTTCGTTCATCTTTTCGATAAAATCTGATGGCTCAGTGAGGCTTGTATTGCCAGCAACATAATTTCCTTTTTCAGTGCCCAGAAAGCTACTAAAGACATATTTAAAACAGTTCATGTGAGTACAGTGGTTCAACCTTAATGTTACAAAGTGACGAGAATACTTTTTGTGCACCAAAAAAAAAAAAAAACTTTATTTAACAATATCCTAGTGATGGGGGATTTCAAAACACCACTTTATGAAGCTTCGAAGCTTTACGAATCTTTTGTTTTGAATCAGTGGTTCAGAGCGCGTATCAAACTGCCAAAGTCACGTGAACTATTGAAATTTCGAAACACTTATGACGTAACTAAGCCTCGTTTACTGAAATCACTTGATTTTGGCGCTTTGAACCACTGAAACAAAAGATTTGTAAAGCTTTGAAGCTTCATGTTTTGAAATAACCCATCACTAGATATTGTTGAATAAAGTCATTATTTGGGGTGGGGGGGGAGAATACACAAAAAGTATTCTTGTCGCTTTATAACATTAAGGTTGAACCACTGTAGAAATTGGACTGTTTTAAATGTGTTTTTAGTAGCTTTCTGGGCTTTGAAAAAGGAAATGATCTTGCTGTCAATGCAGGCCTCACTGAGCCATCGGATTTTATCAAAAATAACTTAATTTGTGTTCCGAAGATGAACGAAGGTCTTACGGGTGTGGAACGACATGAGGGTTAGTAATTAATGATGGAATTTTCATTTTTGGGTAAACTAACCCTTTAACCCACCCATGAAACCTAACCCTAGCCTTACCCGAATCCAATAGCAGTGTTTTGCAATACAATATAAACACAATAAGTAAATAGTAGTTAAGGCCACCGAATATAAAGTGGGACTGAATTATTTACTTTACTCGTACTTTGGAGTAGTTAAAAAATGTCTGTTAAAATATTTTAATATACAGAATAACAACATTTATTGCATATATCGCATTAATTAAATTAAAAATAGCTGCATCCACATGTCATACAAACCTTGTTGATTAAAATGTGAGCATTTTCAATTTGTCTCGAGCTGCTTGGGTGCAGTGTAGACACAGTCACAATAATGGCAGCTCAAGGAGTCTTTCATAATGAAATCCTTATTTATACCAATGAGAGCTTATCCCGTTTGACCAGCCCTGCTACGGAACTAAGCCATTTAATAATTTGTAAGCTGCTGATAATTAAAACCAATCGACAAGAGGAAACACCAACATTTGATTTGCATATTTCTCTTGTGTTATTTTTCATTTAGCCATGTTCACTGCAGTTGATTAAGCAAACAGCTTCTGATCTGTTGGATGCCAGAGGTTGGCACGTTTTTGTTTTGTTTTGCACTGAGAGACGTTTATAGGGATTAATTTCAATTAAGAATGGATTATGAGATCTTTTATGTGGCATATTTTCTTAACAACAGAAAATTTAAAGCGAGACAACAGAAAATAGTGACTAACAAAATATTTTGAATCATGATATAATCTGAAATAAATTATATGAAAATTAGAGACAAAGTTTAGTTTTATTATTATCGCAGTCATTTTGAGGTAAAGCTAACAAAGAAATCATGTGTTTAGGATCAGGAAGAGCAGGCGTTTTTCGCCGTGTTTGATGGTCACGGCGGGGTGGATGCTGCCATCTACGCCGCCAATCACCTACACGTTAACCTGGTCAGACAGGAAATGTTCAGTCAGGACCCAGTAGAGGCCCTGTGTCACTCCTTCAAACTGACAGATAAGCGATTCATACAGAAGGCGTCACGTGAGGTGAGTTCCTTCCCTGTAAACACAGTCAGACATCAAGGTGCTGCTATCAGCCCTTTGTGCACTGACAACATCTGTATGCATCCTTGTGTTTGGAACAGAACCTTCGCTGTGGCACCACAGGGGTCGTGACCTTTCTGAGGGGTCGCACGCTGTATGTGGCCTGGCTAGGCGACTCACAGGTCATGATGGTGAGGAGAGGTCAACCGGTGGAGCTGATGAAACCACACAAACCAGACAGAGAGGTGAGAAAGACTGGACACTATAAGCTATTTTGTTTGTTTTGTACATTATTTGTCATTTTATTTATATTTAATTGATATACAGTACACTACAGTTCAAATGTTTGTGGTCATTAAGAAGAAAAAAATTTCAGATAAATTAAATAGATATAAAATAAATATTAATATTATTTGTGACCCAGGACCACAAAACCAATCATAAGGATTTTTTTTTTTTTTTTTTAAATCTGAATAAATAAGCTTTCCATTGATGCATGGTTTGTTATGATAGGACAATATTTGGTCAAGATACAACTATTGAAATATGAAAATCTGGAATCTGAGGGTGCAAAAAATTCTAAATATTGAGAAAATTGCCCTTTAAAGTTGTCCAAATGAAGACCTTAGCAACGCATATCCACTCACAAAAATACATTTTTGATATATTTACAGTAGGAAATTTACAAAATATCTTCCTGGAACATGATCTTTACTTCATATGCTAATGATTTTTGGCATAAAAGAAAAATCGATAATTCTGACCCATATAATGTATTGTTGGCTATTGTCAAGTCAAGTCAAGTCACCATTATTTATATAGCGCTTTTTACAATGTAGATTGTGTCAAAGCAGCTTTACAGTGATAACTGGTACATTATTTTGGCTGCACAGCAGCTCGTAAGGAATAGTGTCAATGCAGGCAGATCAAAGCACTGTTGAATATCAAATGTCAATTGTCAAGTGTCCCCAACTAAGCAAGCCAAAGGCGACAGCGGCAAGGAACCCAAACTCCAACAGGTGACATCAGGTGGCAAACAGGTGTTAAAATGGAGAAAAAACCTTGGGAGAAACCAGGCTTAGTCGGGGGGCCAGTTCTCCTCTGGCGAACAGTGTATTGCTACAAATATACCCATGCGACCACAACTTTTGTGGTCTAGGGCCAAATTTATTACTAATTTAATTTAATAAGGTTGGAAACAATCATTGAATTGCCAAAATCCTGATCCTAGATCAGTCCTAAATTGGTCCTAGATGTTTTGCATATGACCTTCATTTTTACCTGAGAAGTCCAGCTCTTTATGAGGGATGTCCTTCACAGCCCATTCAATCGACAAAAGTGACATGACAGCAAAGCTGTGTTACATAACGCACTCCCAATCTGTTGAGCTGAGTCTTTGGAGCTTTAGCTATATAATAAAACTGTATGTAAGTCACAGTCTGACATTTCAGCCAGTTAGAGTTTTAGTAACTTTTGACACTGAACTGAAAGTGATACTAGCTGTTATAGTTGATGACTCCTCATGACTGTATTGTTTGTTTGTTTGTTTGTGTATGTGTAGGATGAGAAAAAGAGGATTGAGGCTCTGGGTGGGTGTGTGATCTGGTTCGGCACATGGAGGGTGAACGGCAGCCTGTCCGTGTCAAGAGCCATAGGTATGCGACCTTTAAAATTACAATATACATTTTAACATGCAGAATTGACAGCCCTGTTTGTGCTCTGTAAAACGCTACCTAAATCAATTGAATAGCGCTTTTCACAATACATACAGCACTGTTCTAAAGCAGCTTTACAGAGAATAATACCTCACAAATCCCAGTAATCGAGCCAAAGGCATCAGCGGAGAGGTAAAAATTCTTCAAGACTGTTTTGAAACATTTTCCTTTTGTGCTCTTTGAAGATATTCACTTATTTAGACAGGATCTTTTGTAAGTTAAAGTGAACTAAAGGTCAGTGCGTGCGTATTTTTAGAAGAGGATGTTCAGGCCACAGCAAAAAACCCTTTATCACCACACCACAGATTTCAATATGAAGGACACAATCTTTTAGAAAGGAAACTGGCACAGACCCGATTTAATCAATTTAGACAGAATCTGCAGCTTCCACTTGGTGTAAATCAGTAGCTGAGTCTGTGTCTGTTTGAAGAACAATATTGATTCAAAACTTGTGTAATCAGACTAACTGTGTAGTTGGAGTTTAGAAACGTACCAACCACAAATTTATTTGGACTTCTGTTTTCATCACCTCCATAAATTATTGATACAGTATCCTTTACAGTATGTATATTAGCTCGTGTAAGATTACAGCTTTCAGGCTAATGAGCGTTGCTGTAATAACAAAGACTGACCTCCAGCAAAATCCTTAGGCAGTGTTCTCACAGCTTCGTGTACAGGAACCATTTCCCTCTCTAAATGCTGATGACTAATCTATCAGATAATCCAATCAGTCTAGCATTTAATTCCCTTAAAGCTCTTGATTCATAAATAGGACAAGTGAGGCTAATTCTGCCATAGCCTAGGCAACTGGTCTTTTGCAAGTACAAAAGTCTAGAACACATCCGAGTCATATTTCACTCCAAAATCAAAAGAATAAAATAAGAAATTCGATTTTAAATAAAATATTAAAATATTGGTTTTTTGCATTATGGCATTATTTTCATGACTAAGTATTGCTTTCCAAATTCTGATTCTATAAAAATCTCATTACTCAAATTTTTTTTTTTGACTAAAACTAATTTTTATTTAAAATCTAGTATTCATTGTAGTGCCTTTAATTTGTTGAAGTCCCTCTGTATTTAATTTTATCATTTGTGATCTTTGATCACCAAAATGACATATTTAAACTTTACTTTTCCTTGCAAAAAAATTCTTTATGCTTTAAAATAGCTTAAAATGTAATTCTACACCCTTGCCTCATTTAGTATACACGGTTCTATAAATATGCAAATTAGCCCCGCCTCCAGTTCAGAGATCCACTCGTTGACGATCACACATTGACGTGATTAGTTATAAGGTAGTTTGTTATGTCAGAAACACCAACGATTTCAAACCACGTTTTTGAGACTGTTTTTGGTTCACTGCAGTTTTAAGGAGAAAATACTTAGCAAGAGTGTTGACTTATGAATTTGCACATGGTTTGTCTTAAAGGGTTAGTTCACCCCAAAATGAAATCATTAATTACTCACCCTCACCCTTACGACCTTTGTTCATCTTTAGAACACAAATTAATTTTGATTTTTATCTCCCATACAACCCAACCGTCATTCAAGGTCCAGAAAAGTAAGATAAACATCATTAAAATAATCAGCGTGACTACAGTAGTTGAACCTTAATGTAATGAAGCAACAAATACTTTTTGCAAAAACAAAACAAAAATAACGACTTTATTCAACAATTTCTTCTTTACCCTGTCAGACTCGTACGCAGCGCTTCCGTGTTTACGTCCGAAAGCCGGCTCAGTATTAGAAGACGCTGTTCATGTCAGCAGCACGGCGCATGTGTGTGATGCTGATGCGGGAGCCGGCCAATAATTAGTCGGCATTCTGCCGTAGAACATGGAAGCACTGAATGTAAACAGCATAGAAGACTGACAGGGTAGAGAAGATATTGTTGAATAAAGTCGTTATTTTTGTTTTGTTTTTGCGCACAAAAAGAATTCTCGTCACTTCACAACATTAAGGTTGAATCACTGTAGTCACGTTGACTATTTTAACAATGTCTTTACTACTTTTCTGGACCTTGAATGATGGTAATTACATTGCTTTCTATGGGAGCTAAAAAACCTCTTGGATTTCATCAAAAATATCTTAATTTGTGTTCCGAAGATGAATAGAGGTCTTAAGGGTTTGGAACGACATGCGGGTGAGTAATTAATGACAGAAATTTCATTTTTGGGTGAACTAACCCTTTAAAGCACATTAAAAACACCACATAGACATATAAACATTAAAAACTTGAAACTTGTATCTTAAAAATACAAAATCTGTATATTACAAATGTATACCAATTTTCTGAAATATAATGTTTTTTTGTTTTTTTTGTGAGATTCACTTAATCACTTTAAGGTAATTGACTATATTTGTATGTGTATGTGCAGGTGATTCAGAACACAAGCCGTATATATGTGGTGATGCAGACTGCACCGCCTTCAACCTGGATGGCAGCGAGGACTACTTGATCCTGGCCTGCGATGGCTTCTACGACACCGTGAACCCAGATGAAGCCGTGCGAGTGGTCAGTGACCACTTGCAGGAGAACAACGGGGACACCTCCATGGTGGCCCACAAGCTAGTGGCCTCAGCCCGAGATGCGGGATCCAGCGACAACATCACGGTCATTGTGGTGTTCCTCAGGGACCCCCGTTTGCCCCCACCCTCAGATGAACCGGAGGAACAGCAGGAAGAGGAGCCGGTGGAGGACGCAGGAGAGGAGGAGGATGAGGAAGTGGAGGCCTTGCAGAGTGAGCTGGTGTGTCAAGACGGAGGGGCAGAGAATGGAGGAAAGAACCGGGGCGGCTGGCCACTCCAACAGTGCTCTGCGCCTGCTGACCTGGCCTACGAAGACCGCATGGATTCGTTTACGGACAGAACAAGTCTAAGCATCACAGGGCCGGACATGCGAGCAGAGACTGGCTGCTTCAGGCTCCCAGCTTCATCCGGCCTGCCCCCAATGAGAACCGTCACGCCAGACCTCATACCCCCCTACGGCGGGGCCGGCGCGGCCTGGCGTCCCTACCAAGAGAATGGCCCCGCTGGGTACAGGCAAAAGCCCCAGCCTAAACCCACAGTGCCCTCCTACACGCAGACCACCTCAGATGGACAATTGCTGGAGGTGGCTGCGCTCTTCCCTCAGGAGGGCCGGAGGAAGAGGCGGCTGGAGGTCATGCCGCTGAGGAGGGAATCGCAGAGCCTGATTCGAAGGGCCAGAGAAAGCCACGGTCCTCTGAGCTGCTTCCCTAGCGTGCCCTATCCTCTCCGCTCCCCAGAGAGGAAGCCCGGGATAGCCTTTCCCCATGTAACCCATAGCAAAAGGGTCTAATCGACAACTTCCTAGCCCCATCATTCCGCCCTCTGTCCCTGAAGCTAAAACATAATCATGCAGTGGGCGCAACGCACACATACATTCACGCTCTGTTCCAAAACCTTGTGAGCACTCTCCATAGGCAGATAGTGACAAACTTGGTGGACAAATGAGAGAAATAAAAGTACTGATAAAAACAGTTTAATATAATTAAATAATGACTATTTTATCCAATATTTGTGTGCGCTTTATATTTATGCTTAGGTGAATAGGTGTGATCACATTTACCATTGCTCAGCAAAATTTAAGCCGCTTTTCCACCGGAACAATTTATCCCAGGAACTTTTTTCCCCAGACTTTTCCATCGCGGTCTAAAGTACTATGAAGATTAAGTCCAGTGACGTAGGGCTGCGCGCGACTTTCCAGTTACAGCTGGATTTTGACGGTCCACTGGTCGCATAGCAAACAACTCTTACTGCACGCACACAACAGACTTTTAAAAATGGTGGTTGAAATAAAATGTTGCTTGAACTCAACCAATCAGCATGTTTTGCGCCCAAGTCCCACCTCTGAAAGTTCCAGAACTTTGAAAAAGTACTACCTCGCGAGCAGGTACTTTTTGAGGGGGAAATTTTTACCCGCAACTTCCTGTGGTGGAGAAGTGGCTTTAGTAGGCAAGATCCAGTCATTTCAATAGAAATCCACGCGATCGAGAGTTTCATGTGAGGGTGAGAAAGTTCATCACGCAGATTTCGCTCATGTTTAAGTTCGTCACGTGAATTCACTATGGTGATCAAAAGACATCTGTTTAGATTGAAAGTGACGTCTATGTGAGCAGACAGCATTTTAAGGCACCCAGACGAAAAAGATGCCTTGTTTTGGACAAATTCTAAGGCAATATTGCATGTATCCTTGTGCAGAAGGCAAACTTGGCAGACGAAAGAGAGAAAATAAAGTATTGGTTAAAACAGTTTAATATAATTAAAACCAATCTATTTTACCTAATATTTGTAAGTGCTAGAATAGTTGCGGTCACATTTACCATTGCTTGGTGAAATTTCGCAAGCGAAATCCAGCAATTCCAATAGGAATTTGCGCATTGGGAGCGCATTGGGAGTGAGGGCAAAAAAAGTTCACCATGCAGATTTCGGTTATGTTAAAGTTGGTCATGCAAATTTGCCTCGTTGACCAAAAGAAATCTGCTTGGTTTGAAAGTGACGTAAATGTGAGCTGTGCTTCATACGTCTCAACACTACAAAATGTTGCTTAAATTTTTGCTAATGTGACCGTACCTTGTCATGTTGTTATGTTAGCAACATGCTGACAGCAAACCCTACTGAAATTCCTTTGTGCGCATTGCTATTTGTGTTACTGCCTATGCAGAGAGTCCATCGAGTCACTTTTGAGGTTTCACGACTTGCTGTCTATGTAGGGAGCAGGCAGCTAGACAGCTCACTGGGTTCTGGAACAGAAACACACACTCAAACATATGAGATACTACATTGCATTAATGCTTCCACTTTCATCTTATATGAGCCAGCCTATCGGAATCCTTCATTACTCTCAGCCAGCTTCCTCCTCATCCTCATAACCCTCTCTCTAGTCCAGTTTGGTTTGTGTGTGGAAAGAGTGTTAACACTATCCTCTGTTTACACACACACATAATTAAAGTTTTACGTAAACCCAGTGTAGAAGCAAGCAGGTGACTGCGGTCAACAAGAGTACAGATCTTAAATCTGATATCTGAGGCGAGAAACATGATACAGCTCTTGGTTAGTAAAGCCATTTTAATGTTCAGACACTTCAGATGAACAGAATCACCTCATAGACATCTTTTATTTATTTGTTCCTTAAGCGTATACTGTATGAACTGGTTACTCGATAGTGTGATGTCTATAAATTGCAGCTTAAGAATCAGGCATAATTATGACCTGACTGCATTGAGTCATTGAGAAGCAAGTGGCATCATATTCATTTGTTTGTTTGTTTTTAGCACACATAATATGTGCTTTTTATGGCCCATGTTTTACCTTGTTCGTTTTGTAAGACGTAAAAACCATCTTTCCACAAATAGGATACAATTTAGTGGTTTTGCTGTTCCAAATTTAATTTAATTTAATTCAAATTTAATTTTGTTTTAAATATAGCATATTTCATTTTAATGTTTATGTTTATTGCTATAGGAAATAACAAAATCACAAAAGTAACAGAGTTGCAAAAATAGCAAACCTCATATAAAATAATTGTAAAATAAACCAGCTCATATAATATTTAGTTTGACCTCCTAAAGTTGACAGTCACCATTTTCTAAAGGTTAAGTGCCACTTTCACTGACCATTTGTTGAAAGAACAAGAAATGATTTCATTTTTAAGAGGCTTTATTTTGTATTCTATTTGTGGAAAGTGCTGGGCTGGTTTTGGGAGGCTGCCACGTCCAAGCATTTGCACATTCAACATCTCCAACCATCTTTTGATGATGCTACCTAGAAATAACATGACCCACTGACACACAACACCTGTTGCTTTTCCAGTCATCGCATTGGAGAGAAACATATCAGATCAAATTTAGATGCAGTATATATATATATACATATTCAGTTTCGAAACCAAAGAATATGATCATCAGGAGGCACACTACCATCCCTAGACAGCGCTACAACCACCTACAAAGAGCTTGTTGTTAAATCCTGTAGAGAACAATTAGTCAAAGACTATTCAAAGTAAATATGTTTAGCCAAATAACAAATTTCTTTATATTGGCAAATTGGATTAAGATCTGTTTAATTGTCAGATCTAAGCTTGTACAGGATGTGTAAGTGTAGCCCAAAAAGGCTTGACTGACAACAGAATAAGGCTGACAGGAGATGGCCATAGTTTGAAGTGCCCCTCAGGTGTTGAGGACATGGATAGTAGAGTTTCAGCAGCACAATGTGTGCCTTTATTATCTCCAACACTGGCCTGTTTTTGACAGGCTGTGAAGTGGATACAGAGTAAATTTAACCGCTCTACCACTTTGTTTATTCTAAACTCTACCAGTTTCTTTATTCAGAAATGGCTGCTTAAAGGGTTAGTTCACCCAAAAATGAAAATTCTGTCATTAATTACTCACCCTCATGTCGTTCCACATCCGTAAGACCTTCGTTCATCTTCGGAACGCAAATTAAGATATTTTTGATGAAATCTGAGAAGTATATGACTCGTCCATAGACAGCAATATAATCAACACTTTCAAGGTACAGAAAGGTACTAAAGACATTGTTAAAACAGTCAGCATGACTGCAGTGGTTCAACCTTAATTTTATGAAGCGATGAGAATACTTTTTGTGCGCAAAAACAAAACAAAAATAACGACTTTATTCAACAATCTCTTCTCTTCCCTGTAATTACGTAGTTGCCGCAGTAAGCGCGGTGAAGGCTTCCGTGTTTACGTCCGAATGCCGGCTCAGAATTGGCCAAAGCTGATCACGAGAGCAGCATGACGCATGTGGGTGATGCTGACGCAAGAGCCGGCCAATAATGAGTCTGCGTTCTGATGTAGAACCTGGAAGTGCTGGATGGAACAGCCTATGAGAATGACACACAAAAAAAGATATTGAGTCGTTATTTTTGTTTTGTTTTCGTGCACAAAAAGTATTCTTGTTGCTTCATAAAATTAAGGTTGAACCACTGTAGTCACGTCGACAGTTTTAACGATGTCTTTAGTACCTTTTTAGACCTTGAAAGTGTTGATTATATTGCTGTCTATGGACGAGTCATATACTTCTCAGATTTCATCAAAAATATCTTAATTTGTGTTCCGAAGATGAACGAAGGTCTTACGGGTGTGGAACGACATGAGGATGAGTAATTAATGACAGAATTTTCATTTTTGGGTGAACTAACCCTTTAATAGCCTATTAGGGCTGGATTTTTACCATCTTTACCATAATTTTTTAAGTTAAAAATTAAAATGGTAGAAGTACATATACTGTACTTTAGCATTAAAATTTCATAAAAGTACATTGAGGGACTTGTTACTTAGTTTACAAAAATAAAATATTATCTGTCTCTCAGTCACTGATATCATGGCGGCATGTAGAAGCAACATGCTTTGGAAATTCTTGGCCTGAAAGGGATAATTTACCCAAAAATGACAATAATCATCATTTACTCGTTATCAAAAAGAAGATATTTTGAAGAATGTTGGTAACAGTTTTGGTTACCAGTGATTTCTAAAAAGTTACCAGTGATTTTTTTTTTTTTTTTTGATCCACAGAAGAAAGAAAGTCATACGGATTTGGAACAACATTAGGGTGCATAAATGATGACAGAATTTTCATTTTTGGGTGATCTATCTCTCTTTTTTTTTCTTCAAAATTCTACTTTTAAACCAGCCGTTCCAGTTGCTTCTTTTTGGAAAATGCACATCCATTTTAGAAATAGTTTTCAAAAATTATTTTCTGTTGTAAAAGTATCGCATATTTTGTTGATAGAGCTTGTGTTGTATTTGACCCTGAATATTCCTCGAACACTATCTTTATACAGCAAAGTAAGATCACCTCCATTCTCACCAAAGCCATAGGCGTGTGTTCATATTCGGAACTTATAACGATGTCACAATATCACGAACTACGCAGCCGTGATGCCATTAGGTGGTTCTGTCCAAGATACCTGTGCTGGCCTGGTGCTTGACACGAACCACATGTGTGTTTCTGACTAGCAATGCTGCAAACCCTTTATTCCTTTCCTCTTACGTCTATAACTGAATGACTTGTGCCATCCCTGCCGTGCCATTGCACTGTTTCCGTTTATTTATTTATTTTTTGTTTGTTGGCAGAGGGATAGATAATGGGCGGATGGCGGGCATAAACGTCCATCACTTAGCTTATGTGTTGTCATTCAGGCTCCCCTCATCCGCCTCCAGCCACGAATTTTCACTTCTCACCCGACATCATTGTTCTCCTGTCAAAAAAAGGGGCTTGAATGGGAAGTTAAACTGTCATGGTGCATTTTAACTGGTCCAGAATGTACATCCAGATGTCGAATGTAAGAGGAACCCTCCTTTAGAGCTTGAAACGAACAAGGAGGAGGATCATTGAAACATTTACCCGTTTAAAAGACGCCCAGACTGTCCCGAATGTTTGTACGCATTGTGAGATTTCGTCACCTGGTTTTATACCCTTGTGGAAGTTTCTGAGCACGTCACCAGCTGCATCATGAATCGTAAATCGAAGATCTGCCCTAGAAGCGGAAAACGTTCCCTCAAGGCCTTCGATACGGGACTGATGACCGGAGATGGATGAGTGCAGCACACAGGACACGGACCTCGCGACGAAGCTCCGCTCGAGATGATATATGCGGCGTATAGATTCAGAGATAGCCTTCACCGTTCACCCTCACCATCATGTACAATCTCCCTCACGACCATCACCTCGTACGGGGCACAAATTATATATCAAAAGTGTAGTAACTTACATATATTGTATACATGTACGTACGTACGTTTTGAGTGCGTGAGTGCGCGTAACATTTGGGATGTGTATGTGATGTCCGTCTCCTAAATGTGCTATTTTAATCACCACTGATAACTCAGATGGATACAGAAGTCTGTAACGCTTTTCAGTAACCCCTAGCCCCGCCTCCTTCTCACTGAAGTACGTACTTGAAAACTACTTGGAAGTGCGCAGAGTCTAACAGACGCAGCACTGGCAGTCACAGGCTCTCGCTTATTCACCGAGTGGTAATGAGTCAAAGGACCAGTGTTTTCGGACGGTTCATTTCAACGAAGAACATCTCACTTCGTCTTCACATAATCTTGAGCCTTGGCCCCCATGGACTGACTGTTAGACGCAGCGTTTTCCCTGTTAGCGATAGTTTCTGCGTCAAGGGCGCGCGCTCTATCTTTCATGACGGTTAGCCCTCTCCTCACTTGCTGTCACTGCTTTTTGTCCATGTACTGTTGAGTACTGCTCTTTTTCTGCTAGCAATAATGAACCTACGCAAGCCATGAGTGAAGAGAGCTCTTCAAAGGGCTTGTCTTCTCTAAAGCAAAGCTGAGGAAGGGTTTCCAGACAACTTAGAGGGGGGAAAAAAACGTATCTTAAAAAAGAAACCTATGTTACTGATGGTCATCACTGTATTCTATTAAACCTGTGTTGATGAGAAACCACTAATGTATCTAAAGAGCTTTTGTTTTTTAATGGCATGCGTAACAGTTTTCATGGTCTGTGCCTGATGGTTTCATCCTCAAGAGTTATAGCCTAACTTATCACTAATATTTTGGTCATAGTGTTATTAATAGAGGGAAAGGGGACTTCCCTCTAAATAGCTTCAAGGTTCAGATTTAACAACAAGTTTTTTTTTTTCCCTCAATTTTATTTCTGAATTGCTGGTTTGTTTCCATCATACAGGTAAGTTTTGCAAATACACTCTACTTTAAGGGTATGTTTACATGACAACAATGTACTAAAAATGGTAAAGTTCTTTGCATTTTTCGAGTTCAGCCATTCACAGAGATTTGTGAAAACGACTAAAAACGCTGTATTATGCATGCCAGGCCAGTAGTTGGCGATGTCACTTTACACAAAGACGATAACAGCATCGTTTTCAAAAACTTGAGCTGCATCCGAAACCACGTACTGTTGAGTAGGTACTACATATGAATTTAAATTTACTTCACAACTTTTGAAAAAGTACATTCTATTTAGTAGGAATGAATTCTGACATACTACATTTACTGTCACAAGACCTACCAGTGTGGCCTCATGGGATAGTGAAGTGTCAATCGTATGCACACTTCAGAATCTCGCCGGAAGTAGAAGTCATCCGGGTACTTTTCGCCTACTGAATTCGGACATACTACTCTGTTCGCATACAGTTTTTTGCATACTATAGTAGAAAAGCATTTAATTTCGGACGCAGCGTTGCACTTTGAAACCCGTTTTCAAAAGTTAACATTTTTTTAGTATAACCGTGTTATGGTGAATATGCCTGTGGTGTTCAAAGTGTTTCTAAGGATACTGATTTTTATAAGCCAGCTGTCTGACTCACGAACGGGAACATGGTTTGTAACCTTAACAACACATTATTAGCAGCTGTTGGATAATGTAGTCAAGCAAAAGACTAATCATATTAATTACCGGTGTGTGTCCGACATTGTAAAAAGCAATACCATTGTGCAGCGTTTACCTCAGTAAGTTATAACCAAGCGGATCTCTGAGCTCATGCGAGTGAGTGGAGGTTGGACTAATTAGCATATTCATAGATCCGCATATATTAAATGAAGCAAGGGTGTAGAGTTCAGGCTACATGCTATTTTAAGGCATGAAGATTTTTTTTTAAGAGATAAAATTATTGACTACAGGGGGAATTTAAATATATCTTCAGGCATCATTTAAATATATATTCCCACATGCAACATGATCACAGTGCGAGTCGCCAATTCTAATTCGCCATTTCTTACGGTCACATTTACTTGTTAAGAATAATTTTCGCATGCCAAATACAGTAATTTCAATAGGAATCCACACGATCGAAGATTTTTCAAACAAGTTGGTTTGCCGTGAAAGTGACTTGTGCAAAATTTCACTGCATCTTTAGGGTCTGCTCAGACAGAACGACTTTTTGTATTTTCCTACTTTTCCATAGATTTTCTGTGTAAGTACACACTAGACAAACATGTCTGACTGTTGCCCTTGCATGCGCATATTGTAACACGCTGTTCTAAAAATGCGGTACTCGCGCTCAAGTTAAAATAAGTTCAACCTCTCATGACCTTACATTTTTTCTTGTTGTGTGTCTTGCCTTTTCGGGATTAACCCTAAACACAAAAACATGTTCTGTGTGAACGGCCCCTTACAGACCAACCTAAACATTGATGAAATGTCTTTTGCTCATGAGATTTGCTTTGAATCAGACTCAGTCAGTGAATCGTTGAGTTCGCAATTGACTCTTCGCAAGAGTCGTTTGGTTATGTCCCTGTGTTCGTGAGGCTGACTGGAATATGACATATTCACTAACTGGTTTCAGATTTCCCAAACCCCTACGCTTTATGCCAACAGTCAGTATTAATCTAATAATAACATATGTTTGTGTAAATCCCTTAAGATTTACAGTAGTTTTTACAGTCTCGGACATGTTGCAGTCTTACGTTAGGCTATGCATAAGTAGCAGCTTAACTGTTTCAATTAATTTGTGGGTGTTCTGAGATTTGAAGTACAGCAAGTCCTTTTTGCTGTCACACACAAGACCTGGTTGTGACCCCTGAAGGCTTTCTGAGCCAGGACGTGTAATTATAGTCTCCGTCCTCCACCTGTCAGGCCTTGGCAATAACACGGGACAATTTAATTGAACAAGCTGCCTTTTAATCAAGCTACTTGCACTTCCTGTGGCGAAAGGAGCGTGAGCCCTTGTCACACAAGCGACGTTATGTCACCTGGTTATAGAGTTTGTTATTTGACACTATTTTAAATGACACTATATAATAATAAGTAATTTTATAATTCTGTATAGGCCTATATATGTACATAATACACAAAAATTCATCACAGCATGTAGCTGGTGTTTATCAGCAGGTGTGATGTAGGTTATAGCACAGGAAGTGTCTCCTGGGCTGTGTTGTGGTGTGTATATTAAACTTTAATCGTTCTTAACTTATTTATGGCTATATTTTTGAAGCTAATCCCTGCTGAACTTCAGAAGAGCTTTTCCTTTTCAAACATGTAGTTTACGTAATTGTTACGCAAAATATGTCTTGAGCTGTCACTGAAAGCCTAGCAAACAAGGTCAATTTTGGTCTAAAAAACGTTGATTTTGTTTCAAACAAAATCAACAGTGATGTTGTGTTAAAGCATTGGAAATTAGGATTGAGGCATTAAACAGGCATTTTTGCACATGTATTTCATTTTCAGCCAGCCAGTGCTATTGTATCTAAAATACCTGTAATTAAAAAAAAAAAAAGAAAAAAAGATGAGTTAAAATTTAAGCTGGATTTTTCTGGTTGAGTGCTCCAGATTGAAGGTGATGAATTGCACTGAGAACAGGATTTAGTGTTCCACTCTCTGGGTGAGCAGTAAATTAAAACTGTGTACTTAGTGGCCAACACTTCTCCTATAAAAAAAGGTCCGCCGTGTTACATAAATCCTCTGAAATGGCCTGAAGATCGGTCATCACAGCACAAAACACACACACATTTAGAGGCTTAAATAACTGGGAATGTTAAAGGATGTATAGGCCAACCAGGTATGTTATTATTATCCTGATATTGACATGGATCTATTACAACATGTCTTTATAGAGACTGAAGTGAGTGTTGGCAGTCAGGTGCTGGAGGAGGGGCAAGAACGGATGTGAAGAGGACAGAATCAGAGCCAACATGCACTCATCCACATAAACACTGCTGGGCTTATTCTCACACAGCACCGACCTGGCACTGCACATCGCACAGACTAGACAGCAGGTGCAGACAGACAGCGGACATGCACGCACGCACACACACTCACACAGCAGTTAGTGGGTGAATAATCTCATGAAAACCAGATCCAGGTCACCCCAAGTGAAGCAAGAAATATAAAATATAGTTTACATTTTAGAAGTCTATTTTTTTAGAATCATTACGTTTTTTGAAGTGTGACATGTTTATGAAAATTCTAATGAAAATAATTTAATTAAGTTTAGCTTAATAAACTTACACTTTATATCAAAAAAATATTTTTTTATTTATAAATAATGGTATAATAAAGGTATTTGTTGTGTTGCTAATAATGTATGCTGATTTTTAAAAAAAAAAACAGCTATACAGTAAATAAAATAAAAATATTTAATAAATCACCTCAACTCAAAAACAGTAAACTAACTAAAAAAAAAAAAATTATAAAAAATCTGCTTAATTAAAAAAGTAACCTAAATTTAATTTAACACAAACATATTTCTTTTATATTTAATTTTTTTTCTCATTTTATTATATAATTCTTTTTGAAGTCCTGGATTGGAGCCCAAAATCTAAAAAATATATTTTTAATATAAAGTATATGTATAGATAATAGTATAATAAATGCATTTAATTTATGCTGATTTAAAAAAAAAAGTCAATAAAATAAAATGTAATAAATCACCTTTAAGAAAAATTGGAATGCCAGGAAATAAAATAAAATGAAAAGTCCAAAAGACTTTTCTAAAGTCTATAAAAGTTGTCTAAAAGTCTACTATAGTAAATAAGTCTTAAAAATAATTTCAAAATAAATGTTTAAAAATCTGTCATAATACAAAATGTAATTTAACATGTAAAAGTATTTTTGGGAATAAAATAAAAGCGAGGCTGTGAGGGATAGACATATACTACAAAATACTGCAAAAGAAATTTCAGCTGACAAAAAACTCCAGACAACATGAGTTAAGTGATCTAGGAGCTTTATACAGATTTTTACAGCGATGCCATTAAAAACACGGTAGATAACAGCCTCAAGTTAATCATTTTTATTTGGGGGGTGAAATTGGACCTGTCATTTTTATTTATTTTTTGTACACTTTAAACACTGCAATTTGTCACCCAAAGGAAAATAAAGCATATTATAGTATCATGTCATTTATTTGTTCAGGTTTTAATTTAGATAAATATACAGTACATTCTGTGCATATAGTCCAGTTTGTTTTGAGTTCCCCCCCCCCAAAAAAAAATCTTTAAAAACATGCTAGAGAAAAAAAGCAGTAAACACACCACCCTCTTGCTCATATAAAACATAAAACATCAAAATAGGGACATTATTTTTACAGCACAAAGAACAGCATTAGATTTACATTGAATAGTCAAGGAACACTGTTATCATTGTTTTAGGCTTTGCAGAGGCTAGAAACATGCTGGAGAGGAAGCAGAGGGGGGAAAAGTAGTATTTGTATAAAGCACTGACCTGTTGTTAATTCTTAAGCCAACTATTATTAAACAGCAAAAGCAATGCATTACTCGCAGTACACTTTTCAACAAAACATTCACTTTCAACAGACTGTACTGAGCGAAAGCTGTACATGCAAAGAGCAACACTGACCTCAAACGAATATAACTGCATCACTCCCCAGCTGTTGATAATGTCATGACATCTATACACAACATAAACGGTGCAATTTCCCAGCTGCTGCTGCTGCCGCCACAACAGTCTGAGCTCAAACCAAACCACACAAACACTGAAGCAGTTCTGATGCACGATACGACCTGGGGCTAAAAACACAGACTTGGACCCACCTGAGACTTTGGTTTAAGTATGTAACTGCCTTTTATTTGGACATCTTAAAGGAGTTAACATGGGTTAAAAAAGGAAGAAGAAAAAAAAAAATTGGAATGTAGCATTAAGTTCATAAGTGCTTGTAACTGAGCTGTTGTAATAACTGCTTGTTTGAAATATATAAAAAGACAATTACATCCCTGTCAATGTCAGAAAATTACTTGAACTTGTATCAGCTCCATGTTCCCTTTTTGAAGACATTTAGTCAATGTAAACATATTTTGGGTATAGAAAGGTATACTTTGATGACTAGACAGCTATAGTGGGGGTACAAAAAAAAACCTCACATATACATATACATATACACACACACACACACACACACACACACACCACAAAGAATAAAGCCACATGAATTGGTAACAGAGCAGCACCTGTATTGACATTCTGACTCAATGTGCCAAAACACTTGAACCCAGTTATTGACTCAAAGAAAAAAAAAAAAAAAAAAAAAAAGTGGTGTTTGGCAACTCCCTATGAATTTATGACAATAAGCAGCATTGCAAAAGTAAAGAAATGTAGTATATAACTGTAATATGATTATCTAGTATGCACATTTAAATATATACACCTTCAGCTTTATAACGGAATGTTATGCATTTCACAATGCAGAGAGAGAGAGAGAGAGAGAAAAAAAAAAACACTTTTCTTTCCCATCCTGAAAGTTGTGTTTCTCTTAAATAATGTATACAGTAGCAGATATATTCCTGTTCTATCTGAACATAAAGTAAGTGCACAGACATAATGTAAAGAACACATTCAGAGCCTGACGACTTCAAGGCATTTCTGTAGCACTGTAGCGGATCACCTCTCTGTGGTCTCTCCAGACACAAAGCTCAGATCATCAGGGATCAGCTGCTCACCTGAGGACGACACACAGACAGGACTTCAGCAGACCGCTGGAACAAAAGTCATAATACTGGAATATTATAATAAGCTGGTGCACTGTGGCCACCCACAGAGACAATCGGAGACTAAAACAGGTGGCTGACCTATTTTAAACTTTAATAAAGCACGTAATTACATTTATCCATCATACAGGCTGTGATTGAGGGTTTCCCCAATATAGAATTAAAAGGGGAGATCTAACAGGCAAAAATCATGATTTAGTTTGGATTTAACAATTTTAACTTTCTGCAAAAAAAACATGCATCTTCAACTACCAAAATGTTAGAAAACATAAAATCTAATCCTTAAAATGAATAAACATTAAATATTCATGATTAAGTAAATTAGCACTGGTTAGGTTCAACAGCCAAGTGAAGTGAAATGTTTTTTGCTTCTTAATTTACACTTCTTGTAACTGTCAGATTTTTTTATTTAATTTTTTTTTTTAATTATTTGTTTTCAGCATCTAAGGCTGTTTTCATGGCAAGAACAGGGTAAAATCAGTTTAAAAAAAAAAAAAGGATAAATAAAAATGTATAAACATTTAAAAGGAGATGGAGGAATGAACAGACAGGATAAATAATTTACATAAAGACATTTTTTAAAAACGTTTTAGGTGCACTTGAGAAAAAACAAAGTTGAACACATTAAAAAAAAAAAAGAAGAGATACACAAATCGACATGTGTATTACTTTTGTTATAAACGAGAAATTTTTCACTTATTTTTAATGAGATTGAGCCTAATTTGCATATGTAAAAATGCAAAGAGAGGTAAATTTTCAATTTGACCTGAATTGAGAAAAAAATGAATTATTTAAAGGCACAATATGTAAGATTTTTGAAATAAAATATGCAAAAACCATTAGAACAATGTTATATATTTTAAAAATGCAGAGAAATAAGCAATTTTAACCAGTCACTGACATCATGGCCAGCAGCTATCACCCTGTAGCCCTAGACTGGTTGCTCACTGAAGCTAAGCAGGGCTGAGCCTGGTTGGTACCTGGATGGGAGGCCTCCTAGGAAAACTCGGTTGCTGCTGGAAGAGGTGTTAGTGAGGCCAGCAGGGGGTGCTCACCCTGTGGTCTGTGTGGGTCCTAACACCCCAGTATAGTGATGGGGACACTATACTGTCAAAAAAGCACCGTCCTTCGGATGAGACATTAAACCGAGGTCCTGACTCTCTGTGGTTGTTAAAAATCCCAGGATGTCCTTCGAGAAGAGTAGGGGTGTAACCCCAACATCCTGGCCACATTTGCCCATTGGCCTCTGTCCATCATAGCCTCCTAATCATCCCCATATACTGATTGGCTTTATCACTCGGTCTTCTCTCCACCAATAAGCTGGTGTGTGGTGGGCGTTCTGGCGCAATATGGCTGCCGTCGCATCATCCAGGTGGATGCTGCACATTGGTGGTGGTTGAGGAGATTCCCCCTTCCATATGTAAAGCACTCTGAGTACCCAGAAAAGCACTAAATAAATGTAACAAACTATTATTATTATTATTATTATTATTATTATCATACCCACGTTACCCTCGATTTCCGCTTTTATTTTGTAGAAACCATGGAAACACCAAAAAACGCTTTAATATATTATATATTTTATTATTAGACAAGGGAACAATCGTTTGGATACATTTATAGACAGAAAACGAATTGTTATATAGCTCAACACATTTAGTCTTATTATTTGAATCTCATTTTCTTGTTTATATTAATATGATATTCTAATATCGATCTAGCTTACTGCAGTGTGCTAGAGGAGTCTCATAGTAGCCGCTGAGCGAACGCACAGAGTAATGTTATAACATCATTTTCAACACACTCAAATGTATCTAATATGATAAAACAGCGCTGCTTTACACCACATACGCATGACTGGAAGAGGCGACTGTGGCATAATACAAGTTCTGCTGCTCTCGAGCCGTGTGTCATGCTTGTCTCTCATTAGCAATCGCTCCAGCGGCCTCGTTCAGCTCGCAAAGCACTCGGCCCTGCTCTGTGTACACACTACAGTAACGTTAATAATCTCATCCAAGAACATGATTTCTGCCTGAGTCCCTTTGGATTCTTTTTCCCTGGCTGTGAGGTGAAGACGACTTTTCCTGTGATTCTGCGCTTAATCGTGGCGTCATCAAGCTACGCCTTTGTTTTGAATATGCGACCTCTAGCGGCGAAAAAATACATATTGTGCCTTTAAGCCTTGAGATATCATGAAATCATGAAAAAACAACTTCATTCAAGTGTGTCCAAACTTTTGACTGGTAGCAGTGGTTAAACTAACAGTGTCAGTAAAGTGTGAGATATAAACCTGGGCAGGGTAGTGTTCTGGTGTCAAACGCACAGTCTCCAGCCTCCAAAGCCACAACCTCATCCTCATTCTCGTTCTCCGTGTCACAGTCCAGCTCGCTGTCGCTGCTCATGCTCGGCAGCACGTGGTGAGGCTGTTTTTGACTGAGGAGACCTGAGGACAGACAGCCATGACTTTATATGAACTGGCAGATATCACTACTGAGAACACGTGTTTTTCTGTATTAGTTGTGCTTTATTTCCTTTGCAATCAAGCATCAGATAAGGGAGTGTTACTCAAGAGCCTCCTGGCGGTAACCTCAGGCCTGTTGGAGTATTTAACTGGTGATTAACTATAATATACTGAGAACACGTCTAATTTTATGTGCAGTTGAATGACATGGCGTGTGTGTGCAATGACTCATTGATGCAACACAAGTATAATGTGCTGCAGTGTAATTATTACACATGTTTTTGAGAGCGGATCTTCGTGTCTCACCTTCATCAGGGCGTGAGGAGGAAGAGGACGATGGCTCAGCCAGTGACAGCAGTGACTGATGGATCTCGCCGGCACTCTCTTGATCACAGTTCAGAGAGCTGTCTGTCAGCAGGCCAGGTCTGAGGGGTACAATCTTATCAGCATGGTAAAAATAAATAGATAAATAAATAGAAACATTGTGTATCATGCTATTTTATGTAAAAAATTATTAGCATATTAGTGTCATGTTATTTTACAAACCAGTACAATCACAACAAAAAAGTTTAAGTTGTGTATCATGCCATTTTGTATGGAAAAAAACTTAAATAAATAAAGAAAACTAAAGCAAAATCAAAGCCAAAAAACTCAAAACAAAACATTAGCATGGTGAACACCATTTTGTGTCATGCTTTTTTGTGAGAAAAAAAAAGAAAAACTAATCCAAAGAAAACAAATACCACAAAACAAAGCAAAAAGTAAAAACAAAACACAGAACAAAGCCATTAAGCCAAATACTGGCATGCAAAGACATTAAGTGTCTTGGTATTTTACATGAAACCAACAAAACAAAAATTTGCCTGGTGAAAGCTATTGTATGACAAATATATTTAATGTTAAAACAAAACAAAAGAAAACAAAAAACAACTAATCAAATTAAACCCCAAAACAAAGCAAAACTTAAATAGCACCAAACATTAGCATTGTGAAAGTCTCTTTCATCGAGTGAATACAAAGGCCATTCGATAATTTATATCAGAATACAACTCAACAGGTTACAATAATGCTAATGAATGTAATGACAAATTAAAATCTGTACACCATTACTGAGGATCTCATCAGCATTTAAATGTCTATTCTAGATATAAAAACTGCAACCTTCAATCAAGCCCAATTACTGGATTTGTTTATGAATGGATACACAATTACGCAGTGATGCTGATGGCTTGTTTCTGTACATTACCCAACAGCTGGAGTCCTGCGCTGTTTGGTGGCGGGTGCAGCCGCTCCATTGAGAGCTGTGATGCTGAACAGGTCTGAAGCTGAAGCTCCGTACAGCAGCTCCTCGTGTTTGGAGCCAGAGGGTTTATCAGAGGAAGAGGAGCTGCTTCCCAGCGAGGGAGGAGAACTCTGCACACTCCGTGCTTTCAGGGAGCCTGCAAAACACAGATAACGTCATTTCAGACAATTTGAATACGCCCTGAAAGCTTCCCAGAAGTCTTTGGGCTTTTCCCCCAAATGAATCTTTTCAGATTATTCCTCACTATTGTTGCTTCTAGGGATGGGCAAAACTACATTTTCATAATCGACTAAGTTGAGCGTTATTTCAATGGCTAGTTTAGTAGTCAGTCTTAAGAAGTCCTATAAAAAAAAAATTGGCCTAACCTAACATGGCCTCTTAAAAAAGCAATACTTATGGTGCGATATGCTGAAAAGCAGCATGCTGTGTGTTTTTCTCACTAGATAAACCAGTCAGATGGCGGACGACTTGTCTACCATGTTGTCTGTTTCTCATTTCACTTCAATAATCACAAGATGAACAGTGCAGTGTACCAACCATCCAAGGAGGAGGGTCCCTCTCTGGGACACAGAGCAGGTTCAGTAGGGGACTCTCGCCCTGCTCCTCTCAGCTCTTTCTCCCCAGCATCCACAGCCCGGCGCAGGGACAGTCCACCCAGCGCCCCCACGCTCTCCTGCTTAGGAGAACCAGCCTTCTTCACTCCTAAAACAAAGATCAAAACAAAGCCAGACTGAATCTACAACAATATACACTACCGTTCAGAAGTTTGGGGTCTGCAAGATATTATATTTTTGTCTTGTATGCTCTTGATCAATACAGTAAATACAGAAATATTGTGAAATATTACTACAAATAAAAAAACCTTTTTCTTTTTAATATATTTTAAAATGTAATTTATTCCTGTGAAGGCAAAGCTGAATTTTTTTGCAGTCATTACTCCAGTCTTCAGAGTCAAATTATTCTTCAGAAATCACTAATATGCTGATTTGGAGTCCAAGAAACATTTTAATAGAGATGCACGGACACCACTCCATATTTCTCCCCCGATACAATAGTCAATTATTTAGAGTGACATCTGCGGATACCGATACCAGCAGTTTGGGGGTTCTGCCTTTTATACCTTTTTAAATTAATGATAATTTTATTATAAATAATAATTAATCATTATATTTTTAATTATCATATTTTGAAAGAAATGCAAATAAAAACTTTATTCTTTCCATTTCATCAACTTGTTTCAGAGTAACTGGTATCAGTTACAAACAAACACATTACTCAGATTAATATTAACACACATTAACTAAATTCTAAAGACTAAATTAATATTCTTAACTTTCTGAATGTTATTAATTCAATTAATATTGAACATCAAACTGGTTTCTTAGCATTGTCTTTACACAAAGCCCAAATGCAGTGCCTTTCCCTCTTTTGATTGACAGGATATATCGGCCCTGACTATTGGTTGTTTTTAAACTAGCCGTTAGTGTGAAAATCAATACTGATTATTGGCCGATATATGGGTGCATCTTTAATTTTTATACTCTAAAGTATTATCAATGTTGAAAATATTTGTTCGGATTAATATTTTTGTGGAAACAGTGATACATTTTTTTTCAGGATTCTTTGATGAATAGAAAGAAAAAGTTCAATATATCCTGTAGATGGTAAAGTTGGACTAATATCAAAATCTTGATATCTCTATATCAACACTAAATGAAAACCTTAAGCAAAAAAGTTTGCAGTGTGATATTCTATACTCCATCTAAAAATACTTTACACAGCATTTTGCTAATTATTTAACAATCATTACGCAAGCAGTTTAGGGAGCTAATAATAATTTTAAAAGACAACGTGGAATATATTTGTACTTAAAAATTAATTTAAAAAGACACATAAAATGACAATTTCTCATAGATTCATAAAAGTTTAAACTAAAATCTAATCTAAGATCTAATCTTCATGTTAATAAAAAACAATGCTTGTGTTACGAGTCCCACCGCTCTCCCTCCCACTTTGTTTACGGTCCTCTCTCCGATCTTACTGTTCGAATAAAAGCAAAAAATAAATCTTGGAAAAAAAAAAAAGAAAAAAAAAAAAAAAGCTCAGTATCATACCACTGCGAGAGTGTCGTGATGAGATGGGCGCTTTGAAGAGCAGTTCACTGGGTTTGCGGCTGGGTCCCATCTCTGAGTCCATGGAGGGGCCCTGCTCATGGTTTGAGGCTCCCTGAGAGGAGACTCGACCGGTTCCACCGCGAGCTTCCAGCTGCCCTTTCACGTCTGACATCTTACTGCGCACTTCTGCCATCTGAGCCTTCAGTCTGATCAGGACCCCCGAGTCCGGGGCTGAACGACGCACCGCCTGAGGACGACGCTCACGCTCTTTACGAGAGGGCACAGCAGCAGCTGTCAATCAAAAATTGAGTCATGATGAATCATACCAATTTTAGATGCTACAGTCATTTTAAAGTGTTATTGAGTTCACTTCATAATTGTAGTCTCCATACTGATGACATCATTGACACCTTGGCTCTGGAGGAGAGAGGTAGGGGGGCGGGGCTGCATCCCCCACAGTGACTCCACATGGCTGCGGTCCTTCAGGTCCAAGAGTTGGATGAGGATGACTGGGTCGATCTCCAGGAGGCTGGCTGAACTTGCACCTGCCCCACGCCTTGAACCCCGGGCACAGGCACCAGAATCTCCTGACCAACAGAGGGAGACAGTTAGAACAGAGAGGACTTTGCTTTACACAGCTATAGTCAGTAGGTTAGCATGTAAATGTGGTAGCCAGTAGGGATATGAAAAGTACAGGTATACGTCTATCAAAATTGTGAGAGAGTATCTGTACAGTACAGTAGATTACATCGCAATATGTAGCATATGGATCAAAGATAGGTGAAAAAGATTCACCTACAGAAGTACTTAAGTTTAAAGGTGGGGTATCCGTTATTTCAAATACACTGTTTGGAAGTTAGTCGGGCCGATACCAACAACAAACGTCTAACCAATCAGCGTTAGGGGGGCGTATGACGGTCTTGGAGACAGAACGAGCAACAGGGAGATTTGGGGAAAAAAAAAAAAAAAAAAAAAACCCAGAAAGAGAAATGAGACAATACAAAAGAGCTCAAAAGAATATCACTGGAATGAAGGTTCATGACTGGTGCTTTAGGACCTGCGTTAATATTAGAAAAGCTTTCCAGCGCTGGAGAGCGCTAAGCGGGAAGGCCTGAAAAGCCTCCGCACGGAGGCTGCTTTGAACCCGCTTTTCATGCACGTAAAACTGGGTTTGTGTGTCATGATTGTCTGGGGCTGCTGTGTTGTTGGCGATTAACAACAAACTCTTGTTTGTATTTAGACTCTTGTGCATTAATTTTTGTGCTTCCTTGTCGTTCATTCATCAACTGTGCTTTATTGTTGCGCGTAACATCCACAGACATCCACTCTCGTATTGCGTGTATAACAGTGGCCAGATAGTGAGAGTTGAGCAGGTAAACCACTGCAATGACGACTGCTAGAGAATGCGGTGTTTAGCGTCATTGATAGTGCACTCACCTCGCATGCCAGCAGCGGACGGGCCGGAGTTCAAGACTGACTCAGAGCAGGGTGGTTAGGATTGGAAGGTGAGTTTTGGAGGCGAAGCAATGAAGCGAGGGGTGGGTTTGTTTGGGTTGATTTCAAATATCAACAATGTCCAACAGCGTTGTTGAAAAAAATGGATACCCCACCTTTAAAGACTTCATGTCACTGTGCCAACAAAAGTGTATTATACACTCTTATTAAAATTACATTTAATTGAATTAAAACAGTTTTACTGCTATTGATATTGACTACTAAAATTGTCATCTATTATCAGATGGATATTGCCCATTTTAAAAAATTTTCTGAATGCATTTTAAATAAATATTGTCCAAAATAGCTTAGCAATAATTGACGATGGACTACTTTTTTTTTTTTTTTTTTTTTTTAAATATGCACACAAGTGGTAATGTGTTTATGCAAATAATTTAATTTTGTATATTAATAATTTCTCAGCATTACGGTGTTATTTAAGTTTTATTAATATACTATTTTTAATTAACTTTTTAGTTAGTTGCAGATTTAGTCATTTTTATGTCTTTTTTTTGTAATTTTTCTTCAATATTTCTATTTCAGCTTTAGTTTTAGTAATTTTAGTGCATCTTAAAAATTTTAAATGTTGCCTTGGCAATTAGCTAAAATTAAAGTTTTTTTATCTAATATATTTATATTTTATATTATTTCAGTATTTTTTAAAATCCCCATGAAATCAAAATTGACAATTTTTATTTTTAATCGAATATTGCATTACTTATGATAAATGACTTATCAATGAAAATCTTTCATCAAAATAACTTCCCCCTCCCCTCCAGCAACCTGTCACTCACATGAGATAACCGCAAGTAGCAAACAACAACAACAACAACAACCACAACAACAACAACCACAACAACAAAAACCCAACGATCCAATCAATTTCCAATGGACAAAATGAAGTCCCGTCCTACATCTTTTTTTCTCATTTGAGAAGCGGTTTCACAGATGATTAAAACATGATCGCAACTTCTGTTTGATGAAGACTTTAACAATAACACTGCTCAGCTGTTTCAACTCTAAAAACATTAAAGTTCTAGTTTTTAGTAAATTATTAAACGTCATTTCAATTTAGTGAACACTAACAGTACTTCAGAAGAAGCTCTAACAGGGTTTTAATATGGTAATTTGGCTCTGTTACATCACTACAACTGATTAACAGGGTGTCGCAGTCGATGACACTTCAAAGCCAAGTGCTTCAACACACCAGATTGCCATATGCATGACACTCTTTTCATTAGAGAAACAACATTATTAGAATCAATGGGGGCGCATGGATGGGAAAAAATCTGGTTCACCTGTTGCCCCGGCAACATCATCGGGTAATTCACCTTCCTCAAGGTCTAGATTCCCGCTGTACTCCACGTCATTCTCACCAGACCTACAACAGACGGAAACAATTCACAGTTGTATTATTTCTCTAGTACTAGTGGAATGTCAGCAGCAAGTAAACAAATCTACAGTGCATAACCAGATCAGCTCTAATATTTGATGTATGTGTGGAAAGGTTTTGAATGATTAATTGGATCCCAACGGAGCTAAACGAGGCGTGGCCGGGCATTATGTCCCCAGCGTATCGCCACATGCTTTAAATAGATGGGGATTCATTTGTGTGGCTCCCCCTGTTAATAGTGAGAAGTGGTACAGTCTGAAATAAGCTTCTCCACAGGGGATGTTGATAGCGTTCTGCTCCAAGCTTACTGCTGAATATGTATGTATATGTCAGTATGTGCGTGTGTCTGTGTTTAAGGGTAACACATGAACCATTGTCTCAGGCTCAACTGTGTGATGACTCAGTCCTCTCCAGCGGTTCTTTGCGCTTATCCACTACAGTATTTATAGAAGCTGAGAGCTACGACTCCACACGGATACACCGAATAAATGTTTACTTACCCTGCAAGTATTGCACTGCAATAACCATCCAATCGAGACATTTGAATAAGCACATTTACATGCACAAGACTTCTCTGGTTTGCCTGACTGACATCAGGATGCATGAAGCACATCCGAAAAGCTTAAAAACATTTGCTATGAGTTTTAAAAAAAGCTGCTGATGGAAAATCTGTTCAAATACAACTGATGGAAAATCAAATCAAGAGGTCATGGGAAATACATTTGAGATGATAATACCTGGTGTAAACAGTTCCTAACCCCATAATTCCCTCTCACCCTTACTTTATCCTCAGGAAGTGGGCTTCTGACATTTGGGCGCATGGGCACCTTTACAAAGCACACACAAAACACTCGAGCAAATGGAGTCAAAGGTGTGAGAGAATGTGCGTGGGCCTGAGAACAAGAGTGCACGTATGTGTGTGCACCCTGGAAAAGACAGAGACTGTGAGAATGAGCATTTGTAAGCAGGAGGTAGAGGCTCTGATGACTCATTCGTCTCATCTGGTTGGAGCAATGTGTGTTTGAGAGCCGTGTGAGCGGGCGGTAGCATGAGCAGAAACATGTGAGGTTCTGACTCCAACACCTCACTACAGAAACACGAGCACTCTCACAGAGCCTACACAAGTCAAAGCTGCCAATAGTGCTCATTTTCTCAGATCGTGATAGGACAGGACAGAAAGAACAGCTCTTCTCTGGTTAAACACAGAGTGCAAGGGGCTGCCTGTCACAAATCTGGTATCAGCCCTAATTAAACTGTGTTTTCCAGCCAGGGGGAGGATACAGCTGTTACCCTCTGGCACACAAAGCACCATCTCTTATGCAATAATCTTAGTATTTACCACACCATGAGGATGTGACCTAGCAAATGATGAGTACTGTTTTAAGGGGGGAAAGAAGAAAGAAAAACGCTATTAGAGCTGATCACGATTTTGCCAGAAACATTTTCAATAGATCTACATTATCTACATACGTACCACAGTGAAGCTTGTGACTTTCATCAAGTGCTGTTTTCCATCAATTACTATAAAATAAATATTATTAAATAAAATAATTCTGATTGGATGAGCAATATATAAAGCCGTTAATAATAATAATAATAATAATAATAATTACATTTAGTCATTTAGCCGACACTTTTCTCCAAAGCGACTTACAAATGAGAATAGTAGAAGCAGTCAAATCAACAGTACAACAGTATGTAAGTGCCGTGTCAAGTCACAGTTTCATCAGTAAAGTGCTCGTAGCAAGTTTTATATATATATATATATATATATATATATATATATATATATATATATATATATGCAAATATATGGAGAATATCATCAGAATATCATCTGATTTTACCTGGGTTAAAGAAAATACTGTCATTATTTATGCGGGTGGCATGCTGTGTTTTTTGTTTTTTTTTCAAATAAAGAATCTCCAAGCCACATATTTCTATATGAAAGAAAATTAATGGAGACTGCCAAGCTCCAAAAAATAAATAAATAAAAAAAAGCACATAAAATAGTCTATATGTCTTCCAATGCGCTATATTACAAGATGTCTGAAGCCAACATAACAGTAAATAAATGCGGAGAGAATTCCCATGTTTTGGATGAATTATGCCTCTAACATCCATGATAAAATCACTAAGAGTCAAGTTGTTCTGCTTTAAAAGCACATTCTGAATTTTCAGTAAGGCTGTTTTTAAATCTTACATACATGGTCTCTTCGTCAATGTCATTCTCCTCCGTGTTACTGGTGGCTGTTGAGCTCCCAGAGGTGCTACTTCCATCCAGAGGATTGACATCTTCATCTCCAGTTAGACAGTCCACCTCCAGATCCCCGTCAGACAACTCCTAACGTTGCATCAACATATCATCATCAAACTGATCCTAATGTGCGTAATATTACATCAAATAGCTCAAAGCACGAAAATGATTCAAATTATGTGGCTGTCAGGGCTGCAGGTTTACTACATTACATTAGTATGTAGGCTTGTTTTCTTTAGAGATCACAAAGAGTGTAGCCTGATTTTAATGTTATATACCTAAAAGCATATACTGTCAGATGATGATGATGTAAGAGAATCAAAGATGTTCAAGATGTGATTATGATGAAATGATGGATAATATCTTATGGGAGTAAAAAACTTTTCCAGTTCTCAAAGGAAAGAAGAAAAACATTAAACATTTTGTTGCTAAAATGATTTTTAAAAAAGTAGCTATAAACGTCATCATGCTGCTCTCGCAGGCCTTACATTAGAGTCATCATGCTGGGTCTTCTCTTCATCTTCATCTTCCTTGGTCCCTACTGATGCTGCCTGACTCCCTTCCTCCAGTACAGAGCTCTTCCCCTGACGAGAGTCTCTCCCAGAGGAAGTTGTGGGGCAGAGACGCCGATCAGGTGGAGAGGAACTCCGTGACTTCTGCCGACGGAACAGTTCTATGGCCAACCTCTGAAAAGAAATATACCAAAACATAAGCAACACAAGATACATAAGAAAAAGTGTTTCTTAAAGTGTTAGTCCACCCAAACATTTTAATTCGGTCATCATTTACTCAACCTAATGTTGTTACAAGCTTGCATGACTTTCTTTCTTCTGCGGAACACAAAGGATGATCATTTTGAATAATGTTGGAAAGAAAACAGTTTCAGTTCCCACTAACTTCCATAGTATGGACCAAACATACTATGGAGGTCAATGGGAGCCATTTTCTTTCCGACATTATTCAAAATATCTTCCTTTGTGCTCCACAGAAGAAAGTCATACAGGTTAGAAATAAAATGAAGGTAAGTAAATCATGACAGAATTTTCATTTTTGGGTGGACTATCTATTTAGTTAAGCTTAAAAACATTAACAGGCATTAAATGTTATAGCATAGATATTACATGAACAGCAAATGCATTCATAAATAAATTCATGCCTGTATAGAAGAAAGCTAAACAGTCATTACAAATTCTGTTCAAGTATGAAACAATGCAGTTTATTCTAGCTAGATCCTAAACAGGCTTTCAGGGTTACACAGAAATACATATAGTGGCATCTTTAACACGGACCTCTTTTAGGTTGTTGATCTGCTGAATGTAACTGGACTGGGCCGACTCCAGCTGAGTTATATACCAATACTGATCTCTACACTTCTGAAAAAATGTAGGTGATCGCACTTGATACCTGTGACATTAATGGAAAAAGCAGAGCTTGAGAAATGAACAAGACAGCATACACTGGATACACCCCTGGATTGAATCCAATACATTGAATGGTTATTCTAAAAGCAGAGGAAATAGTTCACACAGGACCTGCTCTTGCATCCATCAGAATTGGAAGGATGTCTTTAAGCGTTTCAATGAGTCTTACCTTTTTTCCCCAGCATATTTTGGCATAAATGCAGCGTTTAAGACACTTTGTTTAATCTTGAGACTTCAACATTAAATCCTATCTAAGATGTTTTTGAAAACACGTAGGCTATGCTTTTATCTGTGTCAACAGGCTATAATAACTAACACAGGTACCCCAAAGTAAATTAACTGACTAATTTTGATATTAAAGGGGTCATGAATTGAGAAATCTAACTTTTGACATATAAGAGGTCATTGTACTATAAAAATATCCTGTAAGTTTCAAAAACAGCTTTTATTGAAACCAAGCTCCCAAAATGTCTTGTTTCAGACTTTGTCTCAGTATGACGTAAAAGCGCAATGAAAGACCACCTCTGCAGAAGATCAGTGCATACTTCTACATCATTGCCTCTTTAGCCCCACCTACTAATTCATGCATGCCATGTAGTAATAAATATGAGAGGCGCAAACGCAGGATTGCTCCAGCAAAAATGAGGACTCAGTTTTTCCACAACTTGGCACTACAAAAAGTCTTGTAACCCTCAGTTTTTGCATTGCCTTCCTTGTCTTTTAACAAAATTCAGTAAGACACTGTTCGTTTGTTCGCTTCATTTTACATTTAATTTTTTTTTTCTTTCACTTTACTGAAAATGGTGAATGATGAATTTAAGAACAACAGTGCGACAAATGATGGTACATTCATTCATAATTCGTTTACACGAAACACCGCAATTTAACTATAACTGAATTAACTCCAAGTACCTTCACTTTATTTGCCACACTCAAGACTTATAAAGCATATGTAATATGCATAAATGTTTCACAGTTGGCAAATGTCTCAACTATATAATGAGAAAAACCCTAGTGTCTTCGTATTAACACTAATATATTGTAATAAAATACAATACAACCTCACAAATACATAAATAATAATAAACATAAATAAATATGATTTATTACCAAGACTCGCAGACTGCAGTATTCTTGGTATATGAGGTGTAGGTTTGTCTTCTGATCCGGGATCAGGAACATGTGTGGCGAACATCGGAGGTTTTCAAACAATTCCAAACACGTGTAACAGGAACGTTCAAAATTAATTTAATATGCAAAACCCTGTGTCCACACTGGACGCAACAAAGCAACTGTTGTAAATCCATTTGTCCTCTGTATTAGAAGTAGCGCAAGAGCTTGAAGTACCTCAGAAATAGAACAGGGAATCAATTTCATGCCGCATCCAGTGTAGACAGCATCACTGATTATAATGGGTTTTACTTGCTTTTGTCATGTCGTGTCAAGCCGCTTGCGTCTGGTGTAGACACAGTGTTACCCAATCATAGCACTGGGAGTTTAATTCCAAGTCTTGAATGCGGCACGCCTATCAAAACTGAGTGTTTCAAAGAGGGTAAAAAACAGGATAGAAAATTGCCTATTGCTTCTAAATTAGGATGTTTTTGATGCAAAAATCTTGGTAACATTATAAGTGGACCTCAAAGAACAGTATTAAAAATAAAAAAAATAAAAAAAATGCAGTTCATGACCCCTTCAATACTAAAGGAAAATGGTCTAATATAAATATGCAAGCTCGCACCTGAGCACAAGAGTGTCTGTCTGCATATTCAAGTATCCTTCACTGGCGAGAAGGTCCAACCTGAAGAACCTGTTATACCCCCAGCACTCGCCCACCTCAAAGTCCGATGCGAACTCTCGAATTATGTTTTTAGTGGGGTCACTGGAGGCCTGATGGACCATCTCCACCCTGTATTCATATCTAGAAGGAATGCAAAGATATAGGCATTAAAAAAGTTATTTGTGAGACTACGCAGCAGGATAAGAGGACAAGAGCAGGGAGTGCGGCCTACTTGGATGTCTCAGGAAGCCCTGCAGACAACTCCAGAAAAACAGAGAGATAGTTTCCCCGAACAACTCCATTGCCATCCTAAACCACAAAAACAAAGTCTGTAAGAATAGGTAGATTTAAAAAAAAAAAATAGAATTTTAATTTGTCTCCATGTTATATGTGACAAATTTACCGGATAAACCTTCAACCTCCAGCACAGGCCTGATATCTGGAGCGGGGGGCTGTAGACAGGGTCAGCTCTCTGCCGCAGAGTACTTAAGGAAATTAAAAATTCAAGTCACGCAAGAGAACTAATGCACCATTTAAGAAATAAATTAATAAGAGAGACAAAGGGAGGGTCATTACCTGAAGTTTGCCAAAACAAAAGTGCTGGAGTCATAGGCAGGGACCAGCTCACTGAGAAGAAATGAGATATGACTGTGTGCAATTTATCTCCCAGATTGAACTAGGAAACTCTATTCAAGAAATATTAACCACAAACTTTATTTCATTTATAAATAATAAGTATTATTTTAAGTGAAGTAGCGTACCGTGTTGGCCTACAAATTGACACCATGACTAAACGGCTCTATAAGCCTAGAGAATTTTTTTATTACAGGTGTGCATGTTTATTCATTATTCACAGTCTGCCACAGAGAGCACAAAACATCAAGTTTACTAAGATCTTGTCGCTGCATGAAGTGGCTGTATAATAGGTACAGTATCTAAATGTGTGTACCTAGTGAAGTCTGGTGGGACAGGAGTGGTGACAAAAGACTGCATTGGTTTCCTGTGAACCTGCTGGAACATAAGCAGGATCTCTGGACTCTTAGAGATAAGCTCGCTCTTACTGCACGAACGCAGCTGTAGGGTGTAAGCACACATGTCACACTTTAATTATATTTTTTCCACTACAAAATCATTCAATCAACATAATGTAAGTGAAAAGTTGAACTGAAACTTTAACATGAATTTTCAGAATAATTTTATTGGTCAAATTTTCTTACTAAATTTGATTTGACTTATAACTAAATTTGTTTTAGTAATAGTGCATCTGAAAGTACAATTCTTATTTAACTTTATACATTAAAATAATATATTTTAGTTTCTTTGATTGTCTCAAACTCTTGGACCCCATTTCGTGTCTGTATTATGTTACTAATACACGGACTCCACACACCTGATGTTCCACTTCCTGCAGCAGAGACTCCAGCAGTTCGGTTTCCTGTGTCAGAGAGGTCTTCTGTCCTGTGGGTGCAGCAACACTACATAAGACAAATATAACCTAAAAGATCAGGTTATATGAAAATGGTCATTAAAAAAGCAGGATTGTACCCATGAGCGTGATGAGTTTGTTCTTGAGCTGATTATCGAGCCGAGCAATCATCATTTCCACAGCATTCCGGATTTCCCTCACCCTTTCATCCTTCGCACCACGCACCGCCTCAACGTTCTTCTCCTGAAAAACAAATAAAATGTGGTTAAATTAACACAAAATATAAGACATACTTTTGACCTTATTTCTTTAAATTTTGTTGGTTTAACATTACTATCAAAGTTGAGTTCCAAAATCTATATTATATGGCCAAAAGTATGTGGACACCCAAACACACTCCCACACACTACCATTCAATATTTTGCGCTCAGTAAGATTTTTTTAATACAGGATGTATTAAATTGATCAAAAGTGTCAGTAAAGACATTTATAAGATTAGAAAAGATTCTTTTGTTCCAACGAAAATTATTTCAACATGGATAAGAAATGTTTACTGAGCACCAAATCAGCATATTAGAATGATTTGTAAAGGATCATGTGACACTAAAGACTGGAGTAATGGCTGCTAAAAATGCCTTCAGCACTACTACCTACACTTCTGGGAAGACTTTCCACTAGATGTTTTTTGTCCACGAAGTGAATCTTAAATATCTTAAATTTGCTGTGGATAAATTTGTTTCGTGCTATGGCGCCCTCTATTGGACAAGCACATTATGTAGGATTCAAAAGTGAGCTATAATCAGTAACTGATAGATTTGTGTGGGTTTCTTGGCGTCCTGGAGTTCTACATTATGTAAAACGCCTTCAACAGCACTTGTCAAACCAGGAATACATGTAATTAGATAACATTTGATTTGTCATTAGCAGCTTCATCTAAAAGGCATTTGTGACTGGTAAACTAGCATCCATTATGAATTGTCAACTCAGAAAACGTCTAAATTGCTCCGAGTGGGCGTCAATGAGAAGCAAGGGTGCTTACCACTTCTTGAACCAGACTAATGAGCTCCATCAGCCGGCGCCGCAGCTTAGCCACCTCCTCGTTTACCTTTGTCACATGCTGCTCGTAGATCTCGGCCAGGGGTTTGAATGTATGACCTCCATGCTGTGGAGAGAAGGAGATAAGCAAGTTTCTGTTTGAAACAAACTAACATCCGTTAACGTTAGGTGCAGTATTGATAATTTCCTCCTAAGTGTGACCGTCATGTTTCATCTCAACACATTTGGATCAGAGGAAATGACACCACACACGTAATCCACCAGCCTGACTAATGTGTTTTGAAGACAGAAACACATACCATGCCTCCCCACAGAGCGCACTGGTGACAGATGCACTTCTTACAAGTCCAGCAGAACACGCTCAACTTTTCATGATGGTTCTCACACCTGTTACGGTGAGAGAATGACGGCGTGAGGAGAGAATCACTGGCAGTGAGTACACTAATTGGTCACTTAGTCATTTGATAAAATGTTAAAATGCGAGGAGAGTCCATCCCAGAAATGAAAAACCCAGTATTCTCTCTGTGGCATTTCTTTTCTTTCTATAACAAAACATTTTATCATGCCTATTTTTTGCTAGTCAAATGCCTTCTGTCTAGATAGGTTTACTTTAAATTACATTTTAAAAGCTATAATAATCTAAACAAAGTGTGAAATAATAAATTAAAAAAACAATACTTGAAACAAAATGTAATACTTAAATTCAATATAAATTTCACACCATTTAAATAAACTATTTAAAATATATTATAAATAGAAATATTAATTATATAGACACACCACCGTTCAAAGGTTTAGGGCCAAAATGATTTTTAATGTTTTTGAACGTAGTCTCTTATGGCAAGATTGGATTTATTAATCAAAAATACAGTGAATACAGTAATATTGTAAAATATTATTACAATTGAAAATATCTGTTTTCTTTTTTAATATATTTAAAAATGTAATTTATTCCTGTGATGGTGAAGCTGAATTTTTATGGAAACGGTGATGCATTTTTAGATATTTTTGGTGAATAGAAAGTTCAGAAACAGCATTTATTTGAAATATTAAAGACATTTATAATGTTACAAAAAACAATCTGTCACTTTTGTTCAACTTAACGTAATGTTCCCCTTCGCTAAATAAAACTATTAATTTCTTTCTTTAAAAAAACAAAAAAACAAAAAAAAAACAAAAAACAAAACACAGTACTGCCACCATGAGGATTGCATTAATATTCAGTGTGAATAAGTGTATGGCTCACTTGTCTTTGTCGTTCTCCTCATGTTTTGTGAGGTTGCAGAGCTGCAGTGTGTCCAGTTGTTGAGTCACTTCCTCTGCCCAGCGACAGTTGACCAGTTCCCTCAGCTGAAGCGGAGCTCTGAATTCAACATTTAGAAGTTTTATTAGCCAAAAGGACCATACACATTTCTTCTTCTTATTATTATTATTATTATTATTCACACTTTAAAAAAAAAAAAAAAAAAAAAAAAAAAAAACACACAAATCAAGAGAAGACAGTGTTGCAAACTGGATTCAAGTTGGTTCTGCAAAACTCTGTCTTTGCTATTAAATCATTTTGATATTTATTTAAATCAACCAAAAATGAGTATCAGGAATGAATCTGTTCCAGCACTCCCAATAAAGGCTTTGAGCTTTAAATTATAGAGCTCTAGTTTGAACACACCTCAAACTGCTTTGGCAATAATGCAAGTGTGTTTCTGTTGCCAAATATCAGGTGGCTCTGGTCCAGTTGTTTTGGATGCAGTTTTTTATTGTAACTAATCAATGCTTCCCTGAAATGATCTCATTCCTTGAACTCTAACAATAGAAAAATCAATACTTAATCCTCTAGATTTACTCCAAAGACTGTCAGAGCACAAAGCATCATTTGAAGTTGAAGCTCAGAACTTACCGACAGTGGGGACATTGAGCTCTCTGTTCAGTCAGCCATCGCTGCCAGGAAGAGAAACAGAAGAACAAAATGTACTCATTTATAAACTCTAGCTTGGCTTATCGTCCAAATCAGTAATATATCAATTATTAAAATACATTTTAAAAATTTTATTAGTGGGATTCTTCTCAACATGCACTTGAAAAGCATCTAAAAAGGAATGTAAAAAGCATCTAACCCCTTTTGTCAAAAACAACTATAATCTTTCAGATCCTGGAGCCAGTTGCATAAACTTAGCCACTATGTTAAGACTGTGTCTTAGTTTGAACAACTACCAGTTAGCCAAGGAGTAAACAGTTTTACTTTTCCTTTTCAAAGTAGACCAAACTACCTTTTTATGTAGCTGACTTTAAAAAGTTAGGACCAGTCTTGAGGAAAAAAATGAGTTGGCTAACTTTTAAGACTAATCTAAACAGTTTACGCAACCGGATACAGATCTTGAGTTAAAGTGAAGTGTGTAATATTTCCAAAAAATACTTTATAAATGTTTTTAAACCAAATCCCCTGTATATGAATTTACTCATGTCCTGTTAAGCTGAAATGAAGAGAGCACAGGGAGCAGTGATTAACAGACAGGGCTCTGGTACACTGTAAGCTCCTCTAGGCTGTGTGTAGATGATCACTGTGTTGTTAATGAGCGTGTACATGTTTGCTCACCCGTATGCAGCTGAAACAGCAGAGTTTGGAACAATGAGGGCATAGACGGGCATCGCGCAGCTTTTCCATGCAAATGAAGCATCGGAAGACTTCCGCAATACTCTGAAGAGGGATGCAAGAGAAGAGGCAATTCAGACAAACTTACGAGGGACAGTGGTCTGTCAACTTTTAAACAACACATAATGAGCTTCTTGATAGATGACACATGAACTCGACTTTATTAGCGTAATACTAACAATATTCACAACAATTCACTTACAGTTTATGTTCTTAAAGTTCACCCAAAAATGAATATTCTGTCTTCTTTACTCACCCTCATGTAGTTTATTTTCTTTGATGTGCTTCCAACTTGTAATATAGCACACAAATCTTATGGATCTTTTCTGTAATTTGCTGCTTCTCATAAACATATTACAATTATATCTGATAAAATAGTATGATCATAACATGACATTAACTATCCACATAACATATATTATTTAAGCTGTGCATTACTGCAATATGGACATTACTTTGATACACTCATCTCTGGCTGATACAGAATACTTCCTAAATTGTAACATCAAAACAAGCATTTTTTGTAAAGCTGCTTTGGAACTAAATTCATTGCGAAAAAGCGCTATATTGAATTGAATTGAATTTGGGAGTTCTAAATCAGTTCGGTTATATTGACAAGAGAGTGTTTAGAACATTCCTCATAAATACTGCTTTTGTGTTCCAAGGAGTAAGGAAAGCTATACCCATTTGAAGGATATAAGGGTGAGTAAATGAAGACAGACTTTTCCTGTTTGGGTAAAGGTTAAATTTAATGTTATGTCATGTTTTCTTCCCTGAACAAAAAGCAATTTGGTGCCTGTTAATATAAAACACACACACACTAAACATACCTCAACACTCTGCTCATCCATCTCAGCCAGTTTGACTTCTGACAGCCAAATATATCTGACGGGAGAATCCTGGTGCTTTCACTGAGGTAAAAACAGACAGCAGAGCCCATTTAGATGCTCACATTTTATTAATGAAGACTAATGATTTAGCAATATCATGCACACAGCCTGCTAGTCTACTAAAAGACAGTCTATTTACAATAAATATGTCTGGCAACGCAGAGCTGATGTGACAAGTGGCAGAAGACATTCATCTGTGTGAGCTTTACTGTTTATGACCGCAGATGGCCAAAACATATAGTGAAATGAACACAGAACATTAAATAAACTGCCAAAATGCTGCAGGATACATCTGCCAACATCAACTGGAGGCCTTTATGGTGTTATAAAGCACATAGCTGTTTCAAAGCTTTTTTTTTTTTTTTTACAAGCTTTTAGTGGTAAGGGTTGACTTTAAAAATCAAATAACCCATAAACGGTCAATATAACAAACAGTTCAACTAATAACAAACGCTGTCATCCATTACATATGCATGCAGAGACAATATTTGAGCACATTCAGCAAGAAAAATCATCATGTGCGAGCACAAAACTCAATGCCATTGATGAGAGGACATGAAACGATTGATAACCTGTTAAAATAAAATATTACCGCAAATACACAATACATACTAGCAGGTGATGTAGCACAGTTTAGCATATTAGCAAGTTAGCTAGGGGGGTTGCTCAAAACTGCTCACCATGCAGGAAAAAACTCGTATCTATCAAAATGCATTTACCTTTTAATGTTGCACTCAAATCCGTCAGTCCGACTGTCTACATCAAACGCTATTTATTTAGTGTTTTATGAACAGGTATTGTAGCATCAGACTGCTTGTTTATAGACTAGCAGCAAGCAGCGAATGTAGCGCCTATATGTCAATGTCAGTCACCATGGGAGACCGTGTCAGTCACCATGGGAGACCGTACCCACCAATCGTATTCACTGTTGGTAGCCCATGGAATTAGCATTAACCAATTACAAACGCGTATATGGAGTGGGCGGTGCATTTAGCAAAGTGACACGCCCACTCGAAAGCGCCAACATCAAATAGTTAATTCATGACTATTCAGTTTTGCCTGTGTCCTGTTTTAACCGTTTTTGTAACTAAATTCTGAGGTGTTGTGTCACATTTAGAAACGTATATTAAAGTGATGCCCGCATGTATGTTTTCTATGGTAACAGTAAAAGCTGAAACAGTTCAAACTAATAAAGTTTAGGTGTTTTTGTCAAATGCTACTAATCATAACTCATACATATATTATGATGCTATATTAATGCTTAAAATAACCAAAACAAAAATTAATGTTACATACTGACTGAATAATGAGTGCAAATGTAGAGTACTTGCATAGTAAATGAAGATTTTACGGTATCACTTGAACTCTCCTGAGAGACGCCGGCCTACATTCTATACTGAGAACCTCTGGAGGCCTGCAGGTACAGTGGAACCATCGTACGAGACTCAGGTTTGGTGGGGCTTCAGATCTGTTATGGATCTGATGGCTCATTAAATGAGCCATTTTCAAAGTCCCCCATGAATGTGTGCAAATTAAACGGTTACATTCAGGCTATACCCAATGAGACGCAATTCAACTCATTTCACAGTTAGCAGGCTGACATCTGCGCACTATAACCTTCTACCATGCATAAATACAGCACAGATACGGTGCTCAACTTTATACACGTTTCAGAGTATGCTTCAATACAAAAATATTGAAAAGGCACATGATGCACCAAATATTCTCAGCCATATGGTTTAATATATGTCGAAAAAACTATTTCTATGCTGACCATTTCTACCATTAGATGTCAGCATTGTGCTATTCTGATATATTATGGTGCTACAAAGTGATAAATAATGATTCACAGACAGCAAAATAACACACCTCAGATTATATTTACATCATAAATAAACCAGTTCAGTTAAAATATCACACAGAGTCATAAATCATCATCATTACTGTAAAAGAAACCAAATATTTCCACATGAATATAGTGTTTGCTAAGTACCTGTTTACAGTTACAGCTGAGGCAGTTTTAAAAATAAAAACTGGATCACATTTAAATTGGTTATGTGTAATGCTGACAACATCAAATGCAAAACATTATCTTGGCTGGAGAAGGACTAGTTATTTGTAAGTGTGTACAACCTGTGGCCACCATGACAGAATTTCACATTAATGTTTTTTTATATTTTAATTTGTAAATTAACAAATTCCTATGTAAATAGTGTTTATTGCTGAAATGTCTACATAACAGTATATCTGATTGACTATGTGATGTGACTAAGCATTTAAGAATGACCGTCTTCAAAACATACCAAAATTAATTAACTTAAAATCATACATTTTTGCACGGGGTTCAACTTTAAATGTCCTAAGTATACAGTATGAGCAGCAAAACATTTTATACATCAATAAAAAGTTGAGAGAACATCATACTAAGGCATGGGAGTGAAACACCCTACAGTGAACATGACTTATCTACATAAGAAAAGCTGATATGTGGTTTACGATCACAAAATTTGCAATCATATTAAGGGACGTATTAGCAGCTATTTGATTCAGTAATTTAAAACAGCTCACGTATTAAGGTACATCACACTACTAACAGATCTTCTAAAACCAGGTTAGAAAATCTTATTTGGTTTCACAAACTAGTCCGACAAGAATATGTTTGCGGAAGAGACATAACGGGGGACTGTGTTAGCATTTAAAAAGCACATGGAATGGTAACAGCCAAAATATGGGAAGAAAAGGAGTGGAGATCTTGGACGAGAACAGCCACTGTATATAAAAACACGCTTTACCCGTCTTGGTATGACCATGTCTCTGGCTTATTCACACAGGATATTATGCTATGCTAACCCGCAAACACTTGCGGCTGAAGGGGCGGTGGCAGCCTGTCGTTCTCCACGTTCTCTGCATCGATCGCCGATGCTCGTGATTTGATCTCCAGTGGGTATCGCTCCAGGATCTCCTGCACCTCGCGGGCCACACCGTCCTGCCATTCTGCCAGTTCAGTCTGCAGGCTCTGCGCCCCCTCCATGACCTGCTGCTGTCTTTTCTCAAGGTTGGATAGGACGCTGAGATTGTGATGGATCTGGCTAAGTGCTGGGTTGACACGGGAGCCACTCTGGAGCCAGGCTGCGGGATCATCTTGCCTTCGAGGGGAAGCCTGCCCAGACATGTAGCGCTCAAAGTCCTCAGGGCTGAGATTCAAGGAGTGGGCGTCCAGCTTCTCTATGAAGGCAACGGCACAGCACTGCAGGAAACACGTGATAAAGAAGAAATTGAGAAGATACAATGAAAAAGTGCAAAGAAAATACATGAATCCAAAAGACTAGACTAAACAGGAAGGTTTATTCCCAATTGCCGTCTGACTAATAAGCCTGCAATTTTCAGCAGTAATTACAGTGGCCCCAAACTGTATTTGGACACTTTTGCCACACTTAAAAATATATTAATTTCATTGCATTAGATAACAAAATATCAAACCAAGTGACATATATTTAAAAGAATAAAGTACACGTTTGAACCAAATTATTCCACAAAAAATTACTTTAAGGCCAAATTAGGGCCACATTCAATTTATGTATGGACCCACCAGGTTGGTGAAGTAGTATCCATCCTCTCCTGTCATAAGCCTTGATGGGTTGCAGAAGCGTGTGATGTACTGAATGTTGGACTGCAGCCGTGGAGGGTTGGCCTTTAATACGATATAGATGAGGGTGGGTAGGAAGTCATCTGCAGAAGCTGGTTCGTTCTTGGTGACCCTGATGGCGTTGAAGATATGCTTGCTGCAACTGGTGATGAAGGCCAGTTTATCCCTGGGCACACGCTTAGAATCCATCTCAATAATATCTGTGGTCGACAAAAGAAGAAGAAGAAGAAAAATGTGTATCTTGATGGAAAACAGCAAATAAATGACAAAATAATACCAAGCTTTGCAGACTCACCTGTGATGGCTTTTACTACACTATCAGAGACCTCTGGGATCTCCTCATCCACAGGAACACACAACATCTGAATGGTTACCCAATGTAAGGCCCTGAAAAACCAGCCATCATTCCATCATTCAAGGAGCTAATCAAGACCGCAGATTTTCAAGAAGAATGGCGTAGAAGCATCATACTTTCTTATGGAATATTTTAACGAACTAAAAACTATTAAAAATAATTTTCTTTAATTGAAATAAAGCTGAAATATAAATATAAACATTACATGTAAAACTTAAAGGAAAATAATAAATGTTGCCTTCGTAACTATCTGAAATAAGATCAGTTTAAGCTGAAGTACTAAAATTATAAACTAAAACTGAAATATTTTACAAAAACCAAAATTACTAAAATTAAAATGAAAACTGAAAATATAAAAAAAATCTAATTTAAAATATTAATAAATACTATAACGGTATATAAATAAAACTAAAATAACACTGGCTGACCGTATCCTGCGCTGGGTGGCCAGGTCTTTTTTCTCATCATCTGAGGTCTCTGGACAGAAGACGCTCTTGTAGAGTCGAGTCATGATGTATTTTTCCACTTGGTCCATCACCCTGTCCACCTTCTCAGAGGAGCCTGAGGAAAGAGGAACGCACTGAGGTTTACATTTGTAAAGGAAGCATTCATCTGACTTCTGGCAAACTATTTCAAAAACCATAAAAAGTTAAAGGGATAGTTCACCCAAAAGTGAACATTTACTCATTTACTCACCTTCAAGTTGTTCTAAACTTGTATGAATTTCTTTCTTCTGCTGAACACAAAATAAGGTATTTTGAAAAATATGGGTAACCAAACTTGATGGACCCTATTGACTTCCATGGTATGGGGAGGGTGGGGGGGCAGGGGGGAGGAAATACTATGGAAGTCAATAGGGCCCATCAACTGTTTGGTGACTGACATTCAAAATATCTTCTTTTGTGTTCAGCAAAAGAAAGAAATTCACACAAGTTTGGAACAACTTGAGGGTGGAGTAAATGATGACAGAATTTTCATTTTTGGGTGAACTATCCCTTTAAGTCTAAATATTAACATGGCTCAGAGAAGTGAAGGAAATGGTCCGACCACAGCATTCTACAGAGAACAGCCCCTTTCACTGATATACAAAAAAAAATCCTTTAGATATACTTCTGTTTTACTAACAAACATGAAATCTGTGATGCTCATCTCCAGTTTGTTACATAACCCTGCTTCCACGTCAGCATGCTGGGACAACAATGAAGTTTCTTTGATGGTTAGAAACTCCTAACAAAATCCTACCATTACAACAAAGACACGGTGGATGGGTGTACAGGATTTGCCACAGTGTTGTTATTGTTAGCTAAAATTAAACTATTAAAATATTTTTTTTTTAAATGAAATAAATCTGAAATAAAATATAATAAATATTATACAAAAAACTTCACAAACATTAAACATTTTTGAAATGTTGCTTTAGCAGCTAACAAAGAAAAAAAAACATTTAAGTTAAAGTACTAAAATTATTAAAACTGAAATAAAAATCTCTTTCATTCTTATTACAGAAGTAGAAATATTCAAAAATGACAAAAGCTACTATTAAAACAAACTAAAATTAAAAGGAATCTGAAAATATCAAAATATTAATAAATATTATAATTGTATATACAGTTTAAAAATACCAAAATAACAATTGTCCACGTCATGCTCAAAAAACGGTTTCATTCTGCAAAAGGGAAAGGGGTGGCTGAATGCAATTTCAGACATTTTAATGTCCCAGTCTGCCCATATATATATATATATATATACAGTGGGTACGGAAAGTATTCAGACCCCCTTAAATTTTTCACTCTTTGTTATATTGCAGCCATTTGCTAAAATCATTTAAGTTCATTTTTTTTCCTCATTAATGTACACACAGCACCCCATATTGACAGAAAAACACAGAATTGTTGACATTTTTGCAGATTTATTAAAAAAGAAAAACTGAAATAATCACATGGTCCTAAGTATTCAGACCCTTTGCTGTGACACTCATATATTTAACTCAGGTGCTGTCCATTTCTTCTGATCATCCTTGAGATGGTTCTGTACCTTCATTTGAGTCCAGCTGTGTTTGATTATACTGATTGGACTTGATTAGGAAAGTCACACACCTGTCTATATAAGACCTTACAGCTCACAGTGCATGTCAGAGCAAATGAGAATCATGAGGTCAAAGGAACTGCCTGAAGAGCTCAGAGACTTGTGGCAAGGCACAGATCTGGCCAAGGTTACAAAAAAATTTCTGCTGCACTTAAGGTTCCTAAGAGCACAGTGGCCTCCATAATCCTTAAATGGAAGACGTTTGGGACGACCAGAACCCTTCCTAGAGCTGGCTGTCCGGCCAAACTGAGCTATCGGGGGAGAAGAGCCTTGGTGAGAGAGGTAAAGAAGAACCCAAAGATCACTGTGGCTGAGCTCCAGAGATGCAGTCGGGAGATGGGAGAAAGTTGTAGAAAGTCAACCATCACTGCAGCCCTCCACCAGTCGGGGCTTTATGGCAGAGTGACCCGACGGAAGCCTCTCCTCAGTGCAAGACACATGAAAGCCCGCATGGAGTTTGCTAAAAACGCCTGAAGGGCTCCAAGATGCTGAGAAATAAGATTCTCTGGTCTGATGAGACCAAGATAGAACTTTTTGGCCTTAATTCTAAGCGGTATGTGTGGAGAAAACCAGGCACTGCTCATCACCTGTCCAATACAGTCCCAACAGTGGTGGCAGCATCATGCTGTGGGGGTGTTTTTCAGCTGCAGGGACAGGACGACTGGTTGCAATCGAGGGAAAGATGAATGCGGCCAAGTACAGGGATATCCTGGGCGAAAACCTTCTCCAGAGTGCTCAGGACCTCAGACTGGGCCGAAGGTTTACCTTCCAACAAGACAATGACCCTAAGCACACAGCTAAAATAACGAAGGAGTGGCTTCACAACAACTCCGTGACTGTTCTTGAATGGCCCAGCCAGAGCCCTGACTTAAACCCAATTGAGCATCTCTGGAGAGACCTAAAAATGGCTGTCCACCAACGTTTACCATCCAGTCTGACAGAACTGGAGAGGATCTGCAAGGGGGAATGGCAGAGGATCCCGAAATCCAGGTGTGAAAAACTTGTTGCATCTTTCCCAAAAAGACTCATGGCTGTATTAGATCAAAAGGGTGCTTCTACTAAATACTGAGCAAAGGGTCTGAATACTTAGGACCATGTGATATTTCAGTTTTTCTTTTTTAATAAATCTGCAAAAATGTCAACAATTCTGTGTTTTTCTGTCAATATGGGGTGCTGTGTGTACATTAATGAGGAAAAAAATTAACTTAAATGATTTTAACAAATGGCTGCAATATAACAAAGAGTGAAAAATTTAAGGGGGTCTGAATACTTTCCGTACCCACTGTATATATATATATATATATATATATATATATATATATATATATATATATATATATATATATAAAAATTAATGATGAAGAGGTTTTATTTTGCAAATATTTCCCACTTTCTAAATAATTCTGCCTCCCCCAGTACATACAAAAAATTTAGATAACACCTTTCAAATACCATTACAACAAAACATCCAGTCAGTAAGCGAATCAGATTCGGCAGTCATGCAAATGGATTGATTCAGTGAGTAATTCATTTAAGTGATTCAAACCAGTAACTTGAGTCTTTTTGACGGACTCAGCACTGCTAAGTTTCTCTGAAGCATGAATCCTACCTTTAAAATGATTCAAGAGTCGGTCAGACATGCCCTGATAGAAGTCCTGCACACACTCAGACAGTTCTTCAGCACTGAGATCCTGCATGTCAGAACGAATACAAAAAATATGCTTATTGAAATGATTAACAGCTAAAAGTTGATGTGGGCATGTGACCCTGATTCTGACCTTTTTATTTCCCATGCTCTCTATGAAAGCGCGGCTCTGCTTGTGGATCTCTCTGCCGGGTTTCTGCAAGGTCTTGAGGAACTCCAAGAAGTCTCGTGACACACGATCTGTCTCGATGCTGGACTGACGGGTAATGGAAGGACTGGGCGTTTTTCCCTCATGGCTCTCTGAGGAACACAAATAAGCACACAGTATGTTTATAAACAAACTGTATGAACAAAGTGGATATTAAAATAAATCAGCTGGAAAGAGAATGTCATGTGAAATTAAGTAATTTCCCATCATTCTACAACAACCAAAGTCCAATGGGTATTCAAGAATCAACAGATTCGTTTTGTATTAAAGGCTGAATTACACATGACTTTCTGCTAAGAATAAAGAATAACCCCACTGAATAAACCAATGTAAAATGTCACGTAATATATATATATTCACAAATCAACTTGTAGCCCATAAAGGGAGAAGACAACCTTCTCAGAAGTAGGCCATACTACTGAAATATTGATCTGTTACCATGCCAACACCTTTGACATCATATCAGAGTCAAAGATAGAGTAGCTGAATGAAATGAGAGAGAATTGTAGCATGCTTTAGTTTAACACTACACAAGCAGATGCTGTTGCACCTGTCTTTCTGAACGCCCCATTGACAGTAATGGAGCGTTAGAAGGATTTCACCCTGAATGCATGCAGCTCATATATATATGTATAACACTGATAGACTGGTTTGTTTTCTGTGATTTGTGCTGGAGGGCTACAGTGATGTGGCACTAATACCCACCTCTCAGCCTCGATACCAGAGCTGCCACCAGATTGACAAGAAAAGAGGAGGACGCATGACAATGAGACAGTGAATAACACGAAAAAAATGGTAGGGTGAATTCAATCATGTCTTTTGATGCACACACAACTAACATAGAGAAATTAACAAATACACAGTATGGATCAGGGCAGTATGTCACAAAGAACATCTGAGGGGAACATAAAAACTCAAAAATGTTCTTTGTACTTTGTGAAATACTTTTAGTAAAGACACTTTCAGACAGTTAACTCTTCAACACAGAACATCACACAAAAACGGGGTGGTCCACCTCAGAAAAGACAAACACTGCAATCTCCACCCACGTTCCCTTTTCATTACCCCAGATTTTTCTTCAGGCTCCGTCAGTTACCTTCAGTGGGGGAGCCCATCTCCCAGGGTTGGGTAAAAATTCCCTTCAGATCCCTCAGGAGGGTTTCTCCATGGCTCTCCCTCCTGCCCTGCAACTTCTCCTCTTTCTCTTTCTCTCGTTTCTCGCTTTCTTTTTCAGGGGGGACTAAAACACCCAGGGTAGGCAAAGGGAAATGGGTGACACAGAAATGGAGGGGATGAAATGGGGCGATTAAAAACGTGGGGTTTCAGATGAGAACGTGAAAAAGATGTGGGAGAGGTGGGGCAGAGATCAGACAGCAATGAGATGAAGAAAACAAACTGAGAGATGAAGGGTCGATCAATTGTTGAAATAAAATCATCTCATAAGAACATTATAGACAAATGATAAAATCATGTGACTGCAAACATAAATGTATCAAATCATGCAAAGATTTATTACACTACTGGTCAAAAGTTTGGGGTCAGTAAGATTCAGCAAGGACACATTAAATTCATAAGTGACAGTTAAGACATTTATAATGTTACAAAAGATTTCTATTTCAAATAAATGCTGTTCAAATACATTTTTCTTGAGCAGCAAATCGGCATATTAGAATGATTTCTGAAGGATCATGTGACACTGAAGACTAGAGTAATGATGCTGAAAATTCCATCACAGGAATAAATAAATTACATTTTAAAATATACTGATATAGAAAACAGTGTTTGTGAATAGTAATATTTCACTATTACAGGTTTACTGATTTAAAAAAAAAAAAAAAAAAAAATCAAACTACTTCTTACTGATTAATTAAAAAAACATTATAAATCTTACTGATCCCAAACTTTTGAACAGTAGCGAATACTTGACGTTTCAATGATAAAGCCTTTTAATTACCATCATTCATGTCTATTAAACTATTATTAAACTAGTTTAAGTTCCAAATGGCTGTTTTGATGTTGCAAGCAGGCAGTTTACAGCTTTATCAGAGAGATGTCATCTAATGACATGGCAAAATCAAAATGGAACTACGTATGATGATGAGGGACGTCATTTGCATATGAAACGGGAATGATTTTCAGAAGGAATCCAGAAGCAAAAGAAAGTGTGATTTTTTTGGGCTGTAGGGAAAAGTAGCAACTTAAGGGAAAATCTACAACACTGACTCAGGTCTGTGAAGCTCCACCAGTTTTTACTTGTCCAACCAATGACAATATCCCTAAAGCATATTTTATCAAGGGCAAATAATAATTTTGTCTGTGGCAAACAAACAACACCACATCCAATCCATGAGCCACACCCACTGCTCATCATCAGATGACTCCTCCTACTGCAAAACAACATTAATCACACTCATATCACTCCGATCCCACCCTCCTCGTACCTTTTTTAGGTGCTGTGCGGGAGGAGGGGCTGAAGAACTTTTTCACGGTGGTGACCTTACGGGTCTTCTCATTGGTTTTCTTCTCTTCGAACTTGGAGAAGGTGGCAAGAGAGGGCTGAGAGTGGGACTGTGGAGGCTGGGTCTGAGAGGAACTGTGACTGCTGACATAAGCTGCCTCCTCTTCTCGTTGCAGCCTGCGACAGGAAGCACATCATTACATTACTCTGTCTGACTGAGCATCATTTCTGCTTTATGAATCTATATGAATCTCACGATAACGCTGAATGATTCTTTTACTTAATAATTAATGTGTGAACTAACGAAGCAAAACCACTACAGATTAATTCCACCCACATGAGAGTTTTTATAAGCCTTTCATAATGTCCAACTTACTTCTCAGCCAGAGCCCAGTCCTCCTGGATCTGTCTCTGCCGGGCTTTCTGGTACTCCTCCCTCCAGCACTTGGAGCACAGGCCCTGCCAGGCAGCATTGCCATAGTAACCGCAGCCTTTCTTACATAGCAGTTCTGATTGGTCCACATGGATCCCCCGTCGCTCCGAACGCTGACTCATTGTGTCCCCTTTGTCTGGGTAAAGAAACAGGTTTGACATTGTGAACTGAATTTGCATACACTGTCTGCAGTACTTGCTGCAAGACAACAGGAGTCGGATTACATAATGTGCTCTGCAAAGACATGCAAGTCATGCAGAACATTGCTAAAAACGAGACAAGAGGAGTCATTTCAATAATCTGATAATCTGAGCAGAGCTGAAAGTGAAACTAATGTGAATATCAGATATTCAGACTTTGATATTTTCTAAAGGGCAAACATACGAGTGAAACACATCTTCTGATAATATATATCTAAATTAATACATATATATGTAAATTATTTATCACTGATATCTAAATAATGCGAATGAACCCTAATGCCAAACAGCCAATTTAAGCAAATGCATCTCATTTGAAATGAAAAAAAGTGAGTAGATCAGACATGTTCGATCTCAGCTTTAATGAAATAAACGTTTAAAAATACAGACACTCTGGTCAACTTAGAAAATATATTGTCACTGAAAATAACATTGAATGCAATTTAATCCGCCGCAGGCAAACACGTCAAGCTAGCAAAACAGCTAACGTTACGTGGCTAGAAACAAAAGCAATAACTCACTGTCAGCAAGATATAAGATAAATACGCAATATTCCGACTAAAACTACATTAAACAAAACATTTTCTAAACAAACAGTAAGTTTTCGTGTGGAACGTTAATCTACCGGACAGCGACAGATACCTCGTCAGCGGTCTCTTCTCCGGGTCACAATGACATCATATCTTCGCGACTGGCGTAAGCGTTGTGTGGGCGGGGATATAGGTGGACTGAGCTCCAAATGTCAACAGTCCCTCAGCGCATACATAAAAGTATTTCATCACCTTTTGTACTTTCGTTTTCCAAGATGATAAATTAAGCAAATAAATAAGCATTATTATAAATGTTTAAAATGAAGGAAAAAAAAGCCTTTCTTCTAATAAATTGCAAAATATATGGTTTATTATCAGCACAATAAGAGCCAGTACAATAATGCCATTCAAACAACAGTATTCACCAAATGTACAACAGAGAACAAATATGCATTGGTTTATACTTAAAAGTAAACTGGGCAAAGCCAGTCAAGATTATCAGATGCGTTTTATTTCGTATTAAATATTCTGCTGCCAAAACACAAGAGAGCTCATGCAACTTCATGTGGCCTTCACAGCTCTCACAGCAAACCAATGAGAGAGAGGTTTCAGATGACTAAATTAACAAATACTGCTAAATCATATTCAATTGTTGAGGGTTATGGCAATTAAAAGCATGGACAAAAGCTACTGGCAGCAGAAAATAATTTCATAAAGTGTCAAAGTAGCAAAATAGGCAATCTAACCTGCAATAAGGTGGCTAACAGTCTTTTAGTATAATTTTAAATATATACTTCTTTTGATTCACATTCAGGAGATTTCATATTCAACATAGTACGTAAACTTATTCTAAAAAATACATTTTTGAGAAGGTTTTTATTTATTTACATAAATCAAAAATTGTATGCTTGCCTAGTGGTGTATGGTTATTTTAGAAGGCTTTTTGTGAAGCTTTGGGTGGTTTTAAATACCAGATGAGACCTTTCTATTCTAGTTAAAGTCAGTATCTGTATGATCTGTAGTGCTTATTATTGGCAACATAATATAGATCAGGTTCTACATATTTAAGTGGTTAAACAATTGGGGTAAAATCATTCTAAAATACTGTAGGGAAAAAAAGGTTTCCTTCTTAGGAAATACATCACAAGCAATGACAAACATCCAATTTCCCAATGTGAGTCCAGTTGATTGATTCTTTGATCCAACACTTAATACATTCATTACATCTAACACAGAAACATATTTGCAGAGATGTCGTAATAATTAGAATAGGAAACACTGTTTCACATGAATTCACCTTCTCTGAGGACAATTCCAGAAAACCCCTTTAAAACTACAACTGGATGGAACAATTCTGGGTTTATTCTAAGTTAAACAATTACTTACAAAAACTAAGGAATCAATAGAGCTGCCCATAAAGGAAATTTCGGGTTGCAAACTGCAGTTTCATGAAGAAACAAAAGAGCAATTGCCACAATAACAGCCATCTTATTCAAAAGCTTGTCATTATTATTTCAACTCATTCTGAATAGAATTCCATGATCTTGCTGGTTCATTGTAACTGTAGACAGCAGCAAACATCACTTACTCAGACCTTGGCAAAACACCTCACCTTCACCACCAGGTGATTTTAAACTCATAGATGGGCCTTTTGCAGTAGTAGTGGTTGATGAGGTGTTTGTCACACACGCCGATGCATTGCTGGTCAGCAGAGATGCCACGATCTGCCAGGTCGCTCACTATGCAGTGAAGAAGGTCATAAACATCAGCCACTGCCTCCCAGGGCCCAAAGGACACATCAACCTCACAATGGTGCTCAAACAGCTTGGCCTCACTCTCTGAACGCTCAAACCGCAGCGAATTGAACAGCGGCCTTTCATAAGGGGTGATGGGCATCTCCTCCTTGTACACACAGATCTTCAGCTTCGCAAAGCGAGCCTTCCGCTGCATGGCACGAAGCTTTGCGATCTCCACAATGCGCTCAAGATTTTCTGGAGCAAAATGGAACAATGTTTAGTCAATTGAAAACAACTTTTTTTATTTATAAGTTTTAGGGGTGTAACAATATATTGCAATATCGCAATACAAAAATGCAGCATGCATTGTGGGTAGTGACAATATGTTAATATGGTAATGACCAGGGCCATCCCAAGCATGGGGTGGGGCCAAGTACGAGTTAGAGGAAGAGGACCAATCCAACCCTATTCAATTTCACCCCTGATGTAATACCAAATATAGCAGTTTGGTGAACAGTGTTGTTTTGTTAACTGTTTACTATGGAAGCTTGTTTTTCACCATGAAATAAAAAATAAAAAAGGTAATTGACTTTTAATCTCACAATTCTGACATTTTTTCTCAAAACTGCGAGATATAAAGTCAGAATTGCATGATATAAAGTCAGAAATGTGAGTCATAAAGTCAAAATTGTGTGATATAAAGTCAGAATTGTGAGTTATAAAGTCAGAATAGCGAGTTATAAACTCAAAATTCTGAGAAAAAAAGTCGCAATTGTTATAACTCGCAATTGTGAGTTTATATCTCACGATTCTGACATTTTTTCTCAGAATTGCGTGATTTAAAGTCAAAATTGTGAGTGATAAAGTCAGAATTGCATGATATAAAGTCAGAATTGCGAGTTATAAAGTCAAAATTGCGAGATAAACTCAATTCTGAGAAAATTGTAATTGTTATAACTTGCAATAGTGAGTTTATATCTCACAATTCTGACTTTATAACATGCAGTTGCGAATTATAGTCAGAATTGCGTGATATAAAGTCAGAATTGCGAGTAATAAAGTCTGAATTTTTCAGAAGTGATAAAAACTCGCAATTGCGAGAAAAAATGTCAGAATTGCAAGATACAAACAATTCTGACTTTATATCATGCAATTCTGACTTTATAACTTGCAATTGCAAGAAAAAATAAAATGAGATAAAAAGTCGCAATTACCTTTTTTATTTTTTTATTTAGTGGCGGAAACAAGCTTCCATAGTTTACCATATATTACAAGTAATAATTTAAAAAAATGACTATTTTAACTCTGGCTTTGTTCAGAGTATTGTGAGAGTACCGTATCGTGAGATCATTATCGTGTATCGAACCGAATTGTGACATGAGTGTATTGTTACACCCCTAATTATTTTTATTTTACCTTTATAATAGGGCAAGAGATCAAGAAAAGCCTGTCGCACTTTCTCTCCGGTAAGTGGCTGCGTGTCTTCCAGGCTTTCCAAAAGAGGCCCGATAGCGTAATACTGAGCTTCTCTGTGCACCGCACGCACACGGTCCCTCTGAGGCAGCTCACCCTCTCGCAAGAAATTCAGAATGTCCCTACAGCCAGAGAAGTGTGTATATATAAGCACTTCTAATAAGCATGCGCTTTTAAACTGGATATCGAGCAGTTATTTAAGTAATCCACTGATGAAATAATAAAAACAAAAGCTAAATTCAGATGATCATAATGTTTGCTTTGTATTTTTGGGTTCTAGGCACCAACCATAATCAGATATTTACTAATCTAAACACTAACCCAAAATATGCTCCGTCACGGTCGATGAAATATCGCCCCTCTGCATCCCGGGGAACTTGGTGGCGGCCACTAAACATGGCGGCCAGCATAGTGTCCTCATAACGGCGCAGAGTGGACAGCCGGGTGGTGAAATATGTTCCTCCTACATTTAGGGGGATGACCTCAGGAAACTGTGGGGAGAGAGAAGAAACAGAAATATCCTTTTATATTAGTCTGAATGTACACAACATCTCAAGTTTGGGTAAGAAGGTTTTAATGTTTTTGAAAGAAGTCTCCTATGGTTATCAAGGCTGGATTAAATACAGTTAAAATAATGTGCAATAGTATTACAATTTAAAATTATTTTTATTTTAATAACTTTTAGAATGTAACTTATTCCTGTGATGGCAAAGCTGAATTTTCAGAAGACATTTCTCCAGTATTCAGTGTCATATGATCTCAAGAAACGTTATTATCAATGTTGAAAACAGTTGTGCTGCTTAATATTTTTGTGAAAACTGCGCTCATTTTTTTCAGGATTCTTTTAGAAATATAAAGTTCAGAAGAACAGAATTTATTTTAAATATACATTTTGTGTAAGATTATAAATGTTTTTACTTGTTTTAATAAATTTCTTTCAAAAACAGATAATGTATAACACTAATGAGAGTACGTTAATCGTTTTGCCCCAGGACTGAGACGTATATCTTTAGCATTTTTTGAACTTTTGAAACATTATCCACTAAGTTGAATGCTGTTAAATGTTTAAATTTTCTTAAAACCCGTTGGCAATGATAAACAAAGGTGTTGGACTAATCATATTACACATCTTGACAGGTCACTCTGGGTTTAACAGCAGTCTGCAAAACACGATTAGTTTAATCCAGCGGATATGATTTGATTGACATGTGACGTAAACCAATCAAAGGCGATGTACACCCGCCCCAGTGGGATAACGGACCAATCAGATTGCAGTAATAGGGAAGAAAACACGCTCAATACATCGGTTGCCTATGGAAACGGTTATGATTAAGCGCAAAACGCTGGAAAACTACACAGTTCCTCCAGATTATTTTTGGGGGGGAAAAATCACATTGGGGGAAAAACGCAGATGAACGTAGACGTTTTAAAGCTGGATCTATAAATTACACTTATAGTACCACAAACTACTCTGTGATGATAATAATAGCACATCCTCTTTAAACCTCGGGGACTTACCTCCTCAGGTGCGTCTAAAGTGCGAAGGGTCTTCCCTAGATTAAGATTAGGGACGGGTATAGCTGGTTTGCGATACTCCTCTTCCCCGGTGTCCGCGCCCGACATCGCATCTCCCTGTTTTTCAGTGTCACTGGCAGCCGAAAACACCACCATCACTCTCGGCTGAGGAGGGACCGTCCGCCCCTCCTGCGCGAACCTCCTCACCCGTGATGATGCCATTTGAAGCGGAGCTGCTGCGCTAAAGGAAAGCGGAGGCGGTTCTCCGTTTGTTTCGCCTGCTCCATTATGCTGCATGCACACACCACAGCAGGTTTGATAATAGTTTAGATTAAGGCCCACACGTAGACTGTCAGCGATTGTTATGATGTCCAGGTCCGTGTACAGAAGGACGGCAGGGTAGCACAGCACACCCCGTGCGAGAGGTGTGGTCTACAGGCTGATCAGGTGGATGTGAGACTGCTCTTGTGCTCGGTAAAGCACGTACGCAAATTGCGTAGGTGACAGAGCACGGCTGGAATGTTTTTGGCTGTGTACTCCGCTACAGGCGTAAACATAAATAGAGATTTACAGACATGCGTAACTTTTGTACACGTAGTTAATCAGGCATCACTTTTATGTAGGACAGAGTTGAAATTTGTTTTTATATATATATAACATACACACACACACACACAATGTATGTTATGAATTTTATTAATGTTTATGAATTATGAATGAACTGATTCCAAAATAATTTTAGTATTTATCCATCACGCTCTTTAAGGTCACAAAACTCTGGACTTTTGGTAGTACCTAGGATATCCAACTCCACTAAAGGAGGGAGAGCGTTTCGCATTTGGCTCCTAAACTCTTGAATAGCCTTCATGATGATGTTCGGGGTTCAAAGACACTATACCAGTTTAGGGATAGTTCACCCAAAAATAAAAATTCTGTCATTAATTATTCACCCTCATCTCATTACACACCCATAAGACTTGCATTCATCTTTGGAACACAAATTAAGATCTTTTTGATGAAATTTGAAAGCTTTCTGTCCCTTCAGAAAGCTGCTCCCACTTTAAAGCTTCAAAAAGTTCATAAAGAGATTGTAAAACTAATCCATATGAATTGAGCGGTTTAGTCCAAATTTTCTGAAGAGACTCGATCACTTTATATGATGAACAGTTTGAATTTAGGCCTTTATACACATATAATACTTATAATTACTTAATAATTACTTAAATAAGCTCATTGTTTCTGTTAGGTAACTACATGATTTGTATATGTACTTTACTGAAATACATCACTTGGACACAGTCAGCTGTAATAACAGATCACTCTAAATTGTAATGTGAACACATGTATTTTCTGTAAAGCTGCTTTGAAGCGATATGTATTGTGAAAATCGCTATACAAATAAATATGAATGGAATTTAGGAAGCAGTGCATTACCAGGATGAATTAAGTGATTATGTAGACATTTAATAACATTTATGCTGAATAAAATTTTATTTGGGCCCTTAATTTAAATTTTACTCATTTAAATTACTTTGATTTATTGGACTACAGTCATTCTGTCATGTCCACAGAGCAGCTGAAATAACTGTATTTTCAGTACAATTAAATGTCTATGGTTACATTATCTAAAAACATATTTTAGTGATTTAAAGTAATTATAGGCCTACTGATAGTTTGTCCACTGAGGTACTGTCCACTTTATGTCCTGATACTTTGACCTATAGCCTAGTACTTAAATAAATAAATAAAAATGCATGAATGAATAACAAAAACTGTTTCATTTTTAAAACTGAATTGTAGCAATGACCTGAATATACACTCTATGTACAGACCATTACGCAACAACAACCTGAACGCCGCACCAATCTCTTACAAGGAAATTTTCTTCTCGCACGGCATTGGCCAAAGTTCACTCAACCTGCAAAGAAGAGCGATTCCAATTGGTCACTTTGCTACTCGCCGAAACGGATGACGGTTGTTTTAGGTGATCTTTCCGCAATGGCGGAGGTCACACAGCGGATCGGGAGAGAAGCTTACAAGCTTTTAAAACCGCAAAATCTCCCGCTTTTGGATAAAAACTGTAAAGCCGTCTCACAGGCAACTTATGTTGCAACTTCAACAAATTCAATACAGCTCTGTGAGATTCGTAATGGCCGTGTCAGAGCTGCTAAAGGATTGTGTGAAACGAGCCCGGCAGGTCTGGAGACTGCAAAAGAGAATGTAAACAGACTCTTTGCCCGCTTCACGGCGAGAGATGATGGAGATGGTGGAGATGCACACAACTTGAAAATGCCGTTGGACTGCCGTTCTGGAAATATTAGTAAATGGAATGACTGTCGTGGATTGACGTCTAAGGCATCTCCAGTGCACCTGCCGTCCCGGAAGAGCATGTATTGGGGAATACATGGAAAACTCCACAAAACGACTCTCTATGGACTTGCAAATGCTCAGTTTATGTATTTCACTAGAGCTTACAGTGGCACACAGAAAAACGGCAGTCCAGCTGAGCCACTATACAAATCAAAGTCTGCTTATTATGACATTTTGGGAGTGTCTCCATCAGCCACCCATGCACAAATCAAGACTGCTTACTATAAGCAATCCTTCATGTATCACCCAGACAAGAACGCAGGGAGCGAGGAGGCCACGTTCAGGTTCTCTCAAATCAGTGAGTCTTACCACGTCCTGGGTAATAAAGCTCTGAGGAGGAAATACGATCGAGGAATCCTGAGTCCAGCAGACCTGCTGGGATCCAGTAAACCCACTAGCAGAGAAAGTTCAGCATCGGGACAGCAGACCAGAGCCCGACACTCCCCCTCTGTTGGATCAGCCCAGCAGAAGATCTTCGACTTTGATACCTTCATCAGATCACACTATGGAGAACAGCTTCAGAGAGAGCAACAGCTCCGGCAGCGCAGAGAAGAGATTCTCAGGAAGGAGAAGGAGAACTATGAGGATGTGAAACTGGGCAGGTTGAAGGAGTTCACTGTGGGGTTAATGCTGGCTATGGCAGTCGCCATCTTACTTAGCCTAAAGTCTAGCAAGTGAGTAAGATAAAGGGATACTTGAAGCATATCTCTCATATTTTAGCCAACACGCAAATATATGGTACTGAGATTTTTTTTTCTTTCTTCATATGGACAGTTGCAACAACCCCCTTAAAGGTAATACATTGACAAGATACCCATGAAAAATATAAATGTTTTTTGCATAAAAAAAAAAACACAAAAAAAACACTGTAACCATAGTTTCTGCATAAAATACCATTGTTACTACTACAAAAAACATATGTAGACTTAAGATGCAAAAGCCTCTAAGCGGCTTTTTATCAAGCTCATATTTATGTTCAGTTATTTCATGTTAATGGCAATGAAAAGGAACAAACATAAGAGCTTGATGATAATGCTCATTTTAAAAGAATTTCAGATGGCATTTGGAGGCTTTTGCAGTCTTCATATATATAATATGTTTTCCCCAGTGTTATTGTATTTAAAATAACCATGGTGTTTTGGTGGATAGGACAATTGAAAATGGTTTCTGTGTAATAATGGGTGCCATTTTAGCTATATTGTGCTCTACCTCATCTGTTAAACTGTATTCACAGTTTAAGGATTAAATGAACCTGATGCATTGAAACTGCTAGTAAACACTTAGGGCATTATTTTGCACAAAGGCCCTTGGTAAAAACTGACCTGGGTTTATTATTGTCTGGCTTCACTTCACCTGAGCTTCTAATTTAAAGTTTAGAATAAATGACAAGTATTGTGTTCAAAATAAATGTTTGTGACTCGACAATTAAAGTGTAACATTCACTTGGAAGAATGATGGAAATGTTCTGGGGTTGTGACTGGCTAATTGTTAAGGATGTGCTATACAAACTGCAGGTTCAATCTCAAATTGGGATGAACCTGGAAATGGAGATTTGTTGAAATTACAACAATGTAATTTAAGTGTGCCTTCTGGTTATTTCAATATATGGAGGCGTATGTATTCTGTGGATGTAGATAAGAAAATAAATTATTCAAAATATTTCAGCAACTTTGTCTTCTGTCATTGATTGTGTGGAAGTGTTATTTCTAGCAGTAAATGTTTATTTTTGAGACTTTGTGTTGTAGTTTCATTTGTGTGCTCAAAAACACATCCCTATAATAGATATACATGTGCACATATATATAACTGTTGTAGTCATAAAACATTTAGACATGTAAATTATGCTTTGGGCTGTTTGAACATGGCTTTAAATTTCTGACATCAGAAATACTCAAATAAATGCAGAGTACAGTGATAATGTGTTTGTACAAAAGATATTTACTTCAGTTAATACACCTATGGTGGTAATGAGGAATAATAATAATAATAATGAATTTCAAACAGTGATATTGCTTTTTTCATTTTGGATTAGAACAGCGCTGGGAACAGAATACAAGACTACATGATGATACACAAAGGAAAAACCAACCGAACTAAATACATATCAAGAGAACAAAGTGGAAGAGTCTTTATTCAGGTAAAATGGAGGATTCAGCTCCATCTTGTGGTTCAAAACCATGACACATAGAAAAATAAACCATACAACTGTCGTTAGCAGGTGTAAGAGGGAAAGTGTCACCAACAAACTAATGGACAAAAGGACTGTGCTAAACCGAGGTTCTACCTGAGCTTTGAGAGACCTAAGGAGAATCTATAGGATACCAGCTTGTGTTGGGAGCTGCCTGTCATATTTCATTACAAGGCTTCATATTACCCATATTACAGCATACAGAGCAACAACAGAGAGAAGAGAGAGATCTGAATGTCATGATCAAGACATCCCATTTCCATAGATTGTTGGTCGAAATGAATCATGATAACTTGGTTAAATTGTTGCTCTCGCTGAGACAGATGTATAATCGTCGTGCTCGCCTCACATGTAATACAATTACACAACTTTAAAAACAAGGAGAGAGAGAGAGAGAGAGAGAAAATCTCCATCTGGGATACAATGAAACAAACTGTGGCTGTTCAGAACATACTGTCTCAGGAAGTGATGTAAGTGTGAGGGAATAAACGAGGTAACAATTATGACATCACTACCGAACTAAGCTACGGACGAATATCTACATTAATGCTACTCGTGACTACCAATGTAATATCAATAATGATGATCTTTTTTTGTTGCTTTGTTTTTCTTTTTTTCTTTTTTTGTCTTTTTTTTATTAAGAAATCATATAAATGTGCTGTCTGTGCAGTCATATGTTGATGTGTTTAGTCATCTGCAATACTTTCCATAGAAAAATATTTGCAAAAAGCAGAGAAAAAGTGCTGGACATCTGCATTGAGAATTGTCTGGAAACTCGTTGTTTCTAAGTGTTATTCTAAGTGTTTCATGCCATGATATCAACAGTACGGTTACGTTTCAGTCAGTGAGAACGTGGCAGACATATAAAAGCGTCCTTATAACGTAGACCAGATTTGAATGAGTGTTTTTTCTTCTTCTTCTTCTTCTTTGTGTTCAATTGAAATCACATGTTTATGATCAGAAAAGAGTCTTTACAAGTTGATTTGTCTGTTTTGACAATTTGGTCCACACTACAGTATATATTCTACAAATCATTTCAAGAGTTTCCACATGCCAAATCCATCTGTGAACTTCCTCCAGCGCGGGGGAAACTTACCGCTAAAATACAATAACATGGTCAAAAACATCTAATGAATGCCTAGAAATGATTAAAACGACATTTGGGACAAATAAATGTGGCGTTAACCGATTGAAATTGCCATTGTAAAAACTTTGGTTTTTTATATAACCAAGCCTGAATCCTGGGACAGCTGTTTTCTCTCAGATAAAACAATACAGACACCCTTAAAAGTACAGAATATTATGACCTGAGACTAGATGAGATCTTACCTTATTATTAAACTTGCTGGCGAAAATTGCTAAAACGTGGTATGATCTGACACACGATATTTCCAATCACTTACTTGGAATGAAGACGACGTGATTATAGTAGCGAACAGTTTTCAGTGAAGGCACTCCAATGTTAGACGTGGAGAGAAAGTTCGAGAAACAGTCACGGGCTTCAACGTATTCGTATATTCTGATAAAAACATTGGTTCATGAAGTATCTCTCTGTGCTTTCGTTAGGTCTTAAAAGAGACAAATTTGATTTGAATCATTCATTGGCACACAAAAAAAAGGCCAAAGGTAGTTTTAAGCCGACGTTGTTCTTCAAGATTCATCGGCGTAAATTGTAACGCAACCGAACGACATCAAGTGAATTTCATTCCTACTTAAAAAAACAAACAAACTAAAAAAAGACCAATTCCTCAAGGTGCAGCTCAAAGCGACAGCTAATTTCAGTGACGGTAACTACCAGTTGTTCACTGGCTCAATGTAGCAACTAAGCTTGATTGCGATAATAAACGTAATCTCAGAACGTTCGCAGGTTAATTAATTACCTGAAAACCTAATTCAAGAGCATCAATCGGTTTGCCTTTGTAGAGTGAATACAGCCAAATGCAATTCATCTTGAATTGTCATCTTTAAAAATTGTTAAAACATCTAAAATGCGTACTAATTTAAATCATTAATGCAATACATAGAATTCTGCTTCCTTTGTCAACGTAGTAACTGTTCATCCAGCTCACTAACAGAGTAAAATATATGAAAAAAAAAAAAAAAAGATAATCTTCAGAATTAATCAATAGACATGTATCAAAAGTACATCATTTAAATGTAATCCAATACTGCCGGCAGTCTATTAGTCTAAAAATATGTAACCTGACCTTTTATAGTCCCTTCCATTACAAAAAAAAAGAACACGTATAACAATATAAGACATCAATATGTAAAAGACAGCATCTATAAATAAGCAAACCACACCAACAAACAAACAAAAAAAAAAAATCTACCATTAGTTTATGCGTGTAAATAAAAAGAACTTAAATGTACTATGTGATATGCTGCAGGACTGCTAAATAGCTTAGGGACGTGAGGAGGTGTTTGCTTCCACGGCCTGTGGCGAGTAGTAGTAGTAATATACAAATATAGATCGCTCTTCTCAACAATCACACACACACACACACACAAACACACTCACACTCAAGGTTTGCACACAGACGAGCGTGTGGCACCACCGATCTGTGCTTTCGTTCACAAAATCAACTGCATACAATGACACAAGGGCCGGAGGTGAAAAGTGAGCAGGTTTTGAAAGGTGTTTCAGGAGATAAAGAACATTTCTACAGAGGTGCAAAGTCCTCGCCGCGTCCTCTGACGCGCTTGTGTAGCGATTCACCTCAGGTTGCTAACGATAAAAGAGCTTTTCATTCACAATCTACATATTTTCCTCTTTTTTATGTTAAACAAGAAATGTCGATGAAGATGTGTCTGAGTCCTCCGTCATTTACAGTATGAAAAAACAAAAGTCCATTTCGCAAGGTGTTTTTCCAGTTGTCTCGGAGGACAGATGCGTGCCGTGAACATGTTGCGGACGCCATGAAAAGCTTGTATACGGTCACGTGAACAGCGAATGGAGAAGCTGGTGAAAAACCTGAAGTTTGCACGAGAGCGAGCGGTTAGGAGGGTTTCCCCGCATACTCAGCGTCCGGTACCCTGGTGCTGAGGACCAGCCCATACAGTGCGTGGCCCACGGCCACACCATAGAATTAGAATTTATAACACCATAGATATTGGATTAGAATTGTAATTCTATGGGCTCAAACCACCCAACTTGGTTAGAGGTCTCTGATGTATGGTTCTATTATAAGAGGATAAAAATCAGGCTTGTTCATTCTCTTTAAAAAATATCTTGTCAGGAATATTTACTCAAAGTACTGTACAAATCCTTTTTTTTCTTCACTATCTGTCTTTGTTTTGGCCTAAAATGACGTTTATTATTAAACAAGACCTCCGCGAGCTTCAAAACGCAAGTCGCTGAGGCGATTAAAGCTATGGGAAAAAAAATAAACGAGCGCTACCCTTACAAGAGACCTAAATAACAATAAAAATTGACACTTAGCTATCAAGTTACGAAATTTCTCCTGTCTCCCATTTGCGTCGACCTTACAACAACAGTATGAATTTTTGCGTGATACGTGGATTCCTATTTACGACGATTATTTTTCGTTCGCGTGATTTTTTTTATTCTCTTTTAGGCCGTTGGCGTGTAAAATCAAAAGGAGTGCTGTTTAGAGTCAACTGACTGTGCAATCTCTCGGTGGCAACTTAATTGCTATAAAAAGGATTTTCTTCTCGCATCGGAGAAGCTTCCGAACTGTGAAAATAATGCGGGTTCCATTACGCTGGAATCCATTGCGTACTAGAGTTGCATAGCCATTGGATGGCCTCCTCTGGGGTAGGGAGGGAGAGGCAGGTGGGACGGTGCACCCGTGTTCCTTCAGCCAACACTTGCTTTTAAATGCTTGACTTTTGGTTTGAAACCGGTTCGAACTAGTCTCTGCTGACGGCCGAAGCGTACATGATACAAAAGAGGAAACTCCCAAGAGTCTTGAGAACTGATAAATTACTGTAACAGTTATTCAGCTTGTTGGTGAGAACGTCTCTATTAGAAATAGAGACAGTGTGATATCATAGTGTGTATTTGTTTTTTTTTTTGTGACTGTCGCCAGTCTTGAGAATATTTCGTGGGGAACGCTCCCTCTCCTGTGCTTTTCAGTTTTGTGTCTTCACCATAAGCCAATGGTGTCACAGCCCTGTGGCCAGCAGGGCCGTTAAGTGCTTCACAAAATAAACAGACTAAAAACTCATTTCCTTTTCTTGTTCTTGTCTCTGATAGCCCACTTCTAAACAGCGATTTGAAAACCCTTGGGTTAACCGGTGGTGTGTGTGCACCAGGCTTGGCCAGGTTAGCTCAGTGAGGGACAAAGTGAGAATAAAACGACAACACGGCGGTGGCTCAGAACTCCCATTCGTGAGGCTCGTCGCGGTTCGCTGCTTTCTCCAGCCTGTGGATGATGTTGTTGAGGTTGGCTGCTTTCTTCTTGCGCAGACTGCTGTCCTTTGGGTTTCGGCAGGGGGTTGCGGCAGCAGTGGCAACGGATACGGTCTCGGGAATGCCAAACAGGCTGTCTATGATACCTCCTCGTGGCCTGCTGGTGCCCGAGGCGCTGGGGAACTCGCCCTCGCCCTCTTCGTCTCTGTGGCTGAGGCCGGGGCTCTCCAGGAGGCCCTTGCGCTCCTCGGAGCCGCTCGGTCGGCCCTCCGCGGTGCTGTCGGACTCGGTGCCGTCACAGCTGTTGTCTCCCTCACCCCCAGACTTCCCGGCCCGCGCAGAGGGGGACCCGCCTTCTCCGGCCGCTGCCTGTATCTCTTCGATAAAGAGCTCTCGCCGGATACGGGACCTGCGAGAACAACAACAATACTCATAAGAACAGGAATACAGGCAAGTGACTGACTCGGCGCAAGACGTAATGACGAACACGGAAGCGCAGAAGATAGAGCAAAACGCCGGTCACAAATTAGAAGTCTAAAACAAGAATTTCGATATAAGTGAAGAGGAGCTTGAGTTTGTTGAATTTGTTTAAACCTCAAAAGGCATCTAATCTTACGATACTCCTGCATCCTATGTCATACATCACTCTTGTGGTGCAAGTCGACTTGCGCAGTATGCATACGGTTGTCTGCTGGAAACTAGTTATTTTAGTTTATAAAGTTTTAAATATTTTTCTTACAAAAACCCATCGCTTCGCTTCAGAAGGCCTTTATTAACCCCCTGAAGTCGTATGGATTATTTTTACGATGGATGGATGCATTTTTTTGGGCTTCAAAATCTGGCCCCCCATTTACTACCATTATAAAGCTTGGATATTTTTAAATAAATCTCAGATTGTGTTCATCTGAAAGAAGATAGTCATATACACCTAGGATGTCTTGAGGGTGAGTAAATCATGGGATAATTTTCATTTTGGGGTGAACTAACCCTTTAAGGGTTGAAGTGCCATGATACCTGTAGTTGTGGAACCAGTTGATGACTGTGCTGGTTTTGAGGTTGAGCTGGCTTGCTAACTCCTCGATGGTTTTAGGGGAGGGGTAAGGCTTCTGCTGGTAGGCTCTCTTCAGAGCTTCCTTCTCTTCTGGAGCCAGAACCACGCGGGGTTTCTTCAGCTGGGGCTGCTGCTGCTGCTGATGCTGCTGGGAAAGGTGTTGGGGGCTGGCGCACTGAGTGAGGTCACTTCCTGACAGACCACTGTCCAGCGAATGACTCTCACCAATGGAGCTGTGGCGCCTCTTCATGTAGGCTGGAAAACACATATGGAGAACAGCTGTAAATACAATCAGAGAATACATATAAGCAAAATATTTCACATGATTCCTTGAACAGGAAATATTCAAGACTGGCTCATATTGATTGGTAAATAATGATTGGGGGCAATGTGTCCCCCTCTGTGTCTATGGTGGTTACAGTGTCTTAGATGCTGTAGATTAAATTACAGTTAATACAATGCTTGATTGCTGTATTTCTCTCTAGTCAGTAGGGGGCAGTCTCTGATTACAAATATTATTATTGCATCATGAGGTCTTTGTAAATTTGACTCAAGACATTTGATTCCACCATTATTCCACAAGCATTGCAAAAATAACTAAATATAAATAAATTAATAAAAACGGTTTAAAAATAAAAATTAAAAAAAGGTAGATTCAACAGGGCTTAACGATAAAGAGAACTTGATGATTTGAGTTGAACTGTGCTGTTTGTTACTGAACTGTTTTTGTATGTTACATTAATTTGATTAAAAGTGACAGTAAAGACATTTATAATATTACAAAAAATTCCTATTTAAATAAATGCTATTCTTTTGAACTTTCTATTCATAAAAGAATCGTGAAAAATGTATCACAACCGTTTTCAATCTTGATAAATATATGAAATGTTTCTTGATCAGCAAATCAGTATATCAGAATGATTTCTGAAGGATCATGTGACACTGAAGAAGTAATGATGCTAAAAATTCAGCTTTGCCACCACAGGAATAAGTTACATTTTAAAATATAAACAGTTATTTTAAATTGTAATAGTATTTCACAATATTACAGATTAAATAAAAAAATGTTAGTGCCTGTAAAAATGTTTGCCGGGCAAGTACAAATCTGCATACTAGGCCAACTAGGCCAGCAGAAAAAAAAAAATCCTTGTTGAGCCCTGTTCATGATAAGCAAATATTCTCAAAACACCAATCATTTCTTCTCCTTCTAACAATTTACAGCTTAATAAGAACAATTTACAGTAACAATAGCACTGAACAACCAGTATGTCTTTCAATCAATTTTTTTAAACGAACACAAACAGACAGGAAGCACATTAATATCCCTGTTCTGATTAAAAAAAAGCACAGTACAGCTTAACTACACAGCTGTGTGTGAAATTTGTCATTTCCTCTGCGTTTCAGTGTCTGTTGAAGAGGAGCCTTTGGCAACAGCAATAGTAAAAGATTCCGCTGGTGGCTAAAACTCTCAGAACAAGGGCCAAGCAAGGCTAATTTGCTTTGTGCCTCTAGCCAGTGTCGAGGTCAAATTCATACTCTTTTCTGAAAAGCTAGAGTAAAAGACAGCGAGGTGGAGAGAGACAAAAACAGACAGAAAGAGCACGACAGCAAAGCTGTTGCTTTCTGTTCCTGGCAAGCGCACAGTGGGCTTTAGGGGTAAATGGTGGAGCCAGTTTCACTCTAATGAGGAGGTCCCCCCGAGTTTCGCCCGCTCCGCGCACACGAACCGCAAAGCCTGACTCATAACAAAACCATCATCGTCATCGTCACCCAGGGAGCACCAGTAATGTCACTTTTAGCCCGAGAGGAGTGTTAAACAGGCCTAATGACTCCAGGAATGTTCACTTGGCCTGCTGCAAGCTCGCAGCCGTGCGGGCCCGGCGCTGGGTGCAGTGGACTTTAAGTAAGCCAGCCCCACAGAGCCGTCAGCCTGTCACAGCCGATCACGAAACTGACATCTCCCACCCTCATCAATCCAGACAGCGGAGCGACGAGCGGCCTCACAGAGCATGTGCGGCCCATTCGGCAGCCAGAGGACACATCTGGGCTATTAAAGAGGGAAAAAAAGAGCAATCAAACAGCCCATCAGGCCTCCCTCTGCCTGACCGGCTCATCTCCGGCATCTCGCACATCTCTTCATATTAAAGTGAGGCGCGCTGACGAGAGGCAGCTTAAAGATTGTTTTCTGCAACTCCTGCGCCTGCTGGAATCAATACTGGATAAACACAAGCGCATGGTTGACGATAATTAGCAGGTGCTGAATGTAAATATGGACACATGACCAAGGGACTGACGTTCTATAATGGTTCTGCAGAAAAATACACAGACGTAGGGCTTTTTTTCCTGTTATTGGAAAGATGTGAGACAGAACAAGTCTTTATTTACGAGTATTACTCGTAGCTTCAAACATGTAACATGTTACAAATGTAACAAACTTTGGTTACATTTGTAACATGTTATTTTAAGGTGTCTTTATTACACTCTAATTATACATTTGAGTACTGAGTAATATTAAGTAACTACATGTACTTGCTATAGGGTTAGGTTTAGGGTTAGTTACATGTAATTACGCATAATTTAGAGTTATTACTATAGTAAATACATGTAACATTTAACAATGACACTGTAAAGTAAAGTGTTGCCGTATAGTGTTACGAAAGATAGAATAAATGCTGTTCTTTTCAACTTTCCATACTATTAAAATGTTATCACAGTTTCCACAATAATATTAAGCAGCACAATAGTTTTTAACATTATTAATAATGTGAAATGTTTCTTGAGCAGCAAATCAGCATATCAGATTGATTTCTGAAAGATCATGTGACATCGAAGGCTGGAGTAATGATGCTGGAAATTCAGATTTGCCACCACAGGAATAAAGTACATTTTAAAATATTTTGAAATAGAAAACAGTTATTTTAGATTGTAATAATATTTCATAATATTACTGTTTTTACTGTATTTTTTTATCAAATAAATGCAGCCTTGGTAAGCATAAGAGATTTCTTTAAAAAACTTTAATTCACTATAAGAAGCTGTAACGGCAGAAGCAATTTGAAAATAATACATCAATCATTTTACATATCACATTTGGAAAAAAATTGCATTATTTGAGATATTAAAGTGGTTGAAGTAATTTTGCAGAATAACAAAAACAGTCAATTACTAATAAAAAAAAAAAACTTGTTAATTATAACAAGCAGCGATTTTGCACAGACTTTCGCGTCAATGTAGTCAGATTGAGCTGTTCTTTTAAAAATGAAATGTGGTGAGGACATTATCCTGCACCCTGGCTACAGACGTTAGTGGTTCCAGGTTCAAGACCAGCATGTTTAAGGAGTGAAGCCATTATTTCCGTCCCTGAGCCGCCTTTTCTTCATATGGAACAGGCCCAGATTGGGCACCAGAACATTAGTTAGTGAAAAAATTGAGCACAAGCCAAACTTGACCCAAGTGAGCATTATAGATCAAGCAATCTGCTGCACCACAGCTCCAACGTCAAGCGATAAAACAAGAAAAAATAAATAAAATTCCACACCAGACAGAAGTCTTTCAAATGTCCTGAAAAGACCTGCCAACTAAACCGACACTGAACAAACTGTGAAGCACTTTAATAAACACTGAAATAAAAACATTCTGAAACAACACAGTCAAATTGTAGGCCTTTGTTGATGTTCATCCAGACAGTGGCAGATGCCTTTAGAGAAGAGAGATTACCTTTCTTTTCCATCCGTTTCATGTCCATGAGTTTCTCCACATTGCGTGGGTCGCTCAGCCACAGCTGCATGCGTACAAACGGCTCTCGACCCTTCAGGCTGAGCTTGTGCCAGGGCTTGGGCCGGGCCAGCAGATCAGACACAGAGCCCTGCGTCAAACCCAGAATGCTCTCTCCAAACAGACGCTGGCCTGTGGAGTAAACACAAACAATCATATTCGTCAAGAAACCTTCATGTGAATGTGAATATTGGACAACCTGAAAGTGTCCAAATACTTGTCTTAATATTAAACAATATATTGTTTTATCATTAACAAACCTATTTTATTTTGTGAAAGTATTTTGAGAGATATTTCTCGGACAAAATGCCACTTGGTTTGATATTTTGTTATATAATGCAAGACATTCACACAGTTTAACTTTCTTAAATGTCTAAATGCATTTTTAGGCCACTGTGAATACATTATTTATTCTGGGCCAATATTATTATTAAAAAAAAACATAAAATGTATTTAAGAACATGCTTTTATTGTACTGTAGCATCAAAGTTTGATCAAACAAACCCTGCTGATTTCGCTTTTAACCTCCACCTTTAAGACAAGTTGCTTTCAAACAGTTTTCAACGTCCGCTTAAGCTTTCAATGATTTTTTTTCACTCAAAATAAAAAGCACCTGAATCCTCTCGACAATAACTGCGATCCGTCTATGTTCAAAAAGGAAATGTTCCCCAGAGTAAAACAAAAGCCTGAGATCCCAGAAGATTACTTCTCTCTCTCCCCGCAGACTCGTATCAACACAGCTGTCTTTACATTTTGCACTTTATACAGGTCAATACCACTACAGAGCACAACAAATCTTTGTTGCTCCCGAGACAAAAGTCACGTCGGGAAATGAGAATCTGCGAGATAAAAGCGACTGTCACAGTATCACGCTGAGGTATCGTCTGTGCGATATATCCGTACTTTCCTTTGTTATATTGTGTGTGTGATCACATGACGTTAAAAGAAGAAAGTGTGAACACAAAGTTCACAAAGACAAAGTACTGGTGTTTTCGGTCAATTCTCTTTTGAACATGAGGACAATGGTTTATGCGAGTTAAAACAAACGTTGAAGGAGAAAGTAGCTGTGTCCAGTGTGACATTCTTGTTCCACCTATCATTAATTATGGCAGGGACAGTTGGAGTGGACGGCCATTAAGAGCTAAAGCAGGGTCAACCTGTCCTCCACCTGTCCTCTCATGTGGAGAGACATTATTACATGTATCGTCTCTCTAGGACAAAAAATTATGTATTGTATCTATTAAACTTACAAACCGGGTATGCTGAGTGCTTCAGACAGATCTAAATCAAGGACTACACATAAGAAACACCACGGCAGGAGTCGATTTAAATGTACACCAATTTTCCTACCTTATTTTTAAATGAAAACCAACAATTACAGCTTAAACGTAAGTTACAATACATAACATACTACCTATTAGAGTGTGTTGGTTCTGGAAGTTTAATATATTAAATATAAATATAAGTATTATAAATAGAATATAAGTATAATAAATAAAATGTAAGTAGCCTATTATAAATACAATATATCTAAAATATGATTAACTACAGTAAATATAAGTATAATAAATAAAAATATAAATATTCGGTTACACTATTTTATGGTGACATAGTTACATTGTACTTACTCAAATAAGTACTGAGTAATATCAATTATCTACATGTACTTACTATAGAGTTACGGTTAGAATTAGGGTTTGGTTTGGGGTTAGTTACTTTGTAATTATGCATAATTTACTGTTGTTACTATAGTAATTACACGTAGTAACGTGTAACTACGTCACCTTAAAATAAAGTGTTATCAAATATTCTTGAAAAAATAAGTTGAAATAATGCAAACTGATTAATTTAAATGCATATACTATCGATTAACAACCTTGGATAGTTACAATAAGTTAATGGTTCTTAAGTTTTCATAAACAATAAATTTCCCATGGAGAGAATGAAATACTATTAAAATAGCTTCCGTTATTTTTCCTTTTGATTTAGTGTAGTTGGTTTTGTTTCAAATACAAATGTGATTTTCGGTGATCGAGAACTAAGAAACAGCAAACTTTTCCGTTTGGGCAAGCAATTCGCAGACAGCTTTCCTTGCACATTAAATCCCACATATGCCAGCAAACCAATGAGAATGCGTAACAATGATGACAATGCATAAAGGGTTAGTTCACCCAAAAATGAAAATTCTGTCATCATTTACTCCCGCTCAAGTTGTTCCAAACCTGTATAAATTTCTTTGTTCTACTGTACACGAAGGAAGATATTTGCTAGAATGTTTGTAACCAAGCAGATCTCGCCCCCCATTAACTACCGCAGTAGGAAAAAAAATACTATGGTAGTAAATGAGGGGCGAGATCTACTTGGTTACAAACATTCTTCCAAATATCTTCCTTTGTGTGCAGTAGAACAAAGAAATGTATACAGGTTTGGAACAACTTGAGGGGGAGTAAATGATGACAATTTTCAATTTTGGGTGTACTATCCCTTAACAACAGAGCATACGTGCTGTTGTGGACCTGCTTAATTTAGTTTTATAGAGAATACTGTCAGCATTTGCAAGAAAGCTCAACAAAGGTTGTATTTGATCAGGAGATTAAATCACTTTGGTGCAACAAAGAACATAATTGAAATGGTCTATAAAATTTTGTATTTTAACTTGTGACCTAGTGGTATGGTAATTTGAGTGTCAAAAACAGTGTCAAGCTATCCAAGATTAAAAATGAAGTAGTAAGATACTTGGCAAGACACAGAGACATCTGAATGATCTATACATATGTAAAATGAAACAAAAGGCTTTAGTGATAGTAGGGGATGTGTCTCACCCTCTTCATGGTGAGTTTCACCTGTTGCCATCAGGGAGAAGTTATAGGCAACCACATGTAATGAAGAAAGTTTATCAGTTATCCTTTGTGCCCAATGCTGTTAAAATTTTAAATGCAAGTGATGGTTGTTGTTTTGTTTTTTGTCTGGTATGTTTTTATGTATACTTATATACTGTTTGTGATGTCTTGTATGGTGAAGCCAGAGACAATTTTTCACAATGCGAATAATATTATAAACTAAACTACCTGAAACTCTTCATAACTAGGAAAGAGTTTTACTGTCGTTTGGCAAAAAAACAATTGAAGGACAGTAACATATGTATTACCAACATTTTTTTCGTAAGCTTTATGTTACACCTCAAATGACAAGAGAATTTATAGTAATTTATAATGTTAATATTAAAGGGATAGTTCACCCAAAAATTAAAATTCTGTCATTAATTACTCACCCTCATGCCGTTCCAAACCCGTAAGACTTTTGTTCATCTTCGGAACACAAATGAAGATCTTTTTGATGAAATCTGAGAGCTTTCTGTCCCTCCATAGACCGCTACGCAACTGAACCTTTGACGCTTCAAAAAGTTCATAAAGAGATTGTAAAACTAATCCATATGATGAGTGGTTTAGTCCAAATTCAACCAAAGTCAATCACTTTATTTGATGAACAGAATGAATTTAGACTTTACTCACATATAAACATTTATCAGCGAACATAAACAGAAGCTCAGAACCTGCTTGACGCGCGAGAACAAACCTCTTGGGGAAGCTCAAACGTGCTGCGTGACACAAGAATGAACCTCACTGGCTCTCACACACGTCAAGCAAACATGCTTGAGCTTCCGTTTACCAGAACTGATGTGTTAGTTGATGAGTGTTTATATGTGAATAAAAGCCTAAATTCAATCTGTTCATCATATAAAGCACTCAAGTCTCTTCAGAAAATTTGGACTAAACTGCTCAATTCATATGGATTAGTTTTCGATCTCTTCATGAACTTTTTGAAGTGTCAAAGTTTCAGTTGCGTAGCTGTCTATGGAGGTTCAGAAAGCTCTCAGATCTCATCAAAAATATCTTCATTTGTGTTCTGAAGATGAACGAAAGTCTTTGGAATGACATGAGGGCGAGTAATTAATGACAGAATTTTCGCTTTAACTGAGCCCACAAACTCATTCTCTCAATTGACTTGGGTATGGAGAGCATTTGCAGCTTATATGGACTGTGCGCTCCTGATATATATGTATGTATACTTTTATTAATTAAATTCGGCGTACATTAACACATTCATAATCCTGTCACCCTAAATGAGTTCATCATTGTTTTTAAGGAAGACCACAAATAACCTTACAATTATATTAACATTTTTACAAGTTATTAAAATTTGTATTTTATTTTATAATTTTTTATATATATATATATATATATATATATATAAATGATATAATAAAATTGACAAAACACACAAAAAAAACTGAATTCAACTAGTCGACTGCCATTCCTATAGTGTAGTGTAATTACTTTTTCAGAATGCTAGCATGTTTGTAGTTTAACCACTATAAATTATGAGTAGATTAGAGCTAGTCCAAATTCTGAGATATACTGGTCACCATTGAACACACTCACCAAGGTTGTTATCTGTGAGAACTTCTTTTACTTTCTTAGTGATGGCGTAGGTGTCCAGCTCAGGCGACATTGCCACCATCTCTTGTATGCTGAGACCCGTGTGTCCCGGCAGAGGTAATGGTAGAGGCGTGCCGGGCTGGGACTCGGACGTTTCGCTGGGCTCCTGGATGGACGCTCGGCACATCTGCTCCTCCTGCTGGCTTTTAACCGACTCCTCAGCTGAACTCAGAGGGGATTCTGGGGCTGGACTGCAGCTGGCTGAGGTCTTCGGAGTAATCTCTATGGAAACGAGAGGAACAGAATTAAGACGTTGCGCCAACGCAGCACGTGACCTCATCTGTTGGCTGGGCATTACTTATCGACAGAAGGCCTGAATGAAGATCTGTCTAAATATGGAGCGAGTAGCCAATGAAACCGTAACCCCAACCAAGGTCTTCCTGCTCAGCAACAGGAAGTGATGGACAGTGACAGATGCATCATGTCATGCCAAGTCACAGCTTCTCTCGAAGCATAATGAGACAAATAAATTAAGGAGGAAGAGAGACAAACGTGTTTGGTGTTCTGAGAATTAATATGGTCCATACCAAGTTAGCTCATCCAACAGTGTTTATTTCTGGGTTTAAAGGGATAGATCCTAAAAATAATCCCAAAATGTCATTCCAAACCTGACAATCATGAAACAGAATTTTTTTTTTTGTGAAGAATAATACACTAAAGTTCAAATGTTTTAGATCGGTAAGATTTTTAAAAAATAAATTAATAATTTTTTTTCAGCAAGAACACATTAAATTGACAGTAAAGTCTCTATTTCAAATAAATGCTATTCTTTTTAACATTATATTCATTAAAGAATCCTGAGAATGTTTTATCATGGATTCCACAAAACATTTTTGATAACATTTTCCACAAAAGTTTTGATAATAATTGATATCAATAAAGATATGTTTCTTGAGTACCAAATCAGCTTAGTCATTTAACATAAATTGTAAAATACTTCAAAATACATTTACATTTTTATTTTTGTACCAGACTTATCCATCTTTAATTTTTTCTTTAACAGGTAAACATATTATATATTTTTACACACACACACACACACATATATATATGTATATATATATATATATATATATATATATATATATATATATATATATATATATATATATATATATATATATATATATATATATACACACATATATATATATATATATACACACATATATATATATATATATACACACATACACATATATATATATACACATACATATATATATATATATATATATATATATATATATATATATACATACACACACACACATACATATATATATATATATATATATATATATATATATATATATATATATATATATATATATATATATATACACACATATATATATAAAATTAATTTTTTAATAAAAGGGGTTACAATTTAATAATTAATATTAATAATTAATTAGAATGAATAATCATTAACATTTTATATATAATAAACTGTGTAATCAGATTGATAATTAAAGTAAACATCGAAACTGTGAACATCTAGAAATGTGACATCCTATATTCTGATTTCATCTACAAACATATGAATTTATTTATTTTGTGTTTAACAAAAAATATAAAGTCATACGTGTTTGGAACAACATAAGAGTAAATGACCGCATTTTCATTTTGTATGAATTGTTCCTTTAATACGTAGACATCAAGCACCTAACACTCTCTCCAATGCTCTTCCCTTTCATTTCCCATCTTCCTCTAACCCTCGATTTCAGCTCAACTCTCTGATTCGTTTGCTGTGGCAGTGCAGTGCAGTGCTGGTGGTGAAGAGAGCATCGGGAGGGAGCGTCAGTTTGGATTAGCTGCCTGCCGAGCTGGGGGACACGGCAAGCAGAGAGCAGGGCGCTCAAGGCGGGGAGCAGGCAGTCATATCAGATCTGCAGCAAGACCACGCACAGCCTGGTGACAGTTTGACTGGCGGCATGGTCTGTGTGTGTGTGTGTGTGTGTGTGGGAGGGGAACGAGGGAGGTAGGAGGTGTTTTAGGGACACGAGCAGGAATGACAGGATGTTCCTGTGACATGCTGCAAGTAACCAGTGCGTATGCGTGTGATAAAGAGGACGGGAGGGGCGACCGCATCTGGACGCACAGCTGGTTAATGCAGCTACGCGTGTGGCTGAGCGCACATACACACAGAGCTGGAATAAGCGGCGCAAACGTGAAAGCCTACATCTGTCCGGCACTAATTTTGATGCATGATGGGATTGAGTCTCATTGGCGCACAACAGGTTTAAACCGAATGGGCCCGAAAACATCCGATCGACACGCTTTCACCTCAAACTACAGCGTGGTCTAATCTTAAATGGGTTCTGATTGGATGATCGCAAGGACAAACTGACATTCAGAGGAGAGGATCTGCAGAGACTGATGAGGGGTCATGGAGTGCTCTTCAACTCACACACACACCTATGCATACACACACACACCCTGGAGGAGAGCTTGTTTTAGCCCGGTTGAGTGTGTCGTCCTAATGAGGGTCAGTAAGGACAGGCAATATACAGGACACTTGCTAGAGGACAACAGACAGCGAACAGGAAGAACCGTGCGTGGTGTTGCAACCACATCTACATAGTCTTTTAGTGTTGTTTTTTTTTTTAACCTTTAGCTTATCTGAAAAGGATAGTTAAAATGATAATTTATCCAAAAAATTAAAATGATAATTTATTCCATAGTGTCGTTACAAACCTGTATGACTTTCTTTCTTTGGCACAGTCAGCGCAAGGCAAAATAAACATTTTTGAAGAACATAGTTGTTTTCTGTGCAGTTAAAGTGGATGAAAGAAAGTTATGCTGGTTTGGAACGACATGAGGGGGAGTAAATGATGACAAAGTTTCATCTCCGGGTGAAACATTCCTCTTTTTTTAAGCATTAACTGACTCATCTCTTTCTATAAACCAGCATATATCAATCACTTGACCTAAATCAATCTGAGTCATCAAAAATGTCCCGTTTTAAATCCACATTCAGGCTCTTTCCTGTGTCCTGCCACCATTTGCAGTTTTTTTTTTCTTTTTTTTTTTTTTTGCTGAGGTGCATTAGCTCAGTGCTAAGTGCTCCGTGCTGAAAGCTGTGAGGCACAGAACAGGGCAGCTGGAAGAAAGAAACCCATTACAGACCTCTAAAGCTCAGGCCATTATGGTGCCTGCTGTTCAGATTATCTGGCAAATCGGTCAAGCCTGGCCAGTTCATTTAAACACACTTTCGTCCCAACTATCCACACTGGCACGTCACCGAATGAATGTGTGTGTAAACATATATCGTTATGCCAAGGTTACTATGGCTAATAAAAAGAAAAACAAGACAAAATAAAAAGAGGGGGGAAAAAATGCATTATTAAAATAAAAACATGAGTTTGTTTATACGGATGTATTATTTCACCCAACAGAGGCAAGAAGGGAGTGTTTGACAAATATGAAACAACCAATCACGGCTCACTTCCTGTATGTGATGTTTCCAGGCAGGTAAATGTGAAAAGAACATCATCACAATAAATAATAATGTTGAAAGGTGTGAAAACTAAAGCTATACTGAAACTAAATACCAAACACCAATAAAACAAAGTAATACCAAAACATTAAAGTGTATAAAACATATATAACAAAAAATTTGGTAAGAGTAAGATTTTTTGTTTATTTTTTATTTTTTAAAGAAACTGATATTTTTATTTAATAAGGACACATTATATTGATCAAAAGTGACAATAAAGGCATTTATAATGTTAATGTTATAATTTAGCTTTGCCATCACAATAATAAAGTACATTTTAAATTGTAATATTTCACAAAATTATTACTGCTTTTACCATATTTTTGATCAAATAAATACAGGTTTGGTGAGCATACGAGATTCTTATATTTCCAATGTTAATGTAATGTAATATAAAAATAATATAAAAAATAAGTTAACATTTAAAAATTACAATAACCTTGTGTTTTTATCTTGGTGTGTGGTTAACAAAAGTCCCTTTAAATTGTCCCCAGGTTGGATTAAACAAGAAGATGGTCTGACATTTACATTTCTGTTTAACAGCCTCAGTTGAAAGTTGATAATTTCCTATTCCTTTTTTTCCCACCTCTTGCTGAACTCATTGCTATAATGTATATATTACTTGGCTTAATTTGTGGTAAAAATGACAGAGAAAAGCTTCTTTAAGTAGGACAGCGCGCAAGTGCTATTCATCATAATCGGCCTTGCACTCACACGCACAGCTTGACTCCCATTTATCATTCCATCGGCTGATTATTTGCATATTAATCAGCCACTGGAGCATGATGGTGCGTTCGGCAGCCAGTCACAGAGGAGGAGAGGCGGGTAATTATCATATATTCCAGCACTGATGGGCTAATTGATTACAACAGCTCAAGGAGGCCCTTGAGAGAGCCCAGGGGGCCTTTTCTAGATGGCCCCTGTGAGACAAACCCCCCTCCCCATCTATGCTGCAGCGATTTAACCCAACCCCCCAATGCCTTTCCTTGAAATTCAGGTCAATGGAAATATAAAAATTGATGACTGCTAATAAACAGCATAACAAGGTTTAAAAAGGCCTTGAACTGCAAAATAATAACTAGATTTTCACATCCATAAGTCTGATAGCTTAAGAAAGTCAGTTTCAGTTATCATTCAGGTCTGTAGCACAAAAGTGTGATGCTAAGGGTTAGGGATTTGAACAAGCCCCTAAACATGAACGCTAATGATTACGTAGAGCTTTAATAAACATCTGAAATCGATCAACAGAATGCTGTTATCCTAGCGTAATGATTGCACACTAAAAGTGGGTCAACAGTATGATCCTGCATCCATTTAGTCATGAGTTATTTAAATTCTCCCACCGTAAGGCCGAGTGAGGTGCAGCTGGCTAAACTACTGAAGAATTACACTGAGATTTGGTTTGCCCTCGGTTATTTATTCAAGCCAGGCTAAAACCAGTATTAGTCAAACCATTAAAGGAATGCAGCCATTAGCATTTTCAGGAAATGTTGTTTTTCTTTCTTTAAAAAAAATAAAAAATAAAAAAAGTATCTCAGAGTGCCCTGTATTAAACAAAGACATATTATAAACCACTCATTAAAGTCAAAATGAAACAAATTATTTATCAATGGGAAAAAAGTGGGGGTTTTTTTCCATCCAGAATTGATTGGATCATCAAAAATGGGCGGTCTCAACATGAGAGACCAGGCAGCTTGCTTTTCTTCCTGTAATACTTTCGGAGATAGATGTATTTGAGAGTAATCTAATTTTGGCAAGGAGAAGATGTGACTGGTGAAAAAGAGATAGGAGGGAGAGTTTTGCATTCTCAAACACCCATGCTAAACGATAAGAAAGCCAAATGAATGGTGGCTTTCACGACTGCTCAGGATGTGAGTAGTGAAACCAAGAAACCAAAGCCACATCAGAACGAGAAGCTCTTTCACATCCGTCTTGAGCCACTATGTTTCTTTGTATAGATGAAACTATACTGAGGTCACACAAGAACTTCCTGGTTTTCTGCTTCTATTGATCTGCAGAGCATGAAATAATGCGTGTTGAGGTTATTATCCAAGTGATATAAAAAGAAAAAAAATCAGTTTTAACTATTTTCAGGATGTGAAATAAAATAAATAAGTAAATGCATTAAAGATGCATTAATATGCCGTTTTACTGCTTAAAACACATTTATAATATATAATAAATAATATTTGAAAAAATGCAATACTGAAAATAATTTCAAAGACAAAAACGCAATCCAAAGAATTATTTTATTTTATTTTATTCCGTGAACTATCAAATCCTGAGTTTGTCCTGAGCTACTCCTCAACTTTTTGGTCATTTTTAGGTCAATTTGAATGAAGCTCAAATTGAAAGCCTCTCTTTTCTGCGGTGCCTCAAGCAAGCGTTTGAATTTTCACCTATGATGCATTGTAGAAAGAGTGTGTGATGGTAAACAGTGTCTGGGTGTTACCTTGTGTCTGTCCCGGCATTGGCATCAGTGCCTGGCCCAGCTCGCCATTCAGCCATAACTGCATGCGTATAAACGGCTCTCTTCCTTTCTGTGTAAGCTTGCTCCAGTGCTTCGGCCGAGAGAGCATGTCACTCACGCTCCCCTGAGAGAGGCCCAGCACCTGCAACCCGCACACAAACACACACGCACACACACACACACACACACACACACAGGGGATACGGTACATGAGATTCAGAGAAAAACAGCCCTAAAACAAATATGAAGATATTTTATGATGCAATAAGAAGAAAGATGCAGCTGGTATTACAAAGTGATACATCTGCATGGAGTATAAAAATGAAAATGAAACTGACACACAAGCACTCAAATAATTTCTTAGCAGAACGGTGGATGGGTAATCGATGGAAGCGTATCTGATGTGAAAATCACTGACCTTCTCGCCAAAGATCCGCTGGCAGATGCCATTCTTGGCTAGTTTGTCTTTGACTTGCTGTGTGAGATCGACAGTGTCCACTTCCTGGTACATGTAGTACTCGTACTGCTCGGGGGTGAGCGGGGGCACCACGGGTTTGGCGACTTTGGGGAGGGACAGTAAAGGCGAGGAGGAAGGCAGTGGGCTGCTCTGAGGGGTCTCACTGCCGCTGGGCATCTGCAGACTAAGCTCTGAACTCTGTGAGTATGGGGACTCTGAGCTGGGCCAGTCCTTCCAGTAATCCAGAGAGGAAGCAGGAGCCACAGGCGCAGTGCTGCCCAGCCGAGGGAGCTTCTGGTGAGGGCAAAGAGTAACAGAGTTAGGGTTAGCCATATGAGAAAACTGCATTCTAGTGCAATATACTGTAGATGTTTAGGTGGCATAGGTTTTTATACATAAAACGCGTGTAATAGTATATTGGATCCGTGCATTAGCTCTTAAAGTGACAGCAGCCTAATATTCCTGCTGCCTACTGTTTTTAAATATTAATCAAACAACAAAAGACAAAGAACAATCACACAGTGCTCTTGACTAAATAACTCTAATAAGGATTAATCTATGATTCGTGGCTGGTAAAAAAAAAAAAATAAATAAATTACACATTATATATATATATATATATATATATATATATATATATATATATGTAATATTTGGAGATATGTGGCATCAAAAAATTAGTAATATTGCACTATACCTCCTTGCTATCCTCTTGGCTGTGGGCATCTTCGCTAACGGAGGGCTGCCCGGTTCCGCGGCGCTCAGAGAGACCTGTGCTCCACCAGTGTTCCCTCCAAGAACCCCCACCTACACCACCTCCACTCTCAGAGAGACGTCCGAGTTTGGGCACCCCGTCCAGCCCCACATCTGAGACGGCCACCTCACCCATCTCCTTCTTTACCCCACCGTGGAAGTCCAGGAGAGGGGAGGTGGACGGCTTCTTCAGAGACTGAGCAATAGGGGTGTAGGGGAGGGAGGAGAGTGGGGAACCCAGAAGCTTGGATCCCAGCAGCGAGAGATCAGTCGGGGCCATAGAGCTGGCCTTCAATACGGGCTCCAGAGCCACCTGCTGGGCCTCCATCTCCCTCCGAGCCTGCTCAAGGATGGAGCGAATGTTCTCGTCAGAGTTGCTGGAGGAGGACGGAGGCTGAGAACTCTCAACTGCAGGAACAGAAGACAACATGTAAGTGGTCACAATCTGTTTTACCTACATAAATCACCATATTATTACTCAAAAAAGTGTGAGTCTACATAAAAATAACTATTCTGGCATTATATACTCATCCTCATGTTTTCCAAACCCATATGACTTACTTTCTTCTGTGGAACACAAAAGTAGAAACTTTTAAGAATGTTATGTCAGTGAAAGAATATAGTGACCATAAGCTGTCGCGCTACAAAAAGGACAAAAGAGTTCCATAAAATGACAAAATGTTGGTCTTTTTGAACAATTTTGCTATATAGACTACTGTTATGATACTCTTATGGTGTTTTTATACTCTTATATCATTCTTGGATATCGACAGCCATTGACCACATACTTCTATAGCATAGAAAAGAGCAGCGTTAACAATCAAAAACATCACCTTGTGTGTTCCACAGAAGAATGAAACTCATACAGGTTTGGAAAGACATGAGGGTGAATATATGATGACAGAACTCTCATTTTGGATGAACTACTCCTTTGAAGGGTGCCAGTAAGAGATTGCTGCCTTATGCTACCCAATAATATTGTACAATAAATTTGGTAAGTTTAACGTAAATGTAATAGCAAAAGAACCTCTCTGTAAAGAGTTTCAAATTATAAAGTTAAAGACGTCTGTTTTCTGTGAGTTAGATCATAAAAGATTTCTCAACATGTGTATATACACTGGGTTTTTCATTGATGTATATATATAAAACATACATCGGTCATAAATCTCCATGACTTAGACTGATTTATGACAGTGAGAAGTTAATTGGAAGCAGTAGCGCTCTTGGCGTGGGGGTAAAATCTGGGGGGAACTTTCAACAGACAGCACAAAACCTCACCAAGTCTTAGACTGTGTGCATATATTTGGAAATAGCTGCCCGACCCTCTGTGGTAACCTGATCGCCGTTGCCTCTCCCCCACGCCGTCTGCAGTGGCAGGTGGGGAAGAGACAGTTAGTTTAATTCCGTTACACAAGCTTGGACAGGAAAAGGTAAAAGTGGGAATTTTAAACACTCAAAACAGGGAGGATACGACTCAGTATGTTACTGACTGATATAATCATTTGTTTTAGACAGTTCTTGTGCAAAATCTACATTGCAATTACAGTTTTAGCCAACATACATTACTGTTCAAAAGTTTGGAGTGGGTAAGAATTTTTTAATGTTTTTTGAATGGAGTCTCTTATATGGAAGCTTTTTCCCCCATGAAATAAAAAATGAAAAAGATAATTGCGACTTCGTATCTCGCAACTGCGAGTTTATATCTCACAATTCTGACTTTTTCCTCAGAATTGCGTGTTATAAAGTCAGAATTGTGAGTTATAAAGTGAGAATTGCATGATATAAAGTCAGAATTGCGCAATATAAATTCAGAATTGCATTATGTAAAGTCAGAATTGAGAGTTATAAAGTTAGAATTGCGAGAAATAGCTAACTAAAGTTTAACTAATTAACCTTATTATAAAGTGTTACCAAATCTTTTGTCTTTTGATCAATTTAATGCATCCTTGCTTTAAAAAAAAACAAAAAAAACAAAACACTTACCTACCCTAACCTTTTGAACAGTAGTGTACTATATTAGTATGTCGAAGCCACAATCATTTTCACAACAGAAAATTTACTGGCTTATTTAGAAAAAGTGAATGCAACAATGATCGTATTCAGGTGACAACAGTGAGTCCTATACTACATGAAGTGACTTAACTGATTGCGGGTAAGTGGAAAACCGTGCGAATGCCTTGATCCTTGTTATCCTGATGGCAGAAAAAGACTCACCTGCTTTCTGCACTTGTAACTCTCTCTTGGCCTGCTCCAAGATGGACTTGATGGCTTCATCAGAGCCGGTCTCAGGTGTGCGGATCCGCGTGGTGATGTTGCCTGTGAAGACACGAGAAGGACAAGTAGCTGTGCGTGAGACATCATGTGTAACAACATATAAATCTGTTTTGTTTTAAAATGGAGCACAATATACAATCTTTTCAATTGAAAACTCCAACAAAAATTGCTATGCTCTGTACTATTTCTGCACGGCAAGAATAAACGGGTGCAAACGCAAGCTTACTTTAACAACAATCTATGCGGTATGCTAAAATAAGGCTGGCACTTTTTTATTTTATGGAAATGCAATCCTGCAACCAAACTCAACGACACAGAACTAAAAAACCATTAGCAATCGTTTGCTTGTCTATAATAATATAATGTGTGTATCAGCACCTGCGCTGCCCCTGGCTACAGCAGCACTTCCTGTACAAGGACTGAAACCTTTTCCTGTCCTCCACAAGTCCACAGAACAAAGAGTCAGTGAGATTTGGACAAAGTCCATGAGAAACACAGAGTTTGTATGGAAGTATCATCAGACGGGTCGGTGCAATAATAATAAATATATAGAGACAGAGAGGGAAAAAGTGGCAGAGGGAACTGCCCAATGAGCAGTGGGCAGCGGGGCAAGGTCAGAGTCACTGGTGTGTGATGAGAGCAGCTGGACGTGTGTGTGAGGTGGAAGTAATGCTCTCTCGCCCTCTCTCTCTCTCACGCACACACACACACACACGCACACAGACTAGCCACCCACAGCGCCGCCCTAGGGGAGACTCAACCACCAGTTGTAATGTGGTGGCACTGTGGATCTGCCTGAAGGATTCTGCCACACACACATATATAAACACACAAGCTGACCACGAAATAACAGGACAGACTTTTCAAGGACCTCCGTGATGGAAAGTTACATTGGTTTAGACTTGATAACACTCACACAAAGTTTTTTCCACAGTTTGAAACTAATCTATGAAGTCAAAGGTGTAGCATTTATTGTAAACAGCTGTCTTTAGACAGTCGGAATGAGATCTTTTTCAACACTTCTTCCAGCCCTGTCTGTCTCACTCACTTGTTTTGCAACAGATTCCAGGCCAGAGATTGAGAAGAAACAGACCAGCACAACAAAAACATACAGACACAGCGGATCTGACACTCCAGAAACCCGTAACACGAGAGGGAAGGCGTGAGACAGACCTGGCCGCGTGGAGCCTTCCGAGCCGGTTCTTCGCTTCGGAACATCCTGAAACACTCTGTTCAGGTTCTGGCCTGGGTTCTCTGTTGGAAAACAAGTGGCGGAAGATAGAAATAAAGTAAGACCAAGCCCTAAACTTCTGCTGTCAATTGTCCAATCATCTCCAGGGCTCAACAATAAGAATGACCCAAGTATGAGAGATTTATTTTTAGGCCTGTTGATGGAAATGTCACCTGTCCTATCAGTCAGTATTTAAATTTTGTTTATTTAGATTAGCTAACACAGATTAAGTTTTGTTGTATTTGCTGGAACGACTAGTTTTCATCATATTGAATCAAAGATTTGCACCATATGCAATCATTTTTTAACAAAAGTGTGTGCATAAATCCATAGCTTTCAGAGTTGTGTTGTAATTTTATAATTTCTAGCTCTTACTGCAAATTAAACTAAATTTATTTTTCTTTTGGTAAAGAAAACTTCAGAATTATTTACCAATATATTTATATTTTTATTGTTTAATAATAAATAACTCACATTTTTCTGCTTTTCAGAAAAATATATTTTATATATTATTTTTAATTTAAATTAAAAAATATAAATAGTAGGAAGCTTTATATTTGCAACCATTACAATTCAAACATTTACAAACAACAATAAAAATAGACATTACAAACACAAACAATAAGAATGAATATAATTTAAAAAAAATTAATTTAATTTTAATTTAATTTTCAAAATAATATTAATAAATTACATATATTTTTAATTGATATATATATATATTTTTTTTTTTTTTTTTTTTTTTTCAATTTTAGGGTAAAAATGTATTTAATGTCAAATTAAAAATAAAAATATATTTAACAGAAAAGCAGAAAAAATCCTAAATCGTTTTCTGAAGGATTTAACATGTGTTGGAAAAAAAAAATCCTTATTGTTGAGCCCTGATCTTATATGGATATGTCAGAATGTCTTCACAGTCAGTTTTGGAAACACTTAGTAATTCTAATCCAAAGTAATACCTTTACATGGACTGATAAGTATAAATATCCTTTGAATGGTAGTTTGTTAAGCTTAAACACAAATCGACCTAGTCTGACCTCAAAGAAAGCCACCTGCACCCTGCAGAATTCCCTCGAGTGATTATTTCAACGTTAATGTGCTCCTTTAGCCCCAGGTCTTTGATGTGAATGAATAGGTTTTAAGGTTTTTACAAAGTTCCTACTCCCATGGGAGACCACAAGCCGACGCTATGGAGGCAGACAGCCAGACCAGACTCCCTTGAAGACGTTCCAATCCGGTGTGCAGACGCACGGGCAGCACAGTCAGCCCTTTTCAGCTCCGGCTCTGTTTCAAAACTACTGCCTCACAGCTAGACTGAACAAACTTAGACTCGGCTCAACACGGCTTCAAGGATTCGCAGCCAACTGCCCTCATATGCAAGTACTCTCGCTCACGCTGGGCTCGGCCTTGATTTGTTCGCTCTAGCTGTGAAGCACAGACTTGAGGCAAAACATAACGCTTGCAAACCGCTCTGAACTTCCTCTTCACCCGTAGGCTGAGACCGAAATGAAAGAAAGGGTAGACTCCTGAAGTTTAGCTCTAATCAACACGCCGCCTGTGCCAACTGAGTACTACTAGCATTTCCGTCAGAAACTAGTATATAGTGTTTATGGGCTTCATGTAGTTATCTGAAGTCTCTCAATTTTAAAGGTTATTTGCACCATTCCATTGTGGATGAAAGGGTTAGGTTTAGCTTAAAGGGAATCATGGAAGCCTGCTTTCACCTACAGTAAAAAAAAAAAAAAAAAAAAGCTAATTGTGACTTCATACTTCAGGGCTGTGACTTAATACATCACGATCAACACTTTATACCTCACAAATGTGACTTTTTTACCTTACAAATGCAACTTTTTCCTCATAATTGAAACTTTAAACCTCACAAATGCACCTTTTTACCTCTAAAGTGATACTTTTTACCTAAATACAACTTCATACCTCCCAAATAGAACTTTATTTCTCATTATTGCAACTTTATACCCCACATACGTGTCTTCATATCTCACAAGTGATATATTTCACAAATGTAATGTTATTTACCTCATAAATGTTATTTTTTTTACCTCACAACTTTCATTTCTCATAATTGCAAATTTATACCTCACAAATGACCTCATACCTCAAAAACACGACTTCCTACCTCATAATTGCAATTTTATCTCATGACTTTATACCTCACATATGCAAGTTTTTACCTCACAAATTAACCTTTTTTCACAAATTCGACTACATTTCTTACAATTGTGACTTTATACCTCACAAATATGGCTTAATACTTCAAAAACGTTAATTTTACCTCACAAATCCAACTTTTTACCTTATACATTTTTATATCTTATTTAAATATCTTATAATCAATTTTATATCTTATAAATTAATTTATACCTCACAAATGAGATTTCATACCTCAAAAACGCTATTTACTATCTAATAATTTCAACTTTATATCTTACGAATGAGACTTTATACCTCACAAATGAGATTTTATACCTCACAACTACAACTTCACACCTCAAAAACACAACTTCATCTCTCACAATTGCAACATTATATCTCAAAGTAATTTATACCTCACAAATAAGACTTCATACCTCACAATTGTGACTTAATAATAATTCATAAATATGACTTCATACTTCAAAAACGATTTCCTATCTAATAATTTCAACTTTATACCTCACAAATGACACTTTATACCTCACAAATAAGACTTTGCCTTAAAATTGCAAGTTTATACCTCACAACTACAAATTCACACCTCAAAAACACAACATCTCTCACAATTACAAATTTATATCTCATAATTGTAACATTATATGCCAGAAATGTGACCTCATATCTCCCAAATGCAACTTCATATGTCTCAATTGCCACTTCATCTCACAAATTGTATTTCTCACAGTGTTACTTAGGATCTTATTTTAAATTTTAGCTCACAATTACCTATTGTAATTTTTTTTTTTTTTTACTCTGAGGCAGAAACAAGCTTCCATAAGAGGTAGTACAGCTGGATTACAGCAATCGCAAAGCACTGCCCTCTCGTTGCACATATCTGACTATTTAAAGTATCCGATTTGTCTCTTTAAAGGAATATGTGCTCCGTGAGACTGTTAACATCAGTGTGCCCATGTTTAAGTTGTTTACATGTGAGAGAAATAATCATGCTGTTACTGAGCACATTTTAATCGCATGCATAACGTTTGAAAATAAACGTGCGTTGGGAGATCATCTAAGATAACAAGGTTAAATCTTTTCCTCAAGCTCTGTTACTGACCTCTCTGCCTGCCCTGGATGCTCCTTAGCGCCAGGATGTTCTGCTCATCAGACAGGAAGTGCTTCATCTTGTGAAACGGCTCTTTGCCACGGATGGTTAACTTGCTCCAGGGTTTGGGCCGAGCCAGAATCTCACTGACAGAGCCTTGGGACAGACCCAGAACATAATGGCCGAACACACGCTGGCCGATGTTGTGTTTGATCAGCTGCTCCTTGACCTGTCGGGCGATCTCAGCCGTGTCCATTTCCTCCCCTTCCGACGTGCTGCCCGCGCCCTCCGACTGGCTGGGGGAGGGCGCCATGCCGTTAACCTCCGGGCTGCCCGCTGACTGAGGGGGTAGGGGGCTGGAGAGAGAGTTGGTTGTAGCGTAATGGGGCGGCCCGAACAGCACAGAACTTGGAGAAGGGTCCTGGAGGGCTTTGGTGTAGATGGTTTGCATGAGCTGCCTCTGAAGAAGAGAGTTGAGTGCCATTTTTCCAGCCAGTGGGGGGAACGTGGCGCCCACGCTGGCCATGCCGGGGGTAAAGAAGTCTGGCCCGATGCCCGTGGGGGAAAAAGGGTGGGTACCGTTGGCACTGGCAGCGGATTCGGAGGTAGCGGTGCCCGTCCTCATCAAAAGCTGAGGGGAGGGGGGAGGAGGAGACCCCTGGAGCGTGGTAGTGACTGGAGTGGCAGGAAGACGCTGAGGGTTTTCCACTGTAGTTTCTTTATTTTTCCGCCCCAATGCTCCTGTAAAACAAACCAAAGGGTGATGAGAAAAATCATGGATACTGATTTAGACTGAAACTAAATATATTTTAAGGGATCCTTGATTATGATTTCACTTTTTTAACTTTAGTTAGTGTGTAATGTTGCTGTTTGAGCATAAACAACATCTGCAAAGTTACAACATTCAAAGCTCAATGCAAAGGGAGATATTTTCTTTTACAAAAATCACTTTTTAAGGACTACAACAAACGGCTGGTAGGGACTACAACAAGTTTCTTCATGGGTTGGTGACATCACAAACCCCAAAACTGACATAAACCCTACCCCCAGGAACACACAACAAAGGAGGTGAAGCCATGTTGGGCTGCTTTAGAGACGAGGAAGAGTTGTTGTAGTAAAGTGTTGTTGCCATGCCGTCATTTTACGCCAGACTGCTTCACAAACGAGGGTCAATTCAACGCTGGATTTGCACAAAAGATTAACATGACGGCACATGCTAGTCGATGAGTTCAATCAACTCTACAGCAACTACATAAATTTATCCACTGACCATTCAGAAACGTCCAGTTTCATTCTATAAGTTGTAACTTCTTCCTGAGTCTCTCCATCAGTGCTGAACACCGTTACTGACAATCATCATTTTGGCTGCGTGAGATTCTCCAGCTTTGTTGTTGTTGAGCAACCGAAGTACGAGCTGTTAAAGCTCCACCCTTTTTCGGAAAGCGGGGAAGGAGCAGCAGCTCATTCGCATTTAAAGGGACACACAAAAATGGCGTGTTTTTGCTCACACCCACATAGGGGCAAATTTGACAAGCTATAATAAATGATCCTGTGGGATATTTTGAGCTGAAACAGAAACATTTTGGGGACACAAGAGACTTATATTACATCTTGTGAAAAGGGGCATAATAGGTCCCCTTTAAGACATAAATGCAAAGTAAAATCCTGTCAAGGTGATTTTGTATCATCCTGAAGGGGTTTTGGGATACTGGCCAACTGACTGAACATTCACTAATCACATGGCAACTTAATGAATAAATGGATAAGAAATATTAAAATATTGATTTAAGTTTAATTTTAATTTTAATTAAGTAAAATTTAATTTTGTAAAAGAAAGAGAACATACTAGAGACATAAAACTAGCATTAGGAAATCGGTTACCTGGAACAGTTTAGCAATCATTATAGAAAAATATATGACTACAGAATGGCATTTAACCAATCACAATCAAGTATTCTAGAGAACTGTGTAATAGGACTATAACTCCAGTGATATCCTGTACACGGTCACTGTACATAAAGAACATTTTGTTATCGTAGTTCTTGACTTTCAGCCACTTTTCATGAAAATGGGACAGGAAATCATTTAGAGCAGTAATTGGATTGAAACACATAGAAGGCCAGATTCAAACCACAGCCGTATCTGTTTCCACCTTTTTAAAGTCTCCCCCCCAATAACTCAACCTAAAATGAATTTGAAATGTCCTGAATGAATTTGATAAAAAAAAAAAAAAAAAAACACGAGCAGAAACTTGCTCTGCACGCTTCAAGGAAATCTGTGGTGTATGCGTGCGCATATGCCACAGGCTGACGTTTAACACTGATCTCCTCTGAGGTCTAAAGACTAGCAGGCATGTCCAGAGATATCAGGCCAGGCAACTGTGCGTGGGCTACCTGCTCATGCTGTGGGGACTGCTCACTGCAAGGGATTGTGGGTGTCAGTACGGTTATCCTTTTTGCCATGACAAAACACCTCTGCTGTGTGCACTTCCATAACAATACCATCACTTTATACAATGGTGGCAAAATCAATATCCAGTGCAATAGAATTCTGTTGGTCGTCAGAGACAGATACATGCTACGATCGCACATGATTCTCTGTCTTTGCCATCAGCAGCGAATGCCAGGTTTAAAAATGCAAAATTTGTGATAGAAAGTCACATTTAAAACGCAAATTAAATGTATGATCTCCATAGGGGTGTCTAGAGGTGTTCTGTAATGACATTTTCAACCTCACACATACAGAGTGTAGTCGAAAGGGCAGGAAAAGGGAAATAAGGCCTAATTATCACATTGGTCTCCGCTAGCCGTTCAGGATTTATGCAAGCCCCAGGTGACCTGATCTCCTATAAGCCAAAACCTAATATTTTGCTGCCTCTAGAAAAGGATGAACTGACCTTAACAACACGGGTGCCTCCAAACCTAACTCGTCACTATCAGTATGATCTGTTACAATATTTATTTGTTTTTTTTTCTTGGGGCTAAATAAAATCATTCAGCTAAAGTTCTGAAAGTTTTATTAGGTCATGTTGCACATCCAACTGGATTTTAGGTGAAGATAGATTTGGAGAAAAAACAAAACAAAAACAACAAAAAACAATAAATCACCAAAAATTTCTGTGTGTAAGCTGCAGATTTGCAATTTCCCAGCAAATGGAATTCCACACCATGGAAACTCACCACTGAAGTCACTGTTGGCCAGTCGTTTCAAAGTGCTCTCTGACAGCTGGCTATGGTCTTTCCCTGTCAGCAACATCTCCAAAGGCTTGGACAAGTCCTAAAATGTAGGATGAATGAGGGAGAGAAAAAAGGAAGGAAACAAAAAGGAAGTGAGGAAGGAAGTAAAAAAAATGCAGCAGCAATTGAAGGAACAAAAACAAAAGGAAAGTTGTTTGTAAGAGAAGTAAGGAAGAAAATAAGAAAGAAAAACAAATGTAAAGTTTTAGAAAAGAAGTGAAGAAGGAAGGAAGAAAACAGTCAGAAAGGAAAAGAAAGGAAGGAAGGAAGGAAGGAAGGTAAATTATGGAAAGGAAAGAAAGGAAGGAAAAACAAGGGAAGAAAATTTAAAATTGAGGAAATGAAGGGAAGGAAGTAATAAATGGAACAGAGGGAAGCAAGGGAACAGAAAGAAAGGAAATGAGAAAGGAAGGAAAGAAGGAAGAAAGAAGGGAAATGAAAGCATAAAGAAACAAGGAGAGTTATAGGAAGGAAGGAAGGAAGGAAGGAAGGAAGGAAGAATGAAAGAAAGAAAGAAACAAAAGGAAAGTTATGGAAAGGAAAGAAAGGAAATAAACAAGGGTAGAATTTTTTTAAAAAGTGAGGAAATGAAAGGAAGGAAGTGATGAATGAAGGAAGGGAACAGAAAGAAAAGAAAAGAAAAGAAAAGAAAAGAGGAATGAAGGAAAGAAGGGAGAAAGAATATAAAGGAAGAAACAAACAAAAGAAAAGTTATAGGAAGAAAAAAGGAAGGAACAAAATAAGAATGAAAGAATGAAATGTTAAGAAAACAACAGCAAAAAATCTCAGATATCAGCTTTCAGATGAATTCGAAAAATTGAACAAGTACAAATTCAAGTACATGATATTCAAAATTTAAATCAACTTTATTGTTTCTAATGACATGATGTCTTACCTGTGCTGAAGAGTGATGATCTGATGAGTTGTGCTCGACTGATTTCAGGGTGCTGGTGAGAGTAAAAAAAAAAAAAGCATACGTATTAAAATAATGGGGCTACAAGCATAAAAAAAAAAAATGCCATCACTTTCTGTTTCAGGTCAAGAACTGAACGCTTAATAGGCGTTGGCTCAGCATTCGTGATTCAAAAATTCCTGTGACACCTACAATCACGTTACCCAAATTAACCTGTGTGCCTAGCCACACTCTACCCAGCGCTGATCTGTTATCTATGGATTAAACTGGGCCATTTTCAAAAGCCTTTCGGGTGAAAACACTCATTATATTACGGTGGAATGTGCCTCGAGTAGACAACAAGCTATCAATATACATTCAGCAAAGCGGCTTTTTAGGCCGATCATCAGACTAGCACAGATCTTAACAACACCCTCTATTCATGGATTACTTGCTTTATAAGTCCCAATTGGGAATATTACGCCTAAAATCGAGTTATGCAACGGACAGCCAGACATCTCCCGAAGCCTCCCAACACACACACACCGATAGCACAGACAAGCGGCCGAGCCAAAAACACACATATCACTCAATTAGGTTATCGCCGATGCAAACTACGTTAGCCTCCTCATTACAGCTGTGGCTGGAGATGAAACGCAGCAATCCCTCAGTCCTGTGCAGAAACCACTCCGACAACAAAGCGTGCTTAATCCGCTTTTCTCAAAAATAAGACCCAATACTCCTTGCATACCTAAGGTTCTTTGAATTTATTAAACAGAACAGAGATTACCGCTGAGTAAAATTCCTTCTGGTAAAATATGGGAATAAAAGATCCACACGCAGACGGAGTTTGGCGATCACTGCGGTTCATATCTCAGCTGGCTGTACTACATCAGATCAAATTCAGTACGTCTGACTGTAAAGTTCAAGACCACCAGGTAATGAGAACTCATAGTTCGAGGCCTGCAGCAAGAAAGGACGGGAAAGATACATGCATAATGGAGCGGCAGATAAAGGTTAAGAATGGTCTGAGGGTCTGAGATGGATAAACAAGACCAGGTCAGGTCACTCCAAACACAACCTTTGCTTATTTAGACCTACGTTACAGTCAATTCATGGTATTACATACTTGAATATCACGTTAAGGTTGATGCAACATTCCTATCAGTGTTAAAATAATGTTAATAATGCTAAAATATTCACACAAATGTGAAGGAAAAGGCTGAAGCATCAGGATTATTTGCACTGACAGAATTAGCGCTTTGGAACTTACCCGAGTTCTCGTTTGATCTCCTCGTAGTCTGACTGCTCTTGAAGCTTTTCTTCAAGTTGCTGGGGAGAGGAAAAGGCAGATATACTTATTTATAAGCAAATTTGTAATGTGGATCAGTGTATAGACGGTATTATATAATCTGAAATCTCACGATATTCACTTTAGGGAGGCACTTTAAATGTATATTCCAATGAAAATCGTCCCCTTGGAATTATACGGTTCTATATGACATTTTTGTCAAAACTGAGTTATTCACATATTCTTATTCTGTGACAACTTACTTACATTATGTGATTTTTTTTTTTTTTTTTTTTAAATGTTGTGTACATTTTGGGACTTTTTATTTAGAAAACAAAAAAATTCTATCTACAAAGTTGAATGGAATGCAAAAACTTTGAAGCTCAATATGCTCCGAATGCAGACAGAACCTTATAATTCCAAAGGGGTGAAATTCTGTCAATGTTTTGGTCACAATGACTTTAAAAAGTTGCATAGAGGGTCTACAAAAAAATGCTACATAGACAGCAAAGAGCACATGATTTTGGCACTGGTAAGTAATGACAGATACTTAAAAAAAGAAAAAAATTGTGCACTTTCCCTTTAAGGGGCTCAAAATACACAGAATTTAAACAGATACAAACCATGAAACATGTCTTTCCCATTAAAAATTGATAATAAAATTACAAATAAATTCAATTAATATTAATATTTTTGTTCATATACACCATTGTTCAGAAGTTTGGGGTTAGTAAGACTTAATATTAGTAATATTTTAATTCGGCAAGGATGTGTTAAATTGATCAAAAGTGATAATAGCAATACATGTAATGTGACAAAATATTTCTTTCAAATTCATTTTTAAATAATAATTTGTTCAGCTCAGGAAAAAATTACATTTTAAAATATATCAAAACAGAAAATAAGTATTTTAAATTGTAATAATATTTCACAGTATTACTGCTTTACTGAATTTTTGATCAAATAAATTGCTTTTGGTGACCAACTCCAAACTTTTGACTTCTGTGTGTGTGTATATGTATGTATGTATGTATGTATGTATGTGTGTGTATATATATATATATATATATATATATATATATATATATATAAAAACTGAAACACAAGGGTAAGCCACTATATTATATATATATATATATATTTTTTTTTTTTTTTTTACATTTTCCATTCTCATATATTTCAAACTGAGTAAATGTTGTGAAATTAAGTATACAAATTCAGCTATTTTCTGTAATTTATTTTTTACTGTTTATTTGCTATCTTTAAATGATGTCCTTCAGCTTTATATCAGCCGTTTTGCTTTCTATATAACGCCCATTAAAAAACCCATTCCGCTCAACCACTATTTCGAACGTATGTCGAGAACATGTATGCGTTCATGAATCTCGCCGCACTGCACATGCTCAGATTCTGCAGTAGAACTTGAGTCCGCTACAGGCAGGGCAGATCAGAGCAGTCTCTGCGTGTGAGGCTCAGCGAAGGCTTCGTCTCAGCTCAGTCTCCTGCCATCCAACCAGCTGTCATTCAAACTCTAAACATTCACTGCATGGGTCACATGGCTCGTGTGAGCCGCTGCAACATTTACAGGCCTGTCCTGCAGCCGCAGAGCAGAGATCTGACTGCTGCCACAAGCAGGACCATTCGCTTCATCCAGCATGAAATGACGAGTTGAAACAGCCTGTGTCTGGAGTCCAGTGTTAATGTGACTTTAGATGGGCCGCAGCTCCATAATGAACCACCAGGCTATTTCACTTGTCCTTGCTACAGCTGCTTAGTGAACTAAAGAGAGCAGCTTCTTCATTTATGTTTATATAAGGCTATGAAGTACAGTGATTTTACCACAGTAAAGGAGTGCAATGCAATGCAGGAATTTTATACACCACTAACACTGTAAACACATGATCAGAGTGTTCAATATTGGCTGGAGGGTACAAATTACGCCCAATTTGATTTATTACCTACATCTTTCATTAATACGCCCTCATATTAGCCACTGGTCTGACTGACCTTTAGTAGGGCCTCTTTGGAGCTCAGCTGCTGCTCAAGCTGGCTGATCTGATTGGTGGAGGTTTCACTGAGCTGGGCCAGACTGGCCTGGAGTCTCTGAACGTCCTCGGCTAAACGCTCCACCTCCCTCTCCTTCGCACCCAACTCTGCCTCCAGACTGCTGCAAGATAGTGCCTCCAGAGACTTGTCCTGTACACACAAATACACACATTTTACAATGCTGCACTGACAATGTAAACGGTAACACTTCCTGTTAGCCTATGTAAAAGCTAACTTCTGCGTTTCCCAAGCAGTGCAATGTGAATTGCTATTCTGTAGGAAATGTGCTATACAAATAAACCTGCCTTATCAAGCATGTTATATTGTGTAAAGTATTATGAAGGTATTTTAAATGCACTATATTCATAACACCCTATAATGTACATTGCAATTGTTTCATAATTATAACCAGTTAAACTATAACAGTATTATATTACTTATGGTTAATCATGTTTACATATTTAATGCTGTTAATATTCATTCATTATTTCATACATTTATTTACTAATTACAAATACATGAATATTAAAATGTATTGATATATTAAACTTAAATATTGATTTATTAAATATATTATAAGATATTAATGAATTATATTTCATTTAATTAATTATATATATATATATATATATATATATATAATTAAATGAAATATAATTCATACACACACACCCACACAAACAAATTATAAACTGGCTACACTTACTTACAATGTCACTGTGAATGCATTATAATAAAAATTATAATTATAGATATAATTATATATTATCATAAAAGTATAGAAAGTATTATAATATAAATACTTTTAGAATTATTTAAAAATCTGACATTAATCGTGATTTGGTCTTTTTTGACAGCTCTAATTGATTAATCAATCTTTATGTTATAATATTATTAAAAATAATTACAGTATCAATTATAATTAATTAATTATTTTTTTAATATATTGCAATTCTAAACTAATTACATTTATTTACAAAAACATTAATGCATAGTGCACTGGGAATACCTTCATAATGCATTATATTAATATAGGCTTCATGGAAAGTGTTCCCACATAGCCATTCCCTCCTTTATTCTCCCTCTTTCTGCCCCTCTCTCTACAGTACAGGCATGTAGAGAATCACTCTTACCATTTCTGGTGCTTTCTGGATCTGATTGGATGGTTGCAGGGTCTTGCCAGCTGAAGTGAGCTGCTCCCTCAGACTCACAGCCTCCCTCTCTGCCACCTCGGCCCTCTGTGGGCCACAAACAGAACAAATGGGTGAAAAATTGCCATGGTTGAGGATTCATAACCATTATATCAACCGACGTTTATGAATTGTGAAGACTGGGAGCTAAAAGATCACAGGCCTGTTTTTATGTGGCTGGGCTGAAAAATGTTAACTGAACTCACATGGGTGCTACTTGGCTGAGTGCTCTAGTATTCAAGCTAAAGTATGTCAAGGTATGTACGGTTGGTTGATTCACAGAATATGCAAATCACGCAGAATTCATTTTAAATAAGGATTGTGGTGTTAATTCATTTGCTGCCCTAGAATGGATGCCTGACCTAAAGACAAACGGCTGGATTCATGATGAGACTTCAAAAGTTAAATATATTGTAAAAGCTGCTTAAAGCATTCAACCTTTAGCTGCACTGAATTCAACACCACCATCTTTATGCATTTATGGTAATGACAAGCTTAATTATGCTAATTTATTCTAAACGTCTATGTAACAAGTCTTACCAAATGTTCTTTTTTCTGTTGATTGGAATAATAATGCTAATGAAAACAATGATTATAAACTTTTTACTCGGGTGTTTGTTTATTGCTTGCCCTACATTTTCAAAAACATAAAAGTTTCAGAGACAAGCAAACAGATTTTACAGTTTACAAAAAGATACATTCAGAAAAATGGAAGTCTTGAGTATTTTAGCACGAAATAAGTCAAGAAGAAATAAATTAATAATATTATATAATAATATAAAATAAAACGTTCCTAAAGATCTGCTTTCCCAAACATATAAGGTCAGAAAAACAATAGACTGACGATAAAACAGAATCCCCTGAAATGCACAAAACCCATAAAAAGGCAAGAGATTCTTTATATTGCATCACATAAAAGATCTGATATCCATTTAGATTTAGCCGTTGGGGCTCACAGCTCAAAAAAGTGCAAGGGAATGATGGATTTCTTCCAAAAGGAAAGCAGATGGAGGGAATTAGGATATGTAGAACTTGGATATATGTGACTCCAATAAAGTTGTGTGCTAATAAAAGAAATTTGCAAACTAGCACTACAACTTCTGTATAGTCCATTAGATCAGTGGTATTAATAAAAGACCTAAACAAGCTGTTATTGTGTCTTAGATTTGCATACAATAGAAATACGAGTCACTTTTCCATGAGGAATATGGCCTTTACCTGATTGGCTCTTTCCAAATCTGTCATCACCGCTTCAATCTCATTGGCCCTGAAAAATGAAGGCGCACATTACTTACGCAGGCAGGAGGGAAATGGTAGCGCAGATTCGTTGCAGTAAAACACAATGATGCAACATATCGCAATGCAATAAAATGGGTCACGTAAAGAACAGACCAGGTGGAACAGAAGACCTCACATCAACATAAAACGGGTAATCAGCATCTTGCCTCACTTCTGGGCCGCTTGCATGTGTGCGTATGCAATTAAGAGCAGCTAGAAGTGTTCGTGAGGGCATTCATCATGAAAACATCTGGGTATGTGTGTGTTGTTGTATAAAGATCAGCCGTTTCAGTTGGACTTCCATAACCCCGTCATGCATGTGAACACTTGCACACTCACCCGTATGCACACTGACAAACACACACATACACACTACAGTGTGCACGCAGGGCCATTAAGCCCTCTCGATTTCACAGTAATCCGCTGGACTGTGAGCTGTGTAGCCCAGCAGTGGGTTCACGGCTCAGCCACATGGACAAGCCCAGGTTAAAACAGAGGGATTACACTAATATAGGCCTCAGACTCCTTTTAATGCACACTAATCTGATATAATATTCTCAATTCTGCTAGCGCGCAGCTCAGCCCAGCAAATGGCATGGCTTAGGTGTGTAAACACAACTGCTTTCAATAAAGGGTAACATTACTTTATGTCCCCATTAAACATTCAACTTAAATGAGTGCAGTTGCAGCTTTCAAACATTGATCCTTCTGTCTGGAAAAATTTGCTAAAATTTTTCCGTTGCTAAAACTGATGCTAACTCTTCTGGTTAAATGAACTTTTATTAATTTGAGAATGGAGAAAAAGGGCCAGAAAACAAGTTTTCTGAAAATATTGTGATCCAAGTTCATAGTTAAGGCTGAGGAATTAAGGTTTGGCTGGTTAGCATGGCTGCTGCTAACCGTAATTACATTAAGAAGTGTCTTTCTCCATTGACGACCATTTGTTGCTGTGTATTCTGAATAAATATCCTTTTGCATATAACATGTAGTTGTTTCATTATATTTTAGATGTTTTCCCACTGCATACTACATTTACAGCTCAGGTGTGCTAACTGATAGGCTACAGCTCCAGCAAATCTGTTTTGTTTTGATTCTGTACCACTATCTTAACCAAACTCAAATCGATCTCATACAATAACATGTTGTAGCATGTGTGCTAACCGCTAGGCTACAGCTTCAACAAATCTGTTTTTGTTTTGATTTTGTACCACTATCTTAATCAAACTCAATTCATTCTCATATAAGAATGTGTTGTAGCATGTGTGCTAACAACTAGGCTACAGCTTCAACAAATCTGTTTTTGTTTTAATTTTGTACCACTATCTTAAACTCAAATCACTCTCATACAGAGTATTGTAGCATGTGTGTTAACTGCTAGGCTACAGCTTCAACAAATCTGTTGTTTTGATTTTGTACCACTATCTTAATCAAACTCAAATAGTTCTCATACAATAATTTGTTGTAACATGTGTGCTAACAGCTAGACTACAATTTCAACAAACCTATTTTTGTTTGATTTTGTACCACAATCCAAATCATTCACACGTGATAATGTGTTGTAATGTGTGCTAACAGCTTTAAAAAACTTTTTTTTTTTTTTTTGATTTTGTAACAATTTTTTTACTAAACTCAAACTGTTTCACACAGCATAATGTGTTGTAGCACAACGTTAAGGTGAATCTGCATGACCAATTTGAACCTGTTGCGAAATCTGTGTGAGGAATCCTTTCGCCTCACGTGAAATTTCAGATCCAGAAATGGATTCCTATTGAAATAATTGGATTTTATTTGCGAATCTTAACCAAACTCTAAGCATATTCAACAAATCTCACATGTTCACACAATCTCAAAATGTTCACACATAATAATGTGTTATAGCATGTGTGCTAACAGCTAGGCTTCAGTTTTGTTGGATTTTTTACCACTGTCTTTATCAAACATTCAAAGCATTTACACTTGATGCAGCAAAGCTGCTGCTTGTTGCCAGATCTGAAACAGACAAAAGAATTCAACTAACACATTATCTTTCATCAAGTGAAACTTGTTAGCCCACATACTGAGCCCTTAATCTGATAAAAGCACTTGCATTATTTCTGTCACCCACTGTACTCTCCTCTCGAACGGTTCTCCCATTGACATTTCTGACCATGTGACTGCAAACTGAGAGGAGTCAAGCACAGCTGAAATTAATTCAACAGCCAAGCTTAATTAGAGGCGATTTGGTTTAATGATTCAGATGAGCTTAACTCAGCTTTGTGCGCACTTTTAAGCGCGTGACTTCGGCGTCTCATGGATGATGCTGCGTTGGAGTCTCATTGTGGTTGAAAGTGAAGAGCGCTGTGAAAATACTATGTTTTAAATTGTTATTGAAACATAATTATTCACTCCAATTACATGATGGCTCTCTAACGTCAATGTGAAACCCTATTCACAACCCATTTTATTTCTGTAATCTGACATTTTCGAGTGAAACAGGATATTTAACAAGAAAAAAAGGTAGGACGGGACTTGATGTTATCCACTGGGAATTAATTGGATTGTGTAAAATGGGCATTACACACCAGAATGGAGCTAAAAACAATGCCCAAATAGCTATTAAAATAGCCCGCAGTTTTTTTTAATTTAGAACAATGTGCACATATGAATTGTTCACAATAACAACAGGAACATTTACAGAAATTAAATATGGTCAAATATGGTCACTTCAACTATAAAAATGAAAATATTCAATATAATGTAAATATTTATTAATTACAGTCAAATATATATTTATGTCGATTTTTCCCTCTGAGCTTTTCCAAACACAAAGAGGTAAATGTAAATCATTAAATAAATGTTAGATCAGCACAGATTTGGGAATTATGGAATATAATACTCCTTTAAACCTAACGACTGCAGATCAGAGGTTTATTTTATGCATTAACAGTGTCATGATCTCGTCATGGCACAGAATACAAAAAAAATACAATCCCTCTTAAATACAGTGTAAAGAGGCACTCTTTCTTTCTCTTGCTCACACACACACACGAGATTGCGAACCTACATAACCTAATCTCCACTCATTTTTACTCTCGTCAGCTCGTGTTCACTCCCTCCTTTATGGGCCCCACTGTAAAAACACATTAAATGACGACCTTAAAGGGGCCATATTCGACACTTTCATAGTATTTCATTTCCTTGAATCCACTTGTGTTAGTCGAGGTTTCTTGCACCGAAAACAATCATAATTTAGTGTTACGCCCTCTCTCTGACCCTTATATTTAAACAGGCTGTTTTCGCTACTGTATCTTCAAGAATTCTGTATACAAATGATCTCTGTTGTGCTGACTTCTCTGTATTAGTGTAGTTTACAAATCTGCAATTTTGTAACATTTTTCTAGATGTTTCAAGTGGACTACTAGGGAAGGGGCTTTGTGTGTTTCATCATTGTACATTGAACATTTTATCTTCTTTTTTTTTCAGAAGTCCAAAACAAAAAAAATCTGTTTTCCATACTATGTCCCCTTTAAAGATGAAAAGATAAGGACAAGAGCTGCGTGAGACATGTGTAACTCCCATCGGAGCCTTCAAAAACGGCATGTTCTTCATCACCTCGAACCGGGGGCCAAAGGTTATCTGCGAGATCATTTATTGGGATTATTTCATCTACATATGAACACGCTACGATGTGGGAAAGTCCAAAGCAATAACAGTGTGAATGTAATCCAGGAACATATAAACATGACTTCTTTTGTTATTCTATGAGCTACCGCTGATGAATAGAGCGTATTAAACACTTACTGCTTTTGATTATTGTGTTTGGTCGTCTCGGGCTTGATAAATTATGAGAACCAGCTGCTTTGATTCTGACCTTTTCCATCCAGCATGGCTGTCAGAAAGGGGAGGTTAACTCGGCGCTCGGGCGAAGCTAGCGAGAGAGAGGTCCAGGTTACATGCATCCTCTGGCTGTAATTCAACTCTTTCAGGCGATTCTCTCTCTCTTTCTCTCCAGTCTAGCTCAAACTCACTCTCGCTCGCTCTCTCCCCAGTGTCTTTGTTTCTGCTGCGGCTCAAATCCCCCTGGGCTGGTACGACATTTCACAGATTTAGCCCATTAGATTTCCATTTTGCTCTCTTTCTCCATTTGGCCCCTATCTTATGGAGCCAGTGTGGGCTTTATCCTGCTAGTTTTTTTTTTTGTCCTCCCATCCTCTTTTAACCTTTTGAAGGCTAGGGTAGTAAGAAAACCCTCTGGGTTTGGTTTTTTTTCTCCTCTTGTTGAGTGTCTGACCTCCAGGAGATAAAAAAGCTTGTTCTCAGAAGTGTCATTCCTCACACTAACTCTCAAAACAACAAACATCATCGACCCAATTTTTTTCTTGACAGCAATCACACAGGTGTAAAATCATCTCCAATGGAGTTTTCAAGAGTTTTGTTTTGGAGCACTACTACTAATGTCGTTGATTAATCTTTGATTTCATTATATTGAGTTATTCAACTTCACCAATAACTAAATGTTTACAATATCACAACCCCAAATCTTCATATTATTCTGATCCATAGATACTGGTCTGCTACCTCTTTCAATGGGATTTTTTTTTCTTTCTTTTTTTTTTTCACCAATTTAATCGCCTACCAGATGAAAATCGCAAAGTTTGATCATTTAGAAAATTAATAGTCCATTATTTGAGGTATTATTTGTGTTTATAGCACAAATGGTACAGGTCTATTTACATGTTACCAATGTTTAATATTGAGGTTTAATACTAGGTTTGTGGTTCAGAAAATAATTAACCATAAGTTAGGCTTGAAAATGTTAACTATGTAAATGACACATTCCTTAATATAAAAATAGAGTTAAATACAAAAATGCTGAGGTAAATACAAATATCAAATAGTTAAAAATAAATAAAATAGCACAAAACTAAGTTTTTGAAAATATGAAAAAAAAGGGTGGTTGTTAAGGGTGGTTACTTACTGGCCCAAGTAAAAAAAAAATCTCTATAATATTCTGATCTACAAATATTAGTCAGCGAGCCCCTGCTATGGGATTTCTTTTGCCAGTTTTATCTACCTCCAGATGAATAACAAGTTTTATTGCTTTAAAAAACTACTTTCTATTTTTTTCCTCTTCAAACCACACGATTTGAGGTATAATTTGTATTTCTATTACCAATGGCAGTCGAATTACACAACAGAGCTGAATGCTTAAGGTCTGTGGTTTAGAAAACCCCATAACCATAAGTATGAGCAATAGTGATAGTCATATTAGCTTAGCTAATCATGCTAGTTCATACTAGTGTACAGGGCTCTATTTGAAAAAGCTGGATTGCTGTACAATACATCTGCACAATACGGTGGAAATATCAGCGAACAATGTAAGAGCTTCTGGGAAGGCGAAATGTCTTGCTTGACACAGATGAAATGTTTTCTTTGCACTCAGCCGGCGAGCGTAGATCTGTGCAGATAAATCAGGTGGGTAGGATGAGGTCCTTTGTGTTCCCCGCAGTAATTCAAAACCTGCCAGACTGATGGGAGTACAGACAAATGGATCAGACAGAGCAAAAAATCCACCCTCTGAAATGTCACACAACCAACAGCACAGCAGAGACCCTGTCAAGCAAAACACGCTGGATGCAGAGACGAAAAAGGCTGAGAGGTGCGAACAGGCCTGACGCTGCTCTTCTGCCTGGATTTGAAGGGAATCAAACTGCGCTGTTAATCCGAGTCAGTGCATGTAACATCACAGGACGCAAAGACAAAAGGATCTGGAGGTATGTTCACAGGCGAACACGCACACGCGTGCTTGCGGTCGCGGCGAGCCCATGGGGACTGTCATGTCACTGGGAGCCGACGAAATTCGTGTGCACAGCTCTAGCATGCCAGAACACTGACTGCACCAGCTCACTGGCCCAGTGCACTTCTCCATGGTTTACATCTCACACACACACATATACGCAGAGCCCACATAAACCACAAACAGAAATTCACTCTGTCTCTCTCCATTTCTCTCTCTTTTTAACACATGCACACATCCCCACCTAGGCGCACACTCGCGATCCAACATCCGCACAAACACGCACACAATTCCACAGGCCTCACACACGGCTGCTATTTCTGTAAGCTCCCCATCTACTGCCCATTTGTCTCGTAAAGGACACACTGCAAAACCCAACCTGCCACTTTCAGTGCAGGAGAAACAACTTTAATTGCATGTTGTTTCTTTCCAATTCAGTCAGGGAGAAACCAGAGAGAGTTTAACCACGCTGGGAACAAGCACAACAGGCCACACAGCATGACAAACTCAACCCTGAGCCTTGCGTTTGCTAAAACTGACTGAGGTAATAAACTCTATGTATTTTTCCACTTTGTTTACTACAAAAACATCGGGTTAAGTGTGAAAAAGTTAACTATGTATACGATAAATGGCTAAGTATGAAAATATACATAAACTAGGTATCTAAATGTTCAGGTAGGTTTGAATATGTTAAGTCAAATACGAGCACAAATACATTGAGTTAAATATGAAAATGTTAAATTAATGTAAAAATATATTTATATTTTACATATTAATTAAACATTCTAAATATGGTGAAAAAACAAACATTAAATGTGATACAAATAAGCTGACTTAAATAGTAAAAAATTGTTAAATAGGAATATTGAGCTAAATAAGGAAACTTTATATTAAATACATACATATAAGTTAAACTGGAAAACTTAGGTTAATATAAATTAGACTAATTAAATACATAAACGTTGAGGTAAATCCGGATATGTTAAGTCAAAAATGAACATACATTGCGTTACATTTAAGGTACATTTAAAAACAGAAACGATAAATTAAATACAAACAGGTTACTTAAATACTAAAAAATATAGTTAAATATGCATGTTGAGTTAAAAATTAAAACATTAAGGTGAACTTAAATTTAAATAGTATTATTTAAGGCTTTATGTATTTAACTTAACCTAAGTTAAATTTAAAAATGTTAAATGTGAAAATACGGAAACACTAAGTAAAAAACAAAAAAACAGCATATGTATATGTATATATATATATATATATATATATATGTTAAATATTAACCCCAGATACAATGTTTATAATTTTTTCATCTCAGCATTTGTGTATCAGCACTGGCGTGTTTGCGCGGGCATGCATGGGCCGATGCCCGTGTATGTGCCAGCTGTAGTTACTGTAGCTGGCAAAACGTTAATGAGGAGGTCCTGAGGAGGGATGAGAGGAGAGTCTGGGCTGGAAAAGAAAAAGAACCGGATTAAAATTTCAGCACAACACAGAGCCCTAAGAGAGAGTGAGCGAACAAGATAGATGGCTGGGACGACAGACACCTCGCGGGCCTGTGAGAAAGGCGGACATTCCACCGTGAACACGTCTGGGAGGGGAGGGATAGTGGGGGAGGGCATTGGGGGAGGGGAAAAGAGAGAGAGAATGGGAGAGAGAGGTCGCATACAAACAGCGAAGCGAATTGAAGCATTCCATTATTACGCTCGACTGAACCCTGCTCCTCTTTTCACCCTGAACCCAAGACACGCACACATACACACACACCAAATACACACTCTCTTTGCAGCTGATAGAATCCTTCCTTCAGACTGAACTAAAAAAGAAAAAGAGGAAGGGGAGGGTGAGACGACAGGAAGGAATATGAGAGACAAAAATAGGAATGATGTTACTGGACTGACTAGTTAAAGACAAAATGAATGTTAAAAGGGTGAAAAAAGGAAGTAGTAACTCTTCTATCCATCAAAAAACATGTCAGGTTGAGATTTCAATGATTAACATTATAGTTTTCTCCACCCACATGGTCTTGATTACATCAGCAGGTACGAAGTGTCTCTTTAGAGGCTGAAAAAGTTGTTCGACTAAGATGAAAAAAATTTGCGTACATTGCATCTTTATTCCATTCTATTTGAGTTTAACACATGCAGACTTTCAGTAAGCATGACTGCAAACATCTCCATGGTTCACATGGGTGATGATCGATCAACGTTATGGATTATCTGTCCATACCTGCTGAACACCCAGAGCTAACCGCCCGCATCAAAGCCAGAACAACTGCCCGCCGAGGGACTTCCTTTCTCATTCGCTTATTACTGGAGCACTGTGGAGCATGACACATTCTTATGTTTATTTAACTATGCGATACTCGCACACAAACATCTCTGCACCCTTCCCGTTGAGATCCACCTACTGTCACTGTGGATGAACTGAGCTAACGGAGCATGTAAAACCCTGAGGCCAGGAAAGGGCTCTTAGATGGGGGGCGGGATTCCTTTATCCCCTACCAAAGACACATGCACAGAATCACGTAACCTCATTAAGTCAGCAATCACAACAACAAGATAACGATGAAGCCTTGGATTATAGACGATCCAGGCTTAGGCAAAATTGAATGTGTAAAGCACAAATCTATACCGTATACAGCATATGTACATAGACCAAAATGTCTATGTACATATGCTGCCAATGTCATATTGAGCTTTATATTGATATGTATTTGCCCTGAAATCATTTTTTTTCCATTTCAACCAAACAGCCATTATTGAATTGAATTTTTGAAATCTGCTTGGCAATGTAAATTTAGTAAAAATACTTAAAATTAGTAATAATGAAGATACAATTTTTTGATAGTTATATATAAAACTCCACAAAAAAATGTTTCAATAATTGAACACAACAAAAAATTATAATTAGTGATGCTTGCCTATATAACAATAAATAAAATGCCCTTCTTTTTTTTTCGATACATATCAATACATTGATATAACTTTCCGCAGAACAGATACACGATACCAGCTGCGCTTTCTCGCTCTCATCTTTCTGACAGCAAGTTGACAAACCCGCCTCCCCACCGGCATGTGTTACATTTGCTCTGGATGAATATTGTTGCTGTTACAGGGCTTCAATTTCGGCATGGGATTGTCACAGTCAGTTATGTTTTAAGTGAATGTAAACAGTTGAGAAAGAAAACGCATGTGTAACAGTATAATGGATCCGTGCATCAGGTCTTAAAGTGACAGCAGCCAAATATACCTGCTGCCAAATTATAATATGAAAAATATCTTTATGACAGTTTTCCCCATGGGATGGATGTCAAAATTGTAGCCAGTGAAAATGCTTAGTGGCTAGTAACTTTGGAAAACCACTAGCCACAGTGGCTGGTGAGCAAAAAAGTTAGGCCACGTTCAAACTGTCAGTTTTTGGGTCTTGAAATGTCACGTTCAAACAGTAGCGTCTGGAACACTGTCTGTATGAACGTGCAACCGAGAGTCAAGCCCGTATTCTCTTACTAGTAACCATAATGACAGTGACCAACATAATAAAGATGGTGACGTCTATAAAACTGAAAAGTATTATCACTTTTAACATGACAAGAGACAAATTGAACCGCGAGTTCATCCATCAAAAATTCAGTAAACAACACCAGCATGTAAACATGCGAGTCTTTAACCGTTGCACACTTGTCACGCCCTTTGCGACGTCTCGTGCATAAAACGGCATTTGAATTTGGAAAAGAAACACAAAACTGACAGGAGCTGCTCCGGTGGAGAACAGTGACTGGATCTAACACCTTCAGATGTCACACGGCTCACATCTCACGGCACACAAAACACCTTAGCAGAGTGGCTCTCTCGCACTGTATGACGTGACAGACAACTAGTTGTCCAGTCCTGTTCCGAGTCCTGAAATTTACGGGTGTGAGTTTGGTTATAGAATGCGGTTGTCACTCCCGTAAATAACCGTACTGTGTGTGAACGTAACCATATTAAGGACTCAAATACAGGACTGACAACCGTATTCTGCTGCTGTGTGAACGTGGCTTTAATGTCAAGCCCTGAATATATATATCTTCTGTGGATGATGCATATGAATTCATTAAAGGCACAATGTGTAATTTTTTGCTAGAGGTCACTTATTCAAAACAAAGGTGTAGCTTGATGATGCCTTGATTTCGCAGAATCATGGGAGGTGTTGTCTTCACATCTACAGCTGGTGCAAAGAATCTGATGGGATTTATTAGATTTATTAACATTACTGTAGTATGAAGCAGGGTGTGGCTGAAAGCCACTGGAGTGGAACAAGGCCGCTGGAGCGATTGCTAATGAGAGACACACGGCTCGAGAGCTGTGGAGCTTTTATTATGCCGCAGACGAGCGCTTCCACTTCTTCCAGTTATGCGTATGTGGGGAAACGCAGCACTGGTTTATCATATTAGATACATTTGTGTGTTGAAAGTTGTTATAATGCTAATCTGTGCGTTCGCTCAGCGGCTACTATGAGACACTTGTTGCACACTGCAGTAAGCTACATCGGTATTAGTCATGGTAAAACATGGTATTCGTGGTAAATAAAAAAAAAAACGAGATTTAAACAATAAGACTTACTGTATTGAGCTATATAACACTAATTAGCTTTCAGTCGATAAATGTATCTGAAGAGTTGCTCACCTGTCTAATAAAAACATAATATATTAATATATATATGTTTTTTTTTCACAAAATAAAACCAAAATGGAAATCGAGGGTAACGCAGGTGTCCTGGTTAAAATGGCTTATTTCTCTGGATTTAAACATTCTTGGAAACATTTGGGATAATGTAAAGTACACACGTCAATGAAATATATAACATTGTTCTAGTGGTTTTTGGATATTTTAATCCAAAAATATTACATATTGTGCCTTTAATTATTAAGAGGAGTTGGAATCGATTCTCGGAAATAAATACAACAAACCACGTCACAATGAGGACTTTCTCGTATCAATTGCTTGGTTTCTCACTGGGTTCAAAATCTGGCTCAACAAACCTGTACATCAAATATTTAAATGTCTTTTGATAGGCTGTGATTGTCACATTATGCAGTAGTTTCATGGAAACAGCTGGTTAGGACATGGTGTAGCATTATATTTGCTACTTGCATAAAAAAGACTTGGTATCTTTATATTTACCCTTCTAATACACAAGTAACACGGTGACAAGGGATTGCTAAACCCCTTTAAATCCCATTACGGTAAATTAAACTTGCGTATTAAACTTGTTGTGATATCAACATTGTAATTTAGTTTTATATCGGCAGTAAAATCACCACCAATATACTGTGAAAAATGAGTCTTAATTCGTAAAGCAAAAAAAGCACTAAAGCAAATGCTAATAAAAGAAAGCTGGAGCACCAGAATGAGAAGCAGGTAAGAAATCTAATGGAGTGGAAACGTTTTACCTGCCACATTCTCTGTAAGAGTCCCCGGGAGAGACCGAGCGGATTGGAAACAGGCCAATGTTACTGAATGTCACAATGCATTTTTTTGTGTGTCTCTTTCTTGGTTGCAAGTACACAGTCATATTCAAATGTTTGTGCACAAGCATGACAGTGAGATTTATCTTTTGTTAGATTTGTGTCTGCAATGGGCTAGAAAATCAGAAGAGGAATCAGATTGTGGAATCAGAAGAGTATCTTTTCCTCAAATAAACCTCGCCGTGACCTTCTGGTTCGACGGCAGCTCACCATGGTGGGTTTCTGAGCTAAAAAAAAAATGGCTTCTTTGACTTCAAAGGTGCAGTGCTGGGGGTCTGGCATGACAGGGTTTGGTCTGATCACAGGTAGTGTAATTACGCCACTCCCAGCGCAGAGATTCGCGCCGAAACAGCCCGCAGCAAGTGCACTCTGCAACAGGATGCATTCCTCAGTGACAGCAAGACAAGGAAATTGCCACCTAACCCCGACCACATGACAGGGAGAGAGCGAGCGGGGGAACGCACACATGCAGATGCACACAAACACACACGCATGACCCAGATCAAGGCAAACAGACACAATGCGCAAACAAAAGACGCATTTGAGCACGTATGCACACACTGATTCACCGCCTACAAAATGTCAGTCGATGGTACGAATCCCGTCATTATTGGATACTCAGAGCATCCGTGCGAGTTATGAGGATTGTGTCATCCATTATTCAGTCTCGTGTAGCCATGAAGGCAGCATGGGCGGGATGTGAGGACTATTGAATATCAAAACTTGTCTATGAATGAAGGTGTGATTTCACCACACTGTGTTTTCCCCCATAATCAAACCTGTCTGCAGTAGGATTATGAGCTGTTTTGGTGCGGATCAAAGGGGTGTGTGTGTTCGTCTGCGTCTGTATGGACACGCAAATGTGGGTATATGTGTGTGCAAAGGTGAGACAAAGATGTAGCACGCCTAGCAGACAGTCGAGGAAATACAGAAGAGGGAATCCGAGCCATTTCAGCGCTAATCCACACTGTCTCCTGCTGCGTCCCTTCAGAATGAAAACGGGTTACTCACTTTGCTGTGGATTCTTCATCGTATTTCGTCTTCAGTTCGTGGAGCTCTGCCTGAGTTGCTTCAAGTGCTGCACAACAAATGAAACGCATGTCAGTAAAACAGGCTTAAATGTATGTAACTGCAAAAATACCTAACCTGACGGTGAATGCGTTAGCAAACCTGTTTGTAAGGACTGTGTTTTCATGTCCAAGTCTTCTGTCCTGACATCCCGGCTCTGCTGTGGCTGACTGCATAGAGATATACAGAGGACAATTAAAACAACTGTTTCTCAACATGACAGCATAGTAACATTAACGCTGCAGTACTACAAATTGACATAATTGTGAATAATTCACAAGATGCAGTAATATTATGTAACATTTTTAACGTTTAATGACTAAATATTTTCCGATGTGGACATATAGCTATATTTTTAAAGTGAGCTACGTAATGAGCTGCCTACTGTATCCAGATTAGTGTTATTTTAGCATCATTGAGACAGTATTAAAGTTTTTATTAAGGGGATATTTTAAATTAGGTCCATTTTTATATATATATTTTACATTTTCATTTAATTTTTTGTTACAATTTTAATTTTTGTTGTGTATATTTGTAATTTTTTTTTAAAAAAACATCTATATAGCTGGGGTTTAATTTTTATTTATTTATTTTTACATTTTTTGAAGCCTTTTTTTTTTTCTCTCCAGTTTTAGGTATTTTAATACATAAAGATAAAGTAATGTGGCAACTAGCTGAAATAAAATAAGTTGGTTTTTTTTTTTTTTTCAAAAATATTTTCTTTTATGGTTTTAGTTAACTATTATAACCCTGATCCAGACTGCATTTTTGGCCATCACAGACACATTCAGTGCAACTATCAGGAAAATGTCGGAAAATGTTGTCTAGAATTCAGAATTTAGTTACAAAGGCACCTATGATTCATAAAAATTTTGAAATATGAATTTAGTGCTGAACCTATGATGTTCAAAAATGCTGATGTCCAAAACAACTGAGAATGTAGTTTTTCTAGCTCTGCATTTATAATCTTATTATTTCTTTGCTGATTCTGTTTTCCAGCACGTCATTTCAATGCACTTATGATGCTCAAAATTGCTGTCTAGGCAGGCAGCTCACTGGGCTTTGAAACACAGCCTATGAATTTTGTAACGTAAACATGATAATTAATATAGTATTGTATTTGTGCAATGATTAGGCTAACCTCTCCTTGTCTGCATAGTTGTTAGGGAGGTTTTCCCCTCTGCTTTCCCTCTCTTCTTTTCCTGATCGGTCCTGGTTCTGATCAAGAGCTTCCTCTGTGTTCTTGGCCTGCAGAGAACGCTCATACTGCTCCAGCTTCTCTTTAAGTGCTTTAATAGTGACTTCTGTAAGAGAGAAAGAGAGTGATCAGGGCATTAAAAAGATAGACAGTGGAGGTCTATGGATGTGTGTGGTTTAGTTTTTGTCTATATTGTGGGGGCCAAATAGTAAAAACCTGAAATCCACCAAGAGGAAAACCGCTTAATAAACATACTAAATTATATCTTTAAGGAACAATTCACCCAAAAATGAAAAATCTGTCATCATTTACTCACCCTCAAGTCAAGTCCAAACAAGTATAACGTTCTTTCTTCCATGGAAGACAAAAGGAGCAATGAAGACTGTGACGATTACAATGAATGGGGACTGAAGCTTCAAAAGGACACAAAAGCACCATAAAAGTATCATAAAAGTAGTTCATATGACTATATTCCAAGTCTTCTGAAGCAATATGACAGCTTTGTGTGAAAACAAACTGAAATTTAAGTAATTTCTCACTGAAAATCAGACTCAATGATCCAGCCTGAGCAGTTTTCAAGGTAACAGCCCACTTGAGGGAAGATTATCAGTGAATAATGTCTTATATTTCAGTCTGTTTCTTAAGCAAAGGTACTGTATGACTTTAGAAGACTGTGAATCCACCACGAATCATATGAACCAATTTTATCATACTTTTATGGTGCCTCTGCATCATTTTTGAAGCCTGAAAGCTCAAAACATAATTCATTGTAATTGCATTGAAAAGAATGACCAGCACATTCTCTGAAATTGCTTGCTTTCGTACGTGTTTGAAATGGCATGAGGATGACAAAATTTTCATTTTAGGGTGAAATGTTTATTAAATTCATTTATTTATTCATATTCATTTATTTAGGTGTAGGGTAAGAGGATAAAAAATTTCATTAGCTCAGTATAAAAAAAAAATAAAAAAAAAACAGAAGTCAAGGGAAAGTCCCCACCATGATAGAAAAATGTGTGTTTTGCATGCCTACACACACACATCCACACAAAATATCCCTGATAGAGAGCTTTTTCCTCCACTCTCCGTCTCCTGCACAGCCATCTGCGGTGATTTAAACTCCACCACTTCAGCGCTGACACATAATCAATGAGCAGCAGTCCCACAAGAGCCCTTTTAGACCCTTAAATGCTAAACTGGACTTTAAACACTGGGAGACTGGAGGATCACTGACCTGAGAAAGATCAGCGTGTAGAATAGGAAGGATTACCTAGCGGACCGCTCAGATGGAAACACAACTGTGTGTGTACACGTATACGTGTGTCTGCGTGAGAGAGGTCGCATGTGATGGTACCTACGGCTGGTGTGGGACAAATGAAATATTGCCGTTATTGGACTGCATCGATTAGGGGAATTCCACAGACCGTGAGGGAGTGATCTTTTCCTCTTGTTTACGTAAAAAAAAAAGAAAAACCAGGAAACATGTCTGGCTGAAACAGCAGCAGGACAGAAATAGAGCTCAGATGACTACAGCTCATTTGAACAAAAATAGGGCCCTGTCTATGTGGGTACACTTGCCAACATGACATATGAATAACTCATTTCATTTGCTAGGTACAGATAAATCCTGTTCTACAAAATGAGAACACTTACAAACAGCATTTAACTTCCATGTTGTGAAAATTTTGAGTGGAACAATATTACCGGAAGTAATGTAGTGATTTAATAAAACTTGATGTTATCCATCAGGATTGGATTGAAAAAAGTAGGCTATGAACAAATGGTTAATGAATATATTATATTCATTACAGACAATGAATACAGTCAGTCATAGGCAATTCACACTCCAATACAGAAGGGGGCGTGTGCGGTAATGCAGCAATGTTTGCTAACTGCCACAACAGGAAAAAGTGCAGAAGAAGAACAGAGGAGCTATGCATAGATATATTTACGTGTAATCTCTAAATCAAGTATTTCAACTGCGGAAAGACATCAGTAAAACAGCTTGAGAATAATATCTCATGTAGCATTACATTTACCTCAGGCAAGTCATTTAGTGTCCACACAGCATGTTAGTTCACTAAAGAAATTAACTCTAAAGGGGAGCATTTCACTAAATATATGCACTATATTAGCTTATATATTTATTATATTTACTTTACCTGTTAGTAATGTCTTAATTATTTAATATATGTTTAAATAAATTTGTCATGAAAAGTTATGACTATAATTGTAAATGATCAAATTTCAAAAATGAATTGGAGTAGAAAGATAATTGAAAAATAATTGTATAATGAGATTTAGAAGTTAATTCAAAACCTGCCTTATGTGCAATTTACTTTTCTTTTTCTTTTTTTTTTGGTTGATTATTATATCCAAAAATAAATAGCAACTGAATTTAATAGTTTGGGCTCTGTTGTTAATTGTAACCTTTAATATTATAGTAATGTGCAATTAGCATTAGCTAAGATTTTTTTTTAACCTTAAGAAAATGCTAATTATAATTGAATTTATTTAAAGAGAGAGACACAATTTGTTCAATAAACCACCGTTTAATACAAAAGAAGAAAAAAAGAAGCAATATTATGTTTTTTTTTCTCTCCCCTGCTGTACCGAACCCGTGCTGAGCTGACTTCAATACCAAGGTACATGTATATAGTATATACGTATTTGTATGAAAATACATAGTGATACATATGTTTTATTTACTTTTCCCTGTCCACCCCATATCTCTCTCTCTCTATATATTTTATATATATATATATATATATATAGGACATGTACATTTTTACACTTTTTTACTGATTCAATGATGTTCTCCTCGCCCATTCGGCCTTGGTTATATCATACGAGTTACATTTGGTTACATTTATTTCATACGTAGAAAAAGTTTAGTGGAAAATTCGTTTTTTTCCCCCAAGCAGCATCGAAAAGCTGAGGTGGTTACCTTGGTTTTTAACCTCTGCGATTTCACGTTCGTACTCTTGTAGTGTATCTTTGAGCCTCTGGTTTTCTGTCTCTAAGTCGTGCATCTTCCGAACAGTCACCTGGAGTTGCTGAGCTGCATCCAAAGCCGAGACAGGATCTGAAACACACATCCACATACACAGGTCAAAATATCACGTGTACCGCTTTCAGAGCAGGTCAAAGGTTTGGTTCAGTGAGTGAGAGCTGTGTATGGAGATCAGTGTGGGCTAGTCTATGTGCAGTGTGCAGCTTGATTAAATACCTAAAACTGTTTTTGCATTTTTGCGGACTGCCAACCACAGCTAAAAATGTTAAATAGGAAAACAAACCAAGCCAAAACACGCCAATAAATCCACACTATGCTCCAGCGCCTCGGTTAACTTCTGCTCTGTTAAATCACAATAACAAAAAAGCACCAAAATGAACCATGGTATTATCACTGATTTTGGATAGAGACCATGCAAGTACAGTGTTTTCTGGACACGTACCATGGCAATTCTAATTTGCTGCTAAAGCATGGCACTAACAACAGTGATTAAAAACAAAGATGCACTAAAACAAAATGAACACTTATTTTACACAATATTCACAAAAAACAACTTAACAACTTTATTTTTCAATAAAAAATAAATAAAATTAAATGTCTCCCTTAAAAGGTAAAACTGAAAAACACTAAATAATCTGAGATCTGTGGAACCGCCGCAGTAAACTAAGAACAGTTGCATTCTCAGTCAAATAAAACAATTTTTTTTTTTTTTTTTTTTTTACAAAAATATAAATATTTCTATTTTATATTTTTTTTAAAAATCTAATAAAATAATTGAATTGAATTGAAAAAATATGAAACAATTAGGCTTACAAATTAGTCCACTCAATCAAACCCGGACAACAATCATAGTTTCATGACTGATGACAGAAAAAGCGTCCAAAATACACCACCAGCAGCAGAAATTTTAGGTTAGCAGGTTGTAAAAGAAGTTATACTAATTCCTATTTGGCAGGGTGTTAATTTGTTGCTTTCATAAATTGAGGGCAATGTTAAGTGAAAGTGGGGGTCGAGCGCAGCGGTGGTGTGGGACCGGGGCCAGCCCTCCGCACTGAAGGACTAAGACATTCTGACACACACACACGCTTTTTCATCACTGTCTGTCCCCCTCAAATGCTAATTGCTATATGACTAATTATGGCCCTGTTCCCGTTGATTTTCCTTAATGAGACAGCCAAGTTAATTATGTAATCAAACTATTTTATTAGCCCCTGCGGAACATGAGAGTGCGAGAGAGAGCGAGTGTGAGTAAAAACGAAGAACGAAAAGCTGACAGAGATGAGTGTAAAATAAAACATGTCATTCCTGTACACGTTCTACATGAAGCTGCAGTCGAGATTGTGGTTTTCGGCACACATCCCTCCCTCCCCCTCTGTGCATTCTCAGCTGAAGGTACAGGAAATGCTGATGGGGTGTGTTATGTGTGATGTGCATGTGTGGTGTGTGAGAGTGTGTCATATCTAAAAACTGCAAGAGGAAGTCTGAATGATATGCTGTCATGGTGTGTTCCCTTTTGTAGCCGTGGCAACTGCCATTTCAGCTCAACTCCGCTTGATGGGTGGCCACGCGTGTCGCTCAATTCTGAACGTGACTGTCATGTGACTGAAATGACCAGCCAATTCAAATCTGATTTAAACAGGCACATCAATTTGGATGCGTGTCATTTGCTGTACAACACAACACCGCAAGCACGATCCGTTTAGTTAGGTTGTAGTCTAAAGCTAAACTGAAGTACTGTGCTGGGTTGCCTCACCGAAAGAACCTAAAAAGGACAAGTGGGAATGTTTAGATCCTTTAAAATCTATTTTAGTAGAGGTATAGCATCTATGACACAAATTCAGTCTCTAAAAGCAAAAACCAACATAAAAAAAATTAAAATCACAAAATCACCCTAAAGTTTTGAATGCGACAACTGTGTTTAATTGCAGGAGTGAATCCCCTAAATTATTGTTACAGTGTGAACCGAAAACAGGAGTCACTCCTGAATTCACAATGGCTGACTTCGTTACAATCATAGTGACGTTTTGGCATCTTGTGGGTGTAAATTTGTCATTTGTTAGTAAACAGTATTTTTTTAGGAGTGAATAGTCACTCCTATACTAAATATTCAAACTCAGTGTGAACAGAATGCAAATAAATAATTATAAAATATTTATTGTGTATGTCTATTATTATTATTAAAGTACTAGTATTTATTAATATTTTTATTTTTAATTACCTTTTATTTAATATTTTCATTTAAATTAGTTTAGGTTCTAGTATTTCTATTTAGCTTTTGAAAATGATTTTCACAGTTTTAGTTAACAGCAACAACAACATACATAAAAATAAGTTTGAAGTAAAACTATAAATTAAAATTCATAAAAATGTGTGTGTGGGGGGGGGGGGGGGGGGGAGGTATTGGGGTTAGTGAAAATATTTGCAGACTAATAGCCTGACTGAAAAAGAAAAGAAAGAAAAAAAAAAAAAACTGTTGAGTTTTACTGTTGAGTCCTGTCTGTTATTTTACATGGGCTTTGAAAGTGTCTCACTCACTGAGAGTTCAGAACATTCATTTTTTATATATATATATATATATATATATATTTATATATATATAAATATATATATCTCAGACACTAAACATTTCTGAACATTCCCGTTAACACACACCACAACGCTCACACACATGCAGGCCTACACAGTGTACCAGTGTAACTATCACAAGATAATTTGTCAAGCTGTGATCACATTCACAGACACATAGACAGGACTGGACAAGCTCCAGATTTCACAGATAGAAACAGACATTCCCAGACTAGACCTCCCACTCCAACATCCTGCAACACACACACATACAATACACTCTCAAAAACACATTATATACACATATAAAAGTAGTCAAATACACATGCAAACACTTCCAAACACACAGACATGCCGTTGAGTTGGCCCGGGATCTCCAGACCGCAGCATTGTGGTAATTTAGGGATGTACTAAGTAGTTGTGCAGGCAGACAGTCCAACTTGCTCCAACAGGCCCAGGCGGCACTGTCTGTCTGTCTGCCTGCCTCCCCGTCGCTTAACAGATGTGGGTGGAGCTAAACAGTTAGATGTGTGTGTGTGTGTGTAACTGTAAGGGTGTTTGAAGGTCTCTCAAGCTGATCCTGAAGTTCAGTTCAGCCAGAAGCTGGCTCTCTCGATACACCCCAGGGTCGCACTTTTTTCAAAACGGGTTTTTGATACATTATCCACACACTCTCTGTGAACTTTTTTCAGTCTAGAGCAGAACTCTATCGAACAGCCGAGCTAAAGACGCTTCAAGATGTCACATGAACCTTTGCGGCACCATTAACTTATTATAGATCAGCGCAACAGAACATTACCATATAAAAACTGAGGATCAGGGGGCCATTATCTCACCGTTAGAAAGCCAATTCGGAAGATTAAAAGGTGTTCGTGGGGCAATGAATGCGGATTTTATTAGAATCCAAGTTTCTCCACGTGTGGGGTTTGGAACGGAGCAGGTCTCTAAAGCCGTAGAAGTCATTAAGACGGCCCGCGCATGTGTGTGTGTGTGTTTTAGACACTAGAGACGGAGGTCTCATAAATATGACTGATGTGTTTACAGTATTCTCGCCTCAGTGAAAGCAGTGTGTGTGAGTGCATTTGTGTGTGTGTCTGTGTGCGAGCAGCCAGCTCAGAGCGAGCTGAGACATACCTGGGACATCGATTAATCTCTTGTACACGCTGAGGAAAGCAGCCTCTGATTCTTTACTTCTTTTACTCAAGGCGTCGATCTGAAAGAATGAGGGGAAAAAAACATAACTGAATTGTGTGCGCTTGAAACTGCAGGCTCAGTAATTGCATTAGCAACCAGGTTGAAATTTGCATACATTAGCAGCAATGACGAGTCCATTAAAGATGGCCATATGGAAAACAGCCTAGAAAAAGAGATTTTAAACTCATATGTGCACATTATGTGCATCACTTACCATCTATTCGACCTAAATAAAGCAGCTAAGTGTACATAACCGTGACCCCTTTCATTCACACACGGTAAATCATTCATTTTTTGACGCGTGCGATATTTTTCCAAGTGCTGGGTCGAGGCATTTTGGGGGCATGCTTCAGGTGAATACGCTCGGGCTGTTTCTGGTTCGCTTTATATAGAAGGTAATTATCAGGTATAAATCCAAATCCCTGTGAGCATGAGATGACAGAAACAGGTAATGAGGGACTCTGATAATGAGAAGAACTTTTGGCCTTAATATAGAGCACCGCAGACGCGTACGTATGGGCAAATTACATACTGTATCTGGGTTACGGCTCCCACTGCAAGGAGAGGCCTTCATCATTTCCTGAAGATAGATGGTTTTCAGAATGGTGGCCACAGTCACTGAGGTACCACCCCCTAACTCAATCTAATTGTCAGTTTGCCAAAGGTTGTATGATCACAGTCATAACACATGTCAATAGAAGGCAACGCAGAACGCAAAAATAATATTTAATAATTTTACAAAAATATTTCCACTTGATCATCACTGAAAATGACAAATCACCATGAAAAAGTATTTAACTTTTGTTAAACTTCCCTGATAATAAATAACTTATTTGAAATATTACTGATTATTTGAAAAATTTTGTTTTCAAATTAAATAAATTAATTATTTAAATTAAAAATTTAAATTAATTAATATTCAAATTTAAAATAAATACAATTCAATTATGAACTAGAGTGAAAAAGTGCATTATAAAAAACATTTATTGGTACATTTTTAGTACCGGTATACTCCTAATGCAGATACACAGGCAATATCACAGCATATATGAGAATATCAATATATCTGTCAATAACTATAGAATTAATAAGGAATCACTGGACTAAGCAGTAAGCCTCTGTCTTCCAGGGTCTTAGTGGCACAGGCTGACCCTTACTGACCCTTCAGTGGCGATGTATGACAGCTGGAACAACCAATGCAAACCTAGTGCCATAACACACAACAAGAGGGAAAGAAAGCAAGAGCGTGTGAGGGGTAAGGTAGTAATATAGGCTCTTCAGTTTATACAGCTCTAATAAAGACACTGATCTCTCTTAATCTGAATACACACACAGCTGTGGTGATTCTGGACAGATTATAATACATCATCCAACTGCCTTCTGTTATGGTTTGACCAAAAATACCCTGTTGATACCATCTTGTCAACATAAATGTTATTTTGCAATCGATTTCTATACATTTGACATTAACAAGTTGATTAAAAGAGGTTGACATGACAGCAAAGGTAATGTTAAAGTAAATATAGGGTAAATGAGCATTAACATAATATTAATTTAATATCAGCTGATATACCTCCAACAGCAACTGGTACATTTACATTAATTTAACTCCATACTTTTCAGTATTGAATAAAATAAGTTTTAAAAAAAATTTAACCAAGATTTTCTGCAATCTTGAATTTATTTTAGAGCTTGTCACAGTGCATTCTGGGACTGCTTTCTCCACAATCCTTGGCTAAAATGAGGCATCTTAGAAGGCAACATAATTAGGTTGCCTACCTTTTGGGACAGCTTTTGATTTGGAACCAATACTGCCTCTCGCCAAGTCTTTCCACCAAATGTAACATTTCTCAAGTCGCTGAGAACTGTATTTATCGGTGTCTTAATGTGACAACCAAAGGCAGGAGAAACATCTTGGATCGACACATCAGAGTGATTGTCTTCAGTAGGGTGTGGTGAACCACATATAGAAATTATAAAATGCCATGACAGCACTTTTCCCACTGTGCAACTCAGATGATGACAGCATACTGATGACAGCGTGCTGTAGAACCAGCATGCAGCCTGGCTCAACTGGGCCAAATCTAACAAACTGGGTCAAACCTGACAGGAAACAAGGACCCAAATCAGTACGGCCTGTATACAGTAATTTAGGAGCTGCTAAAAACTGAACCAAATCTTCACCTAGCTTAACCCGAGTTCTACATTCTAAAAGCTGGAGCAAAGTCCTGGAAAATCCTAGGACACAGAACCGGATTTTTCAGTATTCGAGAACTCTTAAGATTCTAGAACTTAGTGTTATGACTGTTGATGAAACAAAAACTAAATAAAAACATCTTTGATTTAACTAAAATGTGTAGTATATACAACTTTATAAACATGGTGTATTAAAAAACTTAAAACCTTTACTAGTTAACACATTACTAGATACTACTTAGCACTACTAAATACTAAAAGACTTAAATTAGAATACAAAAAAACAAAAACAAAACAAAACTAAAGTACATTTAAAAGACTATAATAACCCAGCTTGAATCCTGAAAGGGTTTTTCACCATTCTTGGACTCAGAACTTGAAAGAGTTCTTTAAATTAATTTACCATCATTTTGGTTCTTTTTACATTATGTCACAACGGTCACGTAAGAGTGCTCATAAAATTCAGAAGAATTCCAAGTTGTAATTAAAAGTTTAACTAAGACGCAAGCAGTTTTTACAAGTCAGGAACTTGTAATTATGGTAATTTTGATATGACGTGGACGCTCCTCCAAGCTCTTCAATATACTAGAGCTCAAAGCCTGCAAGAGTTCCTGCAAGTGAACCTCACCAAAACGGCAGTACCCCACACCCAAAAACAATGTGGTCTGAATCAACAGTATTGCTTTTATCCATTAAGAAAATGTTGAACTCCTGTGCTGTTTACATGTTCACAAGTGTTGTGTGTTTGGTCTTCCAGCAGCGGAACATCAAATAAAACCTGTAAATCTGCAGCCCTGAGACTGCTGGCCTTGATGGATGGAACAGGGCAGTTGCCACTGTAAATATCCAACATGTAACAGACTTTTCACTCCTATGGGAAAGAAATTAAACATTTTCAGATGTTTCTTGCCGGAAAACATCTGGATCGGCCCAGGCAGGGCCAAGTTCTGCAGCCCTCTTGCAGATGGAGCAATTAAACTTGTCTCTGTTTCTCTCTCTCTTGCTCGGCACGGGTCCACGTCTACCCCTGAAATCCAGCAGGAACCAATGTCAATTTTTAAACTCTCAGAGCTCTGAACCAGACAGAGCACAGCCATGAGGTTAAGAGACCGTAAGGCTGCCTAGAAGCAGGCAGAAGCGGCATGCGTGACACTGTGGATATCGTCGCAGCTCAGCGTAGATTATCTGCTCTTCTCTTACTCTGCAACCAGCTCAATCTGACGGCCAGGGCATCTGGCATCATCATGCTGCGGGACTTACACACAAGTCATGCAAACAGCCTCAGACATTATACCCATCAAATAAACACATGCCAATGGCCACATATAGGGAAGACCTGGGTTAGCTGACATGCAAAGAAGTTTACAAAAGTCAAAAGTTTTTTAGGGGAAAGGAAATTAATAGTTTTATTTAGAAAGGATGCATTAAATTGATCAATAGTGAAAGTAGAGACATTTATAATGTTACAAAAGGTTTTTCTTCAAATAAAGGCTGTTCTTTCAGACTTTCTATTCATCATAGAATCTTGCAATAAAATATATCAAGGTTTCTACAAAAATATTAAGCAGCACAACTATTTTCAACATTGGAATGATATTATAATATGAAATGTTTTTTGACAACCAAATCAGCATATTGGAATGATTTCTAAAGGATCATGTGGCAGTGAATTGTAATAATATTTCACAATATTACTGTTTTTACTGTATTTTTTATAAATAAATAAACGCAGCCTTAGTGAGCAAAAGTACGGAAGCTTGTTTCCGCCACGGAATAAAAATAAGGATAATTGCGACTTTTTAATCACACAATTCTGACTTTTTTCTCACTTGTGATATAAATCGCAATTGCGAGTCAGAATTGCAAGATATAAACTCACAACTGTGATTTATAAAGTCAGAATTGCAATATAAACTCGCAATTGCAAGTTATAAACTCAAAATTGAGTTATAAAGTCAGAATTGTAATATAAAGTCACATGTTATAGACTCTTCTCGTAATACTGACTTATTTTCTTAGAATTGTGAGATTATATCACAATTCTGACTTTATAACTCACAATTCTGACTTTATAACTCACAATTCTGACTTTATATCTCACGATTCTGACTTTATAACTCGCAATTGCAAGTTTATATCACACAATTGTGAGAAATAACCTACCATGAGAAACATTCACTGGAATAAAAAGTGTGACAGCTAGCTCCAGTCTCTCCATTTTACACACACATATATGTACACACAAACACACACAATCAGTTCCGCCCCTTTGAACCACACAACATACAGTCTATCTGGTGGCATCAAAAGCATGCCAGTTTAAACAGCGTTATTCCCTTACGGTCCAGCCGGAACAGGGATTGAGAAGGGTGGGGGAAATGGTTATAAATAGCTCTTGTTTCTGTGGGGGAGCACAGACTTGGCACTGCTGATAGCAGAGGCAGAAAACTCCATCAGTTCTACTGACCTGCATCGCCCTCAAACATATTTGACCCTTGAGTTTCTCTTAGTTCTGTTTTTGTTTCATTTTGCCTCTTTTATTAGGCGGAGTGTGGCAGGAAATTATTTGTGAGAGAAAGGAAGGGTGCACATTACAGACTCGAATCTGTCACCCACATGAGCACCAAGGCTCTGAGCACAACCACTAACCACTGCACCACAGATCTAACTTTGACTTACTCATTACAAGTGCGGTGGGGAACCTACATCACCTACATGAGCACCAAGGCTAAAAGTGTCAAAGAAAATGCATCCAAACGGAGGCTGGATATCTACATTTGCAACCTACACACATACACTAACTTTGTTTGCATGCATACATAGACAGTTCAGATTCATCCACCACTGGATCCAAACTCATTTATCTGAGCTGCCACTAACCTCCCCTCTCCTCAGCACTTGGCCATGTTCAGCATCTGCAGACTCCAGCCCTCTAAAATTAGTGCACAATTACGTCAAATCAATACTGACTTCCAAATTTGTAGAACTTCCATGGCACTCCGTAAACGGCTGCCAGAGTGATTAGCTCTCTTCACAGAGATCTTTGCTGGCGGGTCAGCTTACTCTCTCCCTCTCTCCGTCTTGCACTCTTTCTTTCAGAATGTTGAATTTTCCACTTTGTAATGACGATTATTTATTATTAAAATGAAGCTTGAGATAAGAAGCTAAAAGGGGGCTTTTTTCTTGCACTTAAAAAGGCAAAATAATATTGAACTACAAATACACTCTTAGAGGAGTCCAAATAATTTGAGAAGTTTTTACATAACATACTATATCACAGTCTCAGATAAAAAGAAAATCTGAATTAAGGACCACTAAAAAAATAACATACTAATGTAATGTTTACAAATAAATAATAATAATAATAATAAAATAAAATTTAAAAAAATGTTGTTTTCCTTTGGACATGACTTATTTTTTCTAGGGTACCAAGTGAGGCAGGACCACAAAAGAGTAAATGTAAAACAAAATACAAAACAAAACAATAATGTAAAAAATAAAAATGGCACTTAAAATGTTCTCTCCTTTGGTCATGTCCTATCTCGCCTAGGGCACCAAGTGAACAAGGATCACCAAGTTACCCCTAAAAAATTAATAAATAAATTCAAATTTGAGTCTGGAAGCTACTATACATCAAGTCTCCTCAAACATCTGTAACATATGGCTTGTGGCTATAAATGAGCAAAAAAAACCTCTTTACAATTAAGTGCAATGACACCCCCCCCCCTCCCCCAAGTCTATGATTTACACATACACACACACACACACATGCGTGTGCAACCCCAAACAGGGCCCCAGCCGCGTGCTATGTACAGCTCCCTATTGTACTCTCATTTCCTGACAGGAAAAGAGGAGGCTCTCGCTCTCTCGAACGAAAAAATGACATGTGGTAAGGACTCTGCGCTGACCCACGAGATCTGCGTTGGTCTGACTCAAACGTGCTATTTTAACAAACCCACCGTTACAGGAAAACGGAAGATAGAAATTAAACAGAAAAAATCATTCACCCGTTGCAAACGGCTGTATTCACTGGTCTGTCTGCCATTATGAATTATATATGTGCTCTATCTTTTTTGTTTAAAATTGGTGCTGTAAAATTGAAGTCTCTTTGTCTATTTTAAGATTTAATAGACGGTCAGACTGACAAGACAAAACACAAGCGATCCCATCCCTCCCGCCAATTATCGTCAAATAGCTGACGTCTGAGAAAAATGCCCCAAAAAAAGTACATTTCTGGTCGGAGCAGTCAAGCTGTTTTTGTCAAGGTCAGGCACTGTCAATAAGGAAATATTTCACAACGAAAAAATAATAGACGGTTTAAAACGATTTTGCTGTTAGAGTGGTGGGACGGGGATTTATTTTTAACCAAGCAGAGATTTGAAGTGGGGCGACTACCTCTGTTAATGACAGGCTAGTCCTCAAGAACACAGCTCCGAAACCACAATGAGCTATAATGGAGCAGTTAGCCAGAGGTACTGGCTCATGAGAGGAGAACAGGGAGCCACTACTCACAGCCCGCACTTCATCAAAGTTACATACAGCACAGAAGAGCAGCATCTCACTGCGCTTCAAGCCCCTCGACAGCCTCTTAACGCAAGGTGCTGCTGAAGGCCTTTAAACGCTGCATTACATACACAGAAATATACTTTAACGGATAGTGGAAGTGCTTTTGAGGTGAAAGGAAAGGAAAATTGACACATACTTCTCACTTTCCTTCTCTTTTATTATTTTGGGCCACTTCATTAGACAGAATAGTGAAAGGGGAGCAGAAAATTATTGAGGGAAATAGAGGAATTGGGACGTCACAGTCGCCCTTTTTCCACCGTAAGAGTGCCAGTGATGGTTCCATGCAAAAATTGAAAAATGGATGGAAAAAACAGCCTGGAAAAATAGCTGGTCTGGATTTGACAAAGTCAGTAACTGATTAAAAGGGTGGTTGATTATGATTTCACTTTTTTAAATTTAGTTAATGTTGCTCTTTGAGCATAAACAATCTGCAAAGTTACAACATGCAATGCAAAGGGAGATATTTTCTTTTAAAGAATTCGCTGTTTAAGGACTACAACAAACGGCTGGTAAGGAATACAACAAGCTTCTTCACGGGTTGGTGACATAACTAACCCTAAAAATGTACATAAACCCTGCACCCGAGAACACGCAACAAAGGGGTTAAGGCCATGTTGGCCTGCTTTAGAGAAGTGGAAGAGTTGTTGTAGTAGAGTGTTGTTGCCATGCCGTCATTTTAAGCCATTTTTAATGCTAGTCGATGAGTTCAATCAACTCCACAGCAACTACATAAATTTATCCACTAACCATTCAGAAACGTCCAGTTTCATTCTAAAAGTTGTAACTTCTTCCTGAGTCTCTCCATCAGTGTCCGACTCCAGTTTGAACAATGTAAGGCTGAACACAGTTACTGACAATATTCATTTTGGCTGTGTGAGATTCTCCAGCTTTGTTGTTGTTGAGCAACCAAAGTGCGAGCTGTTAAAGCTCCGCCCTCTTCTGGAAAGTGGGCAGGGAGCAGCAGCTCATTTGCATTTAAAGGGACACACATACCCAAATAGGGGCAAATTTGACAAGCTATAATAAATGATCTGTGGGTTTTTTTGAGGAAAAATTCTGAGGACACCAGAGACTTATATTACATCTTGTAAAAGGGGCATTATAGGTCCCCTTTAAGGAGGTATAAAATATTCTATAAAAACAGTCCGGCTAATATGCCCATAGGTGCTACCAAAAGTACAATCATATTTTTGGACACATTCTAATATCTCTGAAAGTAAAAAAATAAATAAAAATAAAGTAAAATATAAAATAAAACACAAATATCATCTTTTTAAAGTACCTTGGGGTACCATGTAAATATTATTCAGCATCCTGGTATTATGACAATTACTGTATCCAGGGGCGTTTCCTCCGAGGAGGCAAGGGAGGCAGTGCCTCCTGAAAAAAAAAATCCTCCCTTTTCACTCACAGAAAACCATTAGACCCCATATAGCGTGCGGTGGGTTTTGTGGGGGGTAAATGAGAATGAGAAATGAGGAAAGTCACATGAGAGGAGGCAATGTCTCCATCGCGCTATGATTGGATGTAATTGGTTATGATTGGATATGATTGGTTTGTGCGATAAATCCCGCCTCTTGTTTACGTGTGTGTTCCACACGTCAGTTTGAATGAACAAATGATGGCGTCAATGGGAAGACTAATTGAAAAGTAAGTAAACAGATCACCCAGTTAGATATCACCGCTTTGTCACGTAAAATCAAACTTGAAATGGACTGAAAGCATGATGACTGCAGGGGATTTTAGTGCAATCAGCTTGGTTAAATTAAAAATACATCTTCTGTGACAGACGGTGTTTACGGAGCATGACTGATGATCCGAAACAGCCTAAGTTGAAAATTAAAAATAAAAACATCAATACACAAATAAAATATATTGTTTAAATTAGCCTATTATTGCCTTTAGTTATTATTTTGGAATGAATGTAGAAATGCTACTATCTTGATACTATCTTGATGAGATTGACTTGGTTTTGATAAATAGAACATTACAATACATTGTTAATGTAAAATTACAAAATAGAATTCTTCTTTTTTTATGCGATGTAAAGTAATGTTCATTTAAGGAAGATGTGTCAACGTTAAGAGTAATGCACATGAATTTACATTGATTCATAAATAAATAAAAAATGTGCCTCCTCATTTCAGAACACCACTGCACGCCACTGGCTGTATCCGCTATAAAAAGGGTGGGCTTAACTCATGATTGGTTGGGCCTGGACAACATAGAGCCAAAGAGTTATTCTGAACCCATATTTTGAAGAATCTGGCAGTTAAATACCCTACAAACCTCAAATATAATCATGTGAAAGGCCTATTGTTTAAAAGCACAGCTATTTTATGAATATCTTTTCAGATAATTTAACATTATTAGAATAGAAGTGCAGGAAACACTTCATAGTTCTCATACTTGAGTTGCTGTTAACTAAGAGATTGAGAAATACTTATAGAGAGTTATTCAGCGCAGCGGGTTATTCAACCTAATCAAACTCGGTTTGATATCACGCAACAGTACAACTAATTGACTGAATTACCAAGGAACATTAGGTGTAACTCTTTTAGCAAAATACAGCCTGCATTGGACTAAAATAAACCTTAATTGGCTTAAAGAATGTTTTAAGGTAGGGCTCAAAACAAAATCCTTCTATTATTATTATGATGATATTTTAAGTCTCTGCTGCAGAGGGCATTTAAATATCTGCCTGCTGTCATATTGAATGGTAATGCACATTACTTATGGAACACAGCACCATGTCCCAGTTCTCAACTATCAGCAATGGCCACCAAGGAGACAAGTCAAAGAAAACACAGCTTCATTCCCTTAGAAGAACTGGTGAACTCTTATTTCACATCATTTTTAAACAAATATGAAATGTAATGACAAATTTACTATTGCAACATTGGTGTGCTCGTAAAATTATAAACACTTTTGTGAATTTTTGCCAATAAATAAAAATGTATTGACCAACAATAATGTATATAATTATTTATTTATTTTTTTTAAAACTGGTGTGCCACAGCAAATTCATCTATGATATCTGTCAAATCCATGCTCCCATCTATCTATCTACACACACACACACAGAGAGAGAGAGAGAGAGAGAGAGAAAGAGAGAGAATGTTGTTGGAAAGATATCACTGTTGCCCACCAGTTGAGAACCACTGATCTAATTATAATCTTTTTGAATTTTATTTAGTAAAGTATAAAAATGACGATGCAAGAATAGTCATTCTACATAATATTGTTACTGATTTCCAGAACATCCTTTCAAGAGAAAATCTCATTTATGCCTTAAGGTTAACCAAAAAAAAATTCTCTCTACATCTGAGATGTGAAACTCAGGAGTCCATCATTCTGGCTCGGCCCTGAACAAATAGACTTACCTGGCACCATGGAGCGAAAACATCATTAGGATTTCGCTGTCATCCAACAGACGGAAATAAAAGAGCGGGATAGCAAACAGCGAAAACATATCAAAACTGTCTGATCTGATTAGATGCTGACAAAATATGGAGGCTTTGTACAACACAAGCAGACCTCAAGTAACAAGAAAAAGAAAAACAAACAGTCACGTAATAAGCACTGTTGTGAAATCAGGTGGGATTTTTAGCCCGTTGAGACTATAATCAGACCAGAGAGGGCCATCTTCCACCAGGCCTGTGACGAGTTAAGCAAACAGCTCTTTTCCCACCCTTTTCTTACAAGGAAGGTTGTGAGATTAATTGGTTTGAGCGTGATAGGAGTCATATTCGCTGTGTAAAGCCATGAGGAGAGTGTAGTTTAACAGTAGTGCTCTCTGACTGCTAGCTGAGCAGCTTTGTTACACTGCATTGATTAAACAACTGAAACTATTTCTAGGAATAATAATCTACACGATCAGGAATTTCACGCAAAGGGAAGGTTTCCCCATGTAGATTTTGCAAGGGTTTCAAGTTGTTCATGCGGAATTAACTGCTTGGCTGTTTGGTTTGAAAGTGACTTCTGTGTAAGCTGTGTTTCATACATCACTATGCTATTGAAAGTAGACAGATCTTTTTTGCCCTCGAAATTTAACTAATGTGACCGCACCTTAATACAATTTTATTTTATAATGTGCTAATATCAACGAATTCTTCGAATGCAAATAAATAAAAAATAATAATTAAATTAACAAAAAATAAAACAACTAAAATAAAAAACGTCAAATAATATAATTTCAATAACACTTTTTTTTTTTTTTTTAAATCGTGGGTCTGTGAATATATCAGGGGTGTCCAAACCTGCTCCTGGAGGGCCACTGTCCTACAGAGTTTAGCTCCAACCATACTAAACACATCTGAAACCAGCTAATCAAGGGGTTAATCCGAAAACTTAGGCAGCTGACTTGTTGCCTCGTTGCCTTATCAGGCAATGACTTTGCAGGCAGCTTAACGGTTTAATGATCTACAGCAAATTAGAGAAAGCTTTGGTAATAACTAAGCACATATTTAATTACTACAATAGTAATTTCTTGCTAGAAATGACATGAGAAGTGGAAAACGTTGGTCAAAAACTTGCATTGCTGCATCCGAAAACTTATGCAGCTGATTTGTTGCCCTATCAGGCAATGACGTAACAGTTTAATAATCTACAGCAAAATAGGACGAGATTTGGTGATAACTCAGTGAATATTTATTACTACAATAGTAATTTCTTGCTAGAATTAAAATCAGAAGTGGAAAACGTTGGTCAAACACGTACATTTACACACTGACCACCAACCGCAACTTTTCAGACAGGAAGTGAAGCTAACTTTGGATTCGGACATGCCTTGATGCCTTCCCGCCTTGGAATGTATCCTCCGACGGCAGCATTTTTGTTTTTTTTTGTTTTTTTAAGTTTTTGGACGCAGCCATTAGAGTGTTGGAGCTAAAATCTGCAGGACTTCCATGCTCTATATTATATATATATATATATTCCAGTATTCCAACATATAATATGCTGGTGTAAACCAGTTCCGTATGTGTCTTTAGCATGTTTTGGGAATTAATTATGAATAGTACCAAAAACTTGAGGCCAGTTATTGATTTTATAATACAGGTTCAGATCCACACATTGGATTTTGGGTTCTTTAAGAGCGCCAACCAAAGTATTCTAAAAACAAGTTTTTTAAAAATTAGTATTTACTGCACCACTACCGCCACCAAACGGTACTGCAAAAAGCATCACTGTTTTCAAACATGTTTCCCTGATCACTCGCCCCACCTGCAATTCGCTGGTCAAACAAACAGTTCCACCCCCAAACTCACACCATTGGTTGAACCAATGCCGCTGTTGTTGGGCAGATTGAGGGGCTCAAACAAACAGAGGAATGTTTTCATAGTGCCTCAGAGCCACAGTATTAACACTTTTCAAGGGAAACAACACAAATGGTTTACTTAAAGCTGTTTTGGGATAAAAGTAAGAATTTATATATCAAAAAAATATCACCTTTAAGAGTTTATGATAATAAATACAAGTAAAAAGTTTAGGCAACTTACCTCTGCTTGAAAGCCTTTCAGCAAAGGAGCTATCTGTTTACGCAAATCCTGCAATAGAAAAAATACAGACATTAGAACTATTAGAACTATAATCATTCTATATAAGATTCTGAAATGAATAGACAACATTGTCTAATCAAATTCAACATGTGTGGAACTCAGGATATTGAGAGCAGAAAATGCCAGGAATCCTATCGCAGATGGAGGGGAAAAAATGGGGGGGAAAAATACACAAAATGTATTCAAATAGATATCTTAATTTATGACCTAGGGCTGGGTTTGTTCTCTTCAAAAGAGGAAAAAACACACAGCAAGTGCAAGCACATGTGTATTAGGGGTTGCACAGCTACTGATTTCTGCTAGTCGATTTCTTATCAAAACAATACTTGAGTTACTCGACTACTCGTGGTTAATGCTACTGTAAATGAAAAGACATGAAATAGTTCTTATCAATAAATGTTTATTAATTCATAACCTAATGCAACAATTACATAAGTAAACTCTCAAAACATTATAATTATGGCATTACATATTTTAATTTTCAACAGAGTAAAGCCAAATAAATAGCTGCTAGCAACATTTTAATCCTAACATTCGTGTCGTATATGCAAACTATATGTGCATGGCTGCATGCATACAGTAATTTAATAATAACTTTAATATTTACCATGTTTTCAACGGTAATAACAAGAACGAATAGAATCTTACTTCAACCGGCTTGAAAGTTTATAGACTAACAAGTCATCGCCGCTATCGTCCTTTGCCCACACGCAGTCTTTGGTCATGGATTGCTGGTTTGCATTTAGAAATACAAGCGCATCGAGAGATCAGTAGTGAGGTAGATGCCCTTGCCTTTCATTTCAGACGCAATGTCCACTTTTAGAGTGTCGTATTTGTTTACAGAATTCACCAATGCTCGTTTGCTTCGTGGTGTGCTTCTCACTAACATTTGCCTTTGTTGTTGGCTGTTTCAATCGTAGGTAGTTGTGCATAGCTGTCGTACTGCTGTTGTATTTTAAATTAGTCTTACAGAGTTGGCAAATTACAATATTTTTGTTATCCTTGATGAAATTCTTCCACACATTTGATGCGTGGTGTCTGTTGGTGACATTTTTAATTAATTTATGGTTAATGCACGCTCGAGTAGTCGATTGTTTCTGACAGCGCCGACTAGTGGTTAAAGTAGTCGATCTCTTGACTATTCGAGTAGTCTATGCAAGCCCTAGTGTATGCACACACACAAATGCTCTCTCACATAAAAGTATCACCGTGTGCTGTTCCCGACTACGGGCAAAGGACAGTGTGTGTTTTAAGGAGTGTATATGTATGCACTAGTCCTGATATGCCCTTAATTTTTCCCTTGCATGAGTTCTCCATGACTCAGTCCTCTCCGCTGCAAAAAACTGCTCATGCAAAAACAGCGAGAACAAAAAGCAAAGTGCAGCGCCACATGCACGTATGTGTGTGCTACAGCCGTGCAGTTGATGCGAAAAAAAAAAAGACATAATTAGTTCTAAAGAAAGATTTACAACTGTAGTCTATTACTATATCATCTTGTCATAAAGTTACAGATGAATGAGTTGCTTTTCGGCTCATGTTTCTGAGTGATATGAAATTTTCGTTTAAAAAAAAAAAAAAGAATCATAAAGAGAAATAAAAAAAAAAATCTGCTCCTGGAAAACAAACAGTGTCTTTGTTTCAAGTTTGGATGGCAGCGCACCTCCCCTCCTTCTACGGGCCCTTACAGTCGAGTAATTTTGATGCCGTGGTATTAAAGTATATCAGATTAAGATGAACATCAATGCCTCTTTCATTTGAACATAGGGTGGGTGTTTCAACATGAAATGACATTACACACGGCTGTGAATAAATCTCCAGGCCGGACAAAAAGCCCTCACATTAAAAGTCAGTATAGGAATGCCTACCACGCACAAACACATTACTGAGCGCTGGGGCCGAATAAAACGGCGCCCTGAGTGCTGTAATCGCCAGGACGCAGGCCATTACGCCACTGCGGCATAAAGATATACACATCATTACCGAAGCTGCTCGCGTTTCATTAGCAGTGTAGGAGTCACCATAGCAGATATATTTAATATAATGGGCAAGACAGAATTGGATTTTACAGGAAAAGTAGCAAAAAAAAAAAATTCCTTCTCTTTAGCCCGTCCACTCGAACTTTTCTTATGGTTTTGTCTGTGGTCTAAGAATCGAGTAACGATCAATGTATCAGGCCAAAAAGAATTAAAAAAAAAAAATTTATATATATTATAATATTTTACTAATCTGAGATAAAATACTTTCGCATGATCTTAAAAACATTTTAATCTAAAGTCATCTGCATTAATTAGACCACTAATTTTAAAAACAAAAACGTAGCTACCTAAAATAATGAGCTCAAAGATAAAAACATAAAACATAAGATAGCTTAACAACAAATGTAACAATTTTTTGGTAATTATACTTCAAAGTATGTTATTTAATAGTTTTGATGGCTTTACTTTTATTCTAAAATAATAAATGTAGAAAATTCTATCTAAAAACTATTGAAGAATAAGTTAATGTGCCCAAAAATCAATATTATTTGGTAAATATTATGCAAATAAGCATTTTTACAAAGTTGTGTACATACCACTTACTGTAAATTTATGTTTTCTTAACTGCCGAAATGATACCAATAAGTATTACCATTGTATCAGCTAGCCTGCTCTTAAAGGGACAGTTCACCCAAAAATGAAAATTCTGTCATCATTTACTCACCTTCAAGTTGTTCCTTTGTGTACAGCAGAACAAATAAATATATACAGGTTTGGAACAGCTTGAGGGTGAGTAAATGATGACAGAATTGTCATTTTTGCGTGAACTATCCCTTTAAGATATCATCATTACTGAAATTTCGGCTTCGGTACAATACCATTGATTTAGTATCGATAGTAAATCATTACCTGTCAATGAAAAAAACATTTAGACTGCCAGTGTTAAGCAGTGTATACACACAACATGTCTGCCAGGTCGATCGCAATGAGCAGGTAACACAATGACAAAGCAAGATTCCTGCAACTAGCTGACGTCTGCATGTCTCACTCATGTTTGGACAGAAAGAGTGCTGGCAGAGAACAGACAGAAGTGGTGGAGGGTAGCTTTGACCCCACTGCACTTTTCATCTTCCCAGAGCGAGCAGCTGGGCCTCCGTTCCCGCTCTCCCGCCCGCACTGGCTACTGTACAGATGACATTTATGTAAGTGCCGCACCAGAGGGGCCCACGTGACCAGGAGGAAACATCTCTCAACATCTGGTTTCAACATAATACTCGGGGCCTGGCCAAAAGAGAGTTCCCCTGCCCGCCTTGAGCGGTATTCTCGTACTCCATCTTTCTCTGCAGATGCAATCTGCCCGCGTTTGTTCGCAAAGACAGCAGTGCATAAAAATACATTTATATTGTTAGCGAATGGATAAAAAGCTCGTAATAAAAGTAAATCTCCAGGAACCGAGCCAAGTTCGAGCATGTGCAAGTCGTTGTTAAATACAGAGGGGTCTGAAGACGGAAACACAATCTGTCGGGACTACTGCAGCAAGGAAAGTGACGGTGAGGTCAAAACATGACGTGACGGAAGCTTAACAGCTGAACGAGCAAAACCGATGCAGGCAAACTGCACCTCATGGCTGACTGAAAAGGGAAATTAATTATAGTGATTGTCAAGCTATGAATCAAATATTATCAGATTATGCATGCATTTCTGATTTGGAATAATTAGTGATTTGAGTAAATATTGATACATAATACATCCTGCTATAATTAAATTCGATTAGCTTATATGACATATATTGTGATCAGTGTCAGAAATTAAATTAAGGTGCAATATTTAAAATATTTAAATATTTTAATATTGATTAAAATATTTTATTAACATATTTAATTAATATTTTAAACATTTTAATCATAAGCCGCTTCCTATTAGTGTTATATTTGAAACTCGACTCAATTTTAGATATCTGGCAGCTAAAGGTTAACAGAATATATGAAACAATTTAAATTAAAAAATAAAATGGAAATTAACAAAGTGTAATCATTTTTTAAGGGGTTCTTGATTATGATTTAACTTTAGTTAGTGTAATGTTGCTGTATGAGCATAAACAACATCTGCAAAGTTACAATGCTTCAAGTTCAATGCGAAGGGAGAAAATCGCTTTTTAAGGACTACAACCAACGGCTGGTAGGGACTACAACGAGCTTCTTCCCGGGTTGGTGATATCACAAACCTAAAAATTACATAAATCCTGCCCCCGGGAACACACAACAAAGGGAGTGAAGCCATGTTGGGCTGCTTTAGAGAAGTGGAAGAGTTGTTGTAGTAGAGTGTTGTTGCCATGCCGTCATTTTACGCCAGACTGCTTCACAAACAAGGGTCAATTCAACGCTGGATTTGCACAAAAGATTAACATGACGGCACATGCTAGTCGATGAGTTCAATCAACTCTACAGCAACTACATAAATTTATCCACTGACCATTCAGAAACGTCCAGTTTCATTCTAAAAGTTGTAACTCCTACCCGAGTCTCTCCATCAGTGTCCGTTTGAACAATGTAAGGCTGAACACAGTTACTGACAATCATCATTTTGGCTGCGTGAGATTCTCCAGTTTTGTTGTTGTTGAGCAACCTAAGCACAAGCTGTTAAAGCTCCACCCTCTTCTGGAAAGCGGGCAGGGAGCAGCAGCTCATTTGCATTTAAAGGGACAAACACACCCAAATAAGGGCAAATTTGACAAGCTATAATAAATGATCTTTTGCATATTTTGAGATTAAACTTCACAGACACATTCTGGGGTCACAAGAGACTTATAGTACATCTTGTAAAAGGGGCATTATAGGTCCCCTTTAATTTTAAACATTCAAATAAATAAAAATATAATTTTAAAATAAACACATTTCTGTTTTTATTTTAAAATTAAAATTCAGCCTTTAAGATTAATATCATTTCAATTAATAATACAATTCCATCAAACTGAATTGAATTTCAATAATCCTTATGAAAAAAATATGTAAGTATTTAATTAAAATATGTAAGTATTATTCAATTCACTTTGATGGAAATTTACTATTAATTGAAATGCGTAAATCTTGAAAAGAGGCTTAATTTTCTCAACTGTATCAATACATATATTATTATATTATTATTATATTATATAATTATCAGTCAACTACTGGAAAGCTACCCACAAAAACTGAGAAACAGATCTTTCTCTCTGTGCAAGAGAGTTTAGGGCTTTTCACCCTCCAAATCAATAATCACATCCTCCAGGGGGCTCGTGAGTGCCGCTGCAGTCAATCAATCAACTAGGAGAAACACATTCTTCCAGTGTCCCCACATCCAGATCCACCTAAAGTCCTTAAAAGCCATCCCCTCCTCTAGCACGATGCATCTTTAAACCCGCCAGTTTGGCAGATTACACAGCTGCATGGGCCAGCCTGGTGAATTATTTACCATCAACGTGAGCCTCTCCCTCCTCCCACTCACTCCATTATATAGAGCATCACATGCCAACTGGTCCTGGCACGCTGGCATCTGGGGTGGCATTGCCTTAGTTGAGCTAGGCCAGGCCTGTTTTAAGCTTCTGGTGTCTGCCGTAATACCATCTAAGCTTAGTAGGTACAGTGATCAACAGATAGGTTTAATCGTATCTGATTGACCGAGAGAATATACACAAGGAGGATTTAACAAAATGATGGACACCCATAATTTTCCTAATCCTCCTCATGTATATTCTCTTTATACAGACACAGGTCAAAATCTATTTTTGGCACAAATTTTACGAAAATATTATTGAGACACATAAGCTGAGTTACATCTACGTCCACAAAGAAACTGCATGCTTCTTCCACATTTACCATACAGATTCCTGTGGAAAGTCCTGTTGAATTTGAATATGGTAAAATGGGTTAAATAAAACTGATAATGCGCTATTTTGAGTGCTGAAAACATGATTATTCAAAATACTTACTAAATGAAAATGCTTTGTAAAGTCATAAATGGCAAGCGCTCACAATTTCTACTGAACTTTGTGGGGCAGATTGTTAAATTCAGCACTTTCAGTAAGATTAAAGCTATAGTATGAGATTATATACAACAGTAATGAAATAATGAAATAATGTTCAGCTCAGTGAATCTAGTTTTATGTTTTGGGTTCTCCTGGAAAATGGCTACCGGCCTGTTCTGTGAATCATAAATCTCACTAAATCCAGCGCTGGAAATGGTGGAAACAGGAAAGCACATGGTATCACCTGTCCACTGGATGTCTTCTCTTGTCTTTTGCTGCCTTCTGGATGAAGAATCTCCATTCAACAAAGTCCAGGAGCATCACCCTGCTCGTTATTCAAAAGTACACGGACACACACACGCTCATGCATAGAGAGCAGAGAGCAGCCATGATGGATGAGAGGAGAGTTACACTGATAAGAGAAAGGCCGTTGTGCCTCCATTATAGAGGAACACACACACAAACATTCTACAGGAAACAGAACTGTGGCATTTCACTGAAGGTGGCTGATACCAAAGTGCACTGTCAGCTTCTGTGCAAGAATCTGTAAAATCAGATATTTTCCAGGTTCTTCATGTAAAAACGAAAAAAGAAAGGTACCTATCAGTGGTTCAGTGCTGAAGCCCTGCTCAGCTTTCACAACAGGATTGAAACAAAAGAAAACAATAGGATGAATATGAAAACACTTTCACAGTTTCTAAAGAAAATGTGAAAGCACCACAACTTTTCTCAGTGCAAAACTTTTTAGGCTGCTCTTGGTGGTTGCCAGGGTGTTGCTATGTAGTTGCTATGGCTTTCAGGGTGGTTGCCACAGTGTCCTCAGTGGTATTTAACAGATAAAATAACTGGAAGCTTGACGCCAGACGCCTTACACATTCAGGTTACAAATGGCTGTACCCACTGGGTACAGGTGAATACAGGTGAATAGATGCAAAATATTATGGGCAAAATTTAAAAAACAGAAATTGTTGAATAAAGTCTATTTTCGTTTTGTTTTTGCGCACAAAAAGTACAGCTGAACCACTGTAGTCACACTGACTATTTTAATATGTTTTTACTACTTTTCTGAATCTTGAATGATGGTAATTACAAACCTCTCGGATTTCATCAAAAAATATCTTAATTTGTGTTCCAAAGATGAACAAAGGTCCTAAGTGTTTGGAACGACATTAAGGCGAGTAATTAATAACAACAATTTTTTTTTTTTCATTTTTGGGTGAATTAACCCTATAAGTCTGATCACTATGTTCTGAAGTTTAATATTTAGGGTTATGGATTTGAACAAACCTTCAAATATGAGAAATGGTAAAAGTTATTCTTACATTAACAAGACTATATAGTGTATGCAAATTTAGTGCATCAGCGCTTACCTATTGCACCCAAGCTTGTGTGTGTGTGTTTACGTCTGTGTGCGCAGCTGTGCAAGCATGTCTACGCGTGGGCGTGTCAGTGTCCCCTATTTCGTGCTCCCACACCCTTAAGGTCACAGTCAATTAAAGCAGACGTAGAACAGACCCCCATTGCATTCAGACCAATTTCAGCTCCACCTTAAACCTTACACGCTCTCTTAACCACACATAAACATGAGAGGGAACTGTGAGCAGCATATCCATATAAATAAGAGTTGTTACAGTAGGATAAAATGAGAAATCGGGAGAAAATCAAGAATGGATAGAGGTTGGGGGGGCCCCCGTTGAATAAGATGAATGCCCCCAGACGCTGGTCTGGTAATGAGGTCACGGAACTGTCAGACAGACCCCCAAACAAAGACGCTGTGATCTAGGACCGGCCGGCCTCTCAGACACACACTCTCTTGATGGAGGCTATCAATCACAACCCACCCACCCCCACCCCCCTTTAATAATCCACACCACAAACATCACAAATACTTAAAAAAATCTAATGCTGAAATATAAATGCTTAAATATAATTAATATAATATAATATAATATAATAATTAATATAATATAATATAATATAATATAATATAATATAATATAATATAATACATGTAATTTATATACTATTATGGCATTTATTAATATTTTTATTTAGTTTTTATTTTTATATTTCCAGTTTTCATTTTATGTGCTGTTGTCTCACTTTGACTTTATCATCATTTTAAATATTTTACAATTTAAGTTTTTCATCTATATTTTTATTTCAACCTTGTTTAAATTATCAATTTTTAAGCTTTAGTAAACAATAACAGCACTGAATATATATTATACAATATTATAGAATATTTATACAAAATTCAAATATTTATCATACATATTATAAACCTAAAATAATTTTATAAAAACAAATTTTCATATTTTTATAAATGATGTTAAAATGCAATAAGCCATTTTATAATATAAATAATATATAAATAAAAAAGGACCCTTTTCATCTCAAACATCACAGAATATTTTCACAAAGTGTCCCAGAAAGCCTGCTTTATTTGACACATGGCATCCCAGGCCATCGTAGAGGAGGAAAGAGTTAATGCAAAGAAAGCTGGGAAAAAAAGAACTTTTCTTTGGCAATTAGTTCTGATGAGCAGGTTTGTTAGGCAGCAGCTATTGAAGGTCTATTTATAGAGATTGCTTCAGGAGAAAAACCTGAGATGCGGCCATGCAGATCAGAGAGAGAGGGGGATGAAAGAAGGGAAATGAAAGAGGAAAAGGGGGGATGGTGAAAAAAAAGGGAGAAAGACATGGCCTTCTGCCTCAGAGGAATGCAGGGCAGCCTCTATCTGGTGATGAAACCGTCTCACAGCGAATGAGTGGACATCTTGCCTGCCCCCTTGTCCACATGATGCCGTTTGTTTGTGTTTTGTTTTTGTTTTTTCATATTTGTTTCATCTTTACATCACCTTGCTTGTGTCAAAAGGGTAGTTTGCAATTGTGGACACAGCTTAAAGCGGAACATGCGGTCATAAATTGACAGTGACTACACAGATATTATTCATTCATTTGGGCTGCATTTGAAATCATTCACTCATTCACTATTCCCAATATAGTGACTGACAAATAATGAGTGTTGATTTGCCCCTAAAGCATTAATAAAGACATCAATAACATTTATTCTCTACATTACCGGTAACACTTTACTATGAAGAACACATTCACTATTAACTACATCTTTCGGCTCAATAAACTCCTAATTTATTACTCATAGTCAGTAGTAGTTGTTGTAGCATTTAAGTTTAGGTATGGGGTAGGATTACAGGGATAGTTCACCCAAAAGTGAAAATTTTGTCATCATTTAGTCACCCTCAAGTTGTTCCAAACCTTCTTTGTTCTGCTGTACACAAAAGGAAGATATTTGGGAAAAAAATACTATGGTAGTCAACGGGGGTCGAGATCTGCTTGGTTACAAACATTCTTCAAAATATCTTCCTTTGTGTTCAGCAGAACAAAGAAATGTATACAGGTTTGGAAGAACTTGAGGGTGAATTTTCATTTTTGGGTGAACTATCCCTTTAAGGGATGTAGAATATGGTCATGCAGAATAAGGCATTAATATGTGCTTTATAATAAACAGCCAATATGCAAGCTAATAAGCAACTAGTTAAAAGTAAGAACTGTTCCCCATACTAAAGTGTTATTACATTACCTGCAGGTGATATATAAATCATCTAACAAATTACCATTTTCTCTGTGTACAGTGACAGTCCATGTAAAAATACCACTGAGAGAAAGTATAATAAAACAATAAATGTAATATTAAATATTTTTAAAAAATCTAATATAAAAACAAATATAAAAAATTTGTTTAATATATAATATATATATAATATTAATATATATATATATATATATATATATATATATTTTTTTTTTTTTTTTTTTTTTTTTTTGGTAACACTTTAGTATAGGGAACATGTATTCACTATTAACTACGACTTTTCCCTCAAACTCCTGATTTACTGCTTATTAACAGTTAGTAAGGTAGTTGTTAAGTTTAGGTATTGGGTAGGATTAAGAATGTAGAATAAGGTCATGCAGAATAAGGCATTAATATGTGCTTAATAATTACTAATAAACAGCCAATATTCTAGTAATATGCATGCTAATAAGCAACTAGTTAAAAGACCCTAAAATAAAGTGTTACCATATATTTTAAGTGATTTATGGTAAAAACATCTTAAAAATGGTTAATTATGATAAAAAACATAACTACCATTACAAAATAATGATTGCAGATCAACTGCTCTATATAACAAAATGCATTATGGGTATAAAAGACTGAGCTACATTGTAAATTATGCCGTTTACTTTTTGGATCACACTACAAAATGGCCAACACCTCAAAAAGTATATATAGGGCACTACATAGGGCATACGGAGTGATTTCGGACACTAATTTGGTGGGTCTGTGGACCAAACGTTAAAGATGAAACATGTGGGAATGAGTTGTCAAAAAAAAAAAAAAAAGTGCCTACCAGATACACGTCTCAGGCTTTTTTCCACTCAGGGTGCATAATTGTCAGCATTCCTCTTAAAAGCATATTCCATGGAAACAGCCCCCCTCCGCTCGCCTGAACCTTGTGAAAACTTTAAATAGTGTTTTATGTTGCACGATTATTTCTGCCTTGTAATTCTGTCAGAGGGTGGAGGGGGTCTCAGGCTCTGAAAATTACCTCAAATAAAACATGTGGTGGGAGGAGGCTGATGCAAGTGTCTCTCGGAAAACACAAAGACATTTCGGAGGACATATAAAAGAGAAACGGACATAAACAGAGGACGAATGGGCAGGGTACGGCAAGAATCTGCTAGATTTAACCATATTGGGTAACAAAAAGCGGAGGTGGCGTGCACTATAAAACAATTAAATAAAATACAGAGCAGTAGAACAAACACACAGCGCACGCTTAATGCACATTCACGTCACACGCCAGGATCATTCAGTAAAAAAAATGGAACGAGGTCCATCGTTCGCCAAGACTATAAATATATACACACACAACAATTTGTTACAGCTGAGAAGACATCTGTTTCACAGTGTCTGGACGCCGAGCGTGAACTACACTCGCTGTTTAATATAAAACATCAATTTAGTGGATAGGTTTTCAGGCCGTACTGATTCAAGATCAGTATTGAGATTGAGGGACAGAATTGCAGGAAGACTGCCAGCCCACCTCCCTCAGGAGAATCACACAGCCCACAAATCAGTTTAATGTTTCACTGACAGCCATGGCTGTTCACAGGAGGGACCACAACTGTGCAAAGTCCCCCCCTCCCCCCTCCCCCCCTCCCCACTGCTGAATAAAGTGAAACTGAAGTCTGTTCTCCACAGACATTCAGACCGGGAGAGAGAAAACGGGGCTCTGTGTGCAAAGAAAGACAATGTAATCTGTGGACAGGAGGAACGGGAGCGACTGTGTCTGGAAGGGATTGTGGGATTGTGTCTGTGGGAAAGAGAAACGCAGATGTTGGAAGGATAGGCTGTAAAAAGGAAGAAACGTGTCTGTGTGGAGAGGAGAGACTGTGTTCGCTTGTCTGTTTGAAGACGATAGACTGTGTTGTTTGATAATGAGAGACTGTGTTTGAAAAGTCTTTTAGCTTGTAAAAAGAGGTTGAAGAAAGACTGTTTAAAGAAAAGAGACTGTATTAGCTTGTAAATTAGAGCAGGGCTGGACGATTAATCTAAATAAAACCAATCAAAGTGGCTTAGTGCGATTATCAAATTGCAAAGGCTGTGATTTAAATACATAAACATATGCATCATGTTTCAGAGTGAAGTGTGGCACTGTGTTCATTTACATGCATGCAGCTCATAATCTGGTGTTTTCAGTTAGGGATGCACCGATCCGATACTCAGATCGGGTATTGGCTCCGATACTGCCATTTTTGGATCGGGTGTCGGCCGGATGGGACCGATCCAAATCCGATATTGTACGTGTAGCTACTATTCTGTGTTATTGTTAAGCTCCACAGAAGGCACAAAAACATTAAAAAGCACCATAAAAGTTTCCGTGCACTATATTCCAAGTGTTCTGAAGCCATTCCATAGTTTAATTTGAGGTACAGATAAATTTTTAAGTTGTTAAATTAAAGTTCATGTAAATGCCTCCATCCGCTGTAGCTTTCAGTCATTCTCCATTCAGCATTTAGACTGCGTGTCACATTCGGTTACGACAGTCAAACTCTCTCCAAGATGAATCAATGTTTCTATTATTATACTTTATCTGTAGACAACGATACCGGTAATACAATACGCATCAATATATCTTCACTTTGTGCTTTGAACTTTTCAATGCGGAGCGCTGCCGCTGTGCGCTGTGACTCCATGATGCTTCAAGCGCATTATTCCGCACACGGGATGCGCATAAGCACTCTGTGCCGCTCTCTATGGGAAAAATTGAGACTGTGCCTGTATGTGGAGGTCAGCGCGCCCCACTGTAGCAGAGGGAGCACACAGAGCATTCATGAAAAACAAGCCATGAGTCATGGATGAAGGAATCAGCTGGACATTTATTTTGAATGTCTACCAAGCTAGTGAAGCTATTGGTTTATTTACAGTTGTTGCACTGATGCACAATTATGTAATAAATAATTCACTACATTTGTGTCTGTTTGTTATTTTGTTTTACAAAGTTAGGAAAGTAATGTTTAAGTCAAGCCTGATACCTCACTTTTAACATGCATTTGGAAACAACATGTGTCAACCATCTTCTTAAACTTGTAATGAGAAGTGCTTATAAACAGTGTTGGGGAAAGTTACTTTTAAAAGTAATGCATTATAATATTGTGTTACTTCCTAAAAAAGTAACTAACTGCGATACTTAGTTACTTTTTATGGAAAGTAATGCGTTACATTACTTTTGCATTGCTTTTTCTCACCTGGGCTGGGCTTGCTTGTTGTTGTTTTTTAATTACAACAAAAGTTTTTTTGCAAAGTGAAATTTAATAAGCTTCAGTCTGATCACAAATGTGATGTTTATCTAAAGCCATTTTTGCTTATTAGCAAAGTGCTTATTAATAAAGTGAGATTAAATACATAAAGTATATTTGTTTAATTAAATATATTTAATTATTGCAGGTGTGTGCAATATTCTGAGATTGCATTTTACCGTTTTTATTCATTTTGAGGAATACTGACTATTTTTGTGCAAGTGAAATGAGTAAATGCTCACATTTAATCTTAATAACCGTAATGTCTACACACAACACCTCTGCACAGTTTCTGTGACACGAGAGCTGTCAGTCAATACACTGGAAAACAAAGTAACTTGTGTTACTTATTTGAAAAAGTAACTCATATATTTTGTTGTAAAGTAATGCGTTACTTTACTAGGTTACTTGAAAAAAGTAATCTGATTACATAACTCAAGTTACTTGTAATGTGTTACCCCCAACACTGCTTATAAAGCAGCAACAAAAGAGAAGCTTTAGGGCTCTTTAGTAGTTTTCCACCTAAATAAAAGCTTGACTGTTTAACATTTGAAAATAAAGGGAAAAAAACAGCCATCAATATTAGTATTGCAATTGTACAGTTTTAATAATTAAATTTTAATAAAATAAAATAATAATAATAATAGTATAGTAAAATATGACACTTGTATTTTTTTGTTCTGAGCATTTTTATTTTGTAATAATAAATTATTGAATAATAATATTATACAATAATTATATAATATTATACAATAATTATATAATAATATTATACAATAATTTTATAATAATATTATACAATAATTTTATATACAATATATATATATATATAAATCAGTATTATTTACTATTAATTATTATTATTATTTTTATATTGATATATAAATTGTGCAGCCCTATAAACAAGCACAGCAAACAGTTAAATAACAATTTTCGTCCAAGAAAGAAAAAGAATTGTGCAGCCCTAAATGAGAAGCTGTTACATATTTACACATATACATATACTTGTGACAAGAGACTGTATCTGTTTCAATAGGATTTAAAACCAAGACTGCTGGCATCTAAAGTAGACTGTGTAAGCTTTAAAAGGAGAAACTGTTTCTGTTTGAAGAGGACAGCCTATATGATCGTTTAACAAGGAGAAAATGTGCTAGCTTTTAAAATAGATAATGTACACACTGTATGTTTGAAGAGGAGAACATGTGTTCATTTTTTCAAGGAGAGACACTGTTAGCTTATAAAAGAGACTGTGTTAGCATGTAAAGAACAGACTGTGCTTGTAAAGGAGAAACTGTGTCTGAGTGTACTTGAAAAATTGAGACTGTGCCTGTATGTGGAGGTCAGCGCGCCCCACTGTAGCAGAGGGAGCACACAGAGCGTAAACACATTAACGTCACTGTGCTGCTGTACGCTCGGCTGCATTCACAGACTCTGACTCATCAGGGCTGGAATGGGAAACAGAGGACACTGGCAAGGGGGAGGCCCAGTGCAGTCACACACTAGCAATTGCCATACACATCAGTAGACAAACACAAACATAACCATAAATTATGTAGATTATATTATATATAGGAATTAAGACATTTTATATATTTATGAAATATACATTAAAAAGTAAATATGTATTAACATTCTGTAAATATTTATTCATAAAATGTAGTATTCTATATATATATATATATATATATACACACACACACCTACACACACATACTATTTATATATACATAAATATATAAATATTATAAATATAATAAATATATATATATATATATATATATATATATATATATATATATATATATATATATATATATGTATTTTATATGTATTATATATATATATAAATAATGTATGTATATAATACATATAAATATATTTATAATATTAATGTATATTTATATTATATTATATTACATATTTATATACATGTTACTACACTTAGAGTGGAGTTAACCTGTGGCAAATTCAATTGAATGGGTATGATTTGGAAAGACACACCTCTCAAAGGTCTAACATCAGAGCAAAAACCAAGCCATGAGGTCAAAGGAACTGCCTGTAGAGCTCTGAGACAGGATTGTATCAAAACAAAGATCTAGGGAAGACTACAAAAAGGTAGTTCACAGAAGCATGTTGCGTCCATAATCCTTATTGGAAGAAGTTTGGAACAACCAGGACTCTTCCTAGAGCTGACCCTTCTGGCCAAACTGAGCAATTGATGGAGAAGGGCCTTGGATAGAGTGGTGACCAAGAAGCCGGTCAGTTGAGCTCCATAATCATATGTGGAGATGGGAGAAACTTTCAGAAGGACAAACCACAGCAACACTCCACCGATCTGGGTTTTATGGCAGAGTGGCCAGACTCAAGCCTCTCCTCAGTGAAGACACATGGAAAACCCACTTGGTATTTGCTAAAAATCACCTAAAGGACTCTGTCAGTCTGTGGGAAACAATATTCTCTGGTCTGATGAACCTCAGTTCCAAGCATCATGTATGGAGGAAACCAGGCACTTCTCATCACCTGCACAGTACTATCCCAACAGTAAAGTGTGGTGGTAGTATCATGCTGTGGGGGTGTTCTTTAGCAGAAAGGACTGGGCGACTCATCAGAGCAGAAGGAAGCTCAACGCAGCAAAATATTGAGTTAGCCTTCATGAAAACCTAGACCAGAGCATTCAGAACCTTGGACTGGGCAGAAGGCTCACCTTTCAACAGGACAATGACCCTAAGCACACAGCTAAGACAATGCAAGAGGATCTGAGAAGAAGAATGGCAGAAAAATCACCAAATGCAGATGTGCAAAGATTTTCACATCATACCCAAAAGAGTCTGTAAAGGTGCTTTAACTAAGTACTGAGTTAGAGGTCTGAATACTTATGCAATGTACTTATTTCAGTTTTTCCTTTTTAATAATTTTGCAAAGTTTTCTGTTTTCTGTAAACAGTCTCACGCAAAAGTCCTCTGAAGTGGTAAACCGTATACAAAATATGTATTGTTTATGTATTATTATGCGTTCTGCAATTTAAACAAAACTGCGTCAAAACACATCCACACAACTGTGATTCAGAAAAAGAATCATCTGGAAAGCATCTGAAAAGGCTCAAATCTGAGAGTCTATGTCATGTAGTCCTGCGTGACATTAGAGGTTTACTAGCTGGTTTTACGTCCCGTTACAACCATCACACTTTACACAGTCTTTCATTAGGGGGAGCTGTAAACGTCAACAGCCATTACCTCATCTCCGAGAGCAGAGTCACATGGCCGGCATGACATCAGTCAATGCTCCACACTGGAGAGAAAAAAAAAAAAAAAACACACACACACACACCACACTAACTTACACCTTCGCCTGCCCATTTTTCTCTCACTATAAACAAGGTTTCTGCAGGTGCAAGCGGTCCAGTGGAAATTTCAGTCCCGGTTCGCCCATCGACAGAAACAATATTATCATACACAATAATGGGTTTTCTGTGTTCGGCAAAGCGCAGATTCCATTACAGCTAAAAGCAAACAGTGATGCTGTTGAGTCATGCCTGTTAAGCGCTATAAATACAGACCTGCTCTGTGCTAATGGTCTGTAGCCTTGGCACCTCCAACCGCAGGTGGCAGATGGAGTGATGGGCAGAGACCCGGGCACAGGACAGGGTGGGTGAAGGAACAGGGCAGCCGCGTACATACATCCGAGCACGCTTTGGGCATTGTCACTCAGCACTGGTGAAAATATGGCAGCCACACCCAAATAAAGAGATGACAGGAATGATTGTTGCCTTAGTCAGGCGGCCCTGGCTGTGAGTGCTTAAAATATCCCATGCAAAGCAAACTACTAAAACAGGGTAAGATTTAATGGGCCTAGGAAAGGATGATATGCCAGATCTCTTGTGTCACTCCAAAATGGGCTGGGTTAAAAATATCGATTTCTTGATAATGATATTGATTCTTAAATCCGAAGAATCGATCTTGTAGTCTATGTTATCAGCTGATGAATCTTTGTAGCATGCCTCCCATCCAATAACTGTAATAAGCTTTTTACTTTGTTACTTTTGATATGAAAAAGTCTTTCAAAGCATTTTATTACCAAATTCAAACAATAAATACTGTATTGGTGCCCCGATATACTTCAAACGAAATCGAAGAACTTTGCGCAGCACATATTTACATATTTATCTAACCGTTGCTCTCAGCAGTGTGGGCGGCGTCACAGTTCGCTAACAGTATATCGCTAGTCGTGTATTTCAAACTTCGTTTTACCCCTAAACGAAAAAGAACTTTGCCGTGAGTATATCGGGGCCTTTAATGTGGTGACATATTTTCTGTAGCTGCTTTAGTTCAAGCAAAGCGGCAGCCGAAAGTGCACATGAACTGACCAACACTTCTTCTTTACTACAAGTTATAGCACAAAATAAACATGAATGAACATTGGAAGGTATGTTGAAAGACACAGTACAACTTCCCGAAATCTGTATGTTATATTTACCTCAGAAAAGTCATTCAATGACCAAAAACTCATTAGTCAGCTAAAAAATTTACTTTAGAAAAGAGTATTTTGCTAAATATGTGCACTATTACATATTCATTATATTTTTACTTAACCTGTTCTTCATAATTTAACATAAAAACTGGTTTTTATGACAGCCACCGTTTAAATGCTTATATTTCAGAAAAACTAATTGGAGTAGAAACAATTACGTCATTAAAAGTTGTTATTAGAACATTATGATAAAATGTTTTTGTGTAATGTTGTATACAAATCAGTTAATTTTAACCTTTAATATTAGTAATGTACCAACTGACAGGGTTCCCTGTTTAGTTTACAGTAGAGGTACAACCGCAAAATCCGACGCAACCGAGTGCGGCACGGGACAAGTTTTGAATTGCTGAGTGCCGATGCGGGAGGGAAGATAACTGAAGATCTTAAGCACTGTGTGTGTGGAAATTGGGGAAAAAAAATAACCTATAGACACCAGAACGAGGCAGAATATAACTGGACCGGAACTGAAAAATCAGCATAGACCTCTTCCTATAGGCTTTTGCGGGCAGGAACAGGACAAAATGTGAAGTTTCAGGTGGGAGCGGGATAAAACCTAAGATTTTTGGCAAAGAGGTACATAATCTTGCAGGAGTGGGAAAAAAAATCCATCCCACGCAAACCTCTAGTTTACAGCATTAGTAGAGATATTATTTTCCTTGACAAAATTTGATATTGAATTGTAATCGGAATTTAATCAAATCACAAGCTTGTGAATCTAAATCTAACTGAATCATGAAATTTGTGTCAGTGCCCAGCCCTATTTAGGACTGTTGAAAGGACGCTGTGCAGGTGTGTGTGCGCATTTACTTTAAGAATCGGTAACCCAAGTCAGACAAAGACCTCCGAGGTACATTAATCAGTAAAAGTAGGTCTCTGTTAGGACATCTAACACTGGGGACCAGGTGATTGAGACTGGGGCCCTTCAGAGGACGGGCTTCCGGAGGTTCAACGGCGCTGAAAAGCACAGGACAGGCAAGCCTAGTGTTGAAAAGCGGTAAGTGGATCTAGGGTTAATGGCGTCTGTGCATGTGTGCATGCCTGTCTGTGCGCTTATACACACGAAGAGCGTCTTTACGAGTGTGTAGAGCATATGCGTTTAAGTGTGCGTGTTTCAGCGTGCATCCGAGTGCGTCTGACAGCGCAGCCGTTTGCTCTGGAATGATGGAGCACAGCATGAAATCTGATCACACTCCCAAGGCCGGTACACTGCCCACCCAAGGAGATGAAGATGAGTGTGTGGGTTATCGGGTGCTTGCAGACGCTAAAACACACAAACAAACACACACACACACACACACACTCATGTTCACTGACACAATAATATCTTGTTCAGGCAGAATAAGGTTGCGTAAAAAAACAAAACAAACAAAGAGTATAAGTGTTCTTTGGCACTAAACAATAAGTACACGCTTTCTAAGAATATGCGTATTCTTTTTCGCTCAACAAACAATAATAGATGTTTTCTTTGTATTTAAGGACAAAGAACATAAGTATTCACTCATGTGAACAACGTATAAAGGTTCTTTCATAAACAGGCTAAACAAACATTGTGTTTACTGTATTGATTTACACTCAACCAAAGAGTAAGAATTGTATGATAATAAAAAATAAATAAGTAAAAAGGGTAAATGACATATACAATGACGATTGTAAGCTAATATTTTCTAACCAAATGTCACAAAATTACATTAAGAAAGCAAATGGAGAAAAAAGGCTTTAGGCACTGTGTGTGTCAAACAAATTTGAGACTATTTGCATTTAATTGCTTAATTAGCGTAATAAAATGGACAGGGGAATTTAAATTCTTTATATATCCGGGCTCTGATCCGAGATCCTCCCAGTCTTGGGGACATTATGGGATTTAAATTGATAGTTCACATAAAAAAGAAAATTCTATAATCTTTTACACATCCACATGCACTGTTTTATTTACAACTTCAATAAAACATTTTTTCAAAGATTATTGAAGTACGTAAGAAAAATATCAGGAAAAAAAAAATTCAGACTTTCTACTTAAAAATGTTTTCTGTCCATATAATTAAAGTCAATGGGGATCAATGCTGTTTTGGACCCCATTAATTTCCATTATATGAGCAATCAACAGAAAATCGTACAGGTTTGGAATGACACGAGGGTGTGTAAATGATCGCAGAAGTTTTATTTTTGGGTGAACTATCCCTTTAAGGCTTGATTTTTGACCGCAGGACCGTAGATTGCAGGGTTTTGAAAGGATCGCTGGGGGTTGCAAAAGGCTCGGCTAACGTGACCAATCTGTTGTCGGCTAGGCCGCCTCGAGAAGACAGATTACTCTTCTCCAGGCAGCTCAGGGACAGACGAACCCCCAGAACTCCAGAGGGAGGGTTCCCATTCCGGCTCCTATTCCCATTCCTTGTCCCATTCCTGTCGGCTCTAATGACCCAGTGCAATATCTCAGCACAAAGGGATTCTAAACAAGGTGGAAAAATTATATTCAGCTCTAGTCATGCATCTTCCAACAGACTCAAGAGTGCTCAGTGTCAGGTTAGGGTACTCACACATGCTCAGTGATGCATTCTGATGGGAAAATAAATGAAGCCTTATGACGTCACAGAAATTGGCTCATCTTTGAATATTTCATATCGGTAATAAAGTCACCAGACGGGTGATGATAAACTAGACCGACCATGAACACTAACTATTATAAAATTAAGAAGGAATCAGCATTCATTTCAAAAACTACCAATCAAGCACAACCAACAGTGATCTAAGAGAAATTAAAGTCCACTCGCTTTTAAATGTGGGGCAGCGTGATTCATAACAGACAGAATATCCAAATGCATAACACTCAGCAAAGTCCAGTGGTGACTATCAGACAGGAAGCTCTGAGGAACAGCCAATCAAGTCAGCTGAGAGAGACAGGAAGTGGCACACAGTCAAGCCCCATCAGTTCCACTCCAGTCTCATTCCCACTTTGGCTGAGCAGATGGATCAAATCCTACAGGCACAAATACAATGAACCAGTACATTAAACAAGTGCTCTCAACCTCACAGAAAAACACGAGGAGGGGGAAGGGTGAGGAAAGAAACCATCAACAAATCTGAAGTTTATTTTACTTTTTTACTCATCTTTTCTTCCCTTGACTCAGCTCTACTATTCTGTCAGGAGGAGATGTATAGGCACTAATGCTAAAACCCCACCATGAACCTGAAGGCTATGCAGAGAGACAGATATCCCTGACCCGTCTCTCCCACACAAGCCTTTAGTAGGTCAGCCCCTCTTCAAGGATACCATGTAAAAGCAAATCACTTCTGACAGGACACAGAAGAACTTTGAACATTTTTTTTGAAAATGGAGGATGTTATTTAATTCAAATATATATATATATATATATATATATATATATATATATATATACACACACACACACACACACACACACACACACACACACATACATACAACAGTCTATCAATAAAAAAAAAATATGATCCAATAAAAGTACATATTGAATGTTACATATAGTATACTACATATAAGTCTTTTATGCTGACCAAGGCTGCATTTAAAAAAATACAGTAAAAACAGTAAAAATGTAATTTATTCCTGTGGTGACAAAGCTGAATTCAGCATCATTACTCCAGTCTTCAGTGTCACATGATCCATCAGAAATCATTCTAATATGCTGATTTGCTGCTCAAGTTTTTTTTTTGTTTTTTTTTAATATTAACAACGTTGAAAACAGCTGTGCTGCAATACTGGAGTATGTGGAAACCATGATACATTATTAAGATTCTTTGATCAATAGAAAGTTTAAAAGAACAGCATTTAGTTGAAATGAAAATCTTTTCAAACATTACAAATGTCTTTACTGACACTTTTGACCAATTTAATGCATCCTTGATGAAGGTGATAATTACTCACCCCAAACTTTTGAATGGCAGTGTATAATACAAATAACATAGTATTTTAATTAATTAAATATTATGTATATATTACATATTACTTCTAAACAAAAACAAACAATATTTAGTCTGATTATTCTTACATTGCTGTTTAAGCCATGTATTATGTTGCAATTCCAGAATTCAGTTTGAAAATGGCAACCAAGTTTAATATACACAAAATATTGAGAAAGAGCATGATTAAACATGACTGAAACCCTGAATAAGATCTGTTGATCCAAGATAGACTAAACATGTGTGCAAACGTCCCACAGGAAAACTATTGCTCACCGATTAATTTTCATAGATTAAAAGACTTCATGAAGTTCTCAGTGTTGTATATTTATATATAAACTTTGAATAAGTATCAACTTCTGTTATTTCTATAAGAAATTAAAAAAAGAAACAAAAGAGACAACAGTGATGAGAAATGTTTAAGCTCATACTGAAATCTCTGACTTTTGATTGTAGACTTTCATATTATGGCTATTCCGCAGTTGATATTGTTATCTTCTGAAACTATAATGGAGACCAATGAGATTACTGGGAAAAAATTAGGCAAAAGTCTCCTCATGTAATCTCACTGCAGTCTAGAAGAAACAATTGACATATATAAAGAAACACAATGATTTTTCTTTCCTACTGGCTGTGAAAACACTTCATCGGTCACGTATGAATATAGTAAACGGCTCGGGTCTACAAACCGGATATGTCGACCCCAGACCTCACTGGATTCTGCCTCCCAGCCCCCCCGTCCCTCCATTACAGTGTCAACATCAAAGGCATTTTTCAGTGTGCTAGTCACACAATGCTCTCTCTCACTACCTCTACACACAGAGATACACAAACACACACACACATACACACACACACACACACAAATACACTGTAACAAATTCAGTGTTTGGTAAATACCCTAACGTCGTGTTACGAACGGGACGGCTATAATTAACAGTGTAAGACGCCAGTCTGCCAGCGTGGGCGGCGTGCCAGTGGATCAGCCCTAATTACTGTATTCATTTTGTCAGGCCCATTCAGTTCACAGCTCTCTCTGACCAGCCCTGGCAGCCAATGAAATCTCTGGACACTAACATCACAACGTCCAGAGGCCAACCAGCCGTCCCGTTTAAGGCAACATCAAAGCCAGTGAAGGAGCAAAAATCAAAATGGCTGATGCACACACACAGCAATCAAAAAAGAGAGAGAACACTTTACTTTGACTGACTCAATGTTCTTTGTAGTGGCTTTTGATACTGAGAATCAGCAGATGAAATATCAATGCACAAGTAAACAATATGATAGAAACAGTACAAAAAAAAAAAAAAAAACTTTACTAGATTAATGCCAGAATTTAAGAATTAGCTCTTTAAATTCATGAGTTGGACTGAATTGGTCACAACCCACAGAAAGTTGAACTGGAATGGTAGGAAGAGGAATTTACTAAATTGCAATTCAAAGAAAACATACATTTTTTTGACAAAATAACAATTAATGTAGATTAATTATGCCTATTTATTCCCTGATATGTACTTTTTTACATGACCGGATTTCTAAAAAAAATAAATAAATAAAAATATTTTTTAAATGAAAGTTTAAATTTATTAAACAATTAAATATATGTAAAAAAAAAAAAAAAATCTATAGGTGGTTTTTCAAATACTGAATTTTATTAATATCATGTAATGTTTAATATCTTAGGATTTTGTGTATGTTAATGGGATATTCATACTAAAAATCTAAATAAAATTTAAAAAAACAATATTATTATAAAGTACAGTCATATGAGTTTCTTTGAATTTTATTCCATTTTAATTAAACTTTCTTAAATTTAGATTACAATTCTGCATCATTTTAAATTCAAACTGGAATTTAAAAAACATTCTTGATTTAATTGTAAATTGCACACAAGGCTGTTTATCATATAAAACATCAAATAAAGTCAATATATGCAATGGAAATTTACCATATTTCTATTCTTAATACACATTTCTGACCTTACGAATGTTTCATCTGTGCACAAAAGTTAAATAAAATAAAATAAAAATTTTATTGCGACTTTCCTTTAATCTGAAGTCACCAAACAGTCTTCACTTTTAAGCCCTAACCTCCAACCACCTGCCATATAGAGACTGACCGTTTTTCACTTCCTAATGAATATATATAATATCAAGTTCCACCTTACATTTTTGTAATGAAATATTGTTTAACTCAAAAACATGCCACATTACGGAAGTAAAATAGGTTGAGAACACCTCATATGTTCACTTTAAAGAGTATATAGAAAGAGCACCACTTCACATCTGTGTGGTTTATTCACCATCAAACACTCAGCGTAAAGTTTAAAAGCGCTCTTCAAGTTATAGTGTTTGCATGTGGTGCAACACTCAGTAAAAATGCAAAAAATGTGATTTTTATCAATGGTGTCTAATGCATAAACTCAAAATATGTGAGCTAGAGGGGAGGGAATGCACATGACCTTATGAAAATATTTCCATCATGCAGGCAGCTCTGAATATAATTTCAGTGCCGACACACTGGTCTCTTTCAGTCTCCATCACATCCTATTTAAAACTCCATCTAAATGAGCATGCGAAAGCTAAACGAAAATAGGGCCAAATGCTGTGGTTGTTTGGGTTAAATATTTATGCGTTCGAAAAAAAAAAAAAGACAAAATGAAGTGATCTGTGGCAAATTTAACGGCTGCTTAGGATTATTTATTTCACAGGTGCACGCCGAGCAAAACACAGACGTTACGTAATCGGTTGGAAAATAACGGGTCATCCTAACAAATCCCTATCTGTCACATTGACATCACATAGCGGACAATAAACTTTTCAACCTGCATCCTGAGGCGAAGCAGAACCATGAAGGAGCTACATAAATAACAAGTCAATAACAATTACACAACAGCAGTGGAACATTAGTAGACTGAAAATGGAAACGGATATGGAGAGACAGAGAAACAAAAATGGCAATTCATCTGTCTACATATATACAGACAAGTTTTGAAAACTTTAAACGCACAGTTCATCCAAACGTGAAAATTGTGTCATTATTTCCTCATGTCATTCCAAACCTGTGTGGTTTTCACAAAAGAAATCATTTTAAATAAAATAACACACTGGTCACTCTTTACTGTGCATTTACAATGGATATGGACTGGAGATTTCAAGCTTTAAAAAGTACACAAATGCACCGCAAAGCATCATAAAAAAATTTCCAAAAAACTTGTGTTGTGTGACTAACAAACCTAAAAACAAAACAAAACAAAAAACCACACACTAATATTCCCCTAAAGTGGGCTGTTAATGCTGGAGTCAGCGAGTGGAACATTAAATCAAAACGGACCCTATTTTCTTTGTTAGCACGCAGTACTAGTCTTGTGGTAAACAAATCATCCTTACAAGTTAATCCACAATTTTTTTTTTTTTTTTTTTGCCTTCGTAACCTTTAATCAACGACCTGATTATGACATCAGTTTGATGGCTTGGGTAGAGCATTGCTTTAAACTGTTGAATGGAACGCCTACTTTTCTAGAGCCAATCAATTTCCAGCATGAAAATATAAACCACACCCTCTATTTATCTCATTCAGTATTTTTCCATTTCACTCAAAAAATAAAGTAAAGTAGGTCGCAATTTCCGGTTCACGCAGATTTTAAGAACTTCATAAACAAATAATTGTACAGTGGATCAGAGATATATTAAAAAGATTTGTTTGAAAAGGAAAATTTGTTCGATTCATTTGGTTGACATGTAGTGTATATATAGCAAATTTTAATATAACACTTGTCTAAAACGTACAATTATACATTTTATTATATTACATATTGTATGACTATTATTATTAAAATATAATTAAATCAATGAAAATCTATTAAACTTACAAAATTTGATATTGCAAACTAAATTCTACCATATTAAAACCACATATTACTTTGGTTTTGTCATACATCCTATCTGGATTTGATTTACAAATAAATTTCAGAATTATAGAGGCAAAAATGATGAATGCGTAAAACATATATGAATGTCATGCATCCATACATAAATATTTGAGCAAAAACGAATGATTTTGCACACAAGTAGCTTTGGACAGCCCCCAATAGTTCTGAAAAGCCCCACTCTTTATTGACTTAATTATACAAAAAAGTTAGGATTTTTGATCCACAGAAAAAAGTTTTGCATGACAATCACATGACAGAATTTTCATTTTTGGGGTTATCTGTTCCTTTAACTGGTGGAACCGGATGCAAATTTACGAGTAAATTAAGCACAAACATCCAAATTAAGCTAAAAACATCTGATACGGTTAGATTATGGCTTGCCTTGTGTCAGTACAAACGGTACAGTAAGGTAGCCATGGCACATTAATTCCACATCCAGCAGCCCAGTCATTAAGGTAACTTTCCAACTTCCCTCATCAGAGATCGAATTTCCACCTCTCTGACTGAGGCCCTTGATGTCTTGCACCTTGGGTACCGGGCAAAAAAGTACTCAGATGGACTTTTTTTTTTTTCTTTTACAGGGTTCACAGAATCTCCGAACGCGTGGCCTCCCAGCCAAAACCCCCAGCACGATTAATTTAGTAACGGGTTATTAAGCTCAGACATAAATTGCAGCCCTGGACATTTTAAATGGAAAAGGGGGACTGATTTATTGAGGCTCCGGAGACAAAACAGGTTTTTTATTTTCCATTTATTCATCGGCACTCTCTGGGAGTGGTAACTCGCGAGGAATTCGCAAAAAGAGAGGCAGGAAAGAGGGAGCGAGAGGGAGGAGGGCAGGAGGCGACGGCAACTGTGATCAAAGATAGTGTAGGCCGAAGCACCACGGTGCCCTTGAGTTCTCGACACCACAGATGGGTTGGCAGAGACTTCTCAAAACCAAATACAGTAAGGAATTATACGGATTTGCCGTTTAGAAGATTGGAGGCACCTGTCTGAAATCTTTACAAAAGCACTCTTAGGCTGATAAGGATATTATTAATCAAAGACTAAAAGAAAAGCCCAAGGTTATTTTGAACTCTAGAGGTCTTCTGACAGCTGTCTGATGTCTCTTTCTCTACTTTCTTTACCTTCATTATGACTGAATGACGCAATTACTACAACCTGATGACCGGCACTGTTCTGACTCATTAGATACAAAAATGTTGTCTTCAGTAAAATACTAAATTTAAGACAAATAAACAGCAAACAGCCTCAGACGACTGAACAAATGGTCAATAGATGCACTAATTTGCCATTAACAATTGTATAGCAGAATTTAGTATAACATTTGTATGGTTGTATAATATTGTATTTTTATACATTTTATACATTTTTTTTTATTTATTATATAACATATTGTATCATTATTACTAGTATTAGTAGTAATAAAATTAATATGAATAATATAATTTATTAAATCAATTAATGTATTCAATAAAATTGCATAAGGCTAAATAATATAAAAGATATTTGTACAAAAATATGATCTCATACAATTTTCATATTTCCTACTAAATTCTGCCATAAAAAAAAAGAACAGATTCCTTTGCTTTTGTTAAACATTCTATCTGGATTTTTTTTTTTTTTTTTTTTTTTTACATATAATTTTTTCAGAATAAAAGTCTCAAAATAGTCATGAAAGTCACTCAACAATGCATTAATGTAAAAGAAAGCTAACGCTCCATGTGATTCAAGAAGAATAATCTGTTTCTAAACAGAACAAACATCTGATAACCATCCTGATCCAATAGTCGTGATGTTCTTCTACTGTCAGGGCGCGTTTGTTTCAGAACTCTATCAGATCAGAGAGGGTTTTCAGTAAATAAAGAATCACTGATCCTTACTGTCTTGCTAACATGCATCGTCGGTTTTTCCTCTGGAACATGACCTCACAGACAACCCTATGGTCTGGACACGACCGTACGCCGCTATTCATGCAGACCAAGTATTCCCTAAATGGATAAACCATAATATCCTCTGGTTTCTCTGCCACTGACCTCTCTTACGAGGCCATGCCGAGTTTCAGACAAGTGCAAAATCCGAAAAGTAATCTAACGGCGTGGCCATGCTCTAGAACTCAAGTGGAACAATTGTAATAACAAGAATGCAACTCTACAGGGTGCACATTTAAAATCATGTAAGCAGTAAAAATGAATGTAAAATGCAAGAAGAAGAATATCAACTGATATGAAAAGCTGAAACATGGTGCTTCACATGTACCCAGGAGACCAGGAAGTGCCAGTCCAGACATATGACAGTTAGGCACTCAAATTCCCCTTCGCTCCACTACCTTTGAGCTTCCTATCATTTGGAGAATCATCTCTCACTCCATTTCTCGCTTTCGCTCACCTCTGGAGTATTCTTCTTGAACTCGCGGCTTTGGTCGATGAGTTTTTTCCTGGACTGCTCGCTTTCATCCTGTCTGTTGGCTAGGGCTGTGGCGGTGGCATCCAGTTCTTTCTGAGGACAGATAAGGGAAACGATTCACGTGAGGTTCCAGAGTAACGATTTTAGTCAATAAATGACATCAGTGAGCCGTGTCTATATATCAACCTTGAATTTACAGAATTGGCAATTGGCAGAACTGTTTTGTCTTCCCTATGACAATCAGATGAAAATTTGTAATTTTTTTATTATTAACTCATTCTAACTTTGTTCCAAACTGACAGATCATTGAAAAGAACCAGTTGATCCAATTCACAATGTGGACAAAAATAATTAAATGAGTTGAATTCAAAATGAATTTTCTGAAATCTGAGAAAAAAATTTAAAAAAAGATTTATTTAAATTATGAAGCATCGATAAGAACCAGTTGATTTGATTCACTAAACGATTCAGTGAGTTGGATTCAAATTGTCAGCCTAAAATATATATTTGTTGAATCAACTGCTCAGTCTGAATTGTGAATCAAATCAACTGATTTGTTGAAAAGAACCTGTTGATTCAATTCACATTTTGGGCTAAATTTAGTTAGTTGAATACAAACGCTGCATCCAAAATCGAATACTTCTCTACTATATAGTATATGAAAAAGAGTACGCCAAAAGAGTAGTATGTCCGAATACACGGTATCCGTAAAACAGTAAGGCGAAATGTCAACTACTTCCGCAAAGATTCTGAAGTGTGCATTCGATGGACACTTTATTATCCAGTAAGGCCACGGGAGGGGATTTATGAATGGAAGTGAAGCGACGCAACTGACGCTGGTAAGTCATGTGGCAGTACCAATATGGCGGATGTAGTACATCCGCACTTTTTTCATACTACCCATATTCATACTTATAGAGCGTACTTTTGTTACGGCCGTGAAGTAAATTCAAATGTAGTACCTACTCAGTACGCAATTTCAGGCACAGCAAACGTGTCAACTTAAGAACTGATTTGTAAATGAATCATTCAGCCCAAATTGTGAATCACATCAACTGGTTCAAAATTACTACTTGGCACCACTCTATGATGAGGTTGGCAATGCCAATTTTCTTGTCCACAAGCAAATCATCGACCTCAGACCAGTCGCACCACCATAACCGAAAGCTGTAAAAACAATACGAAAGTACCTTCACACCAAACAACACGTCTATTTTTGCAGAAAACACGTTTTATAAGGTGTGACAATACTGCTCGGTATGCACCTGCAGGCATAATTCAGCTATAAACCACTCACTCAAACGGACCAATCACATTCCCTAGAAAGCTGTGACAAACACACCGCGATTGGCCACCACATCCATCAGTCACCTACAACACACTGCAGTCCCACCCTCGATGGGCCTCGTGAAAAGTCAGCAGTCTGCGGTCCCTGCCGTCCCACTCCTCTCCTCTCAACAGCAGGGAGCTGAGCTAAAGAATATCGTCTGACATCTGGGAGCCAGATGCTGGGAACAAATCAACTTAATTAGGCTGGAACTCTGTGCGCCAGACTCCCCAAACCTCCAACACAACAACTGGGGGGCTGAGTCACCACAGTCTCGCCCCAGTTTTACTCTCCTCTGTTATTATCACCTCCTCCTTCCACATAGGAAGACACATGGCTCCGCAAAGCACTCTGACGGAGCGTTGTTCGGCTAGTCTGGCAAGGTAAAAGCATGAGGGCTGATCTCCAGGGACGAATCTGGTTTTAAAATACCATCCCTAGAGACGGGTGTGGATCATTGGTTTCTGGGTCAATGAGACATGTTTTAGATAAAAACGTCATGCTATGTAAGCGGGATATGGTTCTGCTCTTCCTAAACGACTTGTTATTAAAACAAGCAGCGAGACTGTGACGGAAATAAATTGTGACATAATGCATTTACCCTAACAATTCACTGACATGAAATGTACGCACGGTATGCGAGCACTATTAAGGGTAGCCTATATACATTACCTCTCCATAATCATGATGTATATTCTTGTCTTACAACGTAATGCGATTTGTGCAGCCAAAATTACAGGAAATATGAATCATAATACAGTAAAGATTACGCTTCCAAAATTATTCTGAACTGTGAATCAGATCAAGGGGTTCAATGAAAATAATCTGTTTATTTGATTTACAATTTTGACTAAACGATTAAGTGAGTTGGATTAAAAAAAAACTTCAGAACTGATTTGTGAATGTAATAATCATGATGTATATTCTTGTCTTGCACTTTTTTAAGGTTGTGCAACTAAAATTACAGCAAATATAAATCATAATACACAAATAATTTGCACTTTCAAAGCTTAGGAAGCTACTTCAGTGAAGTATCAACTTTGTCTCAGATGTTTCTCCTAAAATTCCTTGGGGAAAATGTTAATTAAAATGTTAAAAGGCTATTTTTAAGATTGTGCAACTAAAATTACAGCAAATATGAATCATAATACAACAAAGATTGCACTTTCAAAGCTTAGGAAGGTACTTCAGTGAAGTATCAACTTTGTCTCAGATGTTTCTCCTAAAATTCCTTGGGGAAAATAAAAATTGACACAAATGAGACTGTTGGCATACAGAAACAGTATAGGGCTATAAAATTAATGTGCATGTAATAACGCAGATGATTGGTTTTTAAAGAATCAGAGAAATTTTTCAATTTAGATACCAAAGATCTTAATATGAGCACAGTTTGAGACTGTCTTTTCTGAAACTCCAATAGAGACACATGTGAGTTTCGTGGGGTCTTTTCTTCTCAGAGACTTAATAAAAACTCCCCATTTAATCTCACTGCTGTCGAGGAGAAACGTTTGAGAGATTAAAGAGTGCAATTTTTCTTTCCTATTGGTATCAATAGTGGTAATGCCCCCTGGGGTATTCCATCCAGCCCCCCTGGTGTAGTTCAAGGAAGCCCTGAAGCCCTCCAATGAGAGTCGTTTATATAAAGGACCAAATTGTTCCCCATAATAGCTTTATAATTTTCCTAATGGAAGAATTCTGCTGGCTCAGGCGGCGGTGCTTGTCTTAGTTAATTTGTTCGGTAGTAAACGCTGATGGAACAGATTACAGGGCTCCCCAGAGAGCCAGGCCCTGCCAGATACTATCAGCTGCATATGCAGCAGGGAAACGTCAGCGAGGCCTCTCTCTCCCTGTCTCTCTCTCTCTCTGTATAGCTGCTGTTTTTTCTTCCCTCGTTCTCTCATAACCTATCTTTCTCACAGGCCATTAGATTTCCTCCTCTCTCTCTTTATAACTGCCAGTGTCGCTGTGCCACAGAGCACCTGAGCACTCAAGAGGGTCAACAGCTCAGAGGCAGTCAGGAACAGATAAAAACAAAGCAAGATTCTAACACAGGTGAGAGAGGACGGCAGACACACTTCTGTCGTGGGAGCTGTACTGTAACTAAAAATGGTGGATATAATTCTGAACAAATGGGTTTATAATTCTGTTAGCAAGAAAAGCTGGTTAAGTGAACACAAATAAAAAAAACAATTCAAAAACAAGCGATTTGTCATTGCACATTATTCCATATTCAATAAAAATATATATATAACCAAAATATAATAATTTTTACTGCTTCTAAAACAACTTTTCAGTTTGGATGACATCACCAAGCACTCCTCCACTCTGCCCTTCCAACCTGGCTTCATTCTGATATAAAACAACCACTTTTCATAATTCAATCCATTCCCAATAGATGAAATCCAGCCCTATATTTTTTTTTATCACTTAACATCCTGTTTCTTTAAAAAAAAAAGTACTGCACAATATATGGAAATAAAATTGATATCGCAATATGTCAAATCATGATTACTGTGATTTTTACTGTTCATTTACTATTAACCTAGCTGCTCTACCACACTTCAATCAGAAACTCGCAGAGCAAAATTTTAACGTTTGAAAATGAAGAAATTAAGAAATATTTTTAGAAGTATTGTTATTTTACAATTATACTATAATTTTATACTTTAATACTTTTTAACTCTTTAGTACAATAGTATTACTACAATATATTTTTATTATTTTGTTTAATATTTTTATTTAATAAAAAAAAGAATAATTATTATTTTATAGTCTATATTCTTATTATAGTATACATACTTATATTGATTGTGTCAAAAACAGTGGGAATATGGCCTATGAAAGTGGTCTCTGTTCACTTTGATTACTAAAATCTTTTCCCAAATTGTTCAGCCCTATAAGGATGGTTTACACTCAAATGTTTTCAGGGCTCTGGTGTTAAAATATCACAATATCAGTTTTTACCAATATCATGCAGCCCTACGAAGTACTGAGGAAGTAGGAAGTAAGTTGCATGTATGCTGGAGCATGTGCACTACCCCACCAGACAACATCAACAGTTTCAAACTTTTTTTTAAAAAGTCAACAGCAACGCAAAAGTGGCACTGAGGCATTTTTGTGTGGACCCAGACTGATTTACCTCTTCACTGCCCTTTTAAAAAAGTTGTAAAAAGTCCCAAAATAAAAGAAAAAAAAAAATGTCCAGTGTACTTGAGTTAGCCAAAAAGATTTTACAGTTTGAGGTTTTTTATAGCTTGTCCTTTAATCATTTGGTCTAAAAAAAGGTGACCTGATTTCTGAAGGGTATGACTTTATACTTAGGTGAAAAAAACAATAAAGACAAGTGCGTGTGTATGTGTGTGTTTTGAAAGGCACCAACGGCTGCCATTAGCACAGATAGAGCTAATCTATTTTTACGCCGGCATAGCCGTTAAGCCCTTTATCAAAGTCTTTGCTATTGCTGCTACCATTTATAACAAACCTGCTTTGTGTGAGCAACTAATCTCAACGCTGACCCGCCGCTTTGAGCTCTGACTCTGTGTACACTGTAGTAGGGTCTGTTAGACACCTAAGCCAAAGATTTGGCAGCAGAAGTTTGAACTTAACCTTGTCATGTCCCGAAAAGAGATCCCTCGACATTGTGTTCGAGTTTGTGACCTCTAAAGACTGAATAATGCATTTGACCCCTTAACTGATGCTTTGGAGTTAGTAAGAGTAAAGCAAAGGGCATAGTGCCATTGATGTGTGACTTTACCCACAAAATGAAGAACCATATTAATATTGTTTTCACATAAATGGGTCAATGTGCCCTCACACCTGAAGTGCCAGTCCTGTGAGTGATGATTTAATAGCTGAGGGAAACTTGAAGTCAACTTTAAAGTTTTGTTAATAAAAGCAACCTTTTGCAGATAACACACAATATAGGAAACATACAATATTTGCCTCCGTGAAAATGGATAAAAAATATTGATGACTCATCCTGTACTACACAGCTTTTTGTCCAATCAAAAGCTCTATAGAATGAAAATGTCCCTCCCCCCTCAAACCACCTGCAACTGATTAGCAAGTAGCAAAAAAGCTCATAGCAGTGCTGGCTGGGCAGTATGACCAAAAATCTGCATCACAGTATACCGGTACAACGCACAGCACTAGCTCATAGCTGTGATGTTTCTTAATTCTATGAATATTTAAAACAAAATATGATACGTCACACACAAACTTCCTATTTCAAAAGAAAATACATTAGTACAAGAAAGAAACCTTTACTTAAGCAATTTCATTACACATCACTTCAGTGTTAGCGGAGTAACTAAGCTAACAAAGGGGCCGTTTATACGACTGTTCTCAACTAAAAACAGACAAATTTGTGTGTTTTGGCCATTTATTTACACGACAACGGCGCTTTGGGGGCCTGAAACCATAAACTTTAGAAAACTGGTTTCAAAGTTATCGTCCCTGAGTAAACTAAAAAAAATGTGTGAAAACGGTGACATCATGTGCGTGCATATTAGGTGTTCATTCTATAGGGTTTACAAAGTGACATCGCCAACTGGCATGCATAATACAGCATTTTTAGTCATTTTCACACATCCCTTTCATTTTAGAAAATAACTTTGCACACTTCACATGATTTAACTAAACAAAATATTTCAAATGATCAAAATAATGATTCATATTAAAAGAGTCAAATCATTACTCTGATATAACGCAGTTCCCTGACATAGTCCAAAATATTTAAAAAATTTTTAGGTTTAAATGATTCATTATTTTTTAACTGTAGTTAACTTCAAATCAAAATTCTATTCCAAGAACACCACACAGGAAGTGGTCAACAATGTGTAAATTTGTAAAAAAAAAATAAATAAATAATTCACAGCTTAAATATCTTTGCAGAAATAAGAAATATCAAGACAAATATTGTGCAAACTTGACGCATCAAAAGCTGACTGTGTTGCCATCTTGCCTTTTGCCTACATCATGCGTGACCTTTCCAACGTGATTACGTAATACGTCACCACTATACAGAGAAAAATCCTACAATGTTTTCCTCAAAAACCTTAATTTCTTTTCGACTGAAGAAAAAAATAAATAAACATCTTGGATGACATGGTGGTGAGTAAATTATCAAAAAAAAATTATTCTGAAGTGAACGAATCCTTTAATTTATTATTGTAATTTACTGTAATTGTCTCTAAATGTACCTTTATAATGTAAAATTGCATTTACAACAAGCTATCAGGTATTTTAATGAATTTTTTAAAAAAAAGAAAAAAAGAAAAACTGATTTAAGTTTGATTCAAACATTTACCAAACCACGAGCATTACGACATGGTCTGATCTGTTCAGTTCCTTCCTTGTTCTGTGTCTTGAATTACACACACAGTCTGAAAAAGTTCAACAATGACCTAATCGCACTGCATGAACAATGCATTTGTGTCAGTAGTCTATGATACACTAAATCTTCCTGTCTCCGTTAGCTTAGATGGCTTAATTGCAAATCAAGGTTTTGGCATGCTGTCAAGATGCACTATCACACAGCAACAATCAGACAAAGGCGTGTGAGTAATATTGTTTGCGGGAGGTTGTGATAGCGCAGAAACTTCACACTGTGGCATGCGGTACCCAATCAAGTCCACCGTGTTCACAGAGCTTTATAATGTGAGAGCCCACTGTTGCAACCCCTGGGAACACGCACAACCGCACGCACGACGCGCTCGCATATACAGAATCTGTGAATAACAAGGGACCGTGGGGTTGAGTCTCATTAGATATGGACAAACTACAGACCAGACTTCATTTCCATCCAATTAAGAGACACTCAAAGCATTATGGGGGCTTGCTGATTATGATGCAGTACATTTGGGTCGTCTCAGTGCAACAATGTCCCAGTTGTTGACAGAAGAACACTCCCTTTCATACCAGCTGGGGAGGGCAGGAGTTTTTTGAGGCGGTTTAACAGACTGTACATGCATTACTAATTCAAACTTGTTTTGTAGGCTGGACATCAGGAGTGACTGCTTAAAACGCACAAAAAAAGTTTCTTAGACAGTCTAAATCTCACTGATAATATCTGTCAGACCTGATTTGTATAACAGCATCTTAACAATTCAAGTGATTGTGAACTTGTTAACATGGGAAGATCTCTACACATCTTTAAACTGAAATTGTTTGAAGGCTTCTCAGAGTCACAGGATTGGGATTACAACTGACAATATTCTCATTAGGATAGTATCTCTATTCTCACAGATCAGCGTTATCTCTCGTCAGAGCGGACCGGTCGGTCCACAGGGCTCGGGATATCAGCCGCTCCTACGGCTGTAATGAATCCAGGACCGGTTCACCATCTCACACGCCATGTTTGCTATCAACAGAGCTCTCAAGGGCTTACAGCGCAGTTCATTAAAGCTGAGGAACAAGAACAAGCCCAGAGCTTATTCTCTCTTTCTTTCTTATTTCTTTCATTCTTTCTTTCTTTAAACCATCATCGTTACGCCTTTGATTTATTATGCAACAAGATCAGCAATTTACTTCAGAGGCTTTCACTCAGCACTAGAAGAATCTGAGGGGGTCTGAGAGCGCATGTTGGTACTGCTTGTCACAGTCCGGACTTTACAAAAAAACAAAACAAAACAAAAAATAGATGCGTTATCGAGAAAAAGTGAAGCTTGTCTTTACCTCCAGAAACTTTTAGGTTTCCCCAAGCAAATACATACATTTCCGCCTCGTCCACCACTGATAACAGCATTCCTCAAATGTTATATGGGTTTTAGAGAAACTAATTAAGGCAATTATATCTCCGGTTGGGAGTGGAGGCAACGTCTGGGGAGTGGATCTCTGGTTGGGAGGGACGTGAACTGTTTCTCAAACAGTTTGACCAGCCTAAGACTGGATGACAAAAGACGCAGAGATCATCTTGTCAACAGCCGAGTTAATGTTACTGTCTTGAGTAAAGAAAAAAAAAAAACAATTAGTGATTTCACAAAAGTACACATCAGACTCTGTTTGTTATGAGGATTGTTTACTACAGTACAGCATGTCTATGACACTTAATGAACGTTACAATGAACGACAAGTTTATCTAAATTTTTCCTTTTTTATTTTTGTGTGTATATATTTTTACAGTGTGTGCCAGTGTAAGGTCTCTGGGAAAAGAATATGAAGTGATGCGCAGTGAGCAAAGCACCATAGGAAACAAATCTGCCCTCAGCATAAACACACATGGCTAGTCCTAGGAATTCGTTCAGCATGCGAGGTGCTGTGCAAAAAAGAGCACAAGTGCTGCATTATTTTTCAAGAATTTCATGACAGAATCTGGCATCTAACTACCACAAACTCTTCTGCATATTTGCATTTTAATACAAGGTTTGTTTATCCTGGAATTTCTGCTGTAAACTGAATTAATTAGATGCTCAGAATCATAACTGGAAATTAGCATAACGGGGCAGGGAGAAGAAAGAAGGGGGTGTTTGTTCTTTACAAGACAACAAACGGTTAATTGTTGAGGGCTGGGGGCACAGACAGTGACCTGAACTAGATATTACAGTGTAGTCCGACTGATTCAGAGAAGCCAAGCTGCATTGTTCTGATTTGTTGTTCTCATTCACTAGTGAACACAATAAAAACAAGTCTACAAGCAGACGACATCACAAAACTAGAACACTTCAATTATAATCAACAAGCAGTCTAAACTGCAAGTGTCAGTGAAGCTGTCTACACTGCAGGCACGTGACTGAATCAACAAACTGTCTACGCTGCAAAAGACATGACTCTGAATTAAAGCAGCTGTCTACACTGCAAATGTGCAGCTCCAAATCAAAAGCTGTGTACACTGTAAGAATTGGACTTTGAAACTACTAAACTGCATTGCACTGTTATGCAAATGTGTGCAACTTCGACAATGAAGCAGTCTATAGTGCAAGTGCCTAAGTAAATCAAAAAAGCTATCTACACTGCAAGCGTGCAACTCCGAATCAACAAAGCTGTCTACACTGCAAGTGTCAGTGAAGCTGTCTACAGTGCATGCATGTGACCGGGAATCAACAAAATGGTCTACACTGCAAAGATACATCAAAGGGTCAAATCAAATGGTGCTTTTACACCTGCCTCAATTAGTTCAGTTGAATCACACTAAAGTTCGTTGTCCCCTTGGTGCGGTTCATTTGGGCAGGTGTGAATGCAGCACTCGCACCAAAAGCGGACCAAACAAGCGCACCGAGACCTCCATAAAAAGGTGGTCTTTCAAACGAATTCTGAAGCGGTTCACTTGAAATGTGAAAACATTCCAACCCAATGGACCAACAAACCAAACAATATAATTCATAACAGGAAATGTGTTATATAAAAAGCAGCAGTGTCTGATTCTGTGAGTGAGCAGATTAGCGCCTCTTCATCTTAAAATGTTGTGTAATTGCGCTTCTCCGTGCAAGAATGCTGCACTGACAAAGCCTTGATTCCCGTTCTGGCTACATTATAACATTCGTACAGTGTTTGCATGTGTCTCAACACAGTTCGCCTACTAGACAGCGCTGGGAGATCCAGAGAGAGCACGTTTGAATTTGCCGCAGTATTAATACGAATGTAGTATATAATTTAACAGCGGGAATGACGGCTACATTTGTATAGTGTTTGCGTGTGTCTCGACAGTTACAAATGAAGCCACAATACGCTCATGGAGGGAACTTGTCAATCATTTTGATGGATGACGCTGAAAAAACTCTGACCAATAACAGGACAGTTGTACTCGCATACGACTTGCATAAACGCATTTTGGTACGCTTTAAAATGTTGCTGTGTGAAAGCGAACCGAACGAAGAAAAAGCGATATTGTAACAAATTTAGTCCCTGTTTCGGAGCAAAACAAACAATCAACTGGTGTGAAAATGCCCAAAGAAGCTGTCTACACAGCAACTGCACAACTCCGAATTAAAAGCTGCATACACTGCAAGCATTTGACTTTGAAATTAACTGTGTGTGTACTACTGTATCTGTGTGACTGTCTACACTGCAAGTGTGTGAGTGAAGCATCAAAGCTGTCCATACTGCAAGTGCATGACTTTGAATCAATTAAGCGGTCAGCACTGCAACTACATAAATTAAAATAAAACATCTGCACTGCAAGTGCACAACTTTGAATCAAAAAAGCTGTCTTCATTGCAAGTAAATGACTTTGAAACAATGAAAGTGTCAACACTGCAACCCTGTGGCATAGGCGACTTAAGCGGTTGCCTAGGGCAAAAAATGACAGGGAGTGTACTTGAGGCAGGCCCGGTTCTCTCAAACGAAAGCAACAGCACCCTCAGTTGATACTCTAATATTATCATATTGGTAAAACTGATTTGACAAATGCTCCAGTGCATAGTGTTTGCGCTCTGGAGTGTCAAAGCATTTCTATTTACGTGTTTTTGCAGCGTTGAGCAATGAAGCCAATCACATGTTTATTGATCTCTTGAACGCAATGGCCAAACAGAATTAAGTTAGTCAGAATCCATTATCCACTAACGTGAATCCTCTCATTATAACAAACGAAGTGTAGACTACCTAAAATGTTTCCTAGGGCACCAACAAAGCCTAGGCCAGCCCTGACTTAGGGTGTACTCACACTAGGCGCTCTGAACCGTGCCCGAGCGCGTTTGACCCCCAAAGCCCAGTTCGTTTGACAAGTGTGAACACTCCGTTCCGTGCCCGGGGCGTTTCGTTCAGCCGTCCCTGGCCCGCTTGGTGGGCCAGAGCACGGTTCGGTTGGGCTCAAGCGCGGTTCGCATGCAGTGGGAGCGCTAAGCACCGGAGCACGGAACAGCTACTACTTTTGTGTGCACAACTGTCATCATTACGATGGCAAACATCTTTACTTTGATAGTACACTTATCAATTCATGTAATTAATTTGAGTGTATTTGGGTTTATAACGGGTCTGCCATGCCTAGTGCCATGCCTAGTGTGAGTACACCCTTAAAATATAAAACATTTACACTGCACAACTTTGAATAAAAAAAAAAAAATCTATCTACACTGCAAATGAGTAACTTCAAATCAATGCGGTTTACACTTCAAATGCGCAATCTGTAAGCATGTGACTTTGAATCAACAAAGCTGTTTACGCTGCAAGTAAGCAATTGCAAATTGAATAAAACTAAGAAACCTTGTTATAAAGGAACAGTTACTCACTTTCAGTGTAAGAAAGGTCCAAGACCTCTTCAAAAGATGCATCATGGACACTGTAATGGGGATGACATTTCAAGAAATTCCAATGCTATTTTTTTTAACAAAAAAGTGTAGGGGGTGAATATAACAATGATTGCTATTGTTAAACAGTCAGCATGTACACACATAGAGCTGCAAAAACACAAAAGATGGTGACATAGCAGGTGGATCAAAAAACATATCAGCCAGTTAAAACATTACTTTAATCTCTCCATATTATTCCTGGACTGTGTTTCACCTATAAACAGCTCAACCGGTATTTTATGTCAACTGATCAAATCTACTCTTCATGTTTTCGGTTGGGGTTAATCTCCCTCTGTATTAGCATGTGACCTTCAACACTTCAGTTGCTGATTAGACGGTTCTTGTATCTTTCACTCGCATTACACCGGAAAGACAGGTAAACAACTTTATGCAAGTTAAGTGGGAAGAGACATGCTACAGCGCTCCACGAGTGAGGGCCGGTCATTCCAGATGACACGCACCATTGCATTAAAACAGAATAAAATAAAGTTCAGCACACTGTAGAGATAACATTCCCTAACCAAAACTAGACCACAGTTCAATTCAGTGCCTGTATTTAATTGGCTCAGTGGCTTAAAGGAACAGTCCATCATTTACTCACCCTCATGTTGTTCCAAACCCGTATGATTTTCTTTCTTTTGTAGAACTCAAAAGGAGAAGTTTGAAGAATGTCCAAGCTGCTGTTTTATGTACAGTAAAAGTGGATAAAGACCAGGGGCTGTCAAACCCCAAAAATGGAAAAGGCACCCAAAAAGCATCATAAAAGTTGTATATGAATCAACATGCGTGCAATATTCCAGTTCCACTGAAGCTGATGCACTGTATATATCAGTACCACATCGATTATCAGCCTATATTAAAGATTAATTAATCGGATTTGTGATTATTTACCTTTTAATTTATTATTAAATACTATATTAAATATTTTTAATCTGTAAATTATAATGTTGCGATGCCTAAATTCACTTTCAATGGCATTTAAAAATGACAGACTTTTCTTTTTTAGCTTTTGTATTTAGATAAAATAGTATAGAATAGTAATATCAGACATAACATGAAAATAATTATTGGTTTACTGAGTAGCAACTAAAATTTTGATATCTGTGCATCCCTAGTTTTTTTTTAAGTAAATGGATCATGACTGGTTTATTATGGAGACATGCAAGAACAAATGATGTTTGGCATAATTGTGTCAAACCTGGTATGCTGCAATATTATGATGTTAATGATGACATCAAATGAAACTAGTTTTTTCTTATGTGTCTAGTGGCACTTTTATTATACTTTGATGGATGATACCAATTTGGAGCTTGATATCTACAGGTCACTGTAAAAGAGAAAAAGGGTATTGTAAACAATCTACCAATTATCTCCTTTTGTGTTCCACAAAAGTAGAAATCAACAATTTTTCATGTTGAACTATTGTACACTCTACTTCATAAATCTTCAAAATCATACGTGTTTTAACTGCAAATATGTGAGACAGAATTTGTTCTCTAATAAAACAATTAAAAACATAGCGCTCGCAGTAGTAGTAGTGTGTACACAGTAGGCCAGCAAAAATGTAAGGCAGTGTGTGAGGTAAATAGTAATCTGGCTGCTATTGTGTTGGCACTGGTCTGTGTGTATATGTGTGTACTGGCTCTCTGCCATCGCTGGCTGTGACCTTAGAGAAGGTGCAGAAATACGACTGACCTTCAGCATGCCTCAGTCAATCAACCCTCATCTGAAACACTACACAAGTCCGACCTTCATACATCAACACAAACACTAGGTCTCTAACAGTATTAGATAAGGCAACAAAGAACTCCTCCTTTAGATTCCCTGAAAGGTAAACACATTCAAACGCTGTTAACACCTCAAAGTCAAAGCTGGTGTTCATTTAGGGGGAATTTGTCCCAAAAAGCTTGTTCAGTTCATTTATTTTCATATAAAAGTGGTGATGTAGCATTAGCAACCGCAAGAACTGACACATAACTGCTCACAAAAGTATAGTAAAGGAAGGGATTAAGAATGCGTCAGCAGAAACATTCCCAAGCCCGGAGTGGAAAAGCTAAACTCAAACACTGACTCAGCAAAAAAAATAGCTGCTAACTTTAGTTCAGCGAGTCGCCAACCCCCCCTCGAGCACCATCCCCACGACTCCGCACTGCCATATTATCCAGAACATTATTTTGATTGTGAATTTCCTTCCATTGCACATCTGCTGAGCTGCCCTGAACTCAGAATATGCTTACGTGCCATGTCTAAATACAAAACACAGTCAAAGGAATATGCAATATCGACATAATGGGAGACTGCTTGGGGAACCGAACTACACAGACCACGAAAACAGGGGGCGGGTGGGGGGGGGGGGATATGACGAGGATAAATTGGTGGTGAGCACTATTTTTGGGCCTTTTTGCCACTTTTATTGATAGAACAAATGAGAGATCACAGGAAATTATTCACATTTGAGCCACTCTCACATAAGCACAACTGCCTGTGCACTGCATACCATTGGTCAGTTGCATAAACTGCTTAAACTAGTCTTAAAGTCATCTAATCTGTTCTTCAAGACCGGTCCTAACTTTGTAAAGGCAGTTATATAGAAAGGTAGATTGGTCTAATTTGAATCAGAAAAGTATATTAGCCCTAACTAACTGCTAGTTGGTCAACCTAGATCTTAAGTCACAGTCTTAACATAGAGGCTTTATGCAACCAGCCAAAGGTCATGTCTCTGACTGTTAGTGAGCACTTTTGTAGTACAGAGCCTCAAAAGGGTCATGGTGATAAAAAAAATAATAATAATTTGGAGGAAATTTTAGGATGAAAAATTACATTTCAATGCTTTTCTGCACAGTAGTGAACTTGGAGCCCGAGTCTGCGCAGTTGTGAGCGTGAAGTGAAGCCACGGTATCAAGGCCCCGCCTACACTCCCGCAGAATTGTTCAGTACCGTTTAATGCAGAACAACTGATTATGTTGGTGTGAAATGATCAGTTATGGAAACATAGAAATTAAATTTGAAGCTCAAATCTCCTCCTGAAAATCCTGAAAAAAGTATGTTGGTGCCTCAGTGACTACATCTGATGTAAGTTCATAAGTGAACTTACATCAGCGAGATAAAAACTACATAAAAAGACAGAAACAATGTTTGGGGGAAAAAAAATTATTTGTAGTGTAATTTGCATTGTATATTGCATCCAGGGAACGATCGAAACGTTTTGGCTTCACTTTTCAGGACTTCTGTGGCACACTTGGCTTGGACTCGTAAAATGTAGCGTTCTCACGCAAATAGTTTTTCATACCCCTGAGAAAACCTTTGTTCATTCGCAAAACTTTCAATATGAACTGGGAGAGAAAAAGTATACTTCAATGCTTTTGCGAGTGAATGCAAAGTTTCTCAGGGGAACGCAAAAGTCTTGCCTGAGAAAGCAAAGTTTCTTGGGGGAACGCAGAAGTTTTGCCCGAGAACACAACGTTTCTTGGGGGAACGCAAAAGTCTTGCGCAAGAACACAAAGTTTCTTGGGGGAACGCAAAAGTCTTGCGCAAGAACACAAAGTTTCTTGGGGGAACGCAAATGTCTTGCACGAGAATGTAATGTTTCTTAGGGGAAGCCAAAAGTTTTGGGAGTAAACAAAAAAGCTTTGAAAGAAATTTCTCATATCATTTTTTCCATCACCATGTTACCCTTAGGGCTCCATACTATAGCAAGCTGATGAATGAATTAGTGTTGTCACGGTACCAAAATTCCAGTAGTCGGTACCAATACCATTACAATTTTACGGTTCTCGGTACCAATTTCGGTACCACAGGAAAATCTGTTGGAAATATTTTACTATTTTATTTAACTAGCCTATTTTAAAGACAATAAATAGGATGGTATTCATACATATAAATATTTGGAGCATATGTGTGTATGTTTGTGTGTGTATATACAGTATACCAGTATAAATTTTGAAATATAAAAAAAATAAACAAATGCTCAGACGTTCATTTTGTAACAGACGTGCATGTTTATTTTAGCTATTCCGTCAGTGAAACGACTACAACCCGCTATGTACTTTGAGAGGGATGTGGGACACGAGCAGGAAAGAGACCATTTCTCTTTAATAATATCTTCATGTTATCTCCTGATGTTACAAGCAACTGACATCTGTTGTAAAAGGTCTGAAGAGCGAGTTTTATCTTCAGACATTCAGGGTATGTTTGATTTTGCACTGCCAGACTGCCAAACTGAAAGTAAAAGTCACCGGCCTGTGAAACGCAAAATAATAAACAAATAAAATCTACAAATAAACTTGACGCGCCTAATAACTAAGTCTAATAACAAGCGCAAACTGAGTTAAATAGAAACTGACGTGCAAGCAAAAAAGTTTCTGTCCTACAATGTTTTTTTCTACTTTACCACAGTAAAGAATGTGAATATAATAGGCCTGATTAAAAGTGAACCAAAGGAAGAAACATTTAATCCCCCTGCGTGAGTGAAGATTTGAGATTCCATGTTCAGTGGAATAACTAATTGAATATTGTTCAATTCTCTGCTTATCGGGTGACCAGGTCGTGATTCGCAAAACAGAATACAAAGCTTAAATGTATGGACTTGCGTACCTCTCTCATTCGGCATGAACCAAACTGTTTCCATGGCTGTGATGTCACATTTTACATATTTACATATTCTGTAAACAAAGCTTTGTGCTTCACTCGTGTCATATTCACGTAAATATTGGCACAGCCCTATTAGTGGGTACCGAATATACCCAGATACTCGGTACTACCGGTACTACAGAAATGCTGGTATCGTCACATTTTCAAAATTTCAGTACCGACTTGGTACCTAAGTACCGGTACTTTTGACACTAGAATGAATGAATGAATGAATGTTTCAGCAATATTGGCTCCATTCTTCATTTTAGTTTATTAATTTTTTATATAATTTTTTTATTACCAATGTTTCTTTAATTGCAAAATATCTGAAGATTATATTTTATTATTTTAATCTAATTAACTAATCCAATCAAAATGTGAAAAAAATATGAATAAACATTTAAAATAGCATATTCAATATCATATTTTTTATTCTTATTTTATTCTTATCAAGAATGGATATTGGTTTTGATTCTGGTATTGATCCTGACTAATAAAAATCTTGTGATTCGTGACAACACACATAATACTTTACATTTTTACATAACCACATTACCATCTTCATCGATACATGTTTATCGATGCATACTATAACTCACTGTATGCTCTGGAAGCGTTGATACAAAAGGCCTCTAGCCCTTTTTTTTTTTTTGGTCTTTGTCTGCGAGACACAGAAGAACACCTCAGCCCTCATAACCTCAATAATGCATGAAATGCGCTGCAGCCCGCAGACTGAGCTCTCCGAATGCTTTAAGTATTTATCGCGAACAGAACGCTATCAGAGCCATTTCTAAATGGGCCTTCCCTGCCAGCTCTTTTTCGATTATGTTTGTGGGGATGAATGACCACCTCAAAGTCGTTGTTTTTGTTGAAACGCAGACAAGAACCTGCTGTGCACCTGCCCAGCTATGTCTATATCCTAGCGACAGAGCTGCAAGAACAATTAAGCCCATCGACGCTAAATTAATCTGAGCGCATCTGTGAATGGCTGATAATCTCTGTGACCTATGGAGGGTTATTACCACCGTGACTAGCACAAAAACAACCTCACCCAAGATGGAGGAGAGCGTTTTTACAATGTAACCAAAAGGTATTGGTACACCTAAAAATGTGGAACAGAAAATATAATATTTTGAAGAATGTCTCAAACAATAATAGTCAACTGGATCCAGTGTAGTTTTGGACCCCAACAATCTTCAAAATATCTTCATTTGTGTTTCACTGAAGAAAGCCAGTGATACAGATTTAGAAAAACATGAGGGCTATGAGGATCAAACCTCTCAACACTTCCCTTTCCATCCAGCACAAATGAAGGAGGGGAGGAGATGTAGACAAGAAAAGCAGTGTGGAAATCCATCCATGCTTGTTTTCTTAAATTTGTTTTCCATTTCAAAGGCCGGTTTGCAGTTTCAGCAACCCTCTCATCTCAATAACATCAGTCTGAATGGGATAGAGGGAGCACAAGAGAGCAAGAAAGGAGAGAAATAAAGAGGCGGAGAGCAGAAGAGAGGGGTCCCCCTCTGTGTTGGCCAGCTTCCAGTGAAAGCTGTTCAGAACATGGGAAACATGGTGTCACAGCACAGACCAATCAGCTCGTCTGGCCTGCGGTTTTCCCAGCGAGTACCGTCATGAGCGCTCCTCTCCTTCTACGGGTCCGCTTTCACTAGCATGCCTCCGGGAACAACAAACTCACGCTGCCAAAGCACGACCACACACGCACAAACACACACAATGGCAGATGCAAACGCATACACGCTCTCGTGAATGCACAAGAACTACCCCCTACTTTTTTTTAGACCCGACTTTGCCAAAAACAGCAGTTGGATTAGTCAGCAAAGCAGTGCACGATGACTCTCACTGGCTGGACGTGACGTACAAAGACACCAAAGGCTGATGACAACTAAACAAAATGACAACTATTTTAACTTCAAGATCTTGGCCAAAAACTGATGCACCTCTTGATGGAAATAAATGTGAAGATATTTCCATCAAGAGGTACATACATTTTTGATCAAGATCTTGTATTGACAATGCAAGAGTCAAGCACTCTGTAAAGTCTACTCCAGCACATCCCAAAGACGTTCAGTGAATTTAAGGTCTGGACTCTTGTGCCAATTCTTTTGCGAAAATGATTCTTCATGCTCATTCACATCACTTATCTCAGATCACAGGCATATAGTGTATGCTGTTTTCTATTGATGAATGAACAAAACTTGTGACTGCCTCCAATCCAATACATCGCAATAAGCATTGTGCTTTGTTACTTCTGATATGAAACAATAGGGCTTTTCACACTTGAAATAGTTAACCCTGGGTCATTCTAAACCCTGGGTAAACGGAATCCTGGGTTATCTTACTTCACGTTTCACACTGCTCATAATTTACTGGTGTTAACAATTAATCCTGGGTATTCATAAACTGACGTTTCACATTCACACCCTTGGTTAACTTTCTTATTTGCATATTTGTGGTTTCAGTGTCATTGATTGGATAAATATAGTATGCAACCCGTTTACATATCTCTAGCATTGCGCATCCTCGTATTGCTGACTGTACTATCAAGTTTATACTGAATGAACATTTCAGACTACAAAAGTAAGAATGACACAATTTCTTCACTCAAACCCCAGGTAAAAAGCAGTGCTAACCCCACTTCTAAATGACAAGTGTGAAACGTTCCTTAACCCAGGGTTAAAAGTGGTGTTTAGAATAAAGATAACCTGGGGTTAAGTGCGGTGTGAAAAGCCCTAAAGTCTCAGCTTTCGAATTCTGTCAATTGTATTACTAAATTCAAACAATAAATACTGCTTTGGCGCACAGATGGAACATCAGTTGGAACATCAGAAGGTATGTTGAAAGTTATAGAACGACTTAATGTATCATGTCTCATGTAATCACTCAATCAGTGTTAAAAATGCTGAACTTTACTTTCTGTGTCTGATGTTCATTAAAGCTGCCAGTCAAGTTGGGCAAAGGAACTAGAAATAAAGAAAGAACAAGAGATACTCAATGTCAAATAACAATACAGACGTATGATTGAAGTATCACAACTTTTAAACAGAAAGACCAAAATTTCTTGTGTAGAAACAGATGATCCATTTTATTCATGATCCATTTATTTCACTGTTGCTCAGCTGTTGTTCTCACAGTGCTGAAATTTAAACATCTTTTTCATCTCGTCTTACATTTGAACAACTAAATTAATGTTAGGCCTGACTATATTATGATTATAAACTATTACACTAATTTGAAGATACAAGTGACATTTCCCCGGAAGTTTTCCAGCTGGCTTATATTATTGCAGACGTTCGTAAGAATGTTCCGTGCACGTAGCAGATTCTAAACCTTGGTCACGTGATTGTGTCATCCTCAATATAAGAAACAACATTCCAATGATTCTGAACTTGTTTGAACTTCCTGGATAAGACAGATTGCTATCAGACATTTCTGGATGGATCCTCTAATTTGGAATCAGCATGAGATCAGTAGTTTAAATCTTGGATCTACCAACAGCGTAAATAATGCACAACATATTTCCCAGAGACTTGCTGGACCAATGACTCAGACACCAGCAGAAGTTACAGACTGAAGTAACGCGAGGCAAAACACGATGCTACTCATTGACTCACCATTTTTTCCCCCTTCTATCTCTGGCCTCGGATGCAGGTCATGTAAATCCATAATACGCACATTCCTGCATGACAGATAATGCATCTCTCCATAATGGAGGTCTTGGATGCATTTGGAATGAGTATCTGTGTGCGGACGTGTGTTTAACTGAGATAATACCTCAGTGTAAGTGAAAGTCCTGGATTAAAAAAGAATATACGCCACCTGATTGCTCGCAAAGATAAAGCAGACCGGTAAATGAGGGATTGAGATGTTTTAGGTGGGCTGAGGTCTCAAATCGTACCATCAGCACTGGATGTTCTGTTTTGTTAAGATCAGAATTTTTTCGATTTTTTTTTTTTTTTCGAATGCCAGTTTGTCTACACCATTCTTATAAAAAAAAAAGACAAAACAATGTGCTTAAACATATATATATATATATAATTGATCCGATCATACAAACTGGATTCTATGTGATAAACCAAAAAGCAAAATCGTTATAGAGGCAGAGCAAGTTAAATAAGATAATGTTTTAATAAAAGATTACAAACTGTTCTGTTTTCATATATATTTTCATATTCTTACATATTTTGTTTTAACAACTAGAAAAGTGTATTAAAGTAAACAGGGTCAATTTTGATTTCATGTTGACTTTAATGTAAAAAAGGCTTAATATGCTTCTACACCTGTAAAACAAAGCACAAGAAATACAGATATGATTAATCTTATGTAATAACTAAAACAAAATGCAAAAATGTATGGAAGACCGCAGTCACAAAGCTCTTTTCAGTATGTCGATATTTATAGTGATTTGTTTCTGCGCGGAGAGGTTCAAGTCTGTTTAATTATGCTGTAACTCCCAGGACGCACAGTGGTCTTTTTAAAAGCAAGTTGTTTGAAATATTCTCTGGCTGATGGCCAGGGAAGCCATCAGTGTCAGATGTACATATCGGCCTGCCAAAAGAAATAGTCCGGCTGAACTGAAGGCAAACACCTCAAACAATCCTGCACAGACTGATGACTATAACGTCACTGGGTAACTTTGGGATACAGATACAATAGAATACAGATACAATCATACAGATAAAAGAGCGATTTGCCAAATTATGTTGATTTAAGGGGCGAGAAGAACCACCACAAAGGGTCAAGGAAAAATCCCCTTTGACCACCAAAGGATGAAAACGTTGGAAATAGCACAATAATAAGTGTAAAATGCGATTGCGTCGATATAGGCCAGGTGTGACATTCCCATAAATAAGCAAAAAGGCTCCTCTGCTAGCCTGCTATTTTCATTCCCTCTTGCTGAAATTCACCTGATATATTCGGCCTTCTGATCTCCTCGGATCTGTCTCTGATATCCCGCGGGACCGAGGAGAGCACATCCTCTGCCCGGCTGCTGTTAGGACTAATAACAACACCAACATCCCGCCAATCTCTCTTCACTGCAAGCTAGGCCAGCCAGCCAGGGGCCAACACACACACACACACACACACATGCACATACATACACATCTGACCAAGTACAGTCCATTTTCAGACACTTCCTGCTAAAAATAATTACCCTCCTGGAGACAGAACCTCGCTGGAGGCTGCACAGACATTTTGTATAAAGAGAGAGAACAAGGGGATGAGGAAGTGCTGGAATTAAAGGGGCAGTGCTACAACTAATATGAATGGAAACTGAAGTTTGAGACTTTTTTTTTTTTTTTTGCAATTTTAAGAAAATGACAAGCTGGATCCAAACTAACAATTGCCTACATAACTAAACCAACACCACACTTTGGGTCACAAGAATGAGAGAGTTAAGATGGATATTTTGATAGTGTGTCTAATTTCCAAAAGTGATAAAACTGTCCATTACAGTGAATCGGCTCAAAACACAATATTGTTCACATTTTATATTTTATATATATATATATATATATATATATATATAGTATCTGTTGATTAAACCAATCACCACAAATTTTTTATTTCTTTTCTCAAATTTAAAATTTTACTCAAATTTTTAATTTCAATGAACTCAAAATTAAGGCAACCAGGTAACTTACTTTTATTAAGTTAAACCAACAATTCTCTTTTACAGTGTGTGTGTGTGTGTGTGTGTGTGTGTGTGTGTGTGTGTGTCTAAAAATAGCTGCATATTACATATAAAAAGTAATTAAATACAGCTGTTTATTTATTTATTTATTTTTTTTTAAATATGAATTTAATTCACAAAATTTGAATTGAATTGGTATCATTGTTTGGTTGAAACTAAGACTGAAAAGAAAAATCACCTTTTTGAGCCATTTCAGAATACAGATACAGATATACAGATATCTATGGAAAATAATTAAAAGCCTGGGGGAAAAAAAATATTAAAAAAATAAAATAAAAAAATACTGAAATATGGAACATCATTAAAATCTGGGGGGGAAAATAATTTTATAATTTAGCTAAATCATCATGACCTACATTTGAAGAAACTCCAATGTTTTGCCATATGTATGATCAGCGCTCATACCCCTGTGAACAAGCAAATTTGGAGGTCTGCCCCTTCCCTAAATCCCACCCCCAGTCTGTAGCGATAGAAGCGTGAGCCATCGGCAGAACAAATCAGCAGAGCAGTGCCGGGGTCACCATTTCTCCACCCCCCCAACATCAAAATCCATGTCAGTCTCCCTCCCCATGGGCACCATTTGAAAGCTTAATATCGTTTTCCAGCCACTAACGGCATCTGGCTTCCATTTCCACTCCTCCTGGAGGTTTTCAGGTCACTAATAATAACTGTTTCAGGCAAAAGTGAAAGTTCAGCCAAAGTCTAGCTCCAAGCCAGATCAGGGAGCCCTGCTGCCGCTGAGTGTGAGGTGGAGCTACCCGGTTCCCTAGGCACCGAAGGCCCCCGCAGAGGATTTTGTTTTGTTTGGGTTTTTAAAGTGCTGAGCCCAGGCTGGCAAGGGACGTCTGGAGTAAAACCCAAAAGTGTGTATGTGTGCGAGAGCGAGGCAGAAGGGAAAAAGTGCGGACAGGAGGTTAAAGGGTCTCCTGATTATTTCCCATTCTCACAGAGCACTTAAACCACAGCTGGGTGCAAACTCTTAGCCATGGCTACCTGAAACTCTCCAAGAATAGTAATGGAGCGAGACAGCACTCGAAAAGTTCTGAGGTGAACTGTTCCGGAAACTTTGAGATGTTCCCGAAATGCTGTCTTTCCCTCCTAACCGTCCAGACCTTCCTACTAGGGAACTGCAGAGAGTTGCAGAGAAAATAAGTGTCTCCAAAACCTCACCTCACTTTGACTGCCCTTCCTTAGACCAGACAATAACTGTGAGGAGCAAATTGAAGCGTAATATTTATTTTCTCAGAAACGGCACTAAATTCTTCCGACCCAAAAAAAGTTCCTTGCTCTGAGCTTCAGTAACACTCTCTTCCCCTGTTCTGTGCTGAAACAGAAGAGGATCCAGAGAGATCTGGTTTATGTTCCCCTGTTATGAAGATTAACCTTCTTTATGGACACAATTACTCATCCATACAGGATAAGACTGCGGCTAAATTAGGAGCCACCATCATATCACATAATGTACTGAGCATCTGGGGCTCCTCAAGAATAAAAACTCCTCTAACAGTTTCCAACGAAAACTCCTGGTTTTACAGACAAGCTATTCTCATAAGATTATAAAGTCTAAGTGAGTTTACATGACTGTGCTTACGAAAACAAAAAAAAACTATATACAGTACTGTTCAAAAGTTCAGGGTCAGTAAGATTTATTTTTATAAAGAAATGAATACTGTTATTCAGCAAGGATGCATTAAATTAATCAAAAGTGACAGTAGAGACATTAATAATATTATAAAAGATTTCCATTTCAAATAAATGCATTTATATTATAAATAAATGCAGATTTTTGAAGGATCATGTGACACTGAAGACTGGAGTAATGATGCTGAAAATTCAGCTTTGTCATCACAGAAATAAATTACATTTTTAAATATATTCAAATAGAGAATTTCAATTTTGGGATTTTTTGTGCTGGGGTGGGGGGGTTGATCAAATAAAATGTAGCCTTGTGACTTCTTTAAAAAAAAAAACCATTTAGAAAAATCTTACCAACCCTAAACTTTTGATTATATAACTGGGTCAAGTTAAAAACTGAAAAAGAAAGTATTCATTTCATTCTGTTGTGTTTTGCACCTGTTCTTGAACGCATATTCAACACACTCTTATAACAACTTATGTAAGAAATAAGAATTCTTAAAATAAAGCAAAATTGTATATTATGACATGAAAGTTGTACCTTTCTCACCATTCATAGGTTTTATTTTTCATATTACAATCATGGTTAGCTAGATTTATGATTACATTTAGATTTGGGTTGTATATGGTTTTGTACAACCCAAAACATGCAATGTCTTAAAATTTTGCCATCTTATATGAATTATTAGCTTCTTCTGAATCCAGGTTGAAAAACTCCTTTAAAAAAGTAAAAAAATAAAATAAAAAAAGGGTCAGGTGGTCCCTAAAACAGCCTAATTATTCACTATTTCCTTAAAGGCATAGTTTACATTTTGTTCATCACACAGTCATCATTCCCTATCCTGCGGAGCACAAAAGAAGATATTTTGAAGGAAAAAAAAGGAAGAAAAAAAAAAAAACACTGGATCCCATTGAATTTCATTGTATACAATGAAATTTAATGTATAGAATATTAAATTTCATCTTTAGTGTTCAACAGGGGACAAAAAGCCAGGTTTGGAATAACATAAGGGTGAGTAAGTGATGAAAAAATATTCTGCTCTCATTTAGGAATAATAAGTTGACTAGTACCGAAAGTACCTTTGCTGAAGTCAACAGGCCACAAGGCCTCAAAGCAACTTTATACAAACTACTTTTTAAAATTCTGATTACAAACCTTTACATTAAACAAATTAGGTAAATGCCCCGTAACAAAACGTATTAAGGTTGCTGCGCATGTGCCCTTCCTTCCACTGCTTATTGAGGAAGGCTATTTATATCTCTAGCATTACACACACGGCACAAGGTTAAAAAAAAAATTGGCATAAAATTGGAGTCTGGAGTGGAACTGTTTCTGGGTCTGCTGGTTAATCCATTCATTTAGTCACAAAAACACCTGTTTGTGCTCAAGACAGCAAAGTTAAACAACAGTCCAGATGTCTCTCGACAGAGTGCGCTCAAAGGAAGTCGCAGCGCAAGACCGTCAGACAAAAGAGTGTGTCACCTTGCAACAGGTATCCTGATACAGCCATAGCACTTTCTCAGCTGGCAATCAAACCAAGGCTACATGCCAACCAGAGTGTCTGAATGTGAAACGACAGAATAAAGTGAAGGAGAAACAGAGTCCCCCCCCCCTCCAAAAAGGGTTGGCATCTTATGTAACCCAACACAAATGTGATTCATCCTTCATGTGGACACAAAAGCTGCAAACTTCCCTCTCTTCCCGCAAACAGTCATTAACGTCAACAATCCGCAAACCTCCCGACTGCACAAAAACTCTCGGTTGCTGTCAGAAATACCTACTTGCAACGCGAAACACAGACCACAGCTGACCTACTTATTCACACCTGATTATGCTGGCACACTACACACGATGCAATATGGCGCTACATCCTCCGGCCCATGCCACGGTCAGCAACAACGCAGGGCTGTTTCAGCAGTCTGAGTACATTTACAGCTGACGGCCGCTGATGGAAACTCCAGCTTTTCAATCATCTCTCGCAGTGAGTGGTAAGAAAGCGAGAAAGGAAGGAAGGAGAGCGAGAGAGATAAAGAGAGAAAGAGAGGTGTGCGCCTTCTCCTCGCCTCAGCTGAAATGGACTGTTCATAGCCCCCTAAGAGCTGGGCTTTATCAAACATGGCATGTGAGTGAGATTCCAGCCTCTCGAGTCTCCCACACATTAACAGTTCCGACTGCGAGTCTTCGGCCGCTGCCGGCGCGTGCGATCAATACTCTGATATTTAAAGAGCAAATACAATCTCTATTTTTCAAACAAAATCTTGCCCAGTAAATTATCGAGCGAGGGACGATGTCTGCCTGCTGTTTGGATCGAATACAAGATCATGACGAGTCATTTTGTGTTTTGAGTTAAATAAATAGAGGTTTGGATTCACTGTTAGCTAGTTTTACCAATAACTCACAGTTGAAATGAACATGAAACGGTGTTCGCAAACAATTTTAGTCATGTAATGCAACGTATTCTGAGGATAACAAAATTACAGTGTAGGGCAGGAAAAAGTGACAGGTGGCATCAGTTCTGAGAGCCAGCTAATAGTTTCATCAATAGTTTGTCAACAAGAAACAGTGTTCGCAAACATTTTTGTTATGCAATACGGGGATAATGAATAAATGTCGCAAAGGCAAACATTTGTATCTTTGGAATAACTTGCACTCATCACTCACAAAAAGTAAATAGTGAATTTTGATTTCATGTTGATTTTAAAGAGGTGAAGTCGCCAATAAATAGCAGCCAGGTTTAACACTAGCTAGTTTCACCATTTGTGATTAAATTCAACATAAAAGTTTTCAAGTCTTCGCAAACATTTTCATAAACAGTTTTAAACTTCTGTAATGTGAAATTACCAGTGCTGGGGAAAGTTACTTTTAAAAGTAATGCATTACAATATTGCAGGAAATATTGAAGGAAATGAGCAAATGCATGTTCACATTTAGCCTAGAACTGCAATAACCATCATATTCACACAGCGCACACAACACCTCTGCACTTACCCCATTTCTCTTAACATGGGGACAGGAGAGGTGTCAGACTCAGTCAATAAATGTGAAAAAGTAACATGTATCACTTATTTGAAAAAGTAACTTAGATATTTTGTTATTAACTGAAAAAGTAATGCATTTACTAGTTACTTGAAAAAAGTAATCTGATTACGTAACATAACTCAAGTTACTTGTAATGCGTTACCCCCAACACTGGACATTTCTGACGGGAAAAGAATAATCAAATAATGAATGAGAGTGAGATTTTATTCAATAGGCACTGATTGAAACAAGCAAAGTTTGTGAAGTTATTTCAGACTCAAAGCTAATTATTGTACTTTGATAAGGACAAACTTTTTAACACAAACAAATTAATCTTCCCAATTAAAACCAGTAACGTATAAAGTAAATAGTTTTCAAATTTTAGATTTTATGTTAACTTTAGATTGCAGAGCGTACGATAACTATCAAACCTTCATGACTACCAAAGTTTGAATCATTCACCACATGTTCAACATAACATTTGCAGAGAAATTCAAATTATAATAACCCAAGGGTTGCTGTAAGCCGCATATTGACCACCGGCGACTAAAGCAGACAACAACGTGATGAAAAAGCATCCAGACACAGGAAGATGCACCTCATTAGTTTTATGCACAGTAAAGTCACAGGCTTTGTCAAGGCCTTTGATCTCCGCGGTTGTGATTTTTTTAAACATATCTGCAGCGAATTAGGGTGGTGCGGCAGAGCCTCAAAATGGCAGCGAAGACTGGAATTAAAAACATGCTCTTCTCATCACAGAGTTGGTGAATCTTGTCTGAATACAATAGATCAGGTTGCAGTGTGAAACGTTCAAAGAAGAGCAATCACAACAAATGCTAGCATGGGCCAGCTAGGTTTAAAATGGCTGCTTTGACAGAATCTAAACCTACAACCTGCATAAAAGCACTGGGGAAAAAATGAGAACAACAGTCATAATTTATGTTTAATGTAGTCATTAAAACCCAATCTAAATGACATGGAACAGATAACACTGAACAAAAAGACAGTCGTAATGATTTTTAAGAAGTATAAAATCTGTTTTGAGTGACAATATATATAAGGACCATTTGGACTAAACTTCCCTTTAAGTATCTCGCTTTATCTCTCGCTCTCTCTCCTTCGCTCAGGAAAGAGGGCAATCGGAGCAGATCTCTTTCCCATGGCTCTTAATTCAGAACTACTTCCCTCAAACTCTTTCCAGATGTTTCTGAACAGAAGCAAATAAAACGCTGTTCTAACCTTTTTCCACAGTCTATCACAGTAATAACCTGACGCATTGTTTTAACACTATTTTACATAAATATTATTTAGCAGTCCATTTTTCCCCGTTCAGGGCTTTAAGGAAACAAATGTTAAAGGCCAAAAAGGAAGTGAAGTTTTATAACAAATTTAAACATTTGAATTTGTAGTTTTGATGTAACAATTGGTGATCGGACAGGTTCAAAGTCAACATGAACCCATTTTACTTCCATAATCTGACGCATTTCCAAATGAAACTGAATATTCAACAGTAAAAACGGGAGGTCAGAACTTTTTATCCATGAAGAATTGATTAGATCATGAAAAGTAGGCCAGACCGAATGTGAGCAATTGGGCTATTTGTTAATATTACCAAATAGCCAGTGCGGCCTTAGTGATGTCAGCAGCAAAGGAAAATCGTTTCAGAGGAAATCTGATTTAAAACATTACAAACACAAGCATTTCTTCATTCAAAATAAAATGCACAGATAAATCATTCACAATAAAGCTAGAAACATGCATCAAAAAAGCAAAAAGTGTCTTTTTTTTATGTTGACTTAAAACAAAGTTTAATACAGAAAAAGGCCATTATAGTGCCATTAAACTCTAGTTGTCTTTTGCAGTTTACTCTTTTTCTTAATTCAGTTGCTGTAAAACAAATCAGAAGCGTTAAATTCCTTCAAACTAGAAGAATTTCCAGAGTGCACAGGCACGCAGACCAAACACGCCATAAAGTACGATCGAAAGGAAGCGAGAAAGAGAGAAAAAGAGAGGAAGAGAGAAGGGGTGGGAGGGGCGAGCGCTCTCATCCCCTCCTCCAACTTGGGTTCTATTTGAAATGGACGGCTAATTATGCTGGTGGCGTCAGAGTTCTGGCTTCCCTGTGTGGGGTGGGAGGGAAGCGGCCCCCCTGTGAAACCCCAGCCCTCAGACACAGCGAAAGGGGGCAGTCAGTGAGGTAATGACCGTGTGCATGAGCGTCTGAGAGAGGGTGACGGAGAGAGAAAGAGAGAAAGAGTGTGCTGGCACATGGCCTCCCCCCCCCCGATTCCCATGGCCACTGAATTCTTCCTGCCATCTTTATCTCCAGCAACCGAGTGCAGACCGATCAGCAAAGGAAAGAGGGGTCAACATGCACAACAGCCTATAAAAAGCACTCCCTTAAACACTTTCATTAACTATTTAGCCACTTCATATTACATAGTCCAGTAAAAAAATCTATTTAAGTATGTATGTGCATATATAAATATATTTAAGCACACCAAGTTTCATCTAATACATTGGGGGCCGGTGAACTGCCTTAGGAACGGATCGATTACCTCTTTAGACCGAATAAAAATACATCACCATCAAGTACTTATCATACAAGAACCGAGTTCCTTTAAAGGAGTTGTACTCTGGCCACCATCGCTAGTCTACTATGATCATATGAAATGGTAGACAACTACAGAGAGAAAAAAACGCTTCTTATTTTAGATTACAGCACCTCCCGGAGCAGGTAATTCAAATACTGTAGGATTATCAGCATCTGGGCTGATCTGGTACTAGAACAAAGGTGCTCAAGTACCAGATCTGACATCACTAACCTATTCTTTTCAGTGACAAACATGGCTCGGTTTTTTTAATAACCAAAGCAAGGCAACAGACTGAATCTCCTGTCACACGCAGCAAAGGAAATTGTAATGTGAAATCACTCAATACTGTGCATGTAATATTCTTTATGTCTTTACAAATATGAAAAGGCTATTTAAGGGTTAGTTCACCCAAAAATGAAAATTCTGTCATTAATTACTCACCCTCATGTCCTTCCAAACCCATAAGACCTTTGTTCATTTTCAGAACACAAATTAAGATATTTTTGATGAAATCCGAGAGGTATCGGACTCCTCCATAGACAACAATTTAACCACCACTTTCAAGGTCCAGAAAGGTACTAAAGACATTGTATTTGCCAATAATGACTCTGAGTTCTGATGTAGAACCTGGAAGCGCTGGACGTAAACAGCGTAAGAGAATGACAAAGAAGAGAAGATATTGTTAAATCAAGTTGTTATTTTTGCTTTGTTTTTGCGCACAAAAAGTATTCTCCTCGCTTCAAAACATATGTCCTTGTTACACAATTTTAAGTTAATATTACATAAAAAGAGAGACCAAATACAATTCTATTTTGTTATTTTTACACTATGTAATGTTCTATTTATTAAAACCAAGTATACATTTCATCAAGTTAGTGTTTTTACTCATTTTTACATTTATTCCAAAATAATAACTAAAAGACAGTAACAATTTAAACTACTATTTATATTATTATTATTAACTAATATTCAGCTTTTCTTTTTAATAGTCAATTTATTTTCAGCAGTCATCAAACTTGTACATACTGATCACTCACTCACAGACACAAAGATGTACCTTTAATTTCACCACGCTGATTGCTCACTAAAAACCCCCGCAGTCATCATGTTTTCAGGCCATTTCGAGTTTGATTTTAACATGACACAAAGCGGTGATATGTAAGTGACAGTTGTTTACTTACTTTTTAATTAGTCTTCCCATTAACCCCCACTGTCTTTATTCAGGCCGATTCGACGAGAACTCGCACGAAAACAAGAGGCGGGATTTATCGCACAAACCAATCATGTCCAATCATAACCGATCATATCCAATCATAGCGCAGTTGAGGCATTGCCTCCTCTCACAAGACTTTCTCCCATTCATTCTCAATTACCCCCCACTAAACCTACCGCACACTTAGGGGGCTCTGCTTTGTTTCTATGAGCTGAAGGGAGGCACAGAGATGTTTGACAGCATTTCTTTAGAAAAATGAGTGACTTTTACACTTTTTAATGTCAAATTTTATAACATTTGCGTTGTTTTATTTTTGTAATATTGATTATTTTCTCATCCAGTTTTTTTGAGGAGGCACTGCCTCCCTTGCTTTCTCGGAGGAAACGCCCCTGATTAAGGCCCTGTCCTAAATTGTGGTCTTGTGGTCGGTCACACTACACTTTTTATTCATACACATGCGAATGCGTCAGACTGCAAACGCAAACTCATGGAAAGTTTTGCATTTTGCTGCATTTCAAAGTTTAAGTTGGTGAACTCTGAGCTGCGAATTCGCAGACGTGTGACCAGCAGAAGATCGACACGTCACGGCGTGACCTCTTGGCTGAATTAAAAGAACGATATTTTTGCAGTAAAGTTGAGTAGATTAGTTGAAAGTTGAAGTAGAAAGTTGAATTCATGTTTATAAAAAAGACAGCTGCAGAGCATGATGTCATATCACAACAGGTACATTGAGGTACAGATAAATATTTAAGTCGTTAAATTAAAGTTTACGTAAATGCCTCCCTCCGCTGTGGCGGTCAGTCATTCTCCATTCAGCATTCAGACTGCGTGTTGCGTTCGGTTACTATTATTATACTTCATCTGTAGACAACGATACCGGTAATACAATACGCATCAATATATCTTCACTTTGTGCTTTGAACTTTTCAGTGCGGAGCGCTGCCGCTGCGCGCTGTGACTCCATGATTGTTCTGTCCTATATATGATATGTTGGTGCCTCATTAAAAAAAAACTCTGCTGTAAATTTAAAAGAAATGTCTTTTCATTTTATAGTATAGCCTATATTTATATATAAATACATTTAGTTTATGTCATGTATGACTTAAACATTCATGGAAAACAAGCCATGAGTTATGGATGAAGGAATCAGCTGGACTCCTGTTTATTTTGAATGTCTACCAAGCTAGTGAAGCCATTGGTTTATTTACAGTTGCACTTTGTGTCTGTTTGTTAATTTGTTTTACAAAGTTAGGAAAGTAATGTTTAAGTCAAGCCTGATGCCCTGCAGTTTATTAGGTCAATTAGCACTTTTTTTATTATTACTTGAATATCGGATCGGTATCAGCCAATACTGAATCCCAGGTATCGGAAGCAAAAAAGGCGGATTGGTGCATCCCTACTCAAGATCGCGAGGGCTTAGGGTTCCAGTTGGGACAGGGCCTAAGTGTCTTTAACTACTATGTACTAACATTTAAATTAATCAACTGATACAATGCACTTACTATGTAAATACATATTTTTACATTGCACTTATATCTAAAAAATGTGAAAATACCTGCATGTAAATATACAGCTGTAATTCATTTCTGTAATTACTTTTATAATTACACTGTTGTTATACCATTAACAATAACACCAAACCTGTCCTTAACCTTACCTGTGTCACACCTCAATAGCAGCAAGTGTTTTTGAAATACAACATGAATAAAAAAAGTACATTGTAAGTACTATGTACTATGTTTTATGTAAGTACATAGTAGTTCAAGAAACCTAATATAAAGCGTGACACTCAAAGGGCCTTGTAGAATTTATTATAAGTCTAAATTGTGAAATTAGACAAATACAAGAGTCAATTGAAGTGCTTTACTTTGAGGCTAAATTTGGAGAGGCCACATGCAAATATGTGTGTTGTTTTGGGACCTCATATAGTTGGCTTAGTTTTGAAGTGGTCAGGATCCGAGTCTTGTGTGAATGTGTGGGGTGGGCTCCACAGAGACACTGTTGTTCTATTCATCTTTCATGTCAGCATTAAAACCATGACTAAAAGTAGTTTACCCGCATTTTCGCAGACACGTGGCGACATTCCTCCTCACTTTTTAGGGACTTTCCCCTCTCTTTCGAATCCAGTCAGGTGTCAGTCATACAGTTATTACTAAAACCTCAAGTCAAAACACAGGTGCTCAGTTCAATAAGTGATGTATGGGTTTTTTTGTGAAAACACTCCATCTGTAAGTTAAGAATCTCTTCTTAAAAAAATATATCAAAGCATGCATCACTCCTAATAAAGTGTTTAGCAGTTAATGATCTAAATATTGCAATGATAGCACAACGAATGTCTAGCATTCAAACTTGCTGAAACTCTTCACAGGCATATTGTAGAAGATCTCTAAGATACAACAGTGCCAATCATACCAAAATCGAAAATGCAACAGATTAGACTCGCATGGTGTTTAGGTACACAGTGTACCGCAGCCGGCCCATGTGCCCCTCATTAAAGATATCAAACACATTTTAAAGTCATCACAGGGGCCCAAACACAGGTCCAGACAGGAGAGTCGGCTCACATCTTGATGGTGGCAGAACTGCCTGCGTCAATCGCTAATCTCTCCGCGTTGACGCACGAAAACTCGGGACCACACACTAAGGGAGGTACACTTACACCTCACCTGCATCGACAGACCTCAAAGCCACGTGGTGACAGGAGGAGGCAGGTGACACCAACAAAACAAAAAGTTCTGGATATATGAGACAAAAAGGTCTGTTTGGAGTCATACGGTTGGGGAAATTATAATTCAGACGACTTTCTTCCACAGTCTGGTGCGGTTTTTGCAGAGTAATACGAGACATCTGATTCACATCGAGGCATCAATTAAGCTTAAATCAGTGAAGTTAATCAGACAAGCCAAGAAATAGATAAATAAAGTCATTTAAAACATAATGAAAAATAAGATTCGGAGGTCTGAATAAAAACACAAAAGTAACAGGAAAGAAAACAAGATGATAAATAGCGTCCATGACATCATCAAAGCCTGAACTCGCTGATGCCAGTTCTTATCAGCCTGGGAGACAGATAGAAAGAGAAAGAGAGAGAGAGAGAGAGAGAGAGAGAGAGAGAGAGAGAGAGAGAGAGAGGGAGGGAGGGGAGGAAGAAGGAAGGGAGAGCACTGAAAATTTAGAGTCACCACATCAGAATATTCCTAGCTCTGTGTGTGGTCCCTTTATGTTCAACACTTTATGTCTGTACCCTAATTAAATAAGTGATTTTCCAAGAACACAACATAATCAAACAGCAAAACATCTGACATGCAACGAGTCCGGCAATGTTTGACTATTACAGATTAATGTTACACAAAAGCTGAATAGCATCCCAGAACATAGAACAACACATGCACAAGTATTCTGCATTCTGCTTTAAATTAGTGTTATGTTTGACAACAAAAAAAATTGCATGCAATTTATTTATATATAATAAGCAAATCCTTGTAAATTTATAACGCAGAAAATCTAGTCGATCCAAAAAGCTCGTTTATTTACTTGTTACTATCGAGTTATATCGATTTTTACATGATACCTTATCGATTTTTTAAATGACTCATGATGCTTATGGAGATGTATAAATGGTTACTGGTAAGAGGAAATATAAAGTTCGATCGGAAAATAGGTCAGCGATTTCTTCAAGCTAAGCTTTGCGACCTCAGTTCATAAATACATAAACTCTTAATCAATAATTGATATAATCATGGGTCTATTGTTTATGCCTAACCAAACGCGACAGATGCACTTCATACTCCTACAACACGAACATAACAAATAACGAAAGAGTTCTGACTTTGACAACTAATCAATTTTAAAAACAATAACAATGTTATAGCAAAATAAATGCAGAGAAAACAGAATATTTACGTTTTACCAGCGTTAAAAGGCTCAATTTTTGATCCATATTTCTGTATAACGACAGAAGAACACAAGTTATATGTGAAGGGAAAAAAAAGACATTGCATTAATTTGTTTTGATGAACTATAAAGTCGGACTCTGTAACTGAATAACGAAACAAACCGTCTTTTCTAATGCATCACATCTATATTTAACAAAAACGTTCATCTGTTCGTGTTTGTTTATTGTTTTGTGTTTAATTGTTCCTGTCTGGCGCAGGTTAACAGCCAATTCCGTCTTCGCTTTAAACTTAACTACTGAAGCTGAACTTTGAGTTTGCTAACTTTATAAACTTCTAGAGTCACACAAAAAGTGCTAGTAAACAATAAATGAGGTGAAATCTAAAAAGGAAGGCAGTTTAACACCTCTCTCGTTACTAAGCAATAACGTCTCGGTCCAGCACAGCGCCACCCGTGTAGCGCGACACACTTCTAAACACAAAATTATTTCAACAAACATACTATCTAAATCTCTTTAACACAAACTATTCCCAAAACATCCCGGGGATGGAAAGGAGCAGGAAAGAATCGGGAAACCTTCGGGCTCCCATTGCCAAAGTGGCCGCATCCACCTTGACCGTGATGGTTGATCGATGGGAATTGAACAAAGAGGATCAATTTCCGATCAGCGCGAGAGAGCCGCTTTAATCAATGGGCACCGAACCCGGCGAAAGAGCCGAAGCGAGAGCGACGCGCCAGCCTCTCAGCGCGACGCTCCCCGGGACCGGCTTACCGGCACACACAGCGAGTACAAAGCGAAAGGGAGCTGACCTGGAGCTGCTGCAAATCAAAGCGTTTCCAATATTGAAACATCGATCCCGCATTGGCCGCCATCTTGAGACATATTGAGACGGAATGAAAGGCTGATAGAGAGAGCGCGAGAGGGGCTGGAGTTCAGCGCGAGAGAGAGAGAGAGGCGGGGGAGCGCGCGCAAAACACGGAGCGGAGCAGATCGAACGGCGCGGGCGCGCGCGGAATGGAGTTATCGAACGAACGCCAACCTGCGATATTGAATAGGGCTACTGAAAACAATTATTGAGACCGTCCTAAATAAAAGGCAGAAAACGCGGGATGGAGTTTCCGTGTTCAATCGAGCTCCCCGTGGCGCAGGAGCGGGAGGGGGTTGCTGGATACGTTTTATCCGTTATAAGAAGAGAGTTTATACGGTTATTGATTTTTTTATCACTATAGATAGATAATGCGAGACACTGATCAAACTCGACGCGATGCGAGCAACGCGAGTGCAACGCGTAGCTTCTGTGTTTTTATGCTTCTCATGGTTAGATGAAGAATCTGCTGGCTTGTTTTTGTATTCGCACACCTGATATATTGATTTTTGATTTGGTTTTTATCTTTAATCCTACTGAAAATATATCAGATGGTCTTGTGTGTGCGCTATTGTCTTATAATGTTTTTACTGTTTGTTGTCTATATGTCCACTTACCCTCTGTGCTCTAAAACCAATACATCCATTATATTGATTTTATGGGCATTCTTGCGTGAAGAATGTGGATACGGCGATCGATAGCTTAAATAAAAAGAAACACAACCCAACTCTTTTCCATATAAATAAGCCTACTGCATAACGCAGTATGCATTTTAAATGGTAATGGACGGTTTAAGATGGAGGCATTAGATGGTTTGATGTTATATCATGAACCCTTGTCCGGTCGATTCCTGATGAATTGTAAATACTGCTTTTGAACTTGAACTTGGACAGTAGCGCCCTCTATTGGGTGTATACAGTATCGTCTCAACTCATTGTTCATGGTACATGGTGATGATCCAAAGTAATCGTATTAATTGTTACAATTAGTGATGATAACCAATCGCTATTTAGCCGGGTTAATTTCTGGAAACTGATTACGCTGATTACATAAATACATTATTTATTAAGTAAAATTATATTATTATTATTATTATCATTATTATTAGTGGTGATATATCAATGACTACTTAGCCAACGATTCCTGGAAAGTAATTGTTTAAACAATGATAATTTATTTACATAATAAACAGTTAGAAACAGTTTCTAAGAAACAGTTTCTGTTTCTAAGACACACACGTGTGTGTGTGTGTGTGTGTGTGTGTGTGTGAGACAGAGAGAGATTAATGACAAACATGTTACCCATGTTAGATAAATACATTATTTATCTAACATCAATATTTATTATTCATTATTACTATATATATATATATATATATATATATATATATATATATATATATATATATAAATAAATGTATGAGAATTTAATATTATTTTTAATATATGGTATATGTATGGTATATGTGCAGTTCATATTGTGTGATCTTTTGCTCTTTTACTGTAAAAGGTATTTAATACACTGTCCAAAACAGTGAAAATAATGCATAGAAACATTTTTTTCATCCATTTAAGTTGTTGCAATAATGTTGCTAATTTCTACCTACTTTCACAATCTTTTTAATAGTTTTTCATTTTAACCACTTTCATTTTGCTCTCTTTAATTTTGTAGATTAGATTCAGCTTTATTGTCATTGTGCAGAGTACAAGTTTAGAACTTATAAAATACAGTTCAAACCATCAGTGTAATTAGTAAAACAGTAATTAAATAAGAATGAAGAAGAATATTACAAATGATCATTACTATTGTACAAAATATATTTTTACAGTAGCCTACCATGCAAAAGAAAACGAATATGTATGTAAAACAATAAATAAGCCAGGAGCTATGGAAGAAAATCAAGTGCCACGGTTTAACCCTTAAGTGAACAATGAGCAATTAACCTTAATTCATACAGCCGGATTCCAGAGTTACGTTCCTATTAGTTACGTAAAGGAGAGGAGCCCTGATTCTCACCCTCACCACCGCACACAGACACTTAAAGAGAGAGGGGTGGAGTTTCAGATCAGACCCTGCAGGGCGGAGTGAGAATTGGAAGCTCGTAGAGTCCCGTGGCTCCTCTTAAGTGCTCCTCCCCTCAGTTCCCTTCTCTGAGACACCAGGGGAGCCGCACAGGAGAGCCGGTCCCACTGGCGGTTTGTTTTTTCAGGCCCACTGGAGCCTCTGAGCACCCAGCCCCCCTCTCTCTCCGCCCAGGCGTGCGCACACCTCATGGGAGCACAATTAAGAGCTGTCTCTCCTGCCTGCCGAGCTGTGGAGGACTCCCTCCTCTACCCTTCCCCTTTTTTAATCAAATAAGCCTCCTCTTGAGGCTAGTCCTCGTTTAAAAAGTCGGCATGCAGGATTAGATTTTAATTATGGAGATGCAAAGACATGGCAAGTGAACATAATGAAGAGACAAGCAGAGAAGTGAGGAGGGCATTGTTCTGGGGATGTGTGTGACTGTTATCACATGCATATGTGTATGTGATGATCAATACACAGGTGTCTGAAGTCTAGTCATAAAAAGAAATTAATTTTTACTGTAAATTACATGTAATATATGACATCTGAAATATAAATTGCTTGTATATTATAATTTTTCTGTGTAAATACATCCATGAGGATCTAATTATAGTTGTACAGGTAATATATTTTGTAGTGGGGGAATATCATCTTAAGAAACTTACATAGAGTCTTCATACAACTAAACTGCTCCATCTGCAGGCAAACAAACTACAACCGCTACAATTTAAATATAAACAATGCTCAACAAAAAGTATAAACAAAAATTAAATGAATGCAATTCCATTAGTATTCATTTTTACCCTTTTATAAAACCATGTGTGTGTGTGTGTAATGATATGGGTATTAAACTGGTATTACAACATAAATGTGGTTTATGAGGAAATTTCCTCAAAATTAAAATGGAGTCCTCGAAATCGAAATGGCTTAAAACCATACTTAACTATTATTATTGTTTTATTAAAAATGCAAAAAGTTTTCTGTGATTGGTAGGTTTAGGGGTAGGGTTAGTGTTTGTTATTTTATTACGCCTATATATATACATATATATATATTTTTTTTTTTTTTCCTCAAAGAAACCTGAAACAAATTATCACACACTGTAAAAAGGAATTGTTAGTTTAACTTTATAAAAAAAATATATATAAACATCTGTTTGCCTTCAAATTTTGAGTTCATCGAAATTAAAAATTTCAGTTAATACAATGACGGCAATTGGTTTAATCAACAGAAACTCAAAATATTATGATATCTGAACCACATTATTAATGAAGTTGATCTGACAAAAGAAAAATGTGATAACAAATCATGAAAATATTTTTTTACAGTGCAGATTCTGCAAAAAAATATTAAGCAGCACAGCTGTTTTCAACATTGATATTCTTGAGCAGCAAATCATAATATTAGAACGATTTCTGAAGGGTCATGTGACACTGAAGACTGGAGTAATGATGCTGAAAATTCAGCTTTTCTATCACAGGAATACATAACATTTGAAAATATATTCAAATAGAAAACAGTTTTTTAAATTGTAATAATATTTCACAATATTACTGGAAAAACTTAAAATCAAGCATTATGTACATTTTAATGATACCAATGTACAGTTGCCTAACTTTCCATAAAAAATAATGGAACATCAAAAATGACTAAATGGCAGTGCATCATCTCAGTGTTCTCTTTAATGCAGCATGTATTTACAGGCCTGTTGAGGTGTGATGGAACCATATGGCTAATTTGATTGACAGTAAGAAGCAGCTGTAGGAAGCTGACACTTCCCCGCCAGGCTCCCGATCAGTTGTGTTATTGCTAGCACACATAAGCAGACCTTGACTCCTACTCACCCCCCACCTGCCGGTCACACTCCTAACATGGGCACGCAGCACACTCCACACACACACACACACACATGCACAATGCCAAGCAGGAGATCACAGCGGCATTCCTAACATCCCATGATGCAGTTCTTCTCCGTAGCTCTTTTGGCCAGTGTTCGTTCAGTTGTCTGTGAGGACGCTGCTAAAACAAGCTTTACACAGCCTGCTGTCGTGCTGGATAGCTGGACAGATTATTTACAGCAGTCTGACGGCACATTACTTGGCTGTTTCTAAGAGCACATTTAAATCTGGCAAGCATGGGATGACTGGCTATATTTGTAGTGCTGAGAATGGCTTTTGTTCAGCCCAATTGTTCGCAACAGATAATGGGAGACAAAGTAGAAACAATTTGTTCATAAGAGTTGCATGCTGAATGAAAGCCAAGGGATTGAATGCAGCTCACATGTTATGATGACTGGATTCAAATGGATGAGTTTCATATGTGTGTATTCCAGTAATATGCAATTGTTTTGCCCTGCACATGCAGATAAATCACAATCAGAATTCACAGAAGTTCTCAGTAGCTGAGGTTTTGAGTGAAAAGTCCAATTATACATATGTTAGGGAGTTTTTTGTTGTTGTTGTTGTTTGTTTTGTTTTTTTTGAAAATTGAAGTTTTTAGGACAAGGATATATTTAATAAATCTATTATTTCTAATTCCAAATGTTGCATATATATATATATATATATATATGGGTCAATGACGTGACGGGTCTTTTTTTTTTTTTCGTCCAAAGGTCTTAATAATAATAAAAAACAAAGATATGAGATCCAAAGTATGTAAGGTAGTACAACTAGATCATTTTATTGAGTCCAAAAGGTTTTAATTTTATTTTTCTACATACAAAGGTATTGTAAAGATTTTGAAGTGTCAAAAGGTCATTCAGTTTAACCGTCCAAAGGCAAATAAAGCCACTTCATTTGTGATTAAAATATCTAATTAAATGTAATAAATGTATATATTTTTTTTATTCTGGCATAATTTTATAACATCATATATTAACATAGTGCAAAATGGTATTAAAATTATGTGTAGAAGTTGTTGCTTTGTTATGAGAAAGAATGTCTGGAAAAATGAATTTCACTGATGTCATTCAGAGTAACCAATATAAAGAGACAATTTTGGATCAAGTCATGCGTTCAATATCACGTGACAGGATGTGGCATCATTCAGACACCTGCAAAGGACCACATCATTGTGAAGCAAAGTTACTAACTCTCTCTTAAGTATTTGAAAAATTCATATTTTCACTCGCTCATACACGTCCCGAAACATTCGGTACAACCGCTATAAAACATGGAAAATGTTGTAATAATTTAAAAACTTGTACTAAATATAAAATGTTTGCTTGTCCTTTTGCTAGATATCAGCCTGTTAGCATTGTTTGAAAATATCGTCATTCGGTAAAACCGAAATTTTAGTTAAACCGAATGACTTTTTTGGTGAAAAACTTTGTCCATATTGTAAAAAATGACAAAAGCAGTGTTAATTGATTATAGAAAACAAACAAACAATCTCATTGTTAACACAATAAAACTTCAAAATTAATATCTCCATTAGTTTTTTTTTTACACTTTTAAAAACCTTATTCGTCAATGACCCATATTTTCTTCCATATATAATATATAATAATTGCAATACAAAAATATGTACAATATAAATAAAGATTTTTTAAATAAATATATAATTAATTACAATTATATATGGAATAAATTATAGTTTACTATTATAGTTTTTTTCACATTTTAATTTTTTTATTTAAATAGAATTTAAAAAGAATTTAGCTTTTTTCCCATTTTTAAAAAATAGAATTTAGCTTTTTTCCATTTTAATTTTCATTTGAAAGTTTTAGTAATTTTGTGTTTTTGTCATTTTCAAGTTTAAAAAAAAAAAATGTCTATATAGTTTTTTTATTAAATTTATTTCAGTTTTAGTTAGTTATTTTAGTAATTTAAAAAAAAATTCTTTTTCATGCTTTTAGTTGCAGTTTTAGTTTAATTTAACTATAATAACCATGTAGGCCAAACAGAAATAAATAAAAAAAAATAAAGAAAAGGGCAAACCTGAAAATAATAATAATAATAAAGTATAATAAATGTTTAAAAATAAATCTAAGAAATATTCACCAAAGTTAAAAGTGTAACAACTAGCCCCATTCTCCACATACAAAGACTGTACAAAATATAATACAATCAATAGTACAAAAAATTGTGCAACTGAGCAGAATAAAAATAGTAGATTAAGAACAAGTGAGCTTAAAAATAATAAAATCCAATGCACTAAGTAGATGCATATGAGTCTGTTGTCTACTGTTGCATCCACTTAAGCATACTTTTTAAATCTAAAAAGCATAAGTAAACCTAAAACTAACTTTTCATATAGTGAAATTTAGTTTATCAAATTAATTTCTGTTATCAAATCAAATACACTCATGTTAGACTGTGGTACTCAGCCCTGTCTGTGCTAAAACCTCCTGGCTATGTCTTGTAAGCTGGTCAAAAGTGTCTATACTGATCACCAATGTAACAAGGGCATCAAATAATTAAAGTAATCCATGTAACGGAGACATTGCGTCAACATCTGACCAAACGCACTGATGTGAGAATCTAGCCGGCTTCACACCGTCTTTAAACGACACATTAGCCGTGTAGAAGAGTTATATGGGGGTTAGGGTGCTTCGAACAATCCTAAGATAGCAAAGCCCACACACTCAGATCACATCACCTAGCATCTGTCCGTAACAATAACTGGAGGGTGGTAGGGCTGGTGATTCTCTATATGGCAAGTATTCTTCTGTTGTGCCTCCTCCTTTGTCTAAACATAGAACAGGTGGGCCGTCAAGCCAATTGTGCCAATATATAGCCGGAAACCAACGATGTTTGAGTGTCCCTCAGGCTTTTGAGACCAAGAACAGAGTAAAGAGAAGCTCCTCACAATCACAATGGTAGGCCTGTGTTTCTTTGTTTCGTCCTATCTTATCATGGAAATGGTGGTAAAACTGAATGACGTTGTTCTTCTAACTGAGAGAATGTTGTATTTTATGTTAGAAAGTACATGTGATGGAAGGTTTTATATCTAATTCTTTCTATATCTTTAAAATAGAGCCATTTTTATTAGTTTTTCTTTCATTAACCTTGATCTTTGTTGTTTTTTCTTTAAATTTCAGAAAGGTTCTCAGTCAGTGACTAGCATTGTCTGTTATAGAAGTCAATATGTAGCCAATTTATGTTTAAATTGTAGCATTTCTTGAAAAGGGCCACATCTTGACAACTCTCAATGTCAAACTTAGCAGAGTTCAGCCTCCATTTTGTGCCGCAGAGCGGTTAAAATGTATTATAGCAAACGTCTTTGAGGGTCATTTGAATTTTTAAGTTTTATGTGCTTCAAAATTACATTTAAATAGCATAAAGGCAGGGGGGAAAATCATCTAAATTGTTTTTGCTCTGATTCCCAGGCACCAAAGAAGGCCAAGAAGAAGGAAGCTGCCAGCTCCAATGTGTTTAGCATGTTTGAGCAGTCACAGATCCAGGAGTTTAAAGAGGTGGGCTATTTCTAAGATTTAACTACTTAAACATTTTATTTTAGCATATATTTTGGTATTTACCTCTGTAAATCTGAATGCTTCTCTAGGCTTTCACCATCATGGACCAGAACAGAGATGGCTTTATTGACAAAAACGACCTGAGGGACACATTTGCTGCTCTGGGTGAGTGAAGCCCCACTAAATGACTGTATATAGTGTAAATACTGAAGAGACACTGAAGATCTCTGATACTTAAAGGTGTTTATCCTATTGAACGAACAAGGGTGTTGTTTGAAGGATTACAGTGGCTCCTCTTTAGCCCCCTACTGAATGTTGTGAAGCCTAATGTAATCGTAACTCTGTTTAACACCAATTTAGATACAAAACCATTCTGTGAAACCATTGATAAATTCACATACAGCAGGGTTAAAAAAATCCGAGACCACTAGTAAAATATATTTTTTGTAATATATTTATTCCATTACAAATCTAAAATTGTATTTATTTTTTTAAATTCTATTTTAAAACCCCCCCTTTTTTTTAATGTGACCTCAGACTTTGATGTAAATGTCACTTTAAAAGTAGACCAAAATATACCAAATTATTATTTTCCCTGGCCCTGTAATCCGGTCTCTCATTAGTATTTTATTGCAGATCTATGAACATTATAGTCGACTCTCACTCCATTCGAACTATCAGAGGAAGTGGCACTCTGTATTAATGTATATCTCTGTATGTGCGTGTTTGGCAGGACGTCTCAACGTTGGCAACGATGAGCTTGATGAGATGCTAAAGGAAGCCTCTGGCCCCATTAACTTCACCGTCTTCCTCACCATGTTTGGAGAGAAGCTCAAAGGCAAGAATCAAATTTATCAGAATTGAAATGATAATCATGCTAATGAGATGGAAATAACAGCAGAACCCAGAAGAAATCAGGCACACTGCATACTGATACATGAATTGTATAGTTTAGCATCAGAAGAGTAGATTTTGAATGCAGCTTCCCCACAAAAATACTTATATCTTTGTTAATTAAGCTTTTGACATGTGTAAGAGTATATTTGACTCAATAATCAATAATCTGTTACCTTTCTGTGACTGACAGGTACAGACCCCGAGGAGACTATTCTTAATGCCTTTAAGATCTTCGACCCAGAGGGCACAGGAATCCTTAAAGGAGAAGAGTAAGTAAACTTCCTCAAATGTAAAAATGTTTCAGCACATCAAAAGCTCCTTGAAATGCACAGCATTTAATATATTTCTTTTGTTTCTCCTCACAGGATCAAATATCACCTTATGTCCCAGGCTGACAAATTTACTGAGGCTGAGGTAATATACTTTTCTTTCTTCTGAAATGCAAAGGCACAATGGTGATTTATGGTGATGAATTGTATATTTAATATTAAAATATATAAAAATGAATTCAATCAAGAACATTTTTACAAAATTTACCTAGGTAAACCAGATGTTCACAAACTTCCCCTTGGATGTGGCTGGCAACCTGGACTACAAAAACCTGTGCTACGTCATCACCCACGGAGAGGATAAGGAACAGGAGTAAAAACTACATTTCCCATGTTTCTCCATGTTTGTTCATGTCCATTTGTGTGCTGTATTCCTCTTAAGCTCTGTACCTGTGCCTTTTGTCAATAAAGAAATAAAGAAATCAAAGCCTACTGTTGTTATTGGAGGGTTTAAACTTGCTAAAACAAATAAATAAATGTTGTTTCCCATAAAAATTTTATTTAAAAAAGTAAAAAATGCAAAATACAAACAATCAGGTTTTGGTTCTCAATAACGTAAAGCATTACTGTGGGAAACCTTTTAAACAAACACTTCAGACACTTCTTCTTTCTTAACACAACAACAAGAAAAAGCCCAAGATTCGGAAAGATTTCGTTCCCTCCCGAGGGGATTACAAAAGCTCAAGCGCAACAATAAGCTTAAAGCCACACTGGCGTGTTGAACGGTGCTCTGTGAACAAGGTCAACAGGGCCTTTTGTGTCTCTCTGGCTATTCACTACAGCCCTATTAATAGCAGCCCTTGGTGTGTTCTGCCATTTTGGGTTTTCAGTGAGTCAATGATAGGCTTTATGAATAAGAACAGGTGAACAGAGGGGTAAACACAACTTACTGTAGTAGACGTTGCACGCTCTATGCAGACAAAGGGACGAATTTGGTTTTAAAGTTCTATTATATACTTTTTTTTTTTTTTTGTTTCCTGTGAGCTTTGAGACGTGAATTGTTTTCATACAAAGCCACTGCTAAGACTGCTATATATAATTATGTGCATGAGTTCATCTCAGAACATTGATCAGAAAACCAAATGGAAATTTGTGTCTTTTTTGTTTTCTGGAAATTCTTTATGACAACACATGTATTTTCAGCTTGATAAAATCATTATTCATGCCACATAAAGCTCATTAAGAAGTGAATAGTGTAAAGAATGCCATTTTTTCTTTGTATATAATAAAGTAAATCATTGTTGATCAATTACCCCAGATATCCTGCCATTCCAAAATCCTCACTTGTACTATCATAAAAGAAACAAACTACAGTAAGTACACACTTAAAGTATTATTTCACTTTAGAATTAAAATTTCCTGATAATTTACTCACCCCCATGTCATCCAAGATGTTTATGTCCCAACTTCAAAATTGTCCAACATCGTTGTTTTACCTTTTTTTTTGTAAAAGGTGTTTGACTTAATCTTTGCATGTTCGCTTTGTAGACACAGGATCGGTACTTCCGCCTACGTCACACGTGACCTTTTCAATGTGATTACATAATGCGTGAAGCATCGCAGAGCAGTGTAACTAGCATTTGTGGATCAAAAGTATATACATTATTTTTATTTTAGAAAATTACCGATTCGTTCACTAGATAAGACCCTTATTCCTCGTCTGGGATCACGTAGAGCCCTTTGAATTGCATTGAAACTGCAATTTTGACCTTCAACCCATTGTACCCCGGTGAAGTCCACTATATGGAGAAAAATCCTGGAAAGTTTTCCTCGAAAACTTGAGGAATTTCTTTTCAACTGAAGAAAGAAAGAGATAAACATCTTGAATGACATGAGGGTGAGTAAATTATCAGGAAATTTTAATTCTGAAGTGAACTAATCCTTTAAATTCTTAATTTCTTAATGCACATTTCTGGTCTTATTGTGAATGATTCATTGGTGCATGTTATTCAGTCTTAGTCCTTATAATCTTTAATCAAGATCTAATAACTTGCTCTTACTCTAAAACAACTTTTTATTCTGCTGACATCTTCTAACCAGTAGCAAAATAGTTAGTCATCATTTTAGCAAACTCACATTCAGTCTAGCTCCATTCTGGTAAGTATGCCCACATTTCAACATCCAATCAATTCCTGATGGATAAAATAAAGGCCCGCCTTTGAAATACATCATATTACGGAAGTTAAATGGGTTGTAAATGGCAATGAAAATGCTTTTAAGGCAGCATATTGCCATTAAACAACAAAATACATCAAGTAAATGAAAAAAGAAAAGATCAGTGCCACTTTCATTATACTCATCAACATATAATACGCTGAGGGATCTGTCCTAAAGGTCAGGATAAAGGTCTTGTGGTCACAAGTGTTTGTTAGTCACTCTTCATACCCAACAGAGACCGGCTACTCTCTGTCTGAGGTAAGAGGAGAGGAAGGTTTGGCAGCACCAACACTTTTAGCACTGCCTGTTAGCATGAAGTCTGCCAGGAGATCTATTCCAGAACCAGAGTCCAACAGAGTATCTGGGCAGAGCGATGAAAGGAAAGAAACAAAAATAAAGGTAAAGAAGTTGCATAACCATGTATGTGCCTAAAAATAAATAGTTGGCTGTATATTTATGGTCCTCTGATGTCAATTTTATCCTTAAAAGCAATTCATCCTTATGCAACCTCTAAGTCATTACTAAATAAATGCTGCACAGCTTATGCCATGAGATCATAATGGCGCTCTGGAATCCAACTGCTCCCTAGTTCTAATTTATAACTGGAAATCTTAATATTGGAAACTGGAAAGATTAATATTAATCCATAATTCTCACCATGAATGCCGATCATGTGTTCTAGAATGAGAACCCTCTCGGCCAGAATCTTCAGCGCTTCCCTTAACTGCTGCACCTGCAAGAAGGCGGAGCTTTAGCATGTGACAATAAATCATCATAACTGCACATCCAAATCTCCAAAACCATCGTAATTTTTTGTGCGTCATCCTTACCTCCCCTGGAATCTCTCCCGGCTCACCTTTAGGACCTGCAACTCCCTACTCACAACATAAGAAAATAAGAATAAAATTAATTTTATAATCATACATTTAGATATAAATATATATTAAATAAAATAATATTTAATTAAATTTAATTATCTTAATTATAAAATAAATGAATTGATTTATTAAAAATTATATATATATATAAAAAAAAATATATACACATATATATATATATATATATATATATATATATATATATATATATATATATAAATAAAAATCTAATCCAGTATGTGCACTCACAGGCTGCCCTTGCTTTCCTGTTATTCCAGGTGGACCCTTTGAAAAAAGAGTGATACAATCTAATCAGCTCATATAAAATCAAACATTATATTTTTATCCAAAATGAAAAATGTAAAGGATTAAGAAGGTCTTTACTGATGACTCACTCTTTCTCCTGGATCTCCTTTGGGTCCCCTGTCACCTGGTGTGCCTGAAAAGCTTAAGGCAGCCTATAATGAATGTGAAATTATAAGTACACTGTGCCTTACATATCCATACATATTATTCAGTTATTTTTTCCTTATACTGTAAATGCATACTATTTTACAGCACATTTCATGTATAATCTGCAAGAACACTAAATATAATCAGAACTGACCATATGCACGGTTACTTCCTGGTTTTCATTAAGCCAGCATGGGCATTTCCTGTAAACTGTTAGCAGTCATTCTGTACTTGCTGCACATCGACACAAAACCATCAGTGGTTGACTTTTTAATGCTGTATTTATATTTTAATGCAGTTATCACAATTACCTAATTTGCCAATAAACCAGTTTTATTGATTGCAATAAAAACTTGAAGCTACTGCAAACGTGGTGTCTGTATATGGACATGCACACGCAACATTTTTCCAGCACTTTGAATGTTATTTTGAATGTGATGACCAAAAACATTATTTGTTCATCCTTCTGAGATTGTCCCCATTTGTAAAACCGAATGTTTCAAGAAATCCAACATTTGATAGAAAATAAAAAATAAAAAATCTAAAAGACGTTAATTACCACTATAACCAGCAGATGGCGGCAGAGGAGCATTTATTGGCTCATATAGCCATTTCCTGTAATATTTTTTCACTCAGTTTCGCTTTTGAATAAATATTAAACATAAAATCAATAGGTTTAAAAATACATTTTGTCAAGGTGAAGTATGAAGTACTCACAAAATCTCATGAAAAACAACTTTTTTATGCGAATGAAATACACAGAAAGCTCACTGATTTCGGCACACTTCTGAAAACTTCCATTTTGTTCAATAAATCTAACTAAAGTGCACAATAAATCTTTCATTTACAGTGTATTGATGATTTTTTTTCACATGAAAGTGTAAAAAATGATGGTCGAATTGAATTTTGCTGAGGAGGAACACTGAGGGACTTACATTTGAATAACTAAATTAATGCTAGGCTTGACTATTTAAGTGACTATATTCTGATTATAAACTAAGTATTACATTATTGATGCTGTTAAAGCTACTTCAGGACACTGAAGATACAACACACCAACAAGTGACATTTCACCGGAAGTTTTCCATTTGGCTTATACGGTTGCGGAAGGTCTATAAGAACGTTATAGGTCAATTCTATTTATTCTAAAATATAATCTAAATATATTCCATAATGATAAAAATGCCTTACATTTTTCCCCGGGGCACCTGGATGTCCAGGTGGTCCGGCAGGCCCTGTTCAACACATACGGACAGAAAATTAAATGTGTGACGAAACAGGTGGTCGATACCAGGTGAAACTGTTACGTATACTCAGTGTTGCCAAGTCCGTGGTTTTCCTGTGGAATTGGGATACTTTTTAGCCCCTTGCCGTGGGTTGTTTTTCATGTCCACGGGTTGAAGCAACCCCAATTTAGCCCCTCAAAATGCGTATTTTACCAGAGAAACCCTGCCAAAAACGCAACTGGGCTGGTTTTGAGTAGCAATTGGGTGGGCTTTGTTGTGAAAACCTGGCAATGTACTGTGTATACTGTATTTATGTTCTGGCATACCTGGTGGACCAGGAGGGCCGGAGGGCCCGGGGGGACCAAGTAAAGTCTGCAGGTCACGATAGGCAGCAAAGTCACTATCCGCATCTGAAACATGTAAGAAATGATGATACTGAAAACAAATCAGATGTACTATTATAAATACATACACATGTATATAATTTGATGTCATAGTCAATAGCTGATTATCAGAGCTGGGGCATGAAATTTAGTAAATGTAATGTAATGTAACTTTGTAACAATGTAATAAAAAATTGAACAATGTAACTTCACTTGCAGCCAATGGGATTTGAGCAGCTGTACTGCTGTTCTGTTCAGTAGGATTTGGTGCTCAGGTTCTGTTTTGGGTTACTAAGATTCATGCTGCTTCACAGACAGCTAACAAATGACTCTGATTAACTGCTGACAGACAGAAGCCAACCAGACTCTTAAAGTGAGCCAGAGCACTGAGAGGTTTATCCAAGCTGATGCTACTCAAATGCTGCCATCTTATGGCCATTTTGAGAATAACATATGAAAGGTTGCTGATGTTTGTGCAAAGACTGCCAGAATGGATGTTACAAATCACGTTTTCAATTCCTTATTGTCTTTCATTCAATTATGCATTATTTCAATACCATTATTAATTAAAGTCATACATTAAAAACTTCTAGAGAGTGAACAGCATGTTTAATGTGGACTTTTGTTCTCACATTTACCATGTTGTTTAGCCATTAGAGTGAAAACATCTCCCCTGATGGAGAAGGGAGTAGATGCTGCAGGCCCCGGCAGCCCAGGAAGGCCTCTTTCTCCTGGTGGACCTTGTAGCCCTTGAGGTCCTATAGAGATCAGAAGTAACCAGGGGAGCTGTGAAGCTGAGTGAAAATATTTGTTTTAATATTCCCAGTCAAGGTAAAGAGTTAGTTCTAACCTCTAGGTCCTATAGGACCAGGTTTTCCAGAAAACCCTATCTTTCCTAAAGGTCCAGGAGGCCCAGGGGGACCTGGGGGCCCAACAGGTCCTGGTTGTCCTCTTGGTCCTGGGAATAGAAGTTAACCAATGTAATTATGAAATATAGTATTATATATAAAATATAATACAAAAAGATAAATATTGATGTATTTTAGATATTTTTAGATTATATTATATAATGTTTTGTTTTATGTGAAAAATATAATAAAATAAATAATAAAATGATAATAATAAATAATGATAATAAAATAAATACAATAAAATAAAACCAATAAATATCATATGAAATTACGTATCCTAAAGAACAGTTTAGTAAAACATACTTAATATTTTCTCACCTGGTCGGCCAATGGCCTTGGGTGTTATTGGTGAGGGGTGTGCCCTATCCACCTCATTATCAGCTGTTCCCTCAGGTGATTGGCTGGACAGAGGGAGAGGGGGTGCCTCGGCATCTCTCAGTAACATTATCTGTTAAAAAAGAAAAACCACATGCTTACCATCTTAACTTAAAGGGATAGTTCACCCAAAAATGTCATTTCAAACCCGTAAGACTTTGTGAATATTGTCCATAGACAGCTACACAGCTGAAATTTGACGCTCCAAATTTCTAAATTCAAACTGTTCATCATATAAAGTGATCGAGTCTCTTCAGAAAATTTGGAATAAACCACTCAATTCATATGGATTAGTTTTTCGATCTCTTTATGAACCTTTTGAAAAGTAAAAGTAGTAGTTGCGTAGCTGTCTATAGAGGGACAGAAAACTCTCAGAATTTAATTGAAAATATCTTAATTTGTGATATAAAGATGAACGAAGGTCTTATGGGTTTGGAACAATGTGAGGGTGAGTAATTAATGACAAAATGTAAATTTTTTGGTGAACTAACTTATTAACTGGTTTGGCTAATACAGGAGGTTACCAACATTTCTATCTTACCTGAGCTTCAATGACACTCAAGCGCTCTTTGATGTCAGCATAACCAGTACAGTTCATGCACTCTGAAGGGATAAATACAAATAAAGAGATGTTAAGGTAGCATGTGGTATGACAGCAGAGAAAGGGGGATTTTTAACCATAAAAAGTGATACAGCACAGAGTGAATGCATTAAGCAAATGCTATAAATCTCTCAGCCATCTGTTGAGTCATAAGTCAAATCTATGATCGTTCAATATAAAGATTGTTTTTTGCTCCGTTTTTGCAATATTATAACTGTATACTAGTCAAAGTGGTAAACAGATCTGATCTAATCTGAATGAGGTTTGTGTGATGTTCTCATCATGAACGTAACAAAGGCACATTCATTCATACTGTACTTAAAATTCCAAGGATCCTTCCAGAGTTACTGGCTTGTAGTCCAAAAATGAAATCAATCCCGAAACCTCAGTGTGAAACCAAAATAACAGTCGTATGCTCAGTGTTGTTTTGTGAACAACGAGAACTTGTTAGAGAGAGAGACACTAAATGAGTTCAATCACATCTTCGTTTGACATCCCTCCCTGGGGTAGGATAAGGAACAGGAAAACCAGACATTGGCGAGCCGTGGTTTTCCATATGCATGGAAACCTAGTGAAGGGAAATATCTCACTCTGGGTTTCCCCAAAATTCACCTTTCTCATTTGAGAGAGATACTCCTCACAGCATAGAGCTGGTCAGGAGCTGAAGACAACCACAAGGTGCTGGACCTCTCTGTGAAAGAAGAATGATCTTCCAAGACAGCAGAGTCTTGGGAATCATTTGGCATTAAAAGAGATGATGAATGGCAGGTGATCTCTCAGTGGTGAAATTTTATATGTGAAATGCAATACACACAGATAATGAGATTAGAAATTAAACTTGTAAGCAAATTGTAACAATATTCACAACATACAAAATGTCTCAGAAACTAAAACTGATAGTGCTGCTGGGGAAGCTACTTTAATGTAAACATGAATTGCTGTTTGCAACCCATTTTACACATTATTTGACGTACTCTACTCTAAATATTAGTTAATGTATTAACTAACATGAGCAATACATTTGTAACTGTATTTACTAATCTTCGTTAACATCAGTTAATGAAAATAGTTATTCATTGTTTGTTCATGTTAGTTCACAGTGCATTAACTAATGTTAACAAGTTAATAATGTATTAGTAAATGTTGAAATTAACATTAACAAAGATTAATAAATGCTGTAAAAGTGCAGTTCATTATTAGTTCATGTTAACGAATGTAGTTAACTAATGTTAACTAATGAATCTTATTGTAAAGTGTTACCAATTTTTTTTCAACTTTTATTCAGCTTGGACACATTAAATAGGTCAAAAGTGACAAAAAATATTTCTTTCAAATAAGTTCTTTTGAAAAAATGTTTCAACAAAACATTAAGCAGTGCAACTGTTATCAACATTGATAATAATAAAGAAATGTTTAAGCACCAAATCATATTAGACGATTTCTTTTCGATCATGTGACACTGAAGACTGGAGTAATGTTGCTAAAAATTCAGCTTTGCCATCACAGGAATAAATGACATTTTAAAAATATATTAAAATAAAAAATATTTCACAATATTACTGTTTTTACTGTACTTTTGATCAAATAAATGGAGCCTTGATGAGCATGAAAGACTTTTTTTAAAAAACATAAATTCTTTCCAACCCCAGACTTTGCTGTTAAATTGAATGAGAAAAAATGCAGAACAGGAATTGATTTAAAGGGATAGTTTACCCAAAAAGGATGCAAAAAAATGCAACCATCCATCATAAAAGTAATCCAATATGGCTCCAGGGGCTTAATAAAGGCCTTTTAAAGTGAAGCAATGAGCTTTTGTAAGAAAAATATCCATATTTAGAACTTTATTAACTATAATAACTAGCTTCTGGCAGAAAGCCGTACGCATCGATTAGCAGCGGAAGAGTGACCTCTGACCCCACGCATGACGTAATGACAAACGTGGAAGGATAGAGCAAAACAAAACACCAGTCACAAATTAGAAGTGTAAAACAATAATTTTTAAAGAGAAATGACTTCCACTACTTAAAAAAAACATCTGAACTGGACAGTGTGGGTAGTTAATGGACCAAAGCTAGCAGTTTCACTAATTTTAGTAAGTTAATCCCCAACACTACAAACTTACTTGGCAACAAAACAAAATGATCATAACATCATTACTTCTGGTTTCTTCCAATGAGACATTTAGAACACTACAAGCTTCATCATCTGCTCTCAATTGACTTAAATACAAGACTAAAGGCCACAAGCATGTCACAGTTTCATCAAAGAACAGTTTGGATGCCATACCTCATGAAGGGACATTAACTCATTCCATGAAGCGCAAAGGAACAAATTTGTCAACAAAAGTTGTCATGTGAACAAAAGTTGACATGTCTCTGTTTTTCAGGTGGAAAGCCATTAGGACTGCATTAAAGGGCAATGCTAACTGCACATCTCCTCTTCGAGGAAGCACTCATGCTGGTAAAGCCAAAGGATGCCAATTTACTCTATATCAGTATTGCTCAGAAAATAATATTCTGTAATATTTACTTTGTAGGGACTCCATGGCACTGGGTGATGTATGACAGAAGGCAGTGTGCAAGTTAAAGCACTGTTGAAGTTTGGCAGACTATGATAACCCAAAAATGAAATGTTCAGCTGTCTGACATGCCTGTTCTCCTTGTGCCTTGGCCGTAATGCAGGGCTCTGCTGGATACCAGACCGCTCTCAGATCAGTGGACAGCTGAACATTGGGGTATTCTGGAAAAACACCCAAAGGATGAACTGTAAAGAAGAGCAGCACAATGGAAACTGCAGACACTAGACCGCTATGCTTTTTGCAGATGCGAGGGAAGGCTTAAACGGGACATTTTTGGAACTAGCTCAACGATTTTATTAAAACTGACATGGTTAATAAAGTTATGCAAACACGTGCCAGCGCAGAAATCAGTGATGTATTGATGTACCAAACCAGAGTGCGACTCAAGAAGTACAAATACACAAATCACACATGCAAGCTGACCACATTAAGACTCCACACCCATTAACAGCATTCTGGCAGAGACTGATGGGGTTTTCAGAGATTATGAAGACACAAGATACTTCTGCATGTTCTCCTGGGTGAATGCAGTTTATAAAAGGGGTTTACTGGTAAAATGCGATGCACTAAAATTGTTTCAGACAGAATTAGAATAAGCTGCATTGCCAGATCTACAGATTGTACGTCATCAATTTCTTTTCTATGCTAAATACATGTAGACTTGTTAGTAATGATCTTCACACTCTGTATCTGCCCTCAAACAAATACTTTGGGCACATGCATTGCAGGAAGACTGGTATTTGCATGCCATTCCTCTTTGGAATTCATTGGCTGGGAAGTTTATCCCCCTAAAGCGTATAGTATATAAGCAGACTAAACAAATCTAAATTCAATACAGTTTAAAATGTACTTTCACGTAATTCCAGGAGTCTGCTTTTGCTTAATTGGTTTGTGAAGCACCTAATAAACCAAAGCCTCCCAGGTGCTACTTAAATAACTAAATAATAAAATATGATTCTTGTGGACATTATATTTAATATGTAACATCACTGGGAGTTGCTCTCTACTGACAATTGGAATAATGCTGTGGGACAAAGGATCTCTAACAGCTGTTAACCCCAGCTGCAACCATCCCACCACACCTTACAGCTGTCTTGCATTTGTTGAAATTGTGGGGTCCATGTTTCTGATCTATTTGTAATGTTGTTTTAGGCTATTATGCATAGCCTATGTTCTTACACAAGCTGGTGACTAGGTGGTACTTGGACAGTCCAACTGGATCAGATGTGTTTCTTGGTCGGAAAAGTTGATCAAGAGTAATTCTCAAAGAATTTTTAAAGTCGTTCTCAAACAAATAATTGTGTTTATAATTTTGATCATGATTGTAATATAATGACATGAGCAAAATAATAATTTTAATAATTTTAGATAAGCCCTACTTTGTGATTATTTAGAATATTTTATATTCATGGTGGAAATTACAGGGTGTTTTGGGGAGTCCTACTCTCATTTAAGGCTCAACCCCCTCAAAAGGAAGCCAAAATGAAAACAATAAAGTTGGGCGCCTGGGCAGTCTTAGTACATTATACTAACAGTAAGATGTACTACATTTTATCATCAGTATTCAATATTCAATAAATATTTCAACAACATTTTCAAAAGTAACCACAAAAGTTAAATCAAATCACAAAAAAGTAAATCAATCAGATCATGGAGCTACAAAGATGCAATAAAATTCACCTAAAGTGGTAACCATAGCAGTACATTATACATCTATCATAATTTATATTAATCTATAATATATATTCTATTTATAAATATACACTATAGATCAAACGTTTGGAATAATTAATTTTTTTTAGACTAAAAAAACATTTAAAAAATCTTAAGTATCCCACACTGTATTCATTGTAGATTAATTTATCACAGGTATATCAAAAAAAAGAAAAGACACCATATTGAATTCTATGGTTTTACGTATCAGAATAAAAAAAGCAAAAAAAACATCATCTGTAACTTGGCAGGTCTTAAAATTTGGTAAATACAACCTCAGATGATCCACAACACATGACATTACACATATTACATTGTGTCATTATTTATTTAACAAAAACTAGGCCAAAATGGAGAAGCCATGTGTGACAAATTAAGTACGCCCTTACTGCTTCCATATGAATTGAGAGGGTAAGTAGCAGTCAGGCGCTGCTAATCAGATACCTTTGATTAATTGATCATCAGCAAATGTGATCACCTCTATAAAAGCAGAAGTTTTGACAGTTTGCTGGTCTGGAGCCTTCAGGTGTGTGTTAAGACAATGCCAAGGAGGAAAGACATCAGCAATGATCTTAGAGAAGCAATTGTTGCTGCTATCAGTCTGGGTTATACAGCCATTTCCAAACAATCTGAACCATCATTCTTCAGTGAGGATGATTATTCACAAGTGGAAGACATTCAAGACAGTTGCCAATCTTCCCAGGCGTGGACGTCCCAGCAAACTCACCCCAAAGTCAGACTATGCAATGCTCGGAGAAACTGCAAAAAAACAACAACAACAACAACAACAAAAAACAAGAAGTACACCTCAGACTCTACAGGCCTCAGTTAACATGTTAAATGTTAAACTTCATGACAATACAATTATAAAAAGATGGGTCAAGTATGGCATGTTTGGAAGGGTTGCCAGGAGAAAGCTTCTCTTTAAAAAAAAAAAAAAAAAAAAAAAAAAAGCATGGCAACACGGCTTAGGTTTGCAAAGTTGCATCTGAACAAACCACAAGACTTCTGAAACAAAGTCCTTTTGACAGACGAGACCAAAGGGGAGATGTTTGGCCATTATGCACAGTGCCAAGTTTGGCGAAAACCAAACACAGCATATCAGCACAAACACCTCATACCAAAAGTCAAGCACAGTGGTGGAGGAGTCATGATTTGGGCTTGTTTGCAGCCACCTGGGCATCTTGCAGTCTTTGAGTCGACCATGAACTCCTTTGTATATCAAAAAGTATTCTACAGTCAAATGTGAAGTCATCTGTCTGACAGCTAAAGCTTGGCCTAAATTAGATCATGCAACAGGCATGTAATCCCAAGCACACCAGCAAATCTATACCAGAATGGCTGAAAACGAAGAGAATCAAGGTGTTGCAATGGCCCAGTTAAAGTCCAAACCTCAACCCAACTGAAATCTTGCGGTGGGACCTTAAGAGAGCTGTGCATAAACAAATGCCCACAAACCTCGAATAAATTAAGCAATGTTGTAAAGAAGAGTGGCCAAAAAAAACAAAATAACGACTTTTCAACAATATCTATATGGGCCGATTTCAAAACACTGCTTCATGAAGCTTCTGAGCTTCGTAAATGTTTTGTTTCGAATTAGTGATTCGGATCTCCTATCAAACGGCTTAATTGCTGAAATCACGTGACTTTGACGCTCCGATTCACTGATTCGATTCGTAAAGCTCCGAAGCAGTGTTTTGAAATCATATAGATATTGTTAAAAAGTCGTTATTTTGTTTTTTTGGCGCACAAAAAGTATTCTTGTCGCTTTATAATAATAAGATAGAACCACTGAACTCACATAAACTGTTTCAAATATGTTTTAGTAGCTTTATGGACCTTAAGAGTTTCAATAGAGGCTTCACTGAGCCATCGGATTTCATCAACAATATCTTAATTTGTGTTCCGAAGATGAACGAAGGTCTTAAGGCTGTAGAACGACATGAGGGTGATTAATCAATGACATTATTTTCACTTTTGGGTGAACTAACCTTTTAAGACCTAACAACCAGATGATTTTTTATTATATCCCGATTCTTAAAACCATCGAATTCAAAAGGGTGTCCTTTCTTTTTCACATGACTATATATATACTGTTTGGCTAACTAGAGAAACTACGGCCACCGAAAGACATTTTGAGGCTATGGCTAATTCTCACTGCATCCACAGATGCTGATTAATGCAGACAATCACCAGATTACAGTATATCACTTCAGGCACTGCACTACCCACCAAATGCGGACATGTTCAGTCAGCGAAAACAAACGCCGACCGACGGCAACAGATGCTGACAGGGGTAACACACCAATCTGACAAAACCCTGCCGTTGGTCAAGGACGTGTCTGTTGGCATTGGTTACTGTATAATTGGCACACTGATTATATTCACCATGCATTAATCAGATACAGTTTTGGGTTCGTTGTCAAACAAGTTACCCTAATGAACAGGTAGTATTCATTGGCATGTCCATCTGTGCTCCACTACAGAAATGAGATGATCTCACCCACTACAGGCAGCTGAGGGGGCTAGAGCACACGCGTCCTCATCAATCATGAGATACCACACCACAGACATCCCATTTTCCCACAGCCACTCACACAGCTAGGGGTACTGATCACAATCTCAATATAAAGGAATTTGTAGAGCAGGTGATAGATTTGAAACTCCGCCAGGCCTTCTGGAAACTCGGTATGGGGGTAATAAGAAAGACAGCTGGAGCTGACTATATAGATATAGATAAGACCCTGACCAGGGCATTATGGGAAGTTTGAGTACCCAAGTAATTCTGCTGATGGGAATTGTTCCCATGAATGAATAATGCCTTTAGTCTAACAATCAGGGTTTAGTGGTTTTCAAACTGGAATCCAGGAACCCCCAAGGAGCCATAATATTATGTAGTACTGTTGATAAAATGAATTCCTTGTATTAAATTCACTGTTTAGTAAATTTCCTTTATCAAAACTTTTTGTTTAGACTGTCTTTTAAGGATCTAACTACCCCTGTCCCCCCAAACCACTGTAATTTGAACCAAGAATAAAAGTTAGACTAAATAAGTAAAAAAAAGTAGAGCTGCACCAAATGGTAAAAAAAGTCAAGAGGTATGCAGAAAATTTAAGGAGACAAACAAGCATTTTGCCAAATGTAATTTTTGAGCTGTTAAAGTTAATATGTTAACTTACGATTAAACATGCTTAACATAAATTGTAATATATTTATACTATTTATTGATCCTCAGATTTAGATCTCTATCATTACTCTAACAGTGGTAGAAAAACATACGTCTTATGCTGTATTATGCAAATCAAAGTAAAAATGTTACATATAATAATTTGATTTGTTTTTAGTAGTTAGTCAGTTTTTTTAAAAAACAACAACATGTTGTATTCCTACACTACCATTCAAATGTTTAGGGTCGGTATGATTTTAATATTTTTTAAGTCTTTTATGTTTCATAAGTCTATAATTTTTCTGACGTCTTTTATGCTCACCAAGGCTCTTATTTGATCAAAAATAAGATTTGATCAAATAGGCATTTATTTGATGAAAAAATGCAGTAAAACAATAATATTGTGAAATATTAATACAAATTTTAAAAAGCTGTTTTCTATTTTAATGTATTTTCCTGTGATGAAAAGGATGAATTTTCAGCATCATTAATCTTCAGTGTCACATGATCCTTCAGAAATCATTCTAACATGCTGATTTAGTGCTTAAGAAAGTTTTGATAGTAAGTGTATTATCACAAAAAGCTTGAAAACCCCTGTATTATGAGACATCAATCAAATTTTACATCAAATCCTAGAACATATCATATCATAGAGTACATTTTTGATTTGTTGCATGCTATTTCTGGGGGTTCCTCTCTAGTGACAATTAGAATACCGTTACGGGACAAAAGATCTCTTACAGCTGTTGATCCCAGCTGCAACCATCCTCCCACACCTCAACAGCTTTGCACTCTGGCATTCCTTGACATCTACTCTTTCTTAGTCAAACATAAAGCAATACTTTTCACATAGTCAAACACAATTGATCAGAATATCCAAGTTCTTGACATACTAACATAGAAATTTAATCAGATAAAGAGAAGAACTGGCCTCAATATATGAAGAATGCATTAAAAAAAAAAACACAGCTAACCCAGGGAGGGACAGCAGCAAAAAGTCCAGCATTTCGCTGACTAATCTGATGGATGGAAAAGATTGCTTTGTCTGGACTGCATTAATGAACAAACAACTTCATCACACTGGTATCTTTTAATACAAGGCACATGCATTTATGACACTGTACATTCCTGAAGGACTAAACATCACTAATGTGGTTCAACATGACCTCAGCTAGTCACACAATTTTCAATAACTGTCAAAGTGATATGAATAAACATCTAAACCACAACTCCAGGGGAGAATGAATCAGTTTAGGTTTCTTATTGCATTTCTGTTTATATATATAGCTGGATTGTTCACTCTTACATTTGGCTTGTTACTACAACCAAGGTTTAATCCTGCCAGATGACAACAGCTTGCTAGTAAATAGTTCACCGAATGAATAAATACACGGACACGAAATGTACAGCATGAAACAAGAAACTGCGAGTCTGTGGTGTTATATGCGAGACACTGATTTCAGAGGAAAGAACAACGGGGAAGAACAATTAAAATTAAGCATTCTAATTGGCCGTTCACACAGAACCCGTTCTGCGCTGTACTTCCATTGTATTTCTATGTAAACATGCCCTAGATGGATGTGTTTGACCATTTGTGTCTTGCGTCTTCTATTCTGAAAACTCATGCTCAAGTTTTTTTTCCATTCCACTGTTCGCATCTTCATGTTTTCAACACATTCCATGTTTTTGATTTGCATTCCACTGCGCTGGACTTCTGTTGTTTTTCTATGTAAACATGCTAGATGAACGTGTTTGACCGTTGCACAGTGCACTTTTGTCTTACGTCTTTTGCAGCATCTCGACATGCCGTTCTAAAAGTGTGACGTTCAAGTTAAAATAAGTTCAACTTTTAAAAAACATGTCTCTATAACTTGTGCTTTTCCCCCATTACAATGTCCTGAAACAAGCAAACATCCAAAAACACGTTGAGTCCACTACCATTGTTTTTTGGTGCATTCAAGTCCTCCTGGGAAGTTTGTATTTACAAGTTGAGAAGATTAAATTTTGGTGTTTTGGTAGTTTGGTGTTTACGATGTCAGGTGTTTAAGTCACTTTCGTTGGAGCAAGATGGCAGTGTACCTTCTCTTAATTAACTACACAAAACGGATTTTAAATTCTACTTCTAGAAAATAAAGAACAAACAAATGTACAACCCGAATTCCGGAAATGTTGGGACGTTTTTTAAATTTGAATAAAATAAAAACTAAAAGACTTTAAAAATTACATGAGCCAATATTTTATTCACAATAGAACATAGATAACATAACAAATGTTTAAAGGGAGAAATTTTACACTTTTATCCACTAAATGAGCTCATTTCAAATTTTATGCCTGCTACTGGACTCAAAAAAGTTGGCACTGGGCAACAAATTGCTGAAAAAGCAAGAAATTTTGAACATCTAGCAACTAATTAAGTTAATTGATATCAGGTCTGTAACATGATTAGCTATAAAAGGGATGTCTTAGAGAGGCAGGGTCTCTCAGAAGTAAAGATGGGCATATGCTCTCTAATCTGTGAAAGAGTGTGGAAAAAGATTGTGGAATACTCTAAAAACGTCAAATTGCAAAGGCTTTGCAAATCGCATCATCTACAGTGCATAACATCATCAAAAGATTCAGAGAAACTGGAGAAATCTCTGTGCATAAGGGACAGGGCCAAAGACCTTTATTGGATGGCCGTGGTCTTCGGCCCTCAGACAACACTGCATCACTCATCGGCATGATTGTGTCAATGACATTACTAAATGGGCCCAGGAATACTTCCATAACCACTGTCAGTAAACACAATCCGCCGTGCCATCTGCAGATGCCAACTCTATCATGCAAAAAGGAAGCCATATGTGAACATGGTCCAGAAGCGTCGTCGTGTCCTGTGGGCCAAGGCTCATTTAAAATGGACTGTTTCAAAGTGGAAAAGTGTTCTATGGTCAGACGAGTCCAAATTTGACATTCTTGTTGAAAATCACAGACGCCGTGTCCCCCGGGCTAAAGTGGAGGGAGACTTTCCAGCGTGTTATCAGCGTTCAGTTCAAAAGCCAGCATCTCTGGGGATGCATAAGTGCATACGGTATGGGCAGCTTGCATGTTTTGGAAGGCACTATGAATGTTGAAAGGTATATAAAGGTTTTAGAGCAACATATGCTCCCCTCCAGACGACGTCTATTTCAGGGAAGGCCTTGTGTATTTCAGCAGGACTTTTTCACCTATAGGGAACATTTGGTGCATCATTAAACGAAAAATACGTCAAAGACGACCACAAACTCTTCAGCAGCTAGAAACCTATTATGAGGCAAGAATGGGACCAAATTCCAACACCAAAACTCCAGAAACTCATATGCTACACCATGGTAAACATGCCCCCGTCCCAACTTTTTTGAGACCTGTAGCAGGCATCAAATTTGAAATGAGCTCATTTTGTGCATAAAATTGTAAAATTTCACAGTTTAAACATTTGTTATGTTATCTATGTTCTATTGTGCATAAAATATTGGCTCATGTGATTTGAAAGTCTTTTAGTTTTCATTTTATTCAAATTTAAAAAACGTCCCAACATTCCAGAATTCGGGTTGTACAACAGGTGTGTTTTGCTTTTTAAAGTTTTTTTTTTATTAATTTATGAAGCCACTGTAAACTTTATCGTTGCATATTATATTGTTATATTACAATGCTATTATATTTTTTGCAGGGAATTAGCTTATTTGTTGTAAATAAAAAATCCTGACAATGTCATTGCTAAATACCTATAAATATTATGGTATTCCGCCACGTTTCTCCCTGACACGCCCCCAACTCATAAAGATCAGGGCTTAAAGAAAATCCAGAGCTTCCCATTCGAATTTACGACTTTGTGGTGGCATTCATGTGTGTTCAACTCGTAAATATGATATTTTCGACATGACTAAATGCACCAGTACACACTAGATGGGTGTGTTTGACCATTGCGCTCATATCTCGCATCTTTTGCAGCATCTTGCGCATGACATGGCGTTCTAAAAATGTGACGCTCTATATAACTTATGTAGCCCCGCCCCTTTTCAGCACTGTGCTTGTATTCTGTTGTATCTCGGTTTTTTATATTTTCACAGCATGAAGGTAACATCTTACAGATTTATAAATAAACCGCTCATTTTAAAATCCTACCAGTCTACAGACATTTGTTATGACAAACATTACAATGCTCATGATAACTTTAGTTTACTTTAACTCTACAATAAGAAAATCCACTTCTTCACCAGCTAGATGGCATAGAAATATACAGAGCTAATATACAGAGCTAAACAAGGATACAATTCTAAAGATGGCTGCACGCTTGTTTCTCTGGCGCATAAGGTCTATACCTTGCATTTTTTTTTTCCCATTCCACATTTCCCATAATTTCACAATTGTTCCCTGCCTCTCACATTTTAAAATTGGTGTGAATCACCCATTTAGAGCCGCATAATAGATAATGCACCCTTTTCGCAAACTGTGTTGATGCATTTCCATAATAATTAACACAGTAACATAACATAGCAAATCTATATTTTACCCTTGCATTAAAATATGGGGTTTCTAATAAAGCTGCTGCTGGTGCAAATCGAAACGTAACAATTATATTTTAATGGCTATATTTGTTATGGTCATCTATCAATGTACAAGTTCACCTTGCTTTGGTTTAACCATGTTCCAGACCCGGAAATGTAAAAAGGGTCCATAATGAGTGAAATCAGACACAGCATTCTTCTTTAGGCCTCATTACACACGATAAATGGATATGTTGGGATTTCACACGACTGACTTTGACCTAACTTGAGCTGTTTGACTACGAGTAACAATCCAAATTCCAAAAATATGTTCTTAAATAAACCAAACACAGAGGGGCCTGAAACCCAGGGGATTGACAGCCTCAGGCTGAAGCTATGAGCCCAATGCAGAGGGATAAAAGGGAGGAGGAAGGAGAAAGGGATGGGGAATGAAGATTTCTGATTTATTCACCATGTCAGAGATCGTGGCGCCCTTGGATTTGACCCAAACTAAATCATCCACATCTCACAGGGAATGATCTGAAAAGAGACACCGCAGACGGGCCAGTGGTGTCTGCTGTGGAAGGAAGGAGGTTCATTAAACCAGCCACCAGGAAAACATGGGAATGTGTGTCAAGGGTAAATTATCCTTATTGGGTCAGAAATTATTTGGACTCTTGTGATCTAACTGTGCTGTGTCAAATGAATTAAAATGAATCAAAAGCATTGACTCATTTCCTTAATTTAAAATATTTTCTTCCAGCTATTTATTTCAGAGTTAATTAAAAACTTTTTGCAAATGTATGCAAAGACCCAGAGCTGTGCTGGTTTTGATTATGATTATCTCTAGTAAAGTGAGCCAGTAAGGAATGTAACTGTACCAATATGACATGACATTGACATGAGACAGGGTATGTAAAATACATACAGACATGATCTTTATGTGTTTATACCCATAAAAAGTTTTGAAAAGGATGCATTCTCTATGATTTAAAGGGTTAGTTCACCAAAAATGGAAATTCTGTCATTATTTACTATTATTTTTTTACGTTCCAAACCCATAAGACTTTCGTTCATCTTCGGAACACAAATACGCAACTGACATTTGACGCTTCAAAAAGTGATTGTAAAACTAATCCATATGAATTAAGCAGTTTAGTCCAAATTTTCTGAAGAGACTCGATCACTTTATATGACGAAGATATTTAATTTAGGCTTTATTCACATATAAACATTCATCAACTCACACATCAATTGTGGTAAACGGAAGCTCAAGCATGTTTGTTTGACGTGCAAGAACCAATGAGGTTCATTCTTGTGTGCCATGCAGCACGTTTGAGTTTCCGCAAGAAATCAAGCAGGTTCGGTTGAGCTTCTGTTTATGTTCACTTATCAATGTTTATATGTGAAAAAAAGCCTGAATTAAATCTGTTCATCATATAAAGTGATTGAGTCTCTTCAGAAAATTTGGACTAAACCGCTCAATTCATATGGATTAGTTTTACAATCTCTTTATGAACTTTTGAAGCATCAAAGTTTCAGTTGCGTAGCTGTATATGGAGGGATTTCATCAAAAAGATCTTCATTTGTGTTCCGAAGATGAACGAAAGTCTTTGGAATGACATGAGGGTGAGTAATTAATGACAGAATTTTAATTTTTGGGTGAACTATCCCTTTAAGAAGTAGGCCTCAGATATTCCTCTTAAAATTCCTTAAATACAAATAGCATCACATCAGATATACAGGTAATTTAGTCTTGGAAGAATATAAGAAATATTCATATTGAGATCTGACATTTGATTGCAGATTTTTGTGCCATGGCAAATCTGAGCACATTTTGCGACATGGCCAATCCCAAAATGCATTTTCTCCAGGTTAATATATGTCAGTATAAGAATGTTTATGGATTTTTTGCACTGACGTGTATGGTGCATATAGTGAGAGGGCAAATACATTCAGAGGGAAAATAATTATGACACATTCACTTTTTCTTCCAGATGATTGATTCCCACAGTCAGACCAGCTGTTGTCACTCACATTCTCACCCAAACATTGAATGCAAGGGATCTCTCCTTGTTGCTAAGAGACTTAAATTTGAAAAAGAACAACCTACTAAGACACTCCAAGCCAAATGTGAGTGGTGTTTGCCTGTGCAAAACTACTGCTTGATGCTTGGGCGTTCTTGGTGGTTGCTAGGGTCTTCTGAGTGGTTTCTATGTGGTTGCTTGTTTACACAAATAAAAATAGTCCAACCACAAAATCTCTGAAAATGTTATGATTGTTTTGGCACAACTAATAAATGTGACTGTAACTGTCTCACAACATCTAACAATTCACAGACATTCAAATGCTTCACTAATACATTAACTTGAGATTGGCAAGAAATGAGCTCCCTCACCCTCTCTGCAGTCTTCCCCATGGAATCCTGGACAGCATCGCCATTCCAGAGAAGTGATTTTCCTGTAGGTCACTCTGTACACAGGTCTCACCAGAGTTCTGTAGCTGGGAAAATACAGAGAGGCAAAACATACACCAAGTCTGTTAGTTGTCGTCCAAGTTAATGTGAGAGAGAATAGCAAGAGCATAATCGAGTATATACCATGAGATCATTTCTTTTCTCTGTACCTGATGAGGTTTGAACACGGTCCAGGCCATCGGCAACTCTGAAACAGTCGCTGAACAACAGTCTCGGTCCCATTTTGTGTCTGACATGAAACGGTCTTCTGTACTGTGTACTGGCACCAGTTCCTTATTTCGTTCCATAATGAATAAACAATAATAATGACAAAGACCAGACCAATCAGAATCCAGTACTCAAGAATTGAATAGAAAAAAAAAAAAAAATCAATGGAGAAATGAATGTGCACAATAAGCTTTAGGTAGGGGGTATGACAGTTGAGTTATCACAAAACTCACAAGATGGCATTGCAAAACAAACAAGCGTGTGACTTCAGTATTTTTAGTGCCATAATGTTTCTTCATGAAGCTCCTTCACTTCAAAAGCGAAATGAAATACAGCACAGTGGACTGAGGGTCCTTTGAGAGAACCTCTCAGTGGCACAAGCATATCTTTTTTCCTTTACCATGGGAGACTGAGTGATTTATTCTCTCCCAACATTCATATAACACCCAGAATAGTCTAACATACATTCTTGAAAAGAACTAAAACAAAAACCCTGGGAAACTTCCCTTCTGATACGTCTCAGATGATTCAAAATATCCCAGGATTGTGACCATTTCGACATTCATGTCATTGTTCTTCGTTTGATTCGAATTGTGATGAGTCGTGACCGGACCACAGACACACATGAAGCTCCACATGTCTAGACTAAAGAGCTCAACCTTGACCGTATGTCAAACCACAAAATACTTTGTCGCACTATCTGTCAGGAAAAAGAATGTTTCATTTTTAAGATAAATACTTTTGGCTTTGGTTCGGTTTGTGCTTTTTTCCTGGGAATTCAATTAGGGGTCCACATGGGCCTTTACAGATGTGTTTAGGATAGATAGATAGATAGATAGATAAATAGATAGATAGATAGATGAGTGTTTGCTTAATAGATAATAGACAAGGTTTCAGGAATGTACACTGTAAAATGATTTTTCAAAGTCGTAAATAAAACAAAGATTATTAAAAGTATGTTTTACAAGAAATTACTATTTCAGTCTTTCTGCTTCGAAATTTCATGTTTGATTCAATGTGTTACTTGTTGTTTCTTTGTAATTATTTGTGAAATTTACTAGTAATTTCTGAGTTAAAATTGTTTCAAATTAAATCCTACACCATTTTTTTTTCAGTGTAGGTTATTTAGTTTCAAAATTGTATTTACATACAGTATGTACCCAGAGAAGTTGTAAGCCACATAAACAGTTGTGAACAATATTTATAGAAATAAAATACTGTTCGATTCGATAATAATAGAAGTGATCGACTAATTTAAAGTTTAAGCTTGACTCGAGTTCATTGACCTTAATAGGATAGTTCATCCAAAAATGAAAATTCTGTCATCATTTACTCACCCTCAAGTTGTTCAGAACGTGTATAAATCCCTTTGTTCTGCTGAACAAATATATTTTGAAGTTGTGGGGCACCATTGACCACAGAATTTAATTTCCCATACCACGAAAGTCAATGGTGTCCCACAAATGTTTGGTTATAAACATTCTTCAAAATATCTTCCTTTGTGTTCAGCAGAACAAAGAAATGTATACAGGTTTGGAACAACTTGAGGGTGAGTAAATGATGACAGAATTGTCATTTTTGGGTCAACTATCCCTTTAATCCATCATCCTGCAATATACTAAGGCTTTAAATCAGTCAGTTTGATAACCTAGTGATGCTCCATCTGGTCAGTAAAGCTCTTTATCTAATGTCACACACAAACACACACACATCGAGTACATGAAGTCGCAGTGTTTACCTGTTGAGTGTGTTGGCTCCAGTGTTGTGTTCGGACACTGTGCGCTGCAGTCTCACTGGAACCTGATAAATAGCTGCTGAGGCTTTAAAAGGACGAAACGACAACATGAACACCCAAAGAAGTTTCCAAAATCCCTCACGCATGGTCCGACGTATAACAACTATTTGCTAATTCCCTGTGCTTTATCTGAAGCTATCCTGCTCAGACGAGTTGTGTTAAACGCCTGAGTGAGTTACTGAGAGACCTGACGGATGAGGAGACAGTCAAAATGCTATCCGCTCTTCTGGAGTAAAATACTGGCTGTGTCTCATAACCTATTTGGCTGACTATCTACTACATCATAGTTAGCATGGCCAAAAATGCTGCAGGCGTTTGTGATATCCAAAACGGTGTCTAGGTAGGAATTAAGGTACTGTATAATCTATATGGTAAAACAAATGCAAAGTTCAAAAACACAACCAGAGTAAAAACAGAGAAAATCACAATTTATATAGATATCTAAAAGAAAAAGAAAAAAAAGAAGAAGAAAAAATGATGGGCAAAAATAATAATTAATAGTTCTGTTTTAAAATGGAAAATGGGGCTTCAACGCCACCTGCTGGTCAAACGCTTTTTAATACCACAGACAGAAAGAAGTCTCTTATGCTCACCAAGGCTAAAAATACAGTAATATTGTGAAACATTATTTCAATTTTAAAATAACTGTTTTGTATTTACATGTATTTTAAAATGTAAATTATTCCTGTGGTAGCAAAACTGACTTTTCAGCATCATTACTTCAGTCTTCAGTGTCACATTATCCTTCAGAAAACCTTTTTTATTATTTTTTTACATTGTAAATGTCTACAGCATCTTTTGATTAATTGAATGCATCCTTGCTGAATAAAAGTATTACTTTCTCTCTTTTTTAAAGAATAGTGACAAAAATGAATCTTGAAATGAATGTCTAATATTTTATTGATATTTGCTTCAAATAATATGACTGCTTCATCAACCTCAATGTGCCCACTAGACCAGTGTGCAAAAATAAGAGCAAGGAACTGGATAACCAAATATCCTTACTATAAAATTTGATGAATAATACCAACATACTAAATAACAACTTATTTTAATGTATGTGTTACATTGAGACAAATGAGTAAATGTTCAATTACTGAAAAAAAGAGAGCTGGTAGGGTGATTCTTTAACAGTTGGAGGCACTAGAGACCCTGAGACCAGAATCTACAAACAGAAAAACTAAATATTATTCACATCTTTTGAATCATAACTTAAACATTCATTTAAATCTGCATGTAAACTCACATAATTTGATTGAAGACATTCTGCTATTTATTAAAAGGGAATGGTGTGGTCTAATGAGATTATTTGTGCATAAAGCGTGATGTATTGAATTATATTTCAAGTACCCTTGTCATAAAATCAATATTTGACTTCGTTTTGAAGTAAATTTCTTCAATAATGGCTAAGCCTTCAGTCAGCATTAAATTATTTTATGGCTTTCTTTTTTAACAAGCATCACATTCAACTGACTATAAAATAAAACTATTAGCATTATAATAACTGTAACAGCAATTTCATTAAGAAGGGCTTTATAGTGAGAGTACATTCATCTGCTTTTCCGGTAAACAGGAATGTCTATATTGGCCAATAAACCTTGAAATAATGCTTAATTTATGTCATGTTGGAATTCTACTATGAGACCTTAAGAAATTAACAATAATTCTGACATGACCTGAATTTAAGCATATTCTGCATATTATGGGAACAAGAGTTACTAATGGAAGGCAAAGATTTGTAAATCTTAAATGTTGCAGTGAAGCTATCCTATATGATAATAAATATAGTGCTTTCTCGATGTCTGGTCCATATTGTGTCTTTTGCAGCAGTTCTAGGAAGGTCAGTGATCAGTCTGGCTGATTATCAATGCCCAGTGTACAATGTGTATGTGTGTGTGTGTGTGTGTGTGTGTGTGTGTGTGTGTGTGTGTGTTAGCTCAGAGGGGCTGCCTGGATGACCGAGACCTGCTCAGTACAGATTCTTTTCAATGGTGGTGCTCCACAACTGTCCTCATCCTCCTGCACCTGGAGAAAAAGGAACAATTACTAGCTGACTAGCTGACAAAGAAAATTGTAGGGCTGTTAATTTGACTATATATACTAAATATATATATGTATTAGCCTATATATTAGCCTTTTCCAGCCGTGCGATATTCCCCCAGTACCAGCACTGGAACCGTTTCACTGTTTGTATCACTCTACCATATTTTACCATAGCAAATCCACCATATTTTTTACAAATACTACTGTTGTTGTGTCATGGAATGTAGTTTTTAAAGAGTTTTTAGGCAAGAATTGTTTGCTTGTGTTTATTTCCTATTGTCTTTTATAATGGCTATTGTTGTTAATGTAAATATTATTGTTCAATAAATATTATTTTATATAAATAACATGCAGTATTTGGTATTGAGAAAGGGTTTATTAGTGATCAAAATATGGACTTCAGTGAGAGTTACATTACTACGCCATTAGATGGCGGCAAAATTTTTTTTAATGAGTAAGTCAGTAGCAAACAGAAAGGTACTGGTTGTAAAAAAGGAAGTTGTTTGAGTGCTGTAATGGGAAATCCCCATAACTTTTAAAAGGACAAAGATAATGCTTTCCTCAGCGGACATTCAAACAGATTTTTTATAATTGGTTTAAATATTATAGACATCGACCTGAAGAATGAATGCTATATCAGAGGCAGGTAATACACTTGTTTATTTGATCTCTCTTTCATAATACCATACATTTTCACATTTCTGGGTTTCTCAGAAATCATAGTTGGGTAATCTTATTTAAATGTTAATTAAATGTAATTTAATGTACAACGTGTTACCAATAAAACCTAAAAAAAACAATTGAATTTGAAGGTAAGCAAGGCCCACAACCCAAGGCAGAAGAACTGTCCTGGCATTCATGCTTTATGAACCTCTTGCTAGTTTTGTAGTGTTTTGTACCTGAGCAGTGAGGGGAAGAAGATCTTCTTTGATCAGTGTTGGCGGCTCATCTGCAATCTCACTTGACTGCAGCAGCGGTTCTAGAAGAAAAAAAAAGTTAACATTTTGAAAGTGGGTCAACTGACAAAAACATTGCAGTGAACTTTGTATTTTAGGAGATAAGAGCATAATGCATTTGTTTAGAACAAATCGTAATGACACAAAGAGGGAAAACAACTCACAGTGAAATTTAAATATTTAAGCAAGATTTATAAAAGCTACAGGGTTTATAAAACACTGAATATACCTTTGAAAATATGTAATTTATTTATTAATAATAAAATATGAGTAATGTGTGGAAGCTTGTTTCAGCCACTGAATAAAAAATAAAAAAGGTAATTGCAACTTTTTATCTCAGATTTCACACAATTTTTTTCTCACAATTGCGAGTTTATATCTCGCAATTATGACTTCTTTTCTCAGAATTGTGAGATATAAGCCCAATTCTGAGAAAAAAAGTCCAATTCTGTTTTTTTTTCTCAGTTTATAGAAAGTTTATATCTCGCAGTTCTTACTTTATAACACGCAACTGTGACTTTATATCATGCAATTCTTAGAAAAAGTCTCAATTAACTTTTTTATTTTTTTTAAATATTTAAACAAAAAATGTAATATAATATAATTCATATAATATAATATAAAGAATCTTTCGGCTCTGAGACCAACATTAAACTTAATGAAATGAGTCTCACCTTCCATAATTTCCTGGCCGAGGGTGGGCGGCTGTGGGTCATCTGTATGATAGTCTAGACTCTGAGGTGCAGGGCTGACCGGCTCACTGGGAGGTGGACTGGAGTTATTGCTGCTGTCTGCAGCTATTTTATGAGGGTATGAGTCTGACAGAGAACTCTGGTTGCTGTTCTCATCTGAGAAGGCAGGAGGCAACCATGAGAAGATTTGAATTTGACATAAAAGAAAGAAAATCATATTGGTTTGGAACAACATGAGGGTGAGCAAACAATGAAATAATTTTCATTTTTGGGTGAATTAACACTTTAAAACTTGCATCTGTTTACCTTGAAAATCTAATAGTACAGAACAGGCGTTATCAGATGCCTCCTCCGTGGGAAAATTCTTCCGTTGCATTTCTCCACCCACAGACACTTTGCTCTTGTCCTTCTAAAAAACATCAGGTTACAGATACAGTAAATACAGTGAAAGAGTTACAGATAATATGCACAGATAATATTTTTAGTAAACAGATAATAATATGCGTTTAGTTTCTTGTTTATCCAGATGACATGAAGGTACAATTAAAACCAAGAGAAAAAACATCTTAGATGTGTCGTACCTCCTTCGTGTCCACCACAGGAACCCATTTAAATATTCTTAATGATGTATCACCAACTGTGACCCATTTCTTCTCCCTGAAATGGAGCAATTGTGTAACAGGTTTCCCATATACATGACTTGAAAAGCTCTATCAAGTTTCCATGTTAAAAACGCAATCATGCAGAAAAAAAGCACTTATCAAGTTTCCAGATGGAGAAAGTTTGGCTCCTCTAAGAGCTGTTTTTTTTTTTTTTTTTGGAACATGTGGGATTACAAAGTCCATTTGTTGATGAGTTGAACCCCATCCAATATCCCCATTTATTTCAATCACAAAAGCTTCGTTTTGCTGGGCTTAACCCTGACTGGATGTGCTTGGGTTACTCTTTTGCACAGTAAATGTATAATAGATTATATAAACTAATAAAAAAATAAATAATATCAGTTAGCTATTTAAGGTTACTGACAGTCCCTATATACTACTCTTCTTCAGCACATGAAGTAACCTTTTAAAAGTCCTCTTAAATCCCGCCTCTTTTTGCCACTTGTCCCTCGAGAAAGCAAAGACAAGTGCGCTGACATTGGCTGTCTGTTTTGTCAATCAAACAGCATCCTCTTATGAAGCTCCTCCTCCTTTCTGACTGAAGTTTCTCTTTTGAAAAACATTTCTCTCTTTCAAAGTATCTTGACGCAACCTGTTATACTCACCATCTCCGTACTCTCTCGATGGCAGCCATCACTTTCTTAATGTCATCTTTAGCGCGGCTTCGGGTCTCTGCGCGTACCGAACGACCCGACATTTCTAAATTTTATCGGTACTCTTACTGGAATCGTGTCGGTCTCGCAGTCTGGCTGCGCAAATCTCGCGAGAACTCACAACTCCACTTTCCAGAGCTTCTTGACAGGTCCCACCTACTTACTGAGGGCACAGGTGGCTGCTTTTTTTTTTTTTTTTTGTACATTAATATTTTTATTTTAAACCACTAGTCATATACAGTCAACGACCGAATGGCCAAATCATCTTGTAAGAACTGTACTTGTTTATAACCTAAATGATTTAACTCTTAAGTTATAGTACTTTTCAAAATAAAAGTCTTCGGGGGCTTTTTTTAAAAAAATTTATAGCAGAGTTAAGATATTAAAATTGGTGTTGTAATTCTCAACAGTTAATGTTCAAATGTTTTAGACATATCACAGGTTATGTTCAACAACAACATTTTATAAAAGTTAACATACTTTATTATTTCTATTCATTATTTTAAATGATTTAAATACACCTTTTAATTATTTAATTATTACAAAACGTTGCAGCTGTTAAGTTCCTTTAAGGTACTGTATGTAATTTTTTTATTCTAAAATATTCCTATCCCAGTTCAATATGCAGACAACTGTAAGTAGGCAAAATTATAAAAAGTCAAATATAATGCAGTTTAAAGGCAAAACGGAGACTACATTTTGTCAAAATTGAGGTATGAGATAATCTGTCCTTTGACAGGCAGACAGCTATGCTTATTTATTGAAATAAGGAGTGTAAAAATCATCAAATCAACTAAAAATATTTCCATTTTTGTATTACTGTAGGGCAGTATATTTCCCCTGAAAAGTGTAAGCATGCCACCTTTAAAAGCCTCAAAGAGACGACAGAAAAAAATGTATGGGAAAGGAAAAAAAAGTCATTTACAAACACTTAAAAACACTCGATTTATTCAATAAAATCAGCATGCTAATGCCAATTACTTCTGAAATGAAAAACAGACTGGCTCCCCATTGAAAACAAATCAGCCTTTAGTTCTTTGATGCGTTCAACACTGTGTCCAGAGCACTCTGAGCATCTGATATCTGCTGCTCAAGTCTCTGTCTCACTCCATCATTTGTAGTTTTCTTCAGCATTGTCTGCATGTCCTGGATAGCAGCACGGTACCCAGTTACATTGTGAAAGACGCGAATGGCACGGTCCCCGGTACTTACTAGGAAACGGCTGTTGATGTCAAACTTAAGGTCGGTTATTTTTTCTCTGTGAACACCGTGGAACTCCTCCTCTAGTTCACCAGTGGTAGCACTGTACAAAGCTATATCACAACCGTTTGCTATGGCTACTACACGACCGTCGGGAGACAAGGCAATGCGGCTCCCCTCCGACACCCGACATGGCACGGTCTGGAGCAAATATGGGTCCTGCTTTTTCTTATACTCCACATCAGTGTCCCACAGCTTCCATGTGCCATCTTTGGACACAGTCACCATTCTGTAAAAGGTAGTGAAATGTTATGAAGTGTAGCTATCAATTTATACTTAAATTTGACTTTAAAGGGTTAGTTCACCCAAAAAAAAAAAAGAAATTTCTGTCATTAAGTACTCACCCTCATGTTGTTCCACACCCGTAAGACCTTCGTTTATCTTCAGAACACAAATTAAGATATTTTTGATGAAATCCAAGGGTTTTTTTTTTTATCCCCCAATACAAAGCAACATAATTACAGTCATTCAAGATCCAGAAATGTCAACGTGACTACAGTTGTTCAACCTTAATGTTATGAAGTGACAAGAATACTTTTTGTCCACAAAAAAAAAAAAAAATTATTTTACTTTATTTAACAATATCTTCTCTCGCCTGTATTCTCGTCACTTTCAACATTAAGGATGAACCACTGAGGTTTGAACAACTAATGTTTTTACTAATTTTCTGGACCTTTAATGACGCTAATTACATTGCTTTCTATGGGAGATAAAAGACCTCTCGGATTTAATCAAAAATATCTTAATTTGTGTTCTGAGGATGAACGAAGGTCTTACGGGTTAATGAGAGAAATTTCATTTTTGGGTGAACTAAACCTTTAATACTTGGGCAATATTGTGCTACACAGTCATGCTAATAAAGCTCATTTGAAACTGAAGAGAGAGCGAGAGATATAGAGAGAGAGAGAAGATCTTGCCTTCGAGAGTCATTGGAGAAATCAAAGGAGTAAACCCCAGCTGAGTGTCCCTTAAGGTCAAATGCACGGGTGACCTCTTTAAACGCCCCTGATTTACCAAAGCAAACTTCCCACACCTTTACATCAGGGGTAAAGCCACAGGAAGCAACAAACCTTATGAGAAGAAATATAAAAAAAATAATAGAGGTTTTAAATCCATTTAATCTGCATTACACTTCCATATTCTTTAAAACCACTGACGCAGCACATTTCAGTATAAATTGTTTTTTGAATCTGTCACAATGTGCTGTGCAACACATTTGTTTAAATATATAAAAAATAAATTACAAAAATATATGACATATCATTGAAATTCTCAGAGGAGCTGCTCGTATTGCTTCTTGAACTAACCGTCCACACGGTGACACAGCAGCATGCGAGCTGGTCATCTGATTAGTGTTGATGGTAGCTAAAACCTCTCCTTTCAGATCCCAGATGACAATAGTGGTGTCAGCAGAGGCAGACATTATAAATTTGCCTGAAAACAGAATATAAAATGAGCAATTAAGTCTTATGCAACCTTGCTTAACTTATGTATATGACATTTAGTACAGTTCAGATGGATTTAAGTAATGGAGTCTACTGACCTGTCTCTGCGATTCCGATGTTGATAATGATTCCCTTGTGTTTCTGAGGGAAATCCCCCGGAGCAGCTTTGAAATTGAATGTCCCATCATCCTTTTTAATCATCTTATAGATTCGAATGGTCTCTCCATTAGCCAGCCAAGTGATAAACGCTCTAGGGACAAAAACGAACCAGTCAGCAGTAATAACCGGTTAAAAGAGTATGAGAAAACTTGTAGATTTAACATTACAAAATATACTAATGACATAAATTGTGCGTGTTAATGAAGTTAAACGTACCGACAGTCTGGGCTGAAGCGGACGAGTGTGGCGTGGTCAAACTCAATGTTGGCCCGCAAGCACTTGTGATCTCGGTCCAGGAAGTCTTTAGTGCTCCAGATCCTGATAGTACGGTCATCTGAGCAGGATGCAAGGTATTTGGCATTGCTACTAAAATCCAGGCAGGTCACATTGCCACTGTGACTCTAGAAGAGGGGAATGAAATATACAGAAATGTAGATCAATATACAGGACTCTGAAAAGCAAATAAGACAATGTAATTCAATATAATATCATTACAATTTATATTTTAATATATTTAATATAAAATGTAATTTATTCCTATGATGGCAAAGCTGATTTTTCAGCATCATTACTCCAGTTTCAGTGTCACATGATCCTTCAGAAATCATTCTAATATGCTGATTTGCAGCTTAAAAGACATTTTATTTATTATTATCAATGCTGAAAGCAGATGTGCTGCTTAATATTTTTGTGGTAACTTTCCCCATTGATGGGTAGAAACTTTAAAAAAAACAGCATTTATTTGAAATAGAAATGTTTTGTAACATTATAAATGTCTTTACTTTCATATTTCAATTTCAATTTAATGCATCCTTGCTGAATAAAACCATTAATTTCTTTGCTAGCCTGTACTTCCACCTGTTTTGCTATCCTGGGCATCTACTAGTTGCCCTTGACAAGCTATGCCAGCAAATTACGTCATGTGTTTACTATATTTTTTTTTAGATTTTAGCACGAATTACCTTCAGAGAGGAAGCCAGTAGCTGGTGTGAGAATGTATGCTGCTGCGGTCTCTCCTTGCGGGGGCGCTGTTGCTGCTGCTTCTGCTTTTTGGAAGGAGCTTTCGTTGCATTTTCCTCCACTGTAACATTATCCAGTTTGATTATGTAGACAGAACATCAAAATAAACTACTTTCCAACCTAAACTATGTCTTTGAAATGAAGTTAAAACATTGTTAGTGACAGAAATCAACATCAAAACTAAAGTTGCTGGCAGGAAGAAGAGGGACAAACTTACCCGGTGCATCGGTGTCTTTATTCTGTTCGTTCTGCTCACATAATTCACCTTTCTGTCTACCAACAGCCACGGCCACTAACACAACCAGCGCACCTATCAGTACAGATAGTGCAAAGATCGCTGCAAACTCCATCTTGGCTAGATTTGTGCAACGTTATCACTCCTGATACAAGCAAGCAGACTCAGAGACTGGCTGTATAGAAGCAGATCTGTCTGTCTCTCTTCTTTGTAACTTGAGACGCACTCAGTTCCACTTCACTCCACTGACTTGCTGGCAGCTTGACTGCTGCAACACATTACAGTGATCTTTATTGACTATTCTAATGGATCCAAGTTCTCAGGGGAGCGCGACAGCCCCTGTATTTGTTTTGAAAACTGCAAAACTTGTTATATAAATTACGTGAATGAAATGAAACCTCAAAAGGGGTATGTTATCTCAAAGAATGAATTACACTACACGTCACGAAATCAAGTGCCTAATGTCTTTTCACCAACGCGCAGCCGCGAGATTCTCTCCTTCTTTGGTGAGCGAATGACTTAGGCCACAAGTTCGAGCTGCTAGCGCCCCTAACGGTTTGGAAGCTAAGCAGAACTTTACAAATGACCCGTGTGTGCCAATTTTTTTCTCACACACACACTCTTGTCTTTGTGAGGACATTCACTAACACAATGCAATCTCTAGCTCATTACCATAACCCTACCCATCACAATTAAGTGCCTAATCTGAACACTTACCCTAAACCTACCCAATTATAACCTTATAAAAATGTCCTCTCTTGGTCCTCACTCTGATGGTCTAAAACTTAAACCAGTCCTCACAAATATATCGGTACAAATACACAAACACAAACAAACCAATAAAATTTAAAGATTTGATTGTTTTGAAGTCCATGAAATGGAATGCACAATTTGCTAATTTTGAAACAAAATAAAACATTTTAGGTATACATGACCCTACATGCCGGTATTTGATATTGGCCAATATTTTTTCAATGTAATGTAATTGGTGGATATTCATTTTATGTCAAGAATTTCATGTTTTAAATACTAAAACTTTGTTTAATTACAAAATTTGTTTAATTTTATAGCCTATCCATTAATACAAGTTCAACACATTTGAGAGTCCAAGTCTGTACATGCATTTATTGGAAGGACAACCCATTTTCTTAAAAAAAGGAAAGAAAAAATAGAAAATATTTCCAGTTAGCACTTACAATACAATATATCCATGTATTGCATTTCTATAGATTCATTCTTTTTGACATCACTCCACAGGTGCTACAGAATGACATTAAACAACAAATATAATTTTAGTTATCATTTTGAAAAACTAAGGTCCCGGTTTTTTCTTAATTCATAACCAGACATTTCATGCATTCATAAAAAAAAAAAAATATTCAGCATCTTAATAATTTGTTGAAATTGTCTACTGGTTTTTCATAAATTCAAACAAAAGGCGTGTGCTGCCCTTATAGTCACAGTCGTATTTTCAACAACAAGAAGTACTCAATTAATAGCAAATCCTTTCATCATATTGGTCCAATTTCCGAAAAGGGACCTTAGCTATAAATTACATCATACACTTCATTTCTCAGTAGCTGAACATCTGCGGTGCAGCAGTGGTTTGTTGTTGAGGAGGTCCTGTGACTTGCGGCTGAATCTGATGCCTTTGTTCTGGCAGTGGTTGTGGCTGCTCCGGTGGTGCCTGAGCGGGCTGGACATTCGTCTGGGTGTCATCTATGGTGGTCGCATGATCTCCATCGGCCGGTGTGACGGGCCTCCAGGTTAAAGCGGGCTGTTCCAATTGGTGGGAGATCGGGTTGACGAAGGTAGTGAGGTTGATGAAATGCGCCACTGATTGCGGAGCCGTGGTCCCCGTGGATCCCACTGCCTCTGACTGGAGATCTGCTGGACGGTTGTGCAGCATGGCTGAACCGCTGACAGCATCAAAGGTCACGGTAAGGATGGAGCTGTCCAGAGTGAGGGGCCGATCGCTCGGAGCGAGGTGGCTGACGGCGACAGGCTGCAGGCTGCTGAACTGGGCAGAAGCAGGTGTGGTAATGGGAGTCACAGTGATGTTGGTTAAACTGACCGAGCTGGAGGGGGCTGGAGGGGCGCTGGGGTCAGCCAACACTACCACCTGTGTGTGTACATTTGACAAAGGAGATTATTCAATATAACTGAATGAAGCAACACCTAAAATCAAATGCACAACCAAACTGAAATATCTGTCCATGAAATGGCTTTCACAACCCATTTTGCTTCTGTGATTTCAGGGTGAAACAAAATATTCAACAAGAAAAAAAAAAAACAATTTTTTATCGGATTTTATCCATCAGGAATTGATTGGATCTAGGGATACTGTGCAGCAGTGGCATGCTTTGGGGGGTCTGTTAAAAGTCAATGGGCTCAGGGGAGGTAATCCTCCCCCTCTGTAACTTTACCTGCTGGTGCTGTTGTTGGACAGTGTTACTTTATAAAAAGTAAAAGTGACTTTTACACTTTTTAATGACACATTTTGTAATATTTGCATTGTTATATTTTTGTAATATTGATTATTTTCTCATCCAGTTTTTTTTTTTTTTTTTTTTTTTTTTTTTTTTTTTTTTTTTGTGTGAGGAGACACTGCCTACCTTGCCTCAGAGGAAATGCCCCTGCTTTTTGAATGAAAAAACATTAAAACATTTTTAAATGTTTTTTTTCATTGGAAGTCTGCTCACCAAGGCAGAAAATATTTAATCAAAAATACAGTAAAAACAAGGATATTGTTAAATATTATTACAATTTAAATACATTTTAAAATGTATTTTTTTCAGGATTCTTTGATGAATAGAAAGTTCAAAAGAACAGCATTTATTTTAAAATATAAATCTTTAGTAACATTATTATAAATGTCTTTACTGTCACTTTTGATCAATTTAATGCTTCCTTGTTGAATAAAGGTTTTCATTTAATTGAAAAAAAAAAAATTGTACTGACCCCAGTCTTTTGAACAGTAGTGTATATGTGTTCAATTTTGTTTTTATGTTGACTTTAAAGAGTGAATTGCTAAGAGATCGGAACAAACCTGCTGAATGCTCTGCACAGCAGAGTTGGTTTCATCTCCCACGGTGGTCGAGAACTCAGTGGTTCTGCTGGTGAAGTCAGCATACTCGTCTGAATCAGACAGCTCAGGCTCATGAGGCAGGAGTTTTGCCCTCTTCTTGGAGGGATTGGAGTTCCTGGAGACTTTTTCTGCAGCAAGAGAGCCTTTCTCCAGAGTCAGAGAGGGCTGAACAACAGCGAGAAAAAACAGAAACCAAATAATTAAAAATGTCTCTCATGTCAGAGCAATAGCCTTGTGGACATATATCTGTGCTTCCTGTCTCATCTACACTATCCTATCTAATAAAGACCAAAAATATAACTAAAAAACGTAGAAGAAACATCTCTCATGCCACACTATCCTCCTTTAATTTTCATTCTTTATCATCGTGCAATACAGGTTGTTAAAAGACAAACCTGTGCAATACTAATGGTAGAGGCGTCGACTGTTGATGGTTCTTGAAGATCAAAGTCACCCAATCGTACAGCCACAATCTGAAAGATCACACGAAGCTTAGACATATGGCTTTCCATAAGCTCAAACATTTTAAAGGTGTGATCAAAAAATGGAATATGTCCTGCACATGATACGAGGACAAAAATAGTGGCCACAAATTAACAATTAGTTTCCCACAACTTACTAATACATCAGCACGTTTTCCCAATTAGTTCCCTCATTTTAAGTAAATAGTGCACAATATAATATTTAGTTCCATTGTTTTAGTTCAATCAAAACGAGGGAACGAATTAGTTCAAATGTGGCCACGATTTATAACGAGGGAACAAATTAATAAGTCGTGGAAACAAACTCTTAATTTGTGGCCACTATTTACTAAAACAAGAGAATGAATTCTTAATTTGTGGCCACAAGATATATATATCTTTTTTTTTTTGTCCACATGTCATGTGCGGGGCTCCGTAACTGAAATGAAAATGTCCTTTAAATTCAGTGAATATTTTGGGATTTTATATACATTAATTTTTCACTTTAATAAATTGATTAATTTTATTTTAGTCCAGTTTACTCTGACTAAAATAGCATGTAATTTACTCAACAAAAACAATATTTATTTGATGAAAATTTACAGATAGTTATTTTGAAAAATGTATAGTTTATTCATTTAAGCATTTATTTAATTTAAATGTGGAAAACGTACAAAAGAATACATTTTTTACATTTTTCTTCTCTGTCAATGTTAGTGCATCATTAACTTGTCATATGTTTTCGCGTCATATTACATATCATTGTTTTAATTAAAATAAGTGAATTATCATCATTTGTCATTTTCTTCTTAATTATCATAGACAATATCAAAAGAAAAAACTTTTTCAACAAATATTTTACTCAGTAACATCATTAACCCTGGAAGTGTGTGGTTGTTTTTCACCTCGGGGTGTTTCCGGCGCATGTGGCGGTTCATGGAGGCTCGTGTGGAGACTTTTGTGCCACACAGGTGGCAGCTCTGAGCCTCCACCTTCTCATGAGTCAACTGCATGTGTTTCTGCAGCATATACTGCGTCACATACTTCTTGTCACAAACGGAGCAAGAAAATGTCTTTCCAACTGCAAAAGAGAGAAAGATGAAAGTAAATATATTAAACTTTTTTACTGTACTTAAACCAAACTCTGTGTAATATTTTAGTGACCTGTACCTGTATGAATAAGCTTGTGCGTCTCCATTGTGTTTCTCTCACTAAAGGTCTTCCCGCACAGTTCACACATGAAGTCCTTTGTGCCTGGAGGAAAACATTATTATATTTTGAGTCATTTTTTGTAATGTGTATCATATGTAACATTACAGTATATGATCCTCACCTGTGTGTCTTTTGTAATGCTTCAGCATGTTGACTTTCTGGGCAAATTTGCGGTTACACTCTTTACATTCATATTCTTTAATTCCCTTGTGCAGCTTCATATGATGCCGTAGAGCATGTTTTGTCTTCATGCCTGGAAAACAGATGCATTTATGTACACATCTAGTTAAAATTGATGCAAGGTGTATTATGGGATGGAGAGGGAGATAAATGTCTGCACCTTTCCCACACTCTGCACACAGGAAGTCTCTGACGTTGTCATGGACTCTCAGATGTTCCTTTAGCATGTCTTTCCTGGCAAAAGACTTTCCACACTGATCACAGCAATGGCTTTTTACTCCTGCAGCGGCCAAAGGGTTTATCACTTTTAATTAAGCCTCGTCTTAAAATTTAAGTAATTAAATACTTTAAAAATCAAAGAAGTTGTTCACCTTAAAGCATAATATCTATTTTTCTACCTGTGTGCTATACTTGTAGTACTAAGACTCACCTGTGTGGATGATTTTGTGCCTCTCCAGGTTGCCGATGCTGTTGAAGATCCGTCCGCACATGTCACATGGATGAATGTATCTGTGAAGAAAGCAATGCCATTTAACTTTCCTGCAAAAAAGAATCTTAAATGTCTTTCAAAAGCTTCATGAAGAAGCAAATATTTTAAATCCAATCTGTCTGTCTTACTTCTGCACTGCAGGATCGGGCAGGTGGTCTCTGTGGATGACCAGGTGAGCGTTGTACGTGGCCTTCAGAGCAAAACGGCGGTTGCACATGGTGCAGTTGTAACCTTTTTCCTTATGCATGTCCATTATGTGTTTCAAGTAGTCACGACCCTTGGCGAATGTCACCTGATGAAGTTAGGGTTAGGTAAAAAGTGGCGAAGTGAGAGAATGAATGTTAATGGTGTGCAAATAAATGATTTTGCTGGCAATAAAAGATTAAGCAACATCATGAACATCACAATGATTTTAATGTACTTTTTATTTAGCAATGAAATGTTTCTGTGAACCAATTAAATTTCAATGAAGTGATTTAACGATTTGTTAATGGTCCCACTCAAAAATGTTCATGGAAGTCTATACATTTGACGTGTATTTTTTTATATAAAATGTTTTAGTGGAAATATATGTAGGTGATTATTTCTGTTTATTACTATTTATTGTTCATACAAATGAATAAATAAATATCAAAACATAGTGATTATTTTTTTACCAAGATTTTTACTGTATTTTAATTCTTGCATTAAATGTGAATGTACTTTGCAGCAATAAATAAATGAAGTGATGGGTATTCAATTAAAAAAAAAAAAAAAAAAAAGTATATATACACACAGTGTATATATATTTATAAATATATACACTCACCAGACACTTTATTAGGTACACCTATTTAACGGCTCGTTAACACAAATATCTAATCAGCCAATCACATGGCAGCAGCTCAATGCATTTAGGCATGTAGACATTGTCAAGACAATTTGCTGAATTTCAAACTGAGCATCAGAATGGGGAACAAAGGTGATTTAAGTGACTTTGAATGAGGCTTGGTTGTTGTTGCCAGACGGGCTGGTCTGAGTTTTTCAACACAACAGGGTTTACAGAGAATGGTCTGAGCGGTAGTTCTGTAGGCAAAAATGCCTTTATGATGCTAGAGGTCAGAGGAGAATGGCCAGACTGGCTCGAGCTGATAGAAAGGCAACAGTAACTCAAATAACCACTCGTTACAAACGAGGTCTGCAGAAGAGCATCTCTGAATGCACAACATGTCAAACCGTGAAGCAGATGGGCTACAGCAGACACCGGATGCCACTCCTGTCAGCTAAGAACAGGAAACTGAGGCTACAGTTCGGATGGGCTCACCAAGATTGGACAATAGAAAATTGGAAAAAAAACGTTGCCTGGTCTGAAGAGTTTCTATTTCTGCTGCGACATTCAGATGGTAGGGTCAGAATTTGGTGTAACCAGCAAGAAAGCATGGAATCATCCTGCCTTGTACCGACGGTTCAGGCTGCTGGTGTAATGGTGTGGGGGATATATTCTTGGCACACTTTGGACCCCTTAGTACCATTCAGGCATTGTTTAAACGCCACAGCCTACCTGAGTATTGTTGCTGACCATGTCCATCCCTTTATGACCACAGTGTATCATCTTCTGATGGCTACTTCTAGCAGGATAACACGCCATGTCACTAAGCTCAAATAATCTCAAACTGGTTTCATGAGTTCACTATACTCAAATGGCCTCCACAGTCACCAGATCTCAATCCAATACAGCACCTTTGGGGTGTGGTGGAACGGGAGATCATAGATGTGCAGCCGACAAATCTGCCGCAACTGCATGATGCTATCATGTCAATAGAGACCAAAATCAAAAATGTTTCTAGAACCTTATTGAACCTATGCCATGAAGAATTAAGGCAGTTATGAAGGCAAAAGGGCGTCCGACCCGGTACTAGCAAAGTGTACCTGATAAAGTGGCCGGTGAGTGTGAGAGTGTGTGTGTGTGTGTATATATATATATATATATATATATATATATATCTCATACATAAAATAACATCAAAAGGCTGAAAATTTCAATTAATTATCATTAATGACATTAGCGCCTACTTTACCTGACATTTCTTGCAGCTGTATTTGTGATGTTCAGGATCGTTCTTCTCATCTTCCTCATCAGAACTGTCGTCACTCTCTTCCATAGAAATGCCAATCTTCTTAATAAAGTCCTCTCTTTCCTGCTCATCCATTAAGGCAATGTCCTGAAAGAGATGGTTTTGGAACTCAATTAGAGTACACCATAACATATTAACACTCTTTACATTAGTCATTAAGCGCAACTAGCTAACTAATTTTTTAAGCATGTGAATGCCCCTTAACAAAAATGTCTTTAATGGGAGCCAGTGGACCCTATTTATTCAGCACTTCCTTCAGGCTGACTAGTCAACTATTCATTCAGATGACCCACCAACTACAGTATAAATTTTGCATGCCAGTATTCCTCACCTTAAAGTGAACATGGATGTGATCTCTCAGGACGTCCACACGGAAGAACCTGCGGCCACAGATCTCACAGGTGTATTTCTTGTCCCCGTGGGTTAGTAAGTGTTTGTTCATGTTACTCCGACAGGAAAACACCTTGAATAAAAAGTTATTTGTTTTATTTATTTATTCAACGCTGCAAAGATATGATATGAACAACAAATATGGTGTCCTTGGTCTAGGAACACCACCTTTCCACAAATTGGACACGCTGAAGGCTCCTTTCTGTATTTGCTTCCCTCCTCCCCGTTCGCTTCAAGCTCCTCTCGTTTCATGTTTTTCGGGCCTGTGGAAAAGCAATGGGTGGTGGAAGCCATTAGTGCACACACAGAGGAAGTGACATAATGGTTGATGATCTTTACCTACAGAGAAGGGCAAAGAAAGTTAATGAGGCCTAGAAACAGAGAACTCAAGTAGAGCAGATGTTTGTGTTTATTTACTGATTAGATAAACAGACTTTACCAGCCATTTTTAACTTTCAAAATGACTTTTTATGAATATGAATATTATTTTATCCGAAAAATCCAAATCAAATCATTTGAAGCAGCAATGTTCATAACTCACCAACAACATGCCGCCTCTGGTGGTCCTGCATGACATCTTTGCGGTAGAACATCTTATTGCAGATCTCACATGCGTACAGTTTCTCTCCGTGTTTCTTCTTGTGCTTGGACAAATTACTATTAGTGGAGAAAAACCTTGAACATATCTCACACTGGAACGTTTTGTCATCTGCAACAAGAGGAAAACATACAAAATAGATCTTGTGCATGCTGTCATATACATATTGTATTAATTTCTACAATACTTTTGAAAAAATAATTTCTAAAGGCATGTATTATAAAAAATTTAAAAACTAAAAACATATTTAAAAACAGTTCACGTGACTACAGTGGTTCAACCTTAATATTATAAAGTGACGAGAATACTTTTTCTGCACAAAAAAAACAAAAACAAAATAACGACTTTTCAACAATATCTAGTGATGGCTAGTGAAGCTTTACGAATCTTTTGTTTCGAATCAGTGGTTTGAAGCGTGTATCAAACTGCTAAAGTCACGTGATTTCAGTAAACGAGGATTCGTTACATCATAAGTGTTTCTAAATTTCAATAGTTCACTTGACTGGCAGTTTGATACGTGATCCGAACCACTGATTCTAAACAAAAGATTTGTAAAGCTTTAAAGCTTCATAAAGCAGTGTTTTGAAATCGGCCATCTCTAGATATCGCTGAAAAGTTTTGACAGAATTTTCATTTTTGGGTGAACTAACCCTTTAATATTATTATTATTACTTATTGTGCAAATTTGTGTAAAATGGTTTTGTAATAACTCCCCATAAATCTAAAACACAGAAATGTACTGTGCAATATTTTGCTAAAATTATTTTAATGAATGAATATTAAAATGAAACCTATTTACCTGTCCTGCAGTTATGAAATCTTAAGGCATTTTCCACTCGAAAGGATTTCTCACAGGTTGAACATTTGTACCTATACTCTATATCAGGCTAAGAAAACACACAAATACAACATACAAAGTCATGTTGATTCTTGACATTTTAAAATTTTAAGTCAGTAAACAAAGTTTGGTTAAAAATGTGCCATACCTCATTCTTGCTGTGTTTGTAAGATATGTGCTGTTTAAGACTCTCTTTTCGGCTAAACATCTTGTCACACTCATCACATTTAAAACACTTATCACCTGTAAGTGAAGAAAACAGTTTATATTAGAAATAAATCATGAAATAAAAATTATTCAGCATATGGCTGAATAATGACATCTAATAACCTCAAAAGGTGTTATGCAGTGTGATAAGTTATTTCCAGGGATGATGGGAGAGTTACCATGGGAACGGATGTGTCGGTTGAGGTTGCTGCTGTTCTGAAACACCTTACAGCAGAGGCAGCACTGGTAAACTCTTTTATGATCACCACCCTGCCGCAGGGATCGCTTCCTTATACCAGGTCTAACAGAAAAACAGGATAAAGAACTGATCAATGAAAAGAAGTGAAATTACACTACTGTTCAAAAATTTTGGGGTCAGTAAGATTTTTTCATGTTTTTTAAAAGAAGTCTCATACACTCACCAAGGCTGCATTTTACCTATACAGTAAAAACTAGGGATGCGCCGATACCATTTTTTAAGAAGCAAGTAGTAAGGAGTACCGATACTTTTTTTCTAGTACTCGCCGATACCGATGCCTATACATTTATTAATTTCTCTCTCTCTTTTTTTGTTTTTTTTTGTGGTGATGTTGCAGTTTTCAAGCAAAACACAGTGAGACTAATGAATGTAGGACAGCTTCTTTATTATTACTCTAATGAAAAAAGTAATAATTTGTATGTGCTTGTCACAAACTTAAAGAACAAATTTCATAGTGTCCAATAACCTTCAAAGGGCATAATTACCTATATATATGTGTATATTTGTTATATAAAAATAAATTTACAAACAAATTACAAACAATACAATAAATGCTATAGAGATACAAATTAAATAAACTTGTTTTTCAGATACAGTAGGTTTATTTACCATGTATACATTTATTTTAACATATTTTGTTTTATTAACATTAATGACAAATATATGTTGCGGTCCCTTTACGACCGAATCCATGGATACGGACACATATCCTGTTTTCACCCAAAAACTTTTAACGTCCACTTACCATAACCAAACCATAACCAACTGTATTTACATGAGATACTCCACACGATGGACATTTTGACAACTATGTGTGCATTTGACCATTAAGGCGCAAGGAGAACTGATCGCGCGCTGTCTGAGAGAACTGGGATCGAGCACAAGAAACACGCGAGCGGGAGCGCTTCTGGTCTGTGTCATTCAGCACGATTCCACCTATCCCTCCTTCACTAATTGATAACGAATTGTGATTGAAAGCATGCAGTTCGCAATGTGTGTGTTGTCATCATTCATTTTAAGTATGTCCACTCCCTTGAGGCTGACATTGTTTGTGCTGCTGCCGCCGGTGTCTCTGTGCACGGGAAATTCTGTCAGTTACGTCACGTGAGGTATCGGTCTTTGGTATCGGGGGTATTTTTATGAGTACGAGTACAAGTACATGAGCTTGGTATCGGGCCTGATACCGATACTGCATCCCTAGTAAAAACTATTATTGTGAAATAATTTAATAATTGGTTAATATTTTTGTGGAAATGTGATACATTTTTTAGGATTCCTTGATCAATATAAAGTTCAAAACCACAGCATTTATTTTAAATAAAAATCTTTTGTGACATTATAAATGTCTTTACTATCACTTTTGATCAATTTAATGCATCCTTAGTATTAATTTCTTTCTATCTTTCAATAAAACAAACCCCAAACTTTTAAACAGCAGAGTATGTGCTTTAAAACAGAGGATGTGACATAAATTAATTGTAAAGTTTGCTCTTACTTCCCAGAGGAGATGGGGGAGCGTGTCACCCGAGATGTTTTTAGTGGTGGGCTGTCTTCAGCAACCATGACCTCTTGGACATCCAGTACAGACAGGGGAACATCAGGAGGCACAGTACTGAGAGGCTGCTCACCAGATGCAGGAACAGTGGATTCTGCTAGACGAAAGGTGAAAAATAAAGCTCATTCAAACAATTTGTTACTTCTCTGCAAAATGTGTTTTAAAAACCTACTTTGCAGGTCAAACCCCTATAGACCAGGGCTGTCAAAAGTACTGACTTTGGTACCAAGTTGGTAGCCTACTGAAATTTGAAAAATGTGACAATACCAGCATTTCCCCCTAGCATTTTGAGCGCCGTTGAGCGGATTCTTAAACGCCTCTGATTGTGTTTAAGAATCTGCTCGACCATGCTCAAAATGCTAGGGGAAAATGCTAGTATCATCACATTTTTAAAATTTCTTGTACCGAAGTCGGTACTTTTGACAACCCCACTATTCACCCCTGAAAATCCCACCTCACCTTGACCGGAATCAGCTGGTCCACTCTGCGCAGTTTTCTGTGCTTTTGTCCGTCGTGGTCTGCCTTGTTTTCTGGTTGGCTCAGGTGGAGTGGGGGCAACGTTGACAGTGTTGTTTTGGGGTACCGCCTCTGCAACCTGCTGGACAGGTGGGTCTGCGGCAGGTGCTGGGGTTTGGCAGAGCAGCTGGTCTGGGACAGGAAGGGTTTCTGTTGGTGGCCCCTTCAACAGAGGGACTCCAGGTTTGCTGGACACCATTTCTGTAGAGGCAAAATGATAATTACGCCCAGCAGAAGTATACTGCACACTGCACAGATACATTAAAGCACACATACCTGGTGGAGGTGGAAGTAAAGGTGGCCTAAGAACAGGCCGATCCATTTTTTTGGCATAAAAAGCTCCATACCAGACTCTCAACTCTGTTCCAGGCAGAACATCCTGAAATGGAGAAAATGAAGGATTAATTCAAGTAAATTGGCATTTTAAGTTTAATAACACCGCAATAAATAAACTTCATTTTACAATCTAAGTCATGTGTAGCATTATTTTACCTGTGATGTATTAAAGTAAACATCATCATCTTGCTGGTAGGCCGTCAGATTTTGGTGTTTGTGGTCTGTGGCAGGCCGAACCAACATCATCCAGTTACAGTCGTCTTCATTGGACGTGTCAAAACACACCACCGAGCCGTCCTTTTGGAATATCTAAGATACACAATGGAGAAAACATTAAGTATAGACCATTTGGATAGGAGTGGCATATTAATAGTCTATTGTTTACCTTTAAAGGAAAGGCGCCCTCAATTTGAAGGCTTAAAACCCTCTTGGCCTCAAAAGGGCCAAATCGAGTCCTCTTAACCAGCCGTCGAAGCACAAACACACCTTCATTCCCCTCCTCAGCTGACCTGATCTCCAAGCTGTCTGGTGAAGATGACCTGGAACATGGACAATGATTATGTTCTAGAGTTAAAATTTCAAATACATTAGCAGTCAAAAGTTTGGAATAATTAAGAATTTATATACTTTATATACTTAAATTCATTCATTTTACATCTTTATGAATCAATTAATCATTAGCTTTTCATCAACTCACAATCCCCCTGCAATTCTTTCATTAACCACAGTTTGGGAAACCCTAGCATAATGTAATGCTTATTGGATTTCATGTTGTTGACAACAAAGAATGGAAAATATTTTCTTTCTCTTTGTTTTTTTTTTATTTTTAATATATCAATATGGTACACAATAATCGCATTCAAATCTAAGTGATAAACGAGTTAGGTCAAATGTAATCAGAATACATTACCTAAAATAAGTAATCTACATTACATTAGGGCTGTGCGATATGACGATATGTATCGTTACTACGAATGTCTAAAATGTCTATCGTTAGAGATTTTGCTATATCGTAGTATGTAAATATACTGCACTATTGACACTTCAGAGTGATGAAATGCATGAATGAGAATATAAAGAGCGGGACGCGCTTGATGTTAAACGAGTTATAAACGGAATATATCCTGAAAAGGAGCTCGGTGCAGCGCTCGTGCCGACTGGCACACTGACAAAGTGCGCGCATGAAACCTGCATCTCTCAGAAGGCGATCGCGAATTAGAGACGTGCTCGATGTTAAAGTCATTAAGTACAATAAGTAGGGGTGGACGATATACTGGTAGACACGATTAGCCGGTGAAAATTAGTCAACTGGTAGAGATTTTGGACGATCGTCTCTGTCGCGTGAGGTTGCTACGCGGTCATAAAAGCTTATAATTTGCATGAGTTTTTAAGCATTGAGGTTTTAAACTGTTTAAGTGCAATTAGCTGCGAAAGTCAACTCATTTTAGCATATGCTCGCGCTCTCTGAGAGACGCGTGACATGAAGCCGCTGCTCATAGAGCGCGTGAGGACTGAACTGAGTGCTTTTTGACGTCTAATTGGGCTTGAACGGTTAAACCCATGTGCCAAAGTGACCACGTATTTGCAAGTAAACAGAGCCATGCATGTCTTAAGCGAAGGTACAGTTGAGAAAAGGTGCGTTCACGCGGCCTCGTAATTCCTGTAGTTACCAGATTCTAGCTTGTAAAAGCGTTCACGTCCTCGTAGAGCTCGTAATTACAGCTTGTAAACTGGGAGTTTTCTGAAAGCTCCCAGATGTACCACGTGGCCGATCTACCACCTGACCGCTGTATATTCATTTAGGCGTTGATAGTGGTGTCATGGAAACGATTAATTCCCAGTCCAAGGACGTAAACAGCTCCCTAATATAACGTCAAGTGTTGTCATCTCAAGATTCCGGTAAGTACGAGGTGAAGTGAACGCAGCAAAAGACGAGGCTCGAATTAATGAATCGCTGCAGTCAGTCTTAAAGGGACAGCATCCAATTTTACCTGCTGTCATTATTAATGCTAATCAAACAACAACAAAAGAGAGAAAATCTATCACTGCTTGCTTTTGTAACTTTAATAAGAATAAATGTATATTTAATTTACACAGTAAAGACTATGCATTGTTTTTTATACCTTTGATTACTTTATACATTTTCTAATGCTTGAAGTCTTTTCAGGTAGGTCTATTTCGTCTGTCTTTGTTCTATTGTAGTTTGTTTTCTTTGCTCTTTCTTTATCACAGTTTATTTGTCTTCAGTAAGCTTAAGAGTTTTTTTGCCTAGTATTAATTTTTTTAATTATATTGAAATTGATGATAAAAATCTTATTCAAAGCAAAAATAACTATACTAATAACTATAATTTTTGTAATAGAATTTGTAATCAGTAACGAACTACAATTTGCAAGTAATCTGCGCAGCACTGCATATACACAAGCATTAAAACTGATTTTAGATTCTGTTATTGTCATAATACAATTCTGCGATAAATGTTACAAAGGCACTAAGAAATTAAAGCATCTTAGTCCAAAAATTTCTCATTAAAAGAAATACAAAGTCATACAAAGAGATTGATAATAAACATAAGACAGAGTCCTTTGAAGGTTGCAAAATTGTAATTGTGGTCAGTACACTCAGGCGGTGCTAAGACCCTTTTTGAGAGTATATGGCCAAAAGCCACTCATGTCCGCTCACCGTGCCCGACTTAGAACAAATGAGTCCTTCACCGTGACAATGGGCCCCAGCTCAGGACACTCAGAGTCATGGTACTGCCTGCAGTCCTCACACCCTACAGATGAAAGAATCACATGCAATATTATGCCATGTACTTGAATAAAACAAGGACACTGCAAAAAAGCTTGATAGTGACAATAAGGATACAATATTGTTGCATGTATATTCATAAACATGTGAGATTATAGTTGTATACTTACAAATAAACTCATCTGGTGTCTGCTCTGCCATTCTGACACCCTATAAATGATACATAAAATACATACTTTAGTTTTAACACCTGTAACAATTGATCATTCCATCATTCACTTGTGGCATGCTGTCCTTATTGACATATATATATATATATATATATATGTGTGTGTATATATATCTCCTCCAGCACATCCCAAAGACTTTGTTCATATGTGCCAATTCATGTGTGAAAATAATTCTTCATGTTCCCTCCCAAACATTCTTTCACAATTTAGGCCTGATGATTATTGGCTTTGTCATCCTGGAATATGGCCACGATGTGTCTTTCTATGTGGTTGTTTGAGAAATGAAAAGCTACACACTCCATCTGTAAGGGTTGCCAAACATATAACATGCTAGAAACATCACTGTAATAATGATACAGTCATAGACTCTTAAGTATTTGCCTATTTAACTCAAATTTTTAAAGCTGAGCGGTGTGTGTATATATAGGTTTTACATTTTTCATTTTAAATTAAAATATTAAATAACATGTAGGCCAGTTTCAGACAGGACTTAGATTACGCCAGGATTAGGCCTTAGTTCAATTAGCTTTTATAAATGTGCCTTAGAGAAAAGAAAAAAAAAAACATTACTGGTGTACATTTTTAGACAAAACAATGGCACTGACATATTTTAAGATATGTCCGTGCAAGATGCTCAAACATGCTTTAGTCTGGGACTAGGCTTAAGCCCAGGGTTAGGTTCTTAGAAATTTAACTTTGTTTTCATGTTGACTACATATATTTGAAAAAATGTTAAACCATTTTCCACAACTATTATTTAATAACTCAAAAAATATCAGGTTCGGTTACCATCCAGTAACTATTAAAGTACTTTTTAAAGAAATAATAATATTAAAGTACTATGTCAGTACTTTACTTAACTTAAGCTAGCATTTCTCTTTTACCTTTTAAATAAGACTTTTTCGTAGTTTTACCATTACACAACATAGGCATATTTTTTAAGCTCCACACACACACAAAAGACGTGAATTTAAAAAAAAAAAAAACATTCACAAGGTGTATTTAAGCATTTTGGCATAAACTAGGTTTTTAATATATTTTTAATATAACTTTATAAATCTGGACTAAACATATGTACATGTCTAGTATGTATAAGGAGAAAATTATTTAAAATAATACGTTATAAAAGTCCTTATGGTCTAAATGCAAAAACCATTGTTAAAAAAAACAAAAAAACATTTAAATGCACTTTTCTATTATAAAGTGTTCATTGAATTGCTGTCAGTCAACAAAGCCCATTACACAATGAAACAGATTTTGTTGATGCTCCCAAGATCAACAATCACAACGCAGAACAGGGAGCTGTCTGCGCATGAAACGCCTGTAAGCAGCCAGGGAAAGAGTACAATACGGACCGACGCGGACAGAATCCGTGATTTGGGAAGATTTCAAACTGTAGCCGGGTTTTAACTCCGATCTCAGGCTGCGCTCGCTCTCTTTCAGCAATGCAAATGTAACAAAGAACAATCGGCATGGCGGATGGAATGGAGACGCAGCGCTCATCTGGAGCCAGAACGTTTGAAAGCGCAAAGCACAACAAACTCGCTTCGCTCACACTTTTCATTGCCCCTGCACATTGGAGTGAGGAGCATTTGGGCATTTCGTTCAATGATTTTGAATATAACTACCTCACAAGTTTAGCATAAAGTCATTACCTGTTTTCCAAACGTCTACACATTTAGTGAATCCTGACTCCGGGTTCCAATCCGCTCCAGAAACCGCGCAGGACCGGAAATAAGACCCGCGAAAGGCATTATGGGAAGTGGAGTTTTTCCACAAACAGGCCACTGTGAGATTTTCCATCAGTATTAGAGCTGATTATTAGATTATGAAAATATTTTAATCTTAAGTACATATCTGAATCCTATTTTGACAGCCAAAATGAAAGCAAAAACAAACAGAAGTGTTCAGTCAATGTTTATTGCTCAAACCAATAAAGATATGTTAATGAACATAATCCCTACATAGCATTCATTATGCTCAGATATCACTTTACCATAATAGAGCTGTTCAGTTATGACACCAATTTGTAAGAAAACCAGAAAGCTAATCAGCTAATCAGTTCCCCTCAGGAAATTCCTATTGGGTTCGAAAAGTAACGTTCTGTTTAACATTACTTGAAAAGACTTCCACATTAAGCAACACATTACACAAACTCAGACATCAAATGTGAAATTTAAAGCTTTATTGATATAAGAACAACAACAGGGACTTGTAAACTTGCATACTTGTGGTAGTCCTTATTTAGCAACATGTCCATGTGTAATTTAAATAAGTCTCTTCAAGTAATGATGGACTTATTTACATCACAAACCACCATTCTTAAAAGCTGACAGAATTCCAGAGGGTTTTAGGACTACAAACTGAACAGCTCTACAAGTTCTTACTGCACAGGCCATACACAGATGTGTGATCTTAATATTGCAGGTAAATGTGTTATGGTGAGCAACAGGTTCTCATGGATACAATTATCATTCACAACAACTATTTCTAAGGACATTCTGGTTAAGGAGGCCAACCACAGTCCACTAGAAAGCACAGATGAGTTAAGTTAATGAGGAGTTCTTCAATGCACATGATTATATTATGATACGAATATACAGAGGACTGATGTGTTAGATTTTATTTAAAGGCTGTATCACCTCTGGACGGCCTAGCAAGCATGACAAAAATAAAATCTTTGTTTGCCTCCTTCCATTTCAATACCGCTGTTTAACCTTGTGACTGTTAAGAAACAACCAAATGAAGTGATAACACCCAGGCTGTAAATGGCAACACACAACAGACAAATGGGGGGTGGGGGGGAAGGGAACAGAACAGTAGTCCTCCTAAAATACAGAGTTAACAGCCAGACTGCTGAGGTTTCCTTCTGGCAACATTCAGTATGGACAGGCATTCAGGTTTCTTCTACATACGAAGCTTGAGTTCAAGTACATGTCAAATGGAGTAACACGGTTACTGAATCTCCCTTACCACAAATCCACTGCAGTTGTGCACACAGGCTCAACAGTTGAGGTCCAAAATACAAACTGGTTGGCATTCACAGCCAACTTTTCAGGTGGCTTAAAAGTACAAGTAAAAGAAAACACCACACTTGGGAAAATAACTCAAATTATTAACACAATGAATAGCTAAATTCAAAAGGCCAGCGCTCTTGCATTTTCTGGTCTTTCTCAATGGGAAAATGCCCTTGCTTAGTGTTAAAAACCTTTGGTACAATTCACTCGCGTCAACTTTTTAAAAAACGTGTGGCATTGTTTGTATGGAATGACTGAAATGAAGAAAAAAAAAAACAGCACATTATTTGACCTATAATTACACAGTATACTGAATAATGTATGCTTAAAACGAAAATATTTAAAATAAAATAACCCTAATAATATCTTGAGCTGATATTTTCCCACCTCTAAAAGATGAATAGAAAACCAAACCTGTCTTAAAGCGAACACATCAGTGCCAACCCAGAACATTTTGTTATGCTCTGTTAGAAAATGTTTCACTTAACAAATTTGGGGAAATAAAAGTCACTATTCCCAAAGACAAATATGGCCCAAACTTGCAGAAATGTCTCCCTAACAAAATGAAAACCCCCATATTCAATTCACAGGCAGAGCTCTTTCACATGATTTATAACTAATTCAGAGCAACCAAACTCCCCAGAATTCACTGTACATCACTGCAAATGCATTTTTGAATGAGTTCAGAGCATATAAAGAAGTGCAAATCAAATCCATGGTTTTCCCTTGTCTGACAGTCCAGGTTCCATCAGGGTTTCCAGAGGGATAAAGCTTAGGTAAATGGCAAGAAAGGGTTATCCTCAAATCCCACTTTGGTTAGAAGGCCACAAACGCAGAATATCTTTTGCATGATGATCACAGTTTGCATAAGGTTAAATGACTCTTTTGAGTCATTTGGAGCAACAAAGAGAGCAAGTGCTCATTTGAATGCTGTTCTGTAAACTTTCTTGCATACACAAAGTGCAAAGATGAAGGTGAAAGTTGACTGAACGGTCAAGGAGAGAGAGCGACAAGTTTGTGATGCCCATTTACATTGATGAAGAGATGAAACTAGTGGACTTCCTAGAGTAAGATCAAGAAAAACAAGCTGGGGGGCATGATTAATAATGAAATTGGCATTATGAGATATGGATGATGTGTTGAGAGGGAGTTGACGAAACTGTGATTGTTGTGACGCAAATGTTTCAGCAAATACGGCCAAAAACAAGAAATGACTTGCATAAAAGTTGAGAATGAATGTGAAGTTAGAATCTGGAAGTTAGAAAAAACCGAAGAGGTGCAAAAACTATTAGTTTCAATGTAGGCCTTGTTTAATGCGACAGAGTGGGCAGTTCACGTGGGTGGTTCTCTCACTGTGCCGTTGGCTTTGCTCTTGCTCTTGGGCAGAAGCTTGCGGTTGATAATGCGCCTGAAGGTGGCTGTCCTCTTTTCTCTGTCGCCCATCATGGCCGCTTCGGGATGCTCCAAGTACTGCAGGTCATTATGGGACTGGCTCATCCCTGGCTCCTTTCGCTGATGTCGCCTTCTGAAGAATAGCTTGGCACTCTTGTGCAGGAAGCTGCCTACAGGGGGCGCCAGAGAGAGAAGAAAATAATCAGCCAAGCTCAGTAACATATTTCACTGAGCCAACCTGGAGGTCAAAACTTTGATCAACAGGAAGCTAAACCATAAAATTAGTAATCAAATATTCGTTTGGTATCATTGACTTCCATGAAGACACAGCAGATCTGAGGGAATTGTGATGCAATCGGTGGATCATTTTCAGCTCTAAAAGATGCTACTGCAATACACTGGGCAGCATCAGATGCAAATGAGCTGAAAGAATACAAGCACACTACTAACACTGTAAGTATGCAAACATGTTCGAAAGTGCTTGGTTTTAGAATCAAAGCAGTCTAAACCAGTCCACACCAGCTTAAAAGTTCAGTATGGTTGAACTTCTCGATTTTTATGCTGTTTGGGCAAGTTATCGGCCAAAATTGTCACTGAACCAACAATGAAAAGGTTCGACAGCACAAAACAGAAAAAAAGAAAAAGAAAAAAAAGAGGTGCCTCCAAAGATTTGAAAAGCCAAACAGCATGTCAAATCTTTCTCCATGTCCAAAATTCAATTTTGAAACCATGTTAATCAAATACAGGGTAATAACTTGTGTTTAAAATGCTGGAGCATGGACTAGCTTTTCTTTACTAAAGGGTTTGTTAATCATTTCACAGGGAAGTCTACATAATTTTACTATTATAGACTTCTCAAGAGGTCACTTACTCTTCCAGCAATAAAGTCTGGTTAGCACAGGTTTCCACTTTAAGATGGCAAAGAAAAAAAAAAAAAAAAAAAAAGTGATAAGGGAGAGGTACAGAGGACAAAAAAGAAATTGAAAGTCATCAAATTACGCAACAGACAAAAGTACAGACAAAAAGACACTAGACAGTGATGTAACGTTCATATTAGACACAAACAAAGGTAAGACAATTTTAGTAGCTCTGTGTTAACTGGTATGTCACTAACAGACATGAATTGGGTTGAGATTATCCTTTTTAAGAAATCTTTGGCCGTTTCCACCTGGTATTAAGATGCGTTTTGGTCGATCGGATCAGTGGATGACGCTAAATACAGGTGTAAACAGGGTTTAAAAAGTTTTGAGCTTGTCCACTTTCAACCACTTCCAGAGGTAGATAAAAACGCGTTCGACTGGATTGCTTTCGTAGTGGAAACACTCATGTGGTCGCATGTGTTTGAACAGCCGCTAAAGACCGTCTACTCTCAGCCTACTGACCAAATGTATAAACATTATGGGAAGGGTGCCAGCCAGACGGGATTTAAACTTTGTCGGCTGTAGACCCCAAGTTTGAAGATGAAAAATGTACCAATCACAATGTTTTCTCACTATTCCTGATTTCTAACACACTCACGTTTGGCGTGGTCTTGAGTCTATCAGAGCAGAAATGAAAGCTGCTGCTCTCTGTATATTTTTCAGTCGTCTCTGGGTGCGTTCATGTGTAAATTGCACAAGCTTATTTTGTCCATTAGATTGAAAAAAAAAAAAAAACCCATACATTTAGACCCTCCCCTAGAAGAAATCAGGACAGAAGTGGTTGAAAGTGGACAAAAGAGATTGATTAAAACACCAGGTGGAAACGGGTATGTGTCTTATTCGTCTACTTGTGATCCGATCGACCAAAACACATCTTAATACCAGGTGTAAACAGGTCCTTTTAGTCTTCTTTTGGAGGTTGTTCACATTAAGCAACTCAAATGACAGAATACATTTTCTCTTCATCTTAGTGGGACATTAGATTAAGATTCAGTTCAGCTTTTTAGAATAAATAATTCTAGAATGATATTGTAGTTACAATTTCGTGGGGCAAACTACCTATACTCTAGCACAACTTTTTCATTCCAGGACCCACCTAGAAAAGTATAATCTATCCTCAAGACCCACCAAAATATTTGAGATTAGAAAACAATTGACAATTCTGTAAACTTAATCTTAATCTAAAAGTTTGATATGACAGAAATCGGGCATTTAATAAAAATATTAATTTTATAGTACAAATGTAAAATTTCAAAACTAATATTTAGGTTTATTTTCTACATTTACAGGCATTAAAGAGTATATGAAATATGTCCATAAAAACTTGAAATATGCTCACTCCGGTCAAGATATGAACTGTACTCGGCACTGCGAGTGTTGTTAATCTCATCGCAGTGTTCAGCACAGAAAAGACTCATGCTCATTCTGTGTGTGTACATGTCGAGACTCGGACTCCGACTCGGTCTTGAACTCGGTCTCGATACCATATTGTAATGGTCTTGGTCTTGTCATGGACTTGTGTGCATTTTGACTCAGAATTGACTCGTACTCGAACATATTAGGAATTGGACTCATTCCTGAGTACACTCGAGTCCAATTCAAAATATTTCATGATTATTACTGTATGTTATTATTTCTGTAAATTGATGTTTGATTGACACGTCCAACGATTGGTGATTTTCTTGTGCACAACTGCGCATGACTTAAGACTAACGTTAGTGCAAAGGCAGCAGGACTCAGGTAGTAGTGGGAAGTTTGGATCATTTTACTGACTTGGATCTTTGAATCTCGTTCAGCAAAATTAACAAATCTTTTTTTAAATAATTTCGTTAATTTCAGCAGAATATAATTGAAATGTTACATTTTAAATTTCCCAACACATGCTACTTGCGCAAACGTTTATTACACTTGTAAAAATATAGGCTAATATAGCCATGAAGGCCAAATTATGAGAAAAAAAATTATTGATTAATTAATTGCTTAGCAGGGTTTGAGGCTATGCAGTCTTAGTTCACCACACCTCCAGATCAGAGTCATTCTTTCTTTTGTCACCTCACATTTATCACGTCTGTTCCCCAGAAAGATTAGATACCTCTCATGTCTAGAACTCCAAACTTTCACGTCTCGGTCTCGACTCGGACTCAACATACTCTGAACTCGGTCTTGACTCGGACTCGAATGAGCTGGTCTCGAATACAACACTGGTACATGTGAAATGCTTTTTACAGACAGTTTCCTTCTGTTGGTAGGTAGCCAAATGCACACAAAGGAACAAAAACAACACACTCTCTCTATATATATATATATATATATATATATATATATATATATATATATATATATATATATATATATATATATATATATATATATATATATATATATATATATATATATATATATATATCTCTCTCTGAAAGATAACAATGCCGAGTGATGTTTGAATTCTCTGTTGTAATGCAATCTCATGCAGAATACGGCGCAGTGATTGGAGTAAACGCGTTTCTTCTTATTAATAATGCAGACCAAGCCACTTAATAATGAACCAAGAACCTGACTGTTATTACAAGTCTCATGCGTGCACTTCAAAACACGCAGCACATTTATATAATTAAATTGCGGCCTTTGCGATTCGAAGCAACATCGCAAGTCTCGCGGCTTCTATTTAATGTTGGTATATCGTGCAGCCCTAGACTAAACTGTGTGTGTCATTTACTGAAACGCAAATTTAGCTGCAGCCAAGCGACCTACCTTTTCCCACTCTGTGACCTTAGTTTGAAAACCCCTGCACTAGCATATACACTACTGTAAAAAAAAATTGGGATTAGAAAGATTCTTTTGTTCCAGCAAGCATGCATTAAATTGATCAAAAGTAACAGTAAATGTATTTATGCTACAAAAGTATTGTTGTTTCTAATTAAATGATGTGCTTTTGAACTTTCTATTAAACAAAAAATCCTGAAAAACCAATCTATCAGTGTGATCAAATTGAAACTTCTTTCAAAAACATTAAAAATCTTAACGACTCTCAAACTTTTGAACGGTGGTGTAAATGCATGCCATTGACCTTGTTGTTCACATGCAACCCCGTGATCAGATTTATGACTCTAGTGAAGCACTTTATGTAGTTTTAAGGTGTAAACAGGTTAAATAGAAACCCAAAACCTAGATCAGCATAATTCTGAATGTTGTTCTTCTTCATACACATAAAGCTTAAAGTTCATCCACTCTTTCCCCCCTCACCTTTTCCTTTTTTAGAACCCGTTTCAGAGGGACAGAGGGACAGAGATGACTTATCCGCATCTGGGTCCTCTCCAGCCTGGCTCTCCCAGTCCTCCATCTGATCTGTGCCATTCGCACCCACCACGGACTCTACGGGTTTGAGACAGCTGGGTTCCGCCACTGTTTCCGAGGGTAATGCTGCTGCTTCGCTGCTGGTGCCCTCAGATGCTCCGGACATAGAAGCGTCCATTGCAGCTGCATATCCTGCCATCAAAGTCATCTCCTCATCCTGTGTTAGAGGGGCCTAGAAAGGAGGTTAATAGCAACGTTAATTGCTTTGTGATGTAACATTGTGACTAGGGAAAGGGCTCACTAACTTCCTGTAGATACAACACACACAAAAAAAATAATTCTGTCCCGATACCAATTTTGTACCATTTTGTATACATAAATTGACATCAAAATCATTTGTTTTAAATGCTCTAAATGAATTTGGGCATCACAACATTATAAATGTAAAGTAAATCATATATAAAAAGATTGAAAGATGCCCCAAAAATGCCAAACTACAAACATTTAAATTTTTAAAGCCTTAGGAATTAAATGCTTGCTAATTTTATGTTTTTATGTCTGAATTATTGGGTTTATCATCTTGATCTAGAATTAGAATGTTTCCAATTTCTGTCTTATAAATTTGTACCATTTTGTATAAATAAAATCAAAAATAATTTAATGCTCCAAGTGAATTTGGAAATCACAACATTATAATGTACAAAAAAGATAATCTCAAGAGTATCTAAATATTGCATTTAAACAAGTTTTATTAAATTATTAGTGTTTAAAAGCATTTAAGTGAGCGTTTGATGACACCAATGGTAATATAAATATAAAAATATGGGAAATGAGCATGCACAATTAAATCTACAAAAACTATTGATATGGAAAAAAAAAAAGTGATAAGGTACCAATATATTGTACATCCTTACTAAATATGCATATATATGGCCAAGAAGTCTTTTTTAGTACCTTGGTTACTCCTGAGATGATGATGGTGCTCTTTTTGACAGGAGATTTGAGCTTCTGTTTTGCCGACTCATGGAGCTGTCTAATGGCAGCCTCGGCTACAGGGTCGGTCCCATTTAGCATCAATAACTCTGTGCAGGAAAGAGGGAGGGGGGAGAAAAGGAGAAAAAAAAAAAAGTGTACAAATGCTGATTGTAACCCATTACTAATGTGGCATTTTATGCTTGCACTGGGATTGCTGATGAGCACTTGCGACACAGAAATAAAAGGTAATGCATTTAGCCACTGAAGTCAACAAGCTTGGAAATGGATGCTAGAAATCTCACCTGTATCCGATGATGACAGGGCTTTGCTAACTTTGGCTCCGAGTATCGACGGCTGCTCTGACACCCTTCTCTCTGCCAGCTTATTTTTAGAGGGCGATTTGTTTTCTGTAAGAGGAATTTTTAAAAACATAATCATATTAGAGATTTTGATTTAGTGATTGACATGACAATTGCAGCATCTTCATACTTAACTTTGCTAACAAATACCCAAATAACACATTCAGATGAAATCCACCACTAATTTGCCTCCCTCAAAATCAACAACTGAATCAAAGGTCAAATGAAAGGTACCAGGTGGCAAAGGTCGTCCTGGTTTGCTCCTCACAGCAGTGACAGTGGTGACAACGGTGCCACAGGGCATCACAGTACGGTCCATCTCTACTCTCTTAGTAGGGGCCGGCATGGGCGTCTGCCAGCTCCGCACCTCGCTGGGCTCCAGATAGGTGAACTAAACAGAGCATGAAGAAGTAAGGTCAGGTTTCATTCATTCAGGTTGGTAAACAAATATTCAGTATGGCATATTTAATTTGCTAATAGAAACAACAGGAAACTGAATGAAACTAGTCTAGGCTTTTTAATTCACTTCAACATTGAGTTTCAGGCCAATGTACACAAAAAGACATTTATATGAGAATTAAATCTAAAATGTGATTAAAATTGATATCTAAATACAGTCTCATTATGATATATTTTACCTCAGTAGTTAGTGATCTGGTCACTTGATCTTTGGTCATGAGTGAAAAGGTCTGTTGACCTTTGGGGTGTTTCTTCACTAGATCAAAAGGCACAGATACCTGCCCTAACAAAGCACCTGGGAAAAGAGAACAGAGAGTGATGCCTGATCAAATCAAAGTAATGCACATAATTTAATCAATGTGTTTGCCTAGGGAGGCAAAAGTGACACTGAATAAACAGACAAACACATTTCACACAAGTACATCTGGCCTATTAAGAAATCAGGGTGAAAAGCCAATGACATGAGGTAATAGAGGCAGTCTGTTAGTAGAGTTCAAATCATAATGTTACCACAGTATCCTTCTATTAGCTCAATAAATGTACAGCTTTTACCGCATTTTGAGGATATTTCATGATTTAGAGAAACAGATGACAGAAAGTAGATTAAAATTCACAGATGACCTTCAAGCTTTTGCAGACCCAGATTAATGGATATCACTATTCTGTTTTTATGTCGTTAAGCTGGTTTATTTTCGGTCACGTGGACTTACTCTCCCGAGGTTTGCCGTTATCCACGACCTGGATGTTCAGCTCCTTTGACCGACCACTAAGCTCACTGCAAAACCATACAGAGACAGGAGATAAAAAAATCATGCTGCATTCCCATCTAAAATATTAATATATGTCCCAAAAATGCCAACCATTTTATTTTTAAAGTCTTAGGAAATGGTTGGTGGTTTTGAATTTTGTGTGGATTTGTGGGTTGACAATCTTGACAAAGCTTTTGAAGGTTTCCAATTTTGAAAAAGGATAATGGATAAAAATGTTAAAATAATACACACACAAATACATATACACATTATATATATACACACATATATATATTATTTATTACACACACACACACACACACACAGTCACACCTGTGCTACTAACATAACTATACAGCAGAGCAAAAATAACTTTTCAAACAGGTTTCCCAGCCAGTAGTGTTGCTACAACATCAGCCTGATTCACATGATTTCCCTTTCATGTCGCCTCTTTCTCTCTCAGTAATTTCCTGTTCTCTCTCTATTGTATTTTTCTATAACAGTGGTAAAAAGGTTAATTCAATGGGGAGGTGGACCTCAACTCACAATATGAAGGGCTGGTCCCAGGCCGGAGTGGATGTGTTAGTCAAGACCGAACTGGCGACCTTCTGAGGAGGATCATCCAACTGGAGGATACACTGGGGATTCATGCTGCCTGAAAGCAGAACAGAAATGGTTCGTTGCACAAGCAATATCCTTCTGAAAGTAGACTCATTTGCTAATGTACATGTACCCCACTCAAATAAAACCAGATATTTGATACAAGAGAAGAGATCTATTACTGTTTGAGCTAAATGACTGACTAATGCAGAAAAAACTCTTTGCCAAAATGAATTATGCATAAATGGATGAGCTGCCAGTTGTCTCCGTTAAGTGCTTGCTAGGCTGTAATAGTGACTTGGCAGGAGAGCAGCGGGACTATTAGAGCACTTCCGGAAATGATTTCCGAACAAAAGGGACATCCTGATTGAGGGAAACACAGGCAGTTAACTCAAAAAGTCATGGGGGCGGTGCTTTTTGGGAAGTGTTGCCTGCACTCTGTGCCCACAACAAAACTTTGTCCAAATGATTGGCTTTATTTCTTCGGTCCAAGCAATATAAAACATTAGGTGAGGTCTGTGGTGTATATGAGGTCCATCTAATAAACAAGACATATGGGATTTCAAGGATGTGAATCTTTGTAATGTGACCATACGTTTAGAAATGGTCCATCATAAACATCTGCCTGTGATAGAGAAATTAACATAAGAAAAAAATGGTGATACTAAATTGCTAAATTTCAAATGCTGAAAAGCATGTTTAAACCAATATACATCATACATGTTGCGTTTTATCGAATATTGTATAAATCTGCATAAATTATTTGGCTAAACAGTAACAAAACTGAAATGACATGCATTCTGCATTTATATGTGTGTGTGGTGACTCTTTTGGTCACTGACCTGCAGCACCATCCTCCTGTTTGCAAGTGACCCGGATGTTCTTCACTAATAGTTTCCATTCATGAGCTCGTGGGGGCTTCGGGGGTGAGGTCACCTGCAAGGTCTTGTTCCTTACTTCCTGTTAAAGAGGACAGAGGAAATAAAACATTATCACTCATAACATCAACAGCAACATCCTTTTTTGTGTTTTTCCTCTCCATTCTGAGAAAATTCCAAAGTTATGTAATTCTCTGAATATTATGAAATTTATCAGATGATATATTCAAGGCCTTAACGGATAGTTCACCCAAAAATTCACCCTCCTAGGTGTATATGACCATCTGCTTTCAGACGAACACAATCAGAGATTTATTTAAAAATATCCTGGCTCTTCCAAGCTTTATAATGGTAGTGAAGGAGGGGCCAGATTTTGAAGCCCAAAAAAATGCATTATAAAAATTAATCCATATGGCTCCAGGGGGTTAATAAAGGCGTTTTGAAGTGAAGCGATGTGTTTTTGTAAGAAAAATATCCATATTTTAAACTTTATAAATTCAAATAACTAGCTCCCGGCGGACGACCATACGCATACTCTGCAAGTCGACTTGCAGCAAATGAGTAACCCCCTGATGTGATATATGACATAGGATGCAGGAGTATCGTAAGCTTAGACGCTTCTCGCGGTTCAAACAATTAGAGACTCAAGCTCCTCTTCTCTTATATTGAAATCCTCTGGCATATCTCTTTAAAAATTGTTTTGCTCTATCCTCTGCACTTCCGCGTTCGTCGTTACATCATGCGTCGGGTCAGAGGTTACACTTCCACCGCAAATCGGAAGCTAGTTATTATAGTTAATAAAGTTTTAAATATGGATATTTTATATACAAAAACCAATTGCTTTGCTTTAGCAATATGTAAAAAAATAAATAAAAAAACATTGCTGAAACTTTTGAACAGTTTAACCCCCTGGCGCCGTATGGATTACTTGCATGCATTTTTTTGGCCTCAAAACATATCTCTATTTGTGTTCGTCTGAAATATGATAATCATATACACCTAGCATGGCTTGAGGGTGAGTAAATCATGGGATAATTTTCATTTTCGGGTGAACTATTCCTTTAAGACAAACATAATAGGCTTTTAAAACTCTTTTTAAAACTTTTAAATTATACTGATATGAACCTTTTAAAGAGGATTAAGTGCTAATGTTGATACGATAAACGTTTAATGACATCTGCACATGGTTGTACCTGGACTTCTGCAGACTCTGCAGGTCGGCTGCTCAGAGTTACAAATGCTTGAGCTCCATTCAAGACCTGTCTGAGCCTGTCGCTCACAGCTGCTTCACTGAGACTCTCATAATCTCCCTGAAATACACACAGAGTCAAGTCATGTGCTTTTCAAAAAAATAAGCAGAAGTAACCCCTTTTAAAAAACTACTGAGATTTACATATGACATACTGTGCAATGAGAACCATGCTTAATCATGAACTTTTTTGTCTTGAGTGGTCTGATGAGTGAATATACCTGCGCAAAACTTGGCGTCAGCTGCAAATCTACAGAGTCCAGGTGAAGCACCCTCCAGGAAATCTCCACCTCCCCATTCACCTCTTTCATCTGTAGGGCCAGCTGTGGCAACAATACACACAAGCGTTACTTATAACCGCAGAGACAAAACAAGGGTGCAAAATTGTAATGCCTAAAACCTCTCTTAACATGTTTTAATAATATAAGGTCTCAAAGTTAAAATGAAAATGTCATCATGCCATCATGTAAAACAATGTTAGCATCTAATTTATTTATATGTTTATTTATTTATTTTTATTATTAGGGATTTTTTGGGATTAAATTTATTTGTGGATTAAATTATAAATATAAAGTAAACCTGTTTATATTTAAATAATATATTTACACAAACCATTCAAAGGTTACAATGTTATTTTTAATGTATTTTAAAATATTCCTGTGATAGCAAAGCTGAATTTTCAGGATCATTACTCCAATGTTTAATAAAAGTCTTTAATAATAATAATAAATGACAAAAAAAATTATTTTCAACTTATGGCTATTTACCATTGTCAGCTTGCTGCATACAGAATCCTCTACTGTGTGCTCACAAATAAGTGTATATAATCAATTTCAGAAAAAATGTGCTTGAAAAACTAACTGAAATAAACAGATGACAGATCTATGTTGACCTCATATCAGCTATAAATTAAACAATAAATCAGAAAGGCAGAAACACACAGCGACCTACAACAGAATAACCTAACACTGCCTACTTCAAACTCACAATAAACAAAGGGTCCAGAGCATTCTCATATTCACAACAGCTCATTGAGCCGCAGGGCCCACAGCACACGGAGGAATGGGCTGTCATGTCCAAGCACGACTGCTTTACATTTCTGGAGACTGAACTTGGGTGAAATGAGGAGGGAAAAAATGACAGGACTCCAAATTCCTTTCCAATGCAATGCTTTCAAGTTCATTCCTACATCACATAAATTTAATAGAATAGAGGGAGCAAATGCTAACCAGTCACTAATAATACCTGTAATGGCTTACAGTGTGATCTATATAATTAGGAAATGCTTCAATCGATACACTTCAATCTTGGCCTGAAAAGATATTTGCTTACAGTACTTGTAACCCTGCCAATAGTTGGACCCCATGGAGTAACAATAAATGTGTTATCCCACAACTTCGTATTTGGCTGTGGGCTCTAGAGTGCAATGACCTCTAGAACAGAAACAAAAGCCCTAAATATACTGTTATTCAGCCTACAAAGCCATTCTAACAAGCGCTGGGAGCTTTCCAGTAACCAGCCTTGACCAGCAGGGGAAACAGCCAGAAAAAATGCAACAGCCATTTGGATTCCTCCAGAAAGATGGCAAATAGAAAATAAACACAATCACAGGCCAGTATTCAGATGTGCACTTGGGACATGCCTGAACAAAAGACAGCCCACTATAACAGAATACCATAAATCTGGGGCAGATTTCTTGGGAATTTCTATGCAGAAATGAAAGATTTAACAACAGGTTAACGCATTTAGCTACTCAATGCACTTAAGGCTAAAACAGGATCAGCATGACAATGAGGAGTCGAGGAACTTATTGGTTTAAAAATAGCTGTAATTCAATTGAGCAAAGCCGGTGTGAGCTCTTAAACACAATGCATTGTCAACTACTGCAGAGCAGAAAAAGCTGTAGCCCTGCACACTGAAATTGTGCTTTAAAGTTGTTGTTTTTTTTTAACTGCTATTTGTGGTGCAATATTAAAAGAGGTACAAGCTTTTCCATGAATAATTCTGGGCAGGATGTACTAGTGCAAGTGCACGTGTTCTTTCCTGAGGCAGAGACATATTAATGGTGATTAAAATAAAGGCAGAACACAGAGTCAGCGCTCGCGACCAAGGCACTTAATCTGATTCCCGTGGCGAATAAAATGGCAGATTGAGTCACGCCCTATAAATCAAAAGCATGCAGGATGGTGTATGAAGCGTTACATCTCTCATGAGCTCATGGGACGTCCTATTCAAGGGCAAATGTGTTTATTCCTCATTCCATATGGGTCTATTATGACTGTACACATACAGAGCCGTGATGTTATGGTCCACTAAAACTATTAAAAATTATTTTGGTCACACTTTAGATTAGTGCCCATTTCACAGTATTAACTAGCTATTAACTATGACTTTGCCTCAATAAACTCCTAATTACTGCTTATTAATAGTTAGCTAGATTGTTGTTAAGTTTAGGTATTGGGTAGGATTTAGGTCCGTAGAAAATGGTCATGCAGTTGCAGAACAAGGCATTAATACGTGCTTTATAAGTACTAATAAACAGCCAATATCCTATTAATATGCATGCTGATAAGCAACTAGTTAATAGTGAGAACTGGACCCTAAACTAAAGTGTTACTATCATTTTCAGTGATTGAAATAAAGCTGAAATAAATTAGATGAAAAACTTAAATGAAAATGAGAAATGTTTACTAAAAGATACAAATAAGATACAAATAAGCTGATGTACTAAAATCACTAAAACTGAAATAAAAATAAAATATTTAAAATAGAATGAAATATTTTTTTTAAAAAAAAGACAAAAAATGAACAAAAGCATATAACAAAACTATTAACTTTAAAAATTAAAATGAAAACTGAAAATTTTTCAAAAACATCCAATGAATTTTAAAATAATAAAATACAATAACGGTATATAAATAATAAAGGTGGGTCAAAGTCTGAGAAGACTAATAAATACATTTTTTGATTGTGCATTACTTTAATTCTACATATTTTTTTTTTGTATATCAAAGTGAAAATGAAAAAATCTGACCTTTTGTACAAAGCAGTTCACATGGTCACAAATTTAGTAATATGATTTGTGACTCAGAAACCGAACAGAATCTGAAATATTTATTATTCTATTTTACATCATAACATTCCTTTGTTTTACAGATTTTAAAATCCTAAAACTGTATTACTTGCTTTAGATTAGATTTATTTTCCTCATAAAACTCATTTCCCTCTTCACTCAAACTGAATGTACAGTACAAACAAGCATAGTGTTGATTTATCCCCATGTGATTAAAATAACTATTTACTTTGATGACAAAACACGTGACACTTTCCTAGAATCACAAAGGAGATGCTTGTCTACTCCAATGTTTAAAAAAAAACTGGATCATCCTTCTAACCAATGCCAATATTTCTGGAAGCATTCAAAGAATGACTGACTATCTTGCTTGAAAATTTGTTAAACAGATGCCAAAGCCTTGTGTTTACTCAATCGTCCTCAAGTGACTTTAAAGAGCAGAATAAACACTCGTTTTTACCTGCAGACGAAGTGGAGATATTTTCACACTGTATCTCAGGGGGGTTTCTGAAGATGTTGAGCTCGGTAAAGCACTGAGAGAAAACTGCAGCTTGTTTCCAACCACCTGACACAGGACATTCTGCAAAAAGAAACCAACTATGACTAAGAGGTGGGAAACTTTAAATATCCTAACAGTTTAACAGTCATAACACTGCTACTAATTTTTCCGAATCACCAAACAGGGTGCATGTCAAAGGCAGAAGTCTTATATCATACTCCTATCCCTATTTTGATTCAACACATACAAACCTTAATACAGTTCACACAGGCAAGTAGGGAGATCCACATATAGGTTAGTGTGTATAAACATTTAAAGCAAGCCCTTACTTTTTGACCAGGTGTTTTTGTAAAGCTTGAAATCTGGTCCAAGTCCAGTTCTGATGACTGGACACCATCTTCTTCAAAGGTCAGCTGAATCCCACTCTAATAAGAGGAACAAAATACCAAAGTAATATAAGAAGCAAAAAAGACCACAATCAACTTTTAAGGAAACCATATGTGCAATTTTAAAGACTAATAATATAGAGAGAGATATATAGCGAATTACAAACCAACCTGTGATCTACGAGCTTCTTCATTGAGGCCCCTAAACCAGGCTCTTCTCCACTGACTCTTCCAGCTTTTCAGAGACAGCACCCAACATAATATCCCATCAGCTTCCTCCGAATCCACATGACTGAGAGGTGTTTTCCCAGCAGGAGGTTCGTTGGAAAAATACAGCACCAGGTATATAATCAAAGTGACAACCGAGGCCAGAAAGAGAGTGACCATGCAGAGCCACTGCCAGTCTCCCACCCAGGAGAAAACACCCTCCATAGACGACATGATCACCGAGCCATTCACTTTAAACCCTTAACATGTTTACCTTAAACTCTGCTCCTCACCCTTCCGCATCTCAACACAATTAGGACACTTTCCTTCCTAGTACTGACTAATAAAACACCTTCACAAGCAGCAAAAATGAAAGTTCACGAAGAGACGGTGGGTGGAAAACACGCGAACGTTGGATTGAGGCTCGTAAATCTCACTTCAACCAGCACGACAGCGACAGATACATCTATTTTAAAACATTTTAAAATACAACTATTAAACGTGATATGTATAATATTAGAGCATCTGCACAACTACTTACACACTAAGTAGCAATTTTAACAAACGCTATTCACAGCAAACCGGGTGTAAATGAATCTGCGAAATTTTAACCTAATACATCATATGTTATCGGACACAAACGGCTTAAATGTTAAAAAAATATTGCTGGTTTAAAAAATATACATAATAATATACATTAAAGACCTCTATTGGACAATTATTGGCTATTTAAAGACATCTCTAATTAATGAAAGCATTAGATCCGGAGTAACAGAGGTGAAAAAAGTTCCTGAAAATCCCCCCGGTGTTGTTGATGAGCCACGTTACCATCGCATTAGCCGAGCACTATCCCACAGAAAACAAAAAAGAGTTTAAAAAGTGAAATTAAGTGCAGTTCTCATCTTCTATAACGGAACTGTTCATCCTCCCGTGAGTGTAAGAAGAGAGATAGAAAGAGAGAGGATGTGTGTGACACACACCTCTGATTTCTAGGATTATTAGCTTTGCGTTGAGGTTCTCCTACATCACCGTCACCAGACGAGACAAAATAAAAGTCCCTACCGCAGTTTTCAAAATAATACAAATTTGTATAAAATAAATTAATTAATTAAATGAATTGCAATATATTGGCAAAAATATGAATTTATCAGTAAGAATAGTTTTAATTTATATTATCATATGGGGAATTTTTGCTTAGCAGAAAAAAGACAAAGGTCTTGACTCTTGTGACATTTCTTTACACACCATTTAAACAATGGGCGTTTCTTTGTTTATATGGCAGTTTTTGCAGTGTTTGAATATGAAAATTTGCGAGTTGTGTGGTTAAAACAATTGAATTGTTTACAGAAGTCCTAACCCTAATTTCTAACCCTAATGTAGCATATATATAACTATTAACGTAGATTGACTATTTTTTAGAATCAGCTTTAAAAAAAAAAAAAAAAAAGAAGATTGAAAAGATTGATTCACTATTTATTCTTAAACTGTTTAATGGTTTAAAAAATCTATTCTCCTTAGGCATCTTTTCGATCCAAGATCGTTCGCCATACTCTAGGGAACTATAATTATATAACTAAAATCTCATAACTATTTAGTATCTCATTATATTGAGAACATTTCTCCTAATAATGACTTACTATATCATAACAATGAGAAACTTTCCATTAGTTATGACTAAATATGAGAAACGTTCAGATAATCATGAGTTAATGTGTTATAATATTAGGGAAAAAATCTCATTTATTATGAAAAAGTTTCGCATTATTATGACTTGAAGAATCATTTATTTACTCTCAACTGTGGCGGTAACGGGGTTCTAAACGAAACTGATACTTATATGTAATATGTGTTGTTATTTCTGAGGTAAACAATGTTTAAAACGCATTATTCATTAATAACATTAAGTAAACTGCAATTATTGTCGATTTTAAAAATTACAGAACATGAGCAATCGTTAAACAACTTTTAATTTAAATACATTTTTGACAAACGTCACAAACAAACATATTATAACAATCAAAGACTATAGACTTTGTAACAATTCTCACACAAACTACGTCACTTAATGTTAAAGCTGCTACTGGCTCTGAGAGCGAGAGAGCGTTTGACTGTTTTGCTGTGCAGCATATCTGCGCGGATGGAGAAAGCAGAAGGAGAAATAGTGCGCATCAAACACAAACAGATTGGATTGCTACCATTTTTGTTGTAACATTTCATAATTGGATTCTCACTTTAAAGTTTATGATACAACTCATTTTCACGCTAAAAATAAATAAATAATGAAATCACTATTTGAAATACTTTGATTCGATTTTAAAGAAATATAACATCTGAAGTATCCATACGCCGTTTCGCAACGTTTTCGAATTTACGATAGTGGTGAATGAAAGACTTCATTAAATATATATATATATATATATATATATATATATATATATATATATATATATATATATATATATTATGTGTTCCCATTTGCTTAAATAGCAAAAGAAAAACTCCACAATAGTGTTTTCACAACTTTCAAAAAGAGGAAAAAAATAGAGAGAGATTGATAACGGCAGTCAAAAGAGAGAGAGATGTCAATTTTACCGTCACGCCCATAGCAGAAATACCTTCACAGCAGGGTTAACTAGGTTTTGTTTTTTTGTTTTTTGTTTTTGTAATTTGAAGCAAAGGTAATATAATACAAAGTATAGTGTTATAAATGTGCATACATTTTTTTTTTTAAAGAAAGAAAGAAAAAATATGAAAATCTTTGCAGGATTTATTATGCTGATGACCGTTAAAACGCGTCATCACAGTCTGTGAAAAGGGTCCACGGAGTCATCATGAACGAGCTAAGCACATGAAATACAGAATATCGAAGAACTTCTTTCAAAACTGATTTCCATTTTATTTGACATTTTAATTAGCGAAAGTCAACTCAACTCTACCTGAACGGGTAAATTATAGTGCAATAAATATTAATATTCAGATTAAATGAGCTTGGGCTAATTGTAATTGCTAGCATATATGTACGTCGACACAAACTCTACGTTTGAATATAACAGAAGTCAGTAAGATGTCTTCGCTGGTTTGTTCACTTCTCTTTTAACATGTTTTCTTTCTTTCAACTGTAATTAGTCAGTAAACAATGTTAAGCAAACATGTGTTAACCTCTCGTTTGGTTAGGTTTCTATGCTAAACCTATTCAACCTAGTATATTATGATTTACAGGTGAGGAAGAAGAAACCTCTGGTAACTTGATCCATGGGACATCAGCATCATGTCAGGGGTTCAGCCAATGCCCTGCCCAGTGCTCTTGGGTACTGTGAAAAGTGGAGGTTTACCAGCCCTCCTACACAGATACACAATTGAGAAAAAAGTAGCAAAAGTGGAGAAAGTCCTCAAAAAAGGTTTAAATACACCTCGGGGGCATTTCAAAATATTTTACTTTGATTGTACATGTTTCATTAATGCTTTTTGTATCCATAGGTGTGAGAGTTGACAGCATGAACCACCTTGGACAGACACCACTCTTTTGCGCGTCTCTCCTCAGCTTTGTCAGTGTAGCAGAGAAACTTCTGCAGTATGGAGCAAACCCAAACCAGTAAGGCCAAACCTTCCCATAATCATCCATTTAGATTGTTTGAATATGAAAATAGCATACTATCTCATGTGTGATGCTTATGTCCACCAGCCGCTGTAATGATGGAAGTACCCCCATCCATGCTGCAGTTTTCTCTTGTAATCCCTGGCTCCTGAGTTCGCTGCTGGACGCTGGTGGGGACCTGCGTCTACATGACGATCAGGGCCGGACTCCGAAGGACTGGGCCGAGGCAGGTGCTCAGGAGAACAGCCCGAAGGTCTGTGCTGCCTTGGCTCTGTATAGATAAAATGCAGCATCAGTGCAGCCTTGAACTTTGTCTTTGTCATGACAGAGTATTTCATGATATGATTTATTATTTTAGATATTTTTATTTATAATTTCATATTTTCATAGTTTCTATTTTAATAGTTTCATATTTAAAACATCACATTTCTGCAACTTCATTTCTACAGTATGCACATGCATTTATAAACGGTCTGTATAATGCACCTTGTTATGTATTGCGGCTTCAGATGCAGCTTCTGCAGTGTAAAGATGCCATTAGACCAATTGTTCTTCCTCATCTACAGATGCTTGCTTTTCTGAAGAGATGCGAGTCTCAAATGCAGAGGTTGTTGAAGACGCATCTGTCTAGGGATGCACATTCCACCCCTACCTCCTCAAAGACTCTCCTGAACTCTCCATCCCTGCTTAAGCGCTTGTCTCCTTGGTAAGATCTGCTGTACTTTCCTACTATTTATCTTTATCAGTGAACACTTTCAATGTCTTCTTTGTTACAGTGTCATTTATTTTTGAGACTGAGAAAGTAACAACACCTAGGATGTTGATTTAAGACACAGCACATCAAATGGAAACTCAATATAGTACAAGTGTTCTTAGTACAAAAGTAAAAATGAAAGTAACAGTTCAGGGGCCGTATTCACAAAATATCTTAAGGCTAAAATTAGCTCCTAACTTGCCGATTTCGGAGAAACTCTTAAAAGAGTGTCAGTTCTAATTTTAGGACTCCTACATTTTTGCTCTAAGAGTATTTCACAAAGCATTTTGGCACTAAAACTAGCTCCTAAATCTGTGAAACGCTAGGAGTAGTCAATAGTCACTAAGACAAAATCAAAAAGAGTCCTAAAATGATTGTTGGGGCCAATCCGCCTCAGCAATCCACCCAAAGACACTGTACACCATATATATTTTGATTTATAGATTTGAATCTACGATAAAATGCCAAAAATAAATCTTTAATAAATAAATAAAAATGCCTGATTACCCGTGGCAGTTGTTTTCACTAGTTCACACTTAAAAATGATCAAATAGAGTAAAACAAATACAGTATATAATAAGCGTATTTGGCGTGCTGTCCAAGGGGATCGAGGACTCCGAGCTTGGAATTTTGCCTAAATGCAGAGTTCTCTTCGTATTCCCAGCCAGCCGAGAGTGAGGAACGGGTTGGTGGAGGGATGCAGAAATATGTCGAAGTAACTATGTGAGTCGGCTCTCATTTGTGTATGTATACCTCCACTCAAGCTGATTCGATAGACCGTTTGAATGTGCGCCTCCAAAACTTTGTTTATAAAACATAATTTGTCACTTGAATTCTGCAATCTCTCAAGATGCAAACATGTAAGAGGCGGACAATTAGCTGAACATATACTAGTTTAATTAGTGACAGCCTATATTTTAAAACCTTTATTTGTATATGGCAACATGATACCTCATTCTACAATATTAAATTAAATTGCTGACAGAGACCTCTCCCCATCAGCCAATCACTGTGGACATAGTCCATAGCAACGAGGTCAACCCCGCCCTTACTCTTAGCTTAAGACTTCTCTCTGTTCCTTAGTAAAAGTTGGTCTCAGCAGCTTTGTGAATAGGTTTTAAGAGAAAACTCCTAGCTAGGAACTTTTACTGCCGTTTAGGAGAACTCTTAGTGGTAAGATAAAATGTTTCATGAATACGGCACCAGAATCTTTTTGTTTGTGTCCTTCTCTTTAGGGGATATGAGCTCAGTCATGAAAACAAAACAAGTTATAAGATGTCTGCCTGTGATATGATGATGATGCAGTGTTTTGGCTATGGAAAGGTTTGTGTGAACAATTTTTTCCCTCTAGCAAATATTTTGAGAAGGTTAACTCTGAATACACACCAAGAATACACATTTTTAAAAAAAATTTTTTTTATAAGCCATTTCATATCAATGAACAAACTGTTTTAAATCCTAGATTACTATAACAAGGATTTATACAATTAAAAGGATAGTTCAACCAAAAATTAAAATTCTGTCATCATTTACTCATGTCGTTCCAAACCTGTATGACTTTCTTCTTCTGTGGAATAGAAAAGAAGATATTTTGAAAAATGTTGATAACCAAAAAGTTTCTGTTCCCATTCACTTCCATTATATAGACAAGTACAATGACAGTCAATTGGAACGGAAACTCTTTAGTTACCAACATTCTTCAAAATATCTTAAATTATGTTCTGCAGAAGAAAGAAAGTCATACAGGTTTGGAACGACATGACAGTAAATAAATGATGACAGAATTTTCATTTTTGGGTGAACTATCCCTTTTCTTCTCATTAGCATAGTAAAGCTGCTAAGCACAATGTCCTTTAAGTTTGACAGCTATTAATCCCAGTGAGCTGTTTTTAGATATTGTTTTTTTTATTATTGTATTTATTAATTTTTTTTTTTTCATGAAAATAAATAATAAATTATTAAAAATATTCTCTAATCATTACAGTTATGCTTTGAGAAGCCTGGGTTGAGTCTGGGATTGGCTGCTTCTGTGCCCTTGATATGTGACAGTGACCTAGGTCAAGCTAATGATGAGTCCCTCAATTCGTTTATGTGTGGATCTTTCATACTTATGACCAAGTAAGACATTGTAATGAATGACTGTTATTTGACTGCTATTGAAGTCACATCAGAGGAAAGATGTAATGGGTATAACAGCATTTGTTTTGTTTAACCATGATTCAGTTACAGTTGGAAAGGATGTCGTGTCACTGTTAAAGAGCTACATGATCAGATTTTGCAACAATGTGAAGAAAAAGATGGTCTTCTGGATCTACTCATTTCTGAGCAGGAGTATTGTTGGTAAGGCAATGAAAACTGTCCTGGAATAATAATAATAATAATAAAAGCATCAAGAGAGTTTGACAAACTCAACTGTTATTTATAAAACTTTTTAGGTATAATAGGACTGTATTATAATTTTTCCACTAAATATTTTTTTATGCAAATGGTTTTCCCTGCTTAATTTGAACTGGGATCATTTAACAAAAAAAAACCCCAAAACAATATAAAAATTATTCACGATGCATTCTCTCCTGTAATGTTATCTATTTTTGAGTAATACTGAGTGGAAAATAATGTCGATTTTATCAGGATTGGATGAAACATGTTGGCCTGTGATATTATTGATTAATATTATATTGGTTAATATTTTTCCTGCCTACACAGCCTTTCATCAGACAAAAAGTAATTTTAGAAGCACATAAAGTTATTATTTTGATTAAAGATATTAAACTTCTTTTTTTTTTTAGAATCATTGAGATCCTATTACAGTTTAATTAATTCTTTGAATTTGTGTTTATTATTATATTTTCTGTTTTTATTTTAAATTTTATTAAAGTTTTTTTTGTGTGTTTTTAAATATATATACATTTTTATTTTATTTTTATCTATACATGTTTTAGTTATAGTTTTTTAGTAATTCAGCTTAAACTAAAATAAAAATGAGAAATGTTGCTTTGGCTTGCTAGTTGAAATAAAATACAGGTGTTGGTCATATAATTAGAATATCATCAAAAAGTTTATTTATTTTACTAATTCCATTCAAAAAGTGAAACTTGTATATTATATTCATTCATTACACACAGACTGATATATGTTTATTTCTTTTAATTTTGATGATTATAACTGACAACTAAGGAAAATCCCAAATTCAGTATCTCAGAAAATTAGAATATTGTGAAAAGGTTCAATATTGAAGACACCTGGTGCCACACTCTAATCAGCTAATTAACTCAAAACACCTGCAAAGGCCTTTAAATGGTCTCTCAGTCTAGTTTTGTAGGCTACACAATCATGGGGAAGACTGCTGACTTGACAGTTGTCCAAAAGACAACCACTGACACCTTGAACAAGGAGGGCAAGACACAAAGGTCATTGCAAAAGAGGCTGGCTGTTCACAGAGTTCTGTGTCCAAGCACATTAATAGAGAGGCGAAGGGAAGGAAAAGATGTGGTAGAAAAAAGTGTACAAGCAATAGGGATAACCACACCCTGGAGAGGATTGTGAAACAAAACCCATTCAAACATGTGGGGGAGATTCACAAAGAGTGGACTGCTGCTGGAGTCAGTGCTTCAAGAACCACTGCGCACAGACGTATGCAAGACATGGGTTTCAGCTGTCGCATTCCTTGTGTCCAGCACTCTGACAGCGTCAGAAGCGTCTTGCCTGGGCTAAAGACAAAAAGGACTGGACTACTGCTGAGTGGTCCAAAGTTATGTTCTCTGATGAAAGTAAATTTTGCATTTCCTTTGGAAATCAGGGTCCCAGAGTCTGGAGGAAGAGAGGAGAGGCACACAATCCACGTTGCTTGAGGTCCAGTGTAAAGTTTCCACAGTCAGTGATGGTTTGGGGTGCCATGTCTCCTGCTGGTGTTGGTCCACTGTGTTTTCTGAGGTCCAAGGTCAACGCAGCCGTATACCAGGAAGTTTTAGAGCACTTCATGCTTCCTGCTGCTGACCAACTTTATGGAGATGCAGATTTCATTTTCCAACAGGACTTGGCACCTGCACACAGTGCCAAAGCTACCAGTACCTGGTTTAAGGACCATGGTATCCCTGTTCTTAATTGGCCTGCAAACTCGCCTGACCTTAACCCCATAGAAAATCTATGGGGTATTGTGAAGAGGAAGATGCGATATGCCAGACCCAACAATGCAGAAGAGCTGAAGGCCACTATCAGAGCAACCTGGGCTCTTATAACACCTGAGCAGTGCCACAGACTGATCGACTCTATGCCACGTCTCATTGCTGCAGTAATTCAGGCAAAAGGAGCCCCAACTAAGTATTGAGTGCTGTACATGCTCATACTTTTCATGTTCATACTTTTCAGTTGGCCAAGATTTCTAAAAATCCTTTCGTTGTATTGGTCTTAAGTAATATTCTAATTTTCTGAGATACTGAATTTGGGATTTTCCTTAGTTGTCAGTTATAATTATTAAAATTAAAAGAAATAAACATTTGAAATATATCAGTCTGTGTGTAATGAATTAATATAATATACAAGTTTCACTTTTTGAATGGAATTAGTGAACTAAATCAACTTTTTGATGATATTCTAATTATATGACCAGCACCTGTAAGTTCAATTTTGTTTCAGTTAACATTTATTTAAATATTTATTATGGTTTTAGTTATAGTTTTAATTAACTATAATAGCCCTGATTAGAATCATGCACAATTAAACCAGTGACAATTATCAACAAATTTAATAAGGTCCATTTTGATTTTATGTTGACTGACTTTAATTTCAGTCAAAATGTCCAAAAATGGCAAATATCATCATTTACTCATGTAATTCCAAACCTATATTATTTATTTTCCTCCATTGTTATTTGTTATCTAAATACACTGTGCAGTAGCCATAATTTCTGTGATGTCCTATGCAGTCAGCTGTCTCACCCGCACCTGCTGCTGCTGATGGCTGTGAGTATGTCCACTGGCCTGGACAGCACAAAGCTGGTCTATGAGAGAGTGAATGTAGGGTCCCTGTACAGTCTACTGCACCAAAGGGTAATAATTCAGCATTTCAGAAAGCACAAATTTATAAATGACTGAGAAGTGTTTTTTGTTTTTGTTATTGTTTTAACTACATTCCTTGTTTATTTCCACACTCTGCAGCGGGATGAGTTTCCTCTACTACAGCTGGTTGACCTGTTATCAGTGGTGCTACAGGTGTGTGAGGTGTTAATGTACCTGCATGGCCGATCTCTGGTGCTCCGGGCCCTTTCTTCACACACTGTACTCATAGTACACCCTGGAGTTGCCAAGGTTACCGGCCTCGGGTTCATGGTGCCCAGGTACACCGTCCTCACAAAAGGCGCATATTAAAATATATAGACTCTATAAATTTTGAATCATTTAAATGTATGAAATGTGTAAATTAAATAGTTTAAATTCATTATGGACATTTAAGGCTCATTCACATCAAGGATGATAACTATTATTGTATTGATAAAGATATAGTTCTGAAATCGTTGCAAATAAAAAAGAATGTGATTTAAATCTTTAGTCATTTGATATGCCTTTAGCATCTTTTCCAATTACAGTGAGGGAACATGCCCCTACACCCCGCCTTCTGTTCCTGTGCCTCTCAGCCTGATCAACTGGGCAGCTCCGGAAGTGATTAGAGGTAGAGCGTGTACAGGAAAAGCGGATCTCTATAGTGTGTGCGCCCTTATACAGGAGATCTATACAGGTACAGGTCATGTAATGTAAACTAGCTGTCATCTTTGATGTTAATAGATATTGTTTTGTGTTACTAGTTTGTAACTTGTAAGGTGGTTGTGTTGCTTTGTACAGATGCTGTGCCATGGGGCCCCACAGACAAACGCTGGATAAAACGGTCAGTAGAGGCCGGTCAGGCTCTGGTAGCACACCCTGCCGTGCCTGAGCCTTATTACCAGTTCCTGCAGACGGGCCTCCAGCACAGAGCCCAGCACAGGACCAGCAGCCTGCACGATCTGTGCTACAATCTACGTTGTTATATCAGAGTTTGTACACAAGTTTTGTATCTTACTGTATAGGGGCTTTCGCACTGGAGGAACCTTTTCATAGTTCCTAGAACTATTGGGGGAAGTACCCAGATTTTGCAGTGTTCACACCACAGGAACTAGTGTATGACAGAATACCGCACCCGGTATTTTTAAAAAGCTCTTTCAGTCGTAAATGATGTGTTTACATTCCATCTCCGCTATCACAAAACCTATGACACACAACAAACACAGCTCCGATTATGGCATCCACTGGTTTTTAAAGTTTCAGAGTTCCTAGCGCCGTTGCGAATGCAAAATAGTTCCTAGAACTATTAGGTGCGAAAGCACCTTATCTCATCAATCTGTATTAGTGCATATGTAACATGCGCTCTCTAGATGTACACTACCACCCAAACGTTTTTGAAATTCTCTTTCGGCTCAAAAAAGGCTGCATTTGTTTGATAAGAAAATACAGTAAAAAGACTAATATTGTAAAATATAATTACAGTTTAACATAACTGTTTTCTATTTGTATATATTTTATTCCTGTAATTTATTCCTTTGATGGCAATTTTGGCAAAGTTGAATTTTCAGTAGCCTTTACTCCAGCCTTCAATGTCACATGATCCTTCAGAAATCATTCTAATATGCTGATTTGGTGCTCAAGAACCATTTCTTGTTATTATCAATGTTGAAAACAGCTGTGCTGCTTAATATGTTTGTGGAAATCATGAATAGAAAGTTTTAAAGAATAACATTTATTTGAAATGAATACAAGTAATAATTTGGTAACACTTTACAATAAGGTTCATTAGTTAACATTAGTTAATGAAGATTAGTAAATACAATAACAAATGTATTGCTCATGGTTAGTTCATGTTAGTTAATACATTAACTAATGTTTAACTAATGAACCTTATTGTAAAGTGTTACCAATAATTTTTATTAAAAAATAAATCTTCCTGAACCTAAAACTTTGAATAGTAGTATATGTCTTTTATTGCCCTTTATATTTATTTATTGGTATTTTAACAAATACGTATGCATGTTATGTATTGTTATGACTATTTGAGTATCGCATTGTTAACTTAGCAACACAAAACATTACATTTGTGTCTTATGGGGAGTGTCTTTGTATGGTGCCTATAAAGTATCCCAGTTAATTAGAGGGAGCCATGAGGAAATTATGAAGAAAGACTATTAAGGTTATGTTGTGCAAGGTTTTTTTTCCAGTTGTAGAGAGTAATATATGATACCATAAGAGTGAATGGTGCAATCTAATCTGCTGCAGGAGATAAGAAGCGAGAATAAGAGAAGTGGATGGAACTCTTGGTCGGCTCTTCAGTGCATCCCTGGATGGAACACTGACATTAATCAGGAGAGAAAGCAAGATGACGCTGGTGAGATTTCCATCTAGCCATGATTAGGGAAACTTTTAGAGCCTAGAAAATGATCACTTTTGCAAGAAAGTGTCTGCTTAGAACATTAATGTAATGTAATACATTAATATAGTTTGATTGTCCTATTCTTTCCTCTAAGTGTATCAGTATAACTGCAGGACTGCAGTACACAATGAGATCCAGGAACATGAACTAGAAAGATTCTACACAGAAGAAGAAAAGTCCACCACAGACACTGATGACCTCCACTGGGATATCTCGCATCGTGACATCGCTCCTTTGCGTGAATGGCCTATTATCCATCATGCTCCTACCTCTGAACCATCTTGTTCTAACTATATTGATACAGACAAGGATCTGGAAATCAGTCGCTCCATCTCGAAGCATACTGGCTCCATTGTTCTCAACCTTAAAGTGTCTCAGGTTCTTCTACAGCAAGCTAAGCAGAGTCTGGATAATGCGGAGGCGACTCAATTGAGCGCCCCATGCTTCGACGAGGTGGATGCTATGGTGAACAGGGTAAACATGGAAAAAGAGTGCAGTGATGGTGTCAAAAAGGCTTTGGGACCACCATCCAAAAATTATATACCAAAGTGGACCATTAATGCAGATGAGGAGGTCAGTCAGTACAGCTCAGCTCAAGATGAGAGCTTTGAGAGCACATCCTATTCTAGTAGTGTACAGGTATGTGCACACAACCTCAAATGTCAGGGTGTTAAAGGTGAAGTGTGTTTTTTTTTTTTCCAAAGCTAAAAATATAATATATAAAAATATTATATAAATTGTTAAAAAGTTTGGGGTCAGTTAGATTTCTTTAATGTTTTTAAAAGAAGTCTCTTTTAAAAACGGTCACTAAGGCTGCATTTATTTGATAAAAAAAAAAAAAAACCGTAATATCGTATGAAATATTATTACAATTTAAAATAATTATTTTCTATTGTAATATATTTTAAAATTTAATTTATTCCTAGACAAAGCTAAATTTTCAGCATCATTACTCCAGTCTTCAATGTTGCATGATCCTTCAGAAATCATTCTAATATGCTGACATTTTTTGTATTAGCAAACAATTGTGCTGCTTACATTTTTTTAAGGATTCTTTGATGAATAGAAAGTTAAAAAGAACAGCACTGATTTGAAATAGAATTTATTGGTAATAATGTCAAAGTCTTTACTGTCATATTTGATCAATTTAAATGTGTACTAAACTTAAAAATAAAATAAAAAATCTTACTGACCTCACACTTTTGAAAGGTAGTGTACACACACACACTACACTACACTTCACCTTCAGATTATCACCAGACTTGTATGATCAGCTAGCTAGTAGTTACATGTTTACTAAATTAGTGAAAAATACCACTAACAAAGATCAGATACAAACAAAAAAAGAAATAGCAATCAGTGTAGCATATAGAAAAAATGTGAGGAAAAACTTTACTTACAGGAGGAGAAAAGTGACTTGAAGAGAGTTGAAGCAACAAAGAGAGGACAGCAGCAGACAGGACATCAGAAGTCTGAGAGGTACAACGAAGAAGTGCATTAGCAGAAAAAGACTAATACAAGTCATATACAAAAAAGGAGTATGATAGATAGGATGGCAAGTTTTGGCAGCAACAGGAAGGATATATGAGCAAATAAGCAAGAACATGACAAAAAAAAAAAAAAAAAAGCAAATACATCTCTTTCAGGTTAAATGTGCAACTTGGGTTTTCGAAGACCCAGAAAGACAGCATGCACCGATCTCTCACAGAGCATTTCCAAACAAAACCCACATGGACCAGTGAGAGACAACAGCCACACCACTCATTATCTTGATGTGCAGTTTATCTAGTTTAAAGACTGTTTAAATTATATGTGACCTGTCCTTTGTGTTGGTACAGGTGAGGTCAGTGATATGGTGGCCCTAATGGCTCGCGGGCGTTTAGGGACATTACTGGGTGCTGTGGGCAGCAGTGACAGTGAGGATGTAGAGGAGCAACAGCTCCACCTACAGGACTGGCAGAGTCACAACAGCAGATGCAGTGTGAACCGCTACCGGGAATCTGAGACCCAGGAAAGCACTGATCTGGAGCAACTGTTCAAGAGTTTTGCTGGTAATAGAGCTATTACTGAAATAGCTGTTAAGATATTTCATTCATTGTTTTAATTAGGTTAAATTCTGTATTAAATTACATTATATATTTATATATATAAATGATTTTAAAATTCTGTTCACTGCCAGGTATTCAGAGTGATAGTGAGGAGAGCACAAACTACCACACTATCAATCACACTTATGACGTGACCAATGGAGTGCTGGAGGCTACAAGCCAAACTGAGGTGATAAACTATAACCTTTATTTATATATTTTTTTTTACCAGTTCATTAATGTTTTCCCCCCATTAAAACCCAACCGCCCACATTTACATTCAAGATTCATCAGCTTTACGAGGTTACATATTTCACTTGCAAAATGGTTATCATAACAGTTTTTGTAGAAGTCTTAAAGGTACATGTAACAAAAACTGCTTTTTGTGTAATAGTTTAAACCTGTTTAATAAGAGCTAGGAGAGTTTAATATCAAAGTGAATTATGACTGAAAACTTGAATTTCTACATATGTAAAATGTTGAATATGTACTGTTTAATGTCTGTTGTGTCCAAAGGATGAAGGAAGCTCCGATAGTTCGGATTATACACAGACACCTTTTGAGCCATCTAGCGTGTTCTACACGCCCAAACACCACCTGTCCAAAAGTACATCATCTGGTGTAGAGCATTCTCAGGTAAAAGTGGACATTTGCACAAGTTAGTTTTGTCATATTACAAACTAAAATCAGAAAAGGCATGTGCCCTGATGAATAAAGTACATATAATTAATAAACCCTTTATTTCTCAGTCACTGAGCTCAGAGGATGAGTTGGACGTCACAGTGGAGGTATGTCGACCCAGCACATCTCTGGCAGAGGAAAAACAAGATGTAGAGAACAGTCTGAGTGGTATACAGATGAAACACCCTGCAATCATTTTATTATCAGATTGGTGGGTAAAATTTTTGTCCTTTTTTCTAACCTTCATATCACTCTTATTATTATCCAGAATACCAGCTTGCCCAAGAGGACTCAAAGGAGTCTGAATCCATTACTCCTGTGCACAGCTACATTCCTACCATCAGGTACAAGAAATAAAGCTTTTCATGCAAATTAGATATCTTAAAATAGAAAACAGTTATTTTAAATGGTCATAAAATATTACAATTTTACTGTTTTTACTGTTTGTTGATCAAATGAATGCAACCTTGGTGAGCATTAGACTTTCAAAAATATTAAAAAATCTTACCAACCCAAAACTGTATTTTGTCTGTATAGTCTTTTGTCTTATAGTCTTTTTTCTATTGGCTAAGCCTGCGCTCTGTACTTTGGTGGGTTTTTTTGATCAGTTTGCCAGACCTCGCTGAGATTGCAGACCTCTCCAGCATATCCTATTCACCAGCCCAGCACCAAAAGTGGGTGGGGTCAGCTGAAGCCCCGCCTATCCCTCACATCAGAGGACATCCACCCTGTAACAGTACCCCACGCAGCCCAAAAGGTATGAAGTGAATCAAAAAAATATACGCACCTACTTAGGATTCACTTTTAGGATTAATCAAAATTCAGAGTCAGTTTTATGTAATTGTGCACACCGTTTAATTACAGGCCGTAGGACTCTTCAAGATGTGCAGGTTGGCACTGAGCCCCTCCCTCACCTCCAGAGCCTGTTGGACACATCACCATGTGGCAGTGCACCATCCCACACTGTCTGCACAGAGAGTTACGCCACAGCCAGTGCAGGAGACAGCAGCACTGTTAGTCAATGAATCATTAGATTGGAATTACACATTTCTGATATATATCAGCAGCCATATGGGTATCAGATGATAAATGTGTTTTTATAATGTTATCTGTATCAATCTGATAAGTAAAATAGTCTGATATATTGATAACTGATAATTTACTTAAATGAACACTCCAGATGATTAATACTAGTTTGCCTGACTAATGTTAAACATAAATAAAATGTCTACTCAGAGCCTGTTTATTGCCCAGGACAAATATGCATTTTGTTTCTATAATCGTTGTTATATTTGTGTAATTTTACTGTATAAGAGAATGTTGGCTATAGGCGTGTATTATTTCATTAATTATTTTTTATTAACCATTATGTATTAGAAATTTTATTACAGATAAAGACTTTTAAGGTGAGTGTTTTTTGTAATCGGTCTCTAAATGTAGAATGATAACTAATTGACCTATATTTCAGTTTTTGGCTTCAAAATGTTAAAAATGATCAGTAATGAGTGCATCTCTAATTTCTAATATGTGCTTTTTAAATGTCATGTTGACTACTGGGATATGATGGCACACTCTATTCATCAAAGATCTTCAATATTGATGTTTTCTATGTGTTTTGGCAGCTTGAATTCACTCAAGTTTTGTTATACATACAAATGCTTATTGTTATTTTGTTGTTGAAGAAGCTTTCATCTCACAAAAGTAAATGTACCATTATCTTATATTTACATCAATATATTCACAGCTATCAGATTTATATTGATATTCTGCATCTCTTTTCAGACGAATGCCTCTGTGTCTAGCGTCCTGCAGTCTCCAGCGAAAAGAGAAATGTCTAAGGAGGAAACAGACTCTCCCTCCAGCGGTAATGCAGAGTTTACCACTGCCAGCTCTGGAGCCAGACAGACCACTGAGACCAGTGAAGAGACGGAGCATCCTATTGACAGTGTGCATTTAGAATTCATTGCTAAAGTGTTCTAAAAATTCATTATGAGATGTATTGTTAAAGTATTACTGATTTTAGCAATCGCCATGGTGTGAGAAACAAAACTGTTTGTGATTCCTGTAGAGAATAATGATGTGGATGAGGAAGGAGAGGAAGTAGGTGACGACCCGTCAGATTCTGAACATCAATGTGAGCAAGAGCCCTCTGATGAAAAAGTGTTTGACGATGAAGACATCTCAAAGAGGAAGGAAGGGTGTAAGGATGAAAACCTGTGTCAGATATATGGGGAGACAGATCTACAGTAGAACTGTGTTATTTTCATTTTTAAAATGAATTAAAGGGATGTGTGTTGTATTTTCAGACCAGCATCCAGATCTCAACTCTGCTGATATGGATAGTAATTCAAACTCTCAAAAAAGCGATAAGAGTCACAGCCTTGATGAAACTGAGAGGTAAAACCCAATACTTTGCCTTAGGAAGGGGTATTTCATTATTGGTTGTTAACTTTTTGACACAGTGATGATAAAAAAGAAAAAGGACCTGCATAATGATTCTCGGGCTGTTCGGTTAGAGAAAAGCATCTATATTTAACATTAAATCGCCCTCAAAAATGATGGTCTGTTTACACTTAGTGACTTCATGAGTCTTTATCACTTGGAAAGCTATCCACTTAGGTATGCACATTTCATTTATACTTGTAATTGTCTGCATGAAAAGTCAGCAAGAACTGGAAATTGCAACCAGCTTTTTTTCCCTACTGTGATGTATAAGTGAAACAGCTTCTCATACAAGTAAAAATCATTACTGTTTTTGATAAAAGCACATAATAAAAAAAAATAAAATAAAATAAAGTGTGCAAGGATAAATTGCAGACAAATCACAAATTCCATTTTTCTTCCCCTAAAACAAAAAAGAAGATGCTTCAACTTTGAAATCTTACAGGGCAAGTTCCACCCTTGATGAGGAGCTTCAAAGAATGCTTTTAGAAGAAGCCACAGTACAGAGAACCCCCACAGGCCCAGGATCACAGTGAGTGTTTAAAGTCTGTGTTATTCAGTGCAAAAACTGTCAAAAACTTTTTAGAAGAATTTCACTCTTAAATTATAAAAAACATTAATCTGCACTTGGTCTAGGGTGACTCAGTCTGAAATAAAAGGAGAGGGGGATGTGAGAGAGGGCTGTCCAGAAGGAGTCTACATAGAGACTGCAGGTGAGTGGATAGAAGTTATGGGGTCTTTTTTGGCCTCCTTTAAATGTATGTAATTTTTTTTGATTGTAATGAAAATACCATAATATGATTCAGATATTTAGGAAACATGCTAAATTAAAGGATTAGTTTACTTCAGAATTAAAGTTTCCTGATAATTTACTCACCCCCATATCAAGATGTTTCTTCAGTCGAAAAGAAATTAAGGTTTCTGAGGAAAACATATATATTTATATAAACATATTTTCTCCATATAGTGGACTTCACCGGGGTACAATGGGTTGAAGGCTTCAAAATTGCAGTTTCAATGTAGCTTCAAAGGGCTCTATATGATCCAAGACAAGGAATAGCGAACCGATCGGTCGTTTTCTAAATAAATAAATAAAAATGTATATACTTTTAAACCAAAATGCACGTCTTGCACTGCAATGCACCACGCATTACATAATCACGTTGGAAAGGTCACGCGTAATATAGGTGAAAGTACAGATCCAGTGTCTACAAAGCGAACGTGCAAAGAATAAGTCAAACGCCCTTTACAAAAAAAGGTATAACAACGATGTCAGACGATTTTGAAGTTGAAGGAGACAATTATTTTATTTATTTTTTTAGAAAATGACCAATTGTTGCGCTAGACAAGACCCTCAACTCATCAACTTAGAGCAGTGTTGTCCAATCCTGCTCCTGGAGAGCCACCATCCTGCAGAGTGTAGCTCCAACCCCAATTAAACACACCTGAACCAGCTAATCAAGGTCTACTAGACATACTAGAAACTTCCAATTGGGTGTTTTGTGGCAAGTTGGAGCTAAACTTTGCAGGACAGTGGCCCTCCAGGACAGAGTTTGGACACACCTGACTTAAGAGTGTAAGGCTAGTCGCCTTCCATTGTTAATCTGGCAACCCGTGTGAGCATTAAGTCTGAGAAGGGGGAGTGGAAAACAACCGATCTAGTGTTTTAACTGGTTAAAACCCTGTTAATTCTCTCTGTAGAAGCCATAAATGAGCTCGGAGAGAAGATTGAGACAGCTAATCAGGAGAACCATCTTAACAGGTGCACAAGAAGCCTGAAACCTAACTTTCCTGATTGAAAATGCTCAAATTCATTTTTGTAATTTCATTGTTTTATTTTTTTATCATCAGAGATCTTGAGCAGACACCTTCAGAGTCAGTCAAACAGCATTGTTAAAGAGGAGCTTATCTCTCATAGCCTCAAGGTCTCTTGCATCTTAATCATTTCCATTTTAGGTGCTTAAGGCATGTTTGTTTTCCTTTGTTAAATTTACTGTTAAATGAAAAAATTATTTCCAAATTAAAAAAACAACAACTTGTTCTTAACATATGCACACCTAGTTTGAATGTGGATGTTACAGTTGACTAACAAATTAATGTTGTTTAAGATAAATGTTAATGATTTGGATATTTCATTTAAAGTTTTGATGTTGTTGCTACAGAAAATGTATTGCCATTTGTTATGTTTAGTAAAGCATTAAATAAAAGCACACTATATATATATATATATATATATAAATAAAAAGACATTTTATTGCATACAAAAAAAAAAACTGAATCTTACATTCAAATACAGTCTCTTTTTCTTTACTGAGATCTTGTCTATCTGAAGTCACATAAACACCTGTTTAACTTTACAAAAAATATAAACTTTGCTGTACAGTTTCTTTCTTGTACAAATTATTGATTTATCATTATATAATTTAATACAGCAGCATAATATTATGCAGAAGAAATGGGACAGAAAAATAACAGCCAGAATTAAGTTTTAGTTTAAGAATTAAGAGTTAGTTTCTTTTGTGTGCAATCCTATTAATGGATATACTAAACTTTACAGACAAATGTTTCTGAAATGTACTCCATCATTCCTGTTCTAAACTGTTGATCCAATCCAAGTGTATGTAGAGGGGTTTTACTATAACACATGTGGAAGTAAATGGAGGCTTTACACATTTTGATAGGGTTGCATCTATTTTGTCCCGGTTTCTCAGTTTTTTGTCAGCAATGACACAAGTCCTTTCTTATCCAGCTCAATGAGTTTAAGGTGCTGTAAGGTCTTCATTGCAGAATCACTGACTTTCATGTTCAACTTCTTCATCCTCTGAGTGCTTATTGGTCCCCTAAAGTGACAAGAATGAAATGAAAATAGTTAAATGCATTAGAAAACACTTTTTAAGTAAAAAAGTGAAAGTGACGTGACGGCAAATATAGGGTCCCATACTCGGAATTTGTGCTCAAAGTGCACACACACAGTAATGAACACTGTGCTCAAGGGCACCTCAGTTGTGGGTAATGAGAGTGGAAGAGAGCACTGTTCAGTCACTCCACCACCTACGTTTCCTGCCAGCACTGAGACTCAAACCCGCAACCTTTGGGTTACAAGTCCGACTAACCATTAGGCCACAACTTCCCTTGACTGCCATCTTTTCTCTGTATATGCCAAAACATGATGTTGCCTTAAGTTTCACTACATAATCATGTTAAGGCTCAGGGTTAAAGGTGTATTTTCACAAATGACTAGACAAACCTGTTCTTATCTGAGAAGTACTCTGATAACTGCTTATAGAGCATGTTGAGGTCATTCAGCTTCAAGTTACCACGTACACTCCGCGGAACAGTCTCAAATGTCCCTTCAGACACCTCTTCATGCATGTTCTTTGCTGCAAGACAGACAAGACAACTATATATTAGAATTATTGAGATTGATAAAGATGCTGTTCACCTTTGATATTGAGAAAATGTTACAGCTGCTTCATGTTGATGGTTTTCTTCTGTCCTTACATTCAGACTGTGCTTGAGTTTGAGGTTCTGATGTTGGCACGGCCTAAAGAAACAGAAACGCATTTACAAATAGCCAAAAAGTAGCTTTCGCCTCATAAGCTCAAAAATATTTACATTTTAATAGGTACATATAGGGCTTGACATTAATACCCACTAACCACGTGTGGATTTCAGCAGTGGCGTGTAACATAGTCACTCCTACTAGCCACTTGGGGGGGATTCAATTTTAATTTATATATAACCTAAATATACATTTTTCAATTGTAGTCTTTTAAAATGCAATCTGAAATAATAAACTCAAAAATATCTCACTCACTCGTTTCATTTGCTCCGGATGAATATTGTTGATGTTAAAGAGCTTGAATTTCAGCGTGGGATTGCGTGTATTGCGCATAATTGTACTCATTTCCGCAGTTTGTGTGCTCAAACCCAAAGAGCGCGAGCATTAAAGCCGCCTCTTAGCACTAAATTGAGTCGTTTTTAACTGCATATAGTGCTTAAACAGTCAAATACACAAAAAAAATAAATGTCAAAATGCTGGTCTTGGCGAGTATTCATGTGAACACAGTCAGTTATATCAAAGACTATAGATATAGAGGAACTTTGGTTATGTTTTAACGCATGTGTAACAGTATAATGGTCAGATCTTAAAGTGACAGCAAATTAAATTTATGAGATATGGCAGTTTTTCCCTGTGGTATCAATGTCAAAATTGTGGCCAGTGGCTAGTAACTTTGGAAAACCACTAGCCACAGTTGCTGGTGAGCAAAAAAGTTATTGTCAAGCCCTGGGTACATACATACACTACTGTTCAAAAGTTAGAAATGAATACTGTTAATCAGAAAGGACACATTAAATTGATCAAATGTGACGGACACTTACAAAAAAAGGTTACAAAAGTTTTGCATTTCAAATAAATGCGGTTCCTTTGAGCTTTCAATTCACCAAAGAATCCTGAAAATAAGTGACTCCTTTCAAAAACATTTTTTTTTTTAAATCTTTCCGACCCCAAACTTTCGAACAGTAGTGTAGTTCTGTAATTATGGTAAAAAGTGTTTTTTTAAGGGTCTAACCTCTACATTTAAAGCAGCAATGGATGAGCAGAGAGCATCTCTCGCTTCTTGTTCTTCTTCTGTCAGTGGTGGAACCTTAAACACCAGAATTCCCATTAACGCACACACAGTCTGATCCACAAACCTCACAAAACGACTATTTTTCAAAGAACACTCCCTTAACCACGGTAAAATCATTGTGTATGGCCACTAGTGTAGTAAAACTGACAAGGACCCTTCGGCTCTTGTTGCACTATTGAATGAATACCTGCACATCTGCCGTGTTCTGCAGCTGTTCAACCAGCTGTACGGTCGTATCCAAGTGAGCTCGTATGGAGTCCATGGATCGTTTCTGTTCCGCTGCGATCTCCTCTACCTGAGCACAAAGGGCGGCATGCCGCTCTTTGATCGCCGACAGGTTCTCCAGCAACTGAACGGGGTTTCCCTGAAATCCACAACCACAGATTTAGAAAGACAGACTCGGTCACTACTTAAAATGAAGAAACGAATACAAAATTACCTCAAACGAGCCCGCTTCACGTGCATTTGCCATGAAGTCAAATTTCAGCCGCTTTTCCACATATTCTATATCAGCTTCTGCTTTCTGGAACTACAAGGACACAGATCTAAACACCATCATTCAGAAGATTAGAGTCAGGAGTTGATTGCGGTTTAGCATTTATTGGCCCATCTGAACGAGGGTACGATCTAAAACCTGAAACCCTATTAGCAATATTGCACTACTCTGAACACAGTGGACAGCAGAGGCAATACTGATAGGGTGCCAAGAATTAGCATTAGACATTATGACCTGTAAAACAGAAAACAAACAACAATATGCCAACTGAGATGGTGCACCTCTTTGAAAAGTTTCAAACACTGTGCAAAGCTGCTCTCAGACGCTTTGACAATACTATTGCACTGCTAGCTGTCCAATACAGTAGTGCAATGAAGTCAGAGCACCTGTTAACAGCAATTGATGTGGCTGGCCATGCTGTTGACCCTACCTTTGAGAAAAATCCCTGGCCAATGCCCTTTTAACATTGCACTGCTTTAATAACTGGGTTATCAGTAGTACAATATAAAAGGGGCACTGGACAGACAGTTCGCATTCAGGGTGGTCCTTTTGCATGCTGAAATATCCAATATCATGTAAATAATGTCAATTAAAAGCCTGGGAAGAACAACACATTTTTCATATAAACAGTGGTGAGATACAGATATGTAGATGTTTCATAATACGGGCAATCATTTTAAAAGTGAGTGTTTACAATTTCTGGCAAGCTAATACTGCGCCCCCTATCGCCTCCTCTTCCTCATGATATTTAAACTCATTCCAATTTAATATTAATTCAGGTTTAAAGTTTTACTAAAAAACACTGAATAGCAAAAATGGCTTTTATACGATTTTGCAGGCATGCAAATTGCCAGAATCTTCACAGACTAAACTTTTACAAAGATCTGTGCGTCTTCCAGACGTAATGGACACATTTTACTAACATTTTATCAGTTAATAACAACTGCGACATTACCTTGGTGTATATAAACCCGAATTGTTTATACATATATAAAAACCGTATTGAATGATGAAGTTCGGGCTGCAGCGCGCAGTTTCGCGGACAGACGCACAGGCCCTCCCGCTCCCGCACTCCCCTCACCGTCGAACCAAATAAACATTTTCAGGCTGAATGCCATGGTTTCGTTTCAAAATATGCGCATTACAGTAATTTAATGATATGAAGACTGATATTGCTGTAAATATGAGTAAATAATAACATTAGCAGTGGCACTAGTTAGCCATCCAGCTACATGTTTTTCGTAATTTCCTCCCCTCCAACCTGAGGGAAAGTCAGAGGAATATACAGAACATGTAATTTTTCATGTTTTTTTCTACATTACGTTTTCTAATGCAAAGGCACCGATATTATTAACAGTTAGACGCATACGGTAAGTTTACAAGGGAAAACATCTGATGGAAACGTTTGACTGAAAAAACAGCTTACCATCGCCTCTAGCTTATCAACTGTCTCCATGTTGAATAGTTTACATTCCTAAAGCAGCCCCGGAAATATAAAGCTCGCAGCAGAACGCAAAACCTTCTCTGATTGGTCAGCTGTCAGAGAGCCTGGAAGGTGATTGGTCAGTTTGGAAGGAGAAAGAGCGGAAAAGGGGTGGTATGTTCGGGATGGAATTTTAACGTACTACTGTCTTGTACGTACTACAGAGTATGTACACTGCAGACTATTTATAATTGTATGTGAATATGAATATTGAATTCAGTGATAAAACGGTTTTTTTATCTCAGTTTTGTGTTAGAGTATGTTGACTATTAAATAATATTATACAGTGTTTATTGGGGGGGGGGGGGGGGGGGGACAATGATTTTGCATTTTAAATCCTTTTTTCTGTAAAAAACAAACAAACAAAACTTTTGGCACTCAGATCAAATAAAGAATCAGAAAGGAGATCACATTTGATATACACCGATCAGGCATAACATTATGACCACCTTCCTAATAATGTGCTGGTCCCCCTTTTGCTGCCAAAACAGCCCTGACCCGTCGAGGCATGGACTCCACTAGACTCCTGAAGGTGTGCTGTGGTATCTCTGGCACCAAGATCTTAGCAGCAGATCCTTTAAGTCCTGTAAGATGTGAGATGGGGCCTCCATGGATCGGACTTGTTTGTTCAGCACATCCCACAGATCCTCGATTGGATTGAGATCTGGGGAATTTGGAGGCAAAGTCAATACCTCAAACTCGTCGTTGTGCTCCTCAAACCATTCCTGATCCATTTTTGCTTGCAGGGCGCATTATCCTGCTGAAAGAGGCCACAGCCACCAGGGAATGCTGTTTCCATGAAAGGGTGTACATGGTCTGCAACAATGCTTAGGTAGGTGGTACGTGTCAAAGTAACATCCACATGGATGGCAGGACCCAAGGTTTCCCAGCAGGACATTGCCCAAAGCATCACACTGCCTCCGCTGGCTTTCCTTCTTCCCATAGTGCATCCTGGTGCCATGTGTTCCCCAGGTAAGTGACGCACACGCACCCGGCCATCCACGTGATGTAGTACAAGAAAACGTGATTCATCAGACCAGGCCTCCTTCTTCCACTGCTCCATGGTCCAGTTCTGATGTTCACATGCCTACTGTTGGCACTTTCAGTGATGGACAGGGGTCAGCATGGGCACCCTGACTGGTCTGCGGCTATGCAGCCCCATACGCAACAAACTGCGATGCACTGTGTATTCTGACACCTTTCTCTCAGAACCAGCATTAACTTCTTGTGCAATTTGAGCTACAGTAGCTTGTCTGTTGGATCAGACCACACAGGCCAGCCTTCGCTCCCCACGTGCATCAGTGAGCCCATGACCCTGTCGCCGGTTCACCACTGTTCCTTCCTTGGAGCTCTTTTGATAGACACTGACCACTGCAGACTGAGAACAGCTGCAGTTTTGGAGATGCTCTGACCCAGTCATCTAGCCATCACAATTTGGCCCTTGTCAAACTCGCTCAAATCCTTACGCTTGCCCATTTTTCCTGCTTCTAACACATCAACTTTGAGGACAAAATGTTCACTTTCTGCCTAATATATCCCACCCATTAACAGGTGCCATGATGAAGAGATAATCAGTGTTATTCACTTCACATGTCAGTGGTCATAATGTTATGCCTGATCGGTGTAACTGAAATGTCAAATATGAAATACATTCCTTGCAGTAAGCTCTGTTGTATACCACACATTTTGTTGAAAAAAGTAGGTCATCCTATTATTCTATGTGCATGCAGAAAATTTAAAATGATATAGGCCTACCTAACATAGCCAGACTCTGCACAGTATTCATACTCTATATATACTCTATCTGCACAGTGTTTATACTCTCGCAGTATTCATATTCATACTCATACTCTACATCACTGTATTCATACTCTATATCACTATACTGCACAGTATTCATACTCTATACTGCACGATCTATATTTCTAATAATAGTACTCAAACATTTTGTCCCAGGCCTTGTAAATATAGCAAGAGACTTGTTTTATTCTCCAATGTGTAATGTTCAGGCCAGGGTAACTTTAGAATAATCATGATCCTGGACAAAATAGTTTTGAAAACAAAATTCTTAATAGGCCAGGTGCGGTTACTTTTTTTTTTTTTTTTTTAAATGTTTATTTAAAGAAATTTTTAAAACAGTATAAACGTTGAACTACTGTCCTTAAATAGTAATAAAAAAATCAGAGGGCTGAAAAAGTTTCTATGACGTTTCATCCACCCGGACCAATCGACCGCCAGAATGTGAACAGCCATTGAAAGGGTAAGCGGTAGTAAACCCCGCCTCATTCAATATGACTGACAAAATTTCTATTCAATCACAGCTCTGCACACTCACTGCTACACCAATCAGAGAAGGCCAGTAGGTCATAGCGTCAACAAAGCTTGGTTGCACCGTAAACTTGTTCTCGCCCGGTTTGCTCGTTAGAGGACGTTGGAGTCACAGTCAGGAGGGGCTCTATATCAAATATTAATTTTAAAACAGCAAGCACTTACAGAAAATCAAGCCAGCATGTTCTCCCGCATCGTTAGACCAACAGCCACCCTCGCCCGGAGCTTGTCCACCTCCTCCCAGGTAAAAACTTTCATATTTGTTAACATGAATGCGCTAACATTAGCATCCATGATGTACATGAGTGTGTGACGCTAACATGTCAAACTGAAATCAAAACCAAATGTACTTTTCCTTTATTGATTCGTGGTCCTTAATAACCTATATGCTACAATAATATAGTTGAAACTAAGTTAAGAAAACCCGCATCCAGGTAACCTAGAAGTTACCTTGCTTGGCATTTAGCCAGCACACTGACAGTGTGATTTCTTAGTCATATGGTATTAACGTTTATAGAGGTTGCAAGTATCACTTGTGAATCCAGTTGAAAACCTGCTGTCCGACATGAGAAGGTTTTTAGTCGACCTTGCCAACTCGTTTAGTCCGTCTGTGTGGCATCATCCAGGTTAGAGATGGTATTACTTTGACTTGCCTCCCTTTGAAAGGTCATTACTGTAATCAGCTACTTGTCTCACTGTTGTGTAGTAAGTACTATACAGTGTCTTGATCTGTAATGAGAGATCAGGCTTTATACAGCTCGTGTGTTGCCACAAAATGGCAAAAGTGATCCTGAGCTGATTCACCATCTGATATGTTTCATGAAACTAAATTGTGGGCTTTATAAGGCTTTCACTTATATTCCCCATACACCATCGCACTCACATTGCATTCCTTTTTGTCCTTAAAACAATGCAATGCATGCAGTTGGTCGCCACTGGTTTAAGACTAGTTAGTTTGTTTTCAATAAGCTTGTGCTAAACACATTCATATGCCATACAGACTTCCTTTGTACTGTCTAAACAGTTTACAGAGTCCTTAATCACTTGGTTAACCCTCCCACTTCACAGCATGAATGGTAGTAAAAATTCCCCCTGGCATATTTCCAGACTGAAAAAGTCCCAAGGTCCAGTTCAAAAATAAGTTTGTGTGACCTCTATTTGTAAATGTATAGATGCACAAAAGGATGTTTAACATTTTTATTCAGAGGTTGTTCTGTATTTTGATTTAATCACTTTTTGATAACCAGATTTATCATTAATGATTTCTCCACAAAGCAGTAAATTTAATGGCCTATTGAGTCAAAGTGCACTTTACTGATATAAGTAGGGTGGATCAGCACATATTGCAATTTTTTCTTCTTGCAGAACAATGCGAAAGTAGCTGTCTTGGGTGCTTCAGGTGGCATCGGGCAGCCTCTGTCCCTCCTGCTGAAGAACAGCCCTCTAGTGAGCGAGCTGTCACTGTACGATATTGCCCACACTCCTGGAGTGGCTGCTGACCTCAGTCACATCGAGACCAGAGCCTATGTCACAGGTACAGAAATGGTTTTGGCTCAACAAGTCTCTTAAGTTCTGATAGTTATATTTGAGTTTTTAGTATTTGCAGAGAAATCAAGTAGTTTTTTTTTTTTTTAACCCATCATTTTTAATTAAAATGTCAACTTGACAGTTGAAACAACATCATTTTATCTGGTTAAATATGCTAGACTTCTCAGTTTAGTTCGCTTAAACCCCACCACTTTTTTTACTTTAAATTGGTCTGCTATAGTGTTCACTGTCTTGCCTTGCAGGGTACATGGGAGCAGATCAGCTGGGTGCTGCACTGAAAGGCTGTGAGGTTGTTGTCATCCCTGCTGGTGTCCCAAGGAAACCTGGTGGGTATATTTTTACCTCTGTTTTATTTTTTTAAGTGAATTTATGGTCCACATGAAATAGCATTTGCAACCCGTTTTATTTGTGTGAATGTAACATAGGATATTTAACAAAAAATGTTGATTAGCTTAAACATACAAAGATTGTGCTTTTCGTCCTTTTTCTAGGTATGACCCGTGACGACCTGTTCAACACCAATGCCACCATTGTGGCCACACTAGCTGATGCCTGTGCCCGTCACTGCCCTCAGGCCATGATCTGCATCATTTCAAACCCTGTAAGTATTAGGTCTCGGAGTCAAAAGGGTGTATAACACTATATCTCTGTGTATATACTGTATATATAAATTGATAAAGCTTCAGACCACCCATTAAGATAATTGTTGATATAGAAAAACACGTTCTGTATTATTAAACTACATTGTGAATTTCAGGTGAACTCCACTATCCCCATCACATCAGAGGTGATGAAGAAACATGGCGTCTACAACCCCAACAGAGTCTTTGGTGTGACAACACTGGATATTGTCAGAGCAAACACTTTTGTTGCTGAGCTCAAAGTGAGTTCTGTAAACTCTCTCTCTCTCTTTCTATATATAATATAATATAATATAATTTTTAAGTGCAGATTTATTTATTTAATGTCATCTCCTGCAGTTATTTCATTGTCACCATTGCTGAAATATTTCCAGGGCCTTGATCCCGCCCGAGTCAATGTGCCTGTGGTTGGAGGTCATGCAGGAAAGACCATCATTCCTCTCATTTCACAGGTGAGAACCTGTATTACTACATAACTTATAATTTATTCAATAAGCATTTGAACAGTATTACATCAAAATGACTACTAAGACAAGCTGTGACTTTCATGTCAATTTAAGTTTTTAGCAGGATATTTTGTAGGTTGCTTACTTTATTTCCGTGGCATTGCACTGCATATCCCCGCCACTGTGCAAACTCATTGGTCTAAAATCCTGTACTGTGTAAATGTAAAGTATCTACTGATTGGCTATAATTGTCACATTCCGCAGCAGTTTTGCTTTCTGACAGGTTGTTTAGATTATTAGGTGAAATTATAAATGTGTGTTCTTGTTCTTTTTTTTTGCTGTTTTCAGTGCACACCCAAGGTTGATTTCCCTGCAGATCAGCTGTCTGCTTTGACCGGCAGGATCCAGGAAGCAGGAACTGAGGTTGTGAAGGCCAAAGCTGGTGCAGGTGAGAACTACATTTTTATATGCTGTTTGATTGCTTGTTTTTTGGTTTTGAGGCCGTTTTCTTCATGTTGCTGGCATCTTTTTATTTTTTTTATAATTGTGCAGAAGCTTAATTTAGATAAGTAAAATACCACTGAGAAGATCTGGAATATCAATTTGTATCTGTAAACTGAATGTGTCTCTGTTCATAGGCTCTGCTACTCTGTCCATGGCTTATGCTGGAGCCAGGTTCACATTCTCTCTTCTCGATGCCATGAATGGAAAAGAGGGTGTTGTTGAATGTGCATTTGTGAGATCTGAGGAAACTGAGTGCAAATACTTCTCTACACCTCTCCTGCTTGGGGTAAGTCTAGCTAGACCCTCTTTAGATGTTACTTCATCTTATGTTCAAATTATACAAGGTCAAAGTAACAACAATAACCTGGTAAAATGGGCTGCTTTTTTTCCCCCTTCTAGTTTATTAACATTTTTGTTTAATTTCTCATCCTTTTCTCAGAAAAATGGCATTGAAAAGAACCTCGGCCTTGGCAAGCTCTCTGCATTTGAGGAGAAGCTGGTAGCTGAAGCCATGGATGAACTGAAGGGCTCCATCAAGAAAGGAGAAGATTTTGTTTCAAACATGAAGTGATCTGTCCTTGTGGCACAATACCTGTGAAATGTCATTTATTTATAAAGCTGAGTCATTGTATGTCAACAGGGTTCCCTAAAAATGTATTTTCATCATGTTCAAAGATGCAGACAGTCTTTGTACTGATTAAAACGGTCAAATCCAGCCATTAATAAAACAATCTGTTTATCAACTCTAAACTTCCTTGCATTTTAGTTCACTCTGTTCAAAATATTGCTATTTTGCTATGAGATTCTATTATTCACTTATTTTGTTGTTGATTATGAACATGCAATTTGAGTTACTCAAATCTATGTGAATGAGTTTTACATAAACAAAAATGGCTCTGAATAATCCTGCTGTCAGATTTTTTTTTTTTTTTTTTTTTCCCTTTTCAAACAAGGGTCACTTTATTCAAGTCTCTTTCCATGTGCTTATTCAAATGATTAGTGATTTTGAGGTATTTAAATGACGCTTAATGATGCAATAGATATTACATCTGTTAATTTTTATTTATTAAAGCTCTATATATAAGTTGTGAATCTATCCCCTTAGTCATGTTACTTGAGAAGAGGGTACTGCATGAATGATTATTTGAAAGGAATTTTCCTCGTAATATTTTGCAACCTTAACTACCTAACTATATATATATATATATATATATACACACACACACACAGGGCTTGACATTAACTTTTTTTTTGCTCACTAGCCCCTCAGCATTTTCACTGGCCACAATTTTGCTGTTGAGAAATACATTTTATGATTAAAGTTGACTTTGGCATGCTTAAATTACTTGATTTTTAGTCATTTTACTTGATTTACAACAAGATCTAAAACCCTTTCAAATGCAGATTGACCACCCAAATCAAGACTACATTGTATACCAGGTGGGCAAGGGGTGGGCAATATACAGGTGCTGATCATATAATTAGAATATCATCAAAAAGTTGATTTATTTCACTAATTCTATTCAGAAAGTGAAACCTGTAAATTATATTCATTCATTACACACAGACTGATATATTTCAAATATTTATTTCTTTTCATTTTGATGATTATAACTGACAACTAAGGAAAATCCCAAATTCAGTATCTCAGAAAATTAGAATATTGTGAAAAGGTTCAATATTGAAGACACCTGGTGCCACACTCTAATCAGCTAATTAACTCAAAACACCTGCAAAGGCCTTTAAATGGTCTCTCAGTCTAGTTTTGTAGGCTACACAATCATGGGGAAGACTGCTGACTTGACAGTTGTCCAAAAGACAACCACTGACACCTTGAACAAGGAGGGCAAGACACAAAGGTCATTGCAAAAGAGGCTGGCTGTTCACAGAGTTCTGTGTCCAAGCACATTAATAGAGAGGCGAAGGGAAGGAAAAGATGTGGTAGAAAAAAAGTGTACAAGCAATAGAGATAACCGCACCCTGGAGAGGATTGTGAAAAAAAACCCATTCAAAAATGTGGGGGAGATTCACAAAGAGTGTACTGCTGCTGGAGTCAGTGCTTCAAGAACCACTACGCACAGACGTATGCAAGACATGGGTTTCAGCTGTCGCATTCCTTGTGTCAAGCCACTCTGACCGTGTCAGAAGCGTCTCGCCTGGGCTAAAGACAAAAAGGACTGGACTACTGCTGAGTGGTCCAAAGTTATGTTCTCTGATGAAAGTAAATTTTGCATTTCCTTTGGAAATCAGGGTCCCAGAGTCTGGAGGAAGAGAGGAGAGGCACACAATCCACGTTGCTTGAGGTCCAGTGTAAAGTTTCCACAGTCAGTGATGGTTTGGGGTGCCATGTCATCTGCTGGTGTTGGTCCACTGTGTTTTCTGAGGTCCAAGGTCAACGCAGCCGTATACCAGGAAGTTTTAGAGCACTTCATGCTTCCTGCTTTATGGAGATGCAGATTTCATTTTCCAACAGGACTTGGCACCTGCACACAGTGCCAAAGCTACCAGTACCTGGTTTAAGGACCATGGTATCCCTGTTCTTAATTGGCCAGCAAACTCGCCTGACCTTAACCCCATAGAAAATCTATGGGGTATTGTGAAGAGGAAGATGTGATATGCCAGACCCAACAATGCAGAAGAGCTGAAGCCCACTATCAGAGCAACCTGGGCTCTTATATCACCTGAGCAGTGCCACAGACTGATCGACTCCATGCCACGCCGCATTGCTGCAGTAATTCAGGCAAAAGGAGCCCCAACTAAGTATTGAGTGCTGTACAATGCTCATACGTTTCATGTTCATACTTTTCTAAAAATCCTTTCTTTGTTATGGTCTTAAGTAATATTCTAATTTTCTGAGATCCTGAATTTGGGATTTTCCTTAGTTGTCAGTTATAATCATCAAAATGAAAAGAAATAAACATTTGAAATATATCAGTCTGTGTGTAATGAATGAATATACAAGTTTCACTTTTGGAATGGAATTAGTGAACTAAATCAACTTTTTGATGATATTCTAATTATATGACCAGCACTTGTAAGCGTAATATGAGAAGTTATTTTTGTTAGGCTATATAAAAAGAACAAAGAAGCAAATTACAAATACTAAATTTTTTATAATTTTTTTTTTTTCTTCAAGACACATAGGTTTATTGAACATATATACATTTATTTAACATATTTTGTTGTTTGATTAACATTAATGACAGACAGGTATTTAATTGGGCTGCTGGATGCATGGATATAATATTCTGACACATATTCAGTTTTTACCCACCTGTTTATGTCCACTTAAGCCATAACCGACTATATTCACTCGAGATACTCCACACAATGGACATTTTGACATCTGTGTGTGCGTGCATTTGACTATTCAAGCGTAATATCTACCCGCATCTGGCGGGTTGGCGGGTGTTAATGTCAAGCCCTGTATATATCCTCCATTAGGATATTTAAGTAACTTTTATAAACATACACTAGAAAGAAAAATTACTTAATTTGAAATTAATTTGCATCTTCAGACTAAACAATGGGACAAGATATATCAGTACAAGTTACTTTCAGTTAAAACAAATATGCATTTTAGTAGCTTAAGCCTTGTTTGTGAAACCAGGGATATAATATATAAACATATGGTTTTATGTTTTTATTTCACCTTTTCCAATTACAGTATAATTAAAAACCATAGTATTGTATAATGGATAGAAACCTTTAATATTATACAGTATATGGTGCTTAAATCATATTGCTGATAAATGTTTTTCATGTAAAATGACATTTAATGGGTATTCAATGGGTATTTCTTTAAAAAAATTGCAAAAAGCTTGCATGCATGTAGTGTGCCATGCATAAATATATTGTTCAAAAAACACTATTGACAATTACAACCAACGAGATGATGATGGCATTAGGAGATATTAAAAAATAAAAATATTAAAATGCAAATGATTTAATATACAAGTTTAATGTTTATATTTTCAAAGGGTTGTGTAACGACCAGTACAACAATAATCTCGTATTATGTGTATTGTGATGTTTTCTCACTTTTGATTAAAGGAAAAATTACCCTCCATTTTATTGGCATAAAACGTTATAAAAAAGTAAATTGCAAATAAGTTAAAGATAAATATTCAACAGGCTAAATGTATTTTATTTTTATTCTGTAATAAAAGGAAAAACATTTGTAAAATCCAGAAAAGCTAAAGAAATTCTTATCTCACATTGGCTTATTTGAATAAGGTTAGCTCATTTGCATACGTGCAGATGATCGGAAACGTCCTGCCACCGACCAATCATTACAGGCCGTTCATACGAAAACGTCGTCTCCGCATCCACCGCCGTACTAATTAGCCAAATTTACCGTTTCCATGACTTTACTCTGCAAGTAAATAATAATCAACTAAAACAAAGCATTCTGAATTTAGACAGAAAGTTTTTTTGGTGTACAGACCGTCAAATAATGTCTGGTTTAACAGAAGACCGTTTGCGCGTGGTGGCGATCATTCACGCGCTCAAAGCTGTCGGTATCCGCGTGAAAAACTGGAAGAACTTTCTGAATGGAGATTCCAACTGTCAACAAACTTTTAGTCAGGTAAAAGAAAAACTTTTCCTCGAAACCACGGGTAATTATTTGTTGCTTAAAATATAGTATCACATACGTTGAATTTGTCTCACAGGAGAGCGCGGCACAACGCTTTGCTTTTGGACGTGACCTGCACTTGCTCCCTCAACATCAACTCTCTGACATGGGCGGTCCAGTACCTCAGTATGTTTAACAGCATCTCTTGTTTGTTTTAAAATTAAGATAATCAAAAAATATAATTTAGTTTCACGAGAGAATGACAAGAATGACAGTGGTTGACAGGCAGAAGCCTTTGTTTTGTATGCTACATGAGAGCATCTAAAGTGCTGGTTTTCAGGTTCTTGGTGGAGGCCTGTGGGTATCTGTCACAACATCTGGACACAGAAGGTCTGTTCAGGAAGACCGGATCCCTGAGTCGTATCCGAGCTCTAAGGGTAAATTCCTTCAAATTTGTCTATACCCTACCACTATGCCTATGTAGTTGTGTGTGTTAAATTTATACAGTTATTGTATTGAATGACAATCTTTTCATTCAGGTATACATTTTGACCTTTAGGGTGTACACTTTATTTACTTATTTTTATTTGTTCCACTAGTTTTACAGTACTGGTCAAAAGTTTGGAATAATTAAGATGGTTTTTATTAGAATGGTTTCTGAAGGATCATGTGACACTGAAGACTGAAGTAATTATGCTGAAAATTCAGTTTTGCCATAAATAAATTACATTTTATAATATTCCTAAATAGAAAACAGTTGTTTTAAAGTGCAGTAATATTTGATAATATTGCTGTTTTTAACTGTTTTTATTTTATTTTATTTTGATTAAATACATGCAGCCTTGTTGAGCATAAGAGCCTTATGCTCAACAAAAAAAATTGAAAACTTTGACTGGTAGTACACATCTAAAAAAAAAAAAAAAATGTTTAAAATGATCAGCAAGAAAAAGTAACGACAAATGCTTTTATTTTTATAGGCAGATCTGGAGCAGGGAAAGCCAGTCTTTCTTCCCCCGCACGCAGCCCTCCTGCAGCCCTGTGACGTTGCTTCTCTCATAAAGCAGTTTCTGCGTGAGCTGCCATCTCCTCTCATCCCCACAGACCTTCAGATCCCTCTGATTCAGGCCCAGGGGCTTGAGATGACACGTGACCAGGAGGGAGCGAGAAACAGAACAACTCTGCTCATTACAGCTCTGTTTCCTTCATCCCATGCTCGTGCACTCAGATACCTCTGCACCTTTCTGCGTCATGCTGCAGAGAGGTTTTACATTTGATTGCAGCTTGAAAATATGAAGCTTATCTATCTTTTATTCTCCTTGGATCTGTGCAATTGTTAAAGGAATATTCTCTTATTTTTATGTAATTTTTAAGCTTAAGTCGAAACTGTTGTCTGTGGTAATTGACAGCATACTAAAAACACTTTGCATAGACATACAGACAATGCACACACATATTTTTGGAGGTCAGTAATGATTGTAAGTCCTGTTTTCCTCATGTTCATGTCTTTAATCAGATGCAGTGAGAACAGAATGGATGCGAGTAGCCTGGCCGTTGTTATTGCTCCTAACCTGCTTCAGTGTCCACCTTGCAAACTCACTCTGGACACCGAGAAGCATTTAGACCAGCAGACATCAGTGATCAAATCACTCATTCTTCATGCAGATCGTATTGGTAAAGATGTAGAAGACTTGTATGAGCAGTTGGTTAACCGGCTCTTTGCTGGGTGCAGCATCAGATTGACCAATTTATTTTGAGTAAACTGAACTATTTGTGTGTGAACTTTGTCTATCAGGTGTTGTGCCATCATGTATGCTAGAGGCTTCAAAAGCAACAGGGGGAACAGAGACACCCTCTCCTGTAGGTGGCGCGATGTTTAGTAAGAGGACAGGACTCAGTGTTTACAGAAGTCTGAGACGACAACGGAGACGAAGCGTTGGTGGTGAGATTTTTTTCACACTGCCATAACCACCACAGACAATTAGGGTGGTCATGTCCACCCCAAGTAATCAGAATAGTGGTCTATCAATAAGGTTTTTATTTTTATTATTAGGTCCCCACCAATCCTAAATATATGGTGTCATCCTTGATTTTTGCAAAATCTAATTTTTAATTTAATTTTAAACACATAGACGTGGGAAAAAAAATCGATTCCTAAAAGAAACCTGGAAAAAAAGTCACTGTTTACACAAAAATATTAAGCAGCACAACTGTTTCAACATTGATAATAATAAGAAATGTTTCTTGAGGACCAAATTAGTATATTAGGATGAAGGAATGAATCATAGACATAAATTACGTTTTAAATTATATTAAAACAGTTTATATATTATATATTTAACATATATTATATATGTAAATTATATTAAAATGGTTATTTAAGTTGTAATGATATTCAGTTTTACTGTATTTCTCTCTCTCTATAATATATATATACACATATATAAAATATGTGTATGTGTGTATATATATATATATATATACGTGTGTATATGTTTGATGTTACATGCAAAAAGACATTTTCTGGCATTTTTGTTTCAGTTTTAATGATAAATGTAAATTTTAATCAAAATAATGTTTCAGAAATATTCGTAGATGCTTTTTCCAAACTGAAGCCATGTCGTACTCCCACTGGACCACCAATAGTCTTAGATGTCACATCAGGTGAGTCACAGTATTTTTGGATGGAAAGTGCCTTCCTATTAGTTATCTTAAACTGTAAAAGTAAATAAAAAAAAATGCTTCTTTGATCTTTATAGTGACTCCTCTCTCAAAAAGCCCCACTCCTCAATCACCAGTTACAGTCAAACGTAAAGCCACTGAGGAATCACTTCCTGAACTTGAAGGATCTGCGAAGAAAAGGTACATTTGTTACTTATCGGATACATAAATATCAATATTGTCTGGCTGTCAGATGACTTCATAGACTACTTGCAAAAGAAGTATGATGCATCCCAGATCTATTTGTGCTTGTGTGTTTATTGTTCAGGCGGTCTCTACATGACCTAAGAGAGGACATGCCTACAACCATCACTCAGGCAGAAGGTCAGTCTATTTATGTGTGTATTTTACCAGCTCATCTCCTGAGTGTTGTAGAATATTAACACAACAAAATTGCTTCGCAAAAATCTGTTAGAATCTGTAAGCAGTCATAGTCCCCTGAAAGAAAAGTGTAGTAAAGAAGAAACCATTACCACCACCAAGAAGAGAAACCACACGAGAGAACAGCGGAAATTGCTTGGGTACTGTATCATGACTGCGCTTTACTCTGTACTAAAATTAATAACTAATTTAGGGATGAATTGTAATCTACAAAGAGTAGCAGTTAGGCTTATATATGTGTTTTGGGGTTTTCAGGCCTCTAACACAAGAAAAGGTACATCGGAGAAGAAGATCTCTCCGATTTTTTACTGTGTCCAGTGGAAACAACAGTAACCATGTATGTATTTTTTTTTTTTTTTTAAACAATTGTTTTTAGTAGTTTTTACTTTTTTCATTCTGCTAACCTGGTTTTATAATTTTAGCTTTCGGTGACACCAACACACAAAGAGCCTGAGAACTGTTTAAAAGAACACCAAGAACAGTCTGACTGTAAAAGTGATTCACCACTTATAAATGATATTTCCCCAAGGATACCTCTTATCCTCATTGATGGACCAGGAGGAGGTTTGGATCCGTTTTTATTAATTTAATTTTGATTATCAGTTGAATCTACCTGAACTCCAATGAAATTTGAGTGCTGCGACAGAGTAAAAGATGTTCAGTTGCATTTCAGTCTGCAATTTACTGATTCAATAAAAATATTCAGTCTGGGTAATATATTGGTTCATTACAATCATTGACATATTATTGCATACTTTTAAATCTTTTCATATTTTCTTTTGTGCAAATAAAACATTTCTGGACCATTTTTTTTCTATGTTGCAGTTGTTGGGAATGAGGTGGACGACGACCCGGATCTTCTCAACTGCAGTTTTGTTGAAAGCCCTAATGACTGTCTAATCATGGGATCTGAAGCCTCTTGCATCCAAAGACAGGACAGTGAGGGACCCTGTGATGATGAATGCTGGACTGTACTTGAAGATGAAAACTTTGAACCGTTAGGAGAATGTGAGGTAATACAGTCTGTCACTCAAAATGAAGGGTCTCAAGTTGATGCGGGCACAGAACTAGAGAATGAGCCAGAGGTGAAGCAGCCTGAAATGCTGCCATACAAAGCATCTAAAAAAGATAAGAGCAGCTCTAAGAACCGATCTCATCCTCGTAGATCCATAAGCCTACCTGAGGTGACGCTGGAGTCCTATACTAATGAGATGCCTGATTTGGAAAAGGAAGTTGGTAGAGCTGAAACTGAGATGGATAACAGTGTCTGGCCAATGTTTCCAAGTCTGACCCTCTCAAATGAGCAAGAGAGTGTAACTACAGAGAAGAAGGTGGGTATCAATGAAGCGCAAGAGACAAAAGGAAGCATTAAAACACAAAAAAATTATAAACAAGATAAGATGGCAGATTCAACTCTTGGTTTCAAAAGACCCCATCAGCGTTTGTCTGTGGCTGAGCGACTTAGAGGTTTTAGTGCTTTGACCTTGCTGCTCCGGACATCACGAGCGGCACCTCAGTTCCGGGAGAAACCGCAGGAATCCCTTCAGAGGGGAGCAACGCGCCTTCGGAGGCAGGGGGCACGGCGATTTGGCCGCTCCATCAGTCATGAGGGTGTATCAGAAAGACCACCAGAGCAGAGCCCTGTGGGATCTCCACCAGCAAATCAAGCTTTCATAGGTATATGCGACGCTAGCCCTGATTCAGGTGTAGAGTCTGTCGATCATGAACCGATGAATGATTTACATCAAGAGATGTGCAAGAGGTCACAGAGTTCCCCCCAAAAACAGACGACAAATGATGTGGATTCTCTGAGCTCGTTGAGAAACCCAAATGATCCGGTTTTGTCTGCAGTGGAGAAAACTAAATGTCAGTTCCTGTGCAAGCAAACCGAGCAGAATGTCAAGGAGCTTGATCTTCATAAACTATTGGATCAGAAGTGCCACATTAGTGGTCATGAGGAAGACGATCGTCAAGATTCAAATGTTTCTCCGGTGGTTCTTACACCTGATCTTGCATCTCCAATGTTCTTCCAGCAGATGGTGCCATTGAATCTTTTTGAAGACACAAGTTCAGTCGAAGACTTCAGAACAGATCAAGTCTCTCCTCTGCATGAAAGCGATAAAGAAACCCCCTCATGGCTAAATGCCAGTCCTACATTTGAGTTTCCACCTTTTGCTTCTTTGACATGTGATGGTGTGATTTCTGAAGATGACACAAGTAACAGGTTGCCTTGTGATCTTTCCCCTCCAACCTTCCAGTTTAGACGTCAGACCACTAGAAGGCACTACAGAGACTCTCCCCGCTGGCCCTCACATGAGGTGCGCATGTCTGCTTGGAACCCGTTACCACTTTAAACATTTAGTGCTTTCATTTTTATTAGTTAAATAACATTTCCCAACGACTGGGAACTAAATCTGGTTTGTGTAATCATTTATTATTATCAACTATTATTTATGGAACAATGTTTTTATTTGTTTTTTATGTTTGTGAGCTGTCACAAATTTTCTTTGTTCTTAATAAAATTTGTTTTAATAGTTCACTTTTTTGTAGTTGTTTTCAATTCATTTAATTTTCATTCATATAAGGATCTGTGACAAAATCTGTTTGCAATAAGCAACTGATTTTGGTTCTAAGGAAAACTGGTTTAGGAAATGTTTTAAAGGAATATTAATGCTTAAAGGCTTAGTTCACCCAAAAATGAAAATTATGTCATTAATTACTCACCCTCATGTTGTTCCAAACCTGTAAAACCTTTGTAAAATCTTTGGAACACAATTAAGATATTTAACACTTTCAGTGCCCAGAAAGATACCAAAGACATTAAAACAGTTCATATGACTACAGTGGTTCAACCTTAATGTTATGAATACTTTGTGTGCCAAAAAAAAACTAATAACGACTTTATTCAACAATATCTAGTGATAGGCGATCTCAAAACACTGCTTTATGAAGCTTTAAAGATTTATGAACCTTTTGTTTTGAATCAATGGTTCGGAGTGCGTATCAAACTGCCAGAGTCATGTGATTTCAGTAAACGAGGCTTTATTGTCATAAGTGTTTTGAAATTTCAATGGTTCACCACTGGGGGGTGTGACTTTGGCAGTTTGATATGCACTCCGAACCACTGATTCGAAACAAAAGATTTGTAAAGCTTCGAAGCTTTGTAAAGCAGTGTTTTGAAATCGGCTGTCACTAGATATTGTTGATAAAGTCGTTACTTTTTGTGCAGCAAAAAAACAAAATATTCTCGTCGCTTCATAACATTAAGGTTGAACCACTGTAGTCACGTGAACTAATTAATTACACAAGAAGTAATTAATGACAGAATTTTCATTTTTGGGTGAACTAACCCTTTAATTTCAACATTTTTTAACATGTTCCGTAGCTTAGTGATGTTTCTAAGGTGGAAGAAGGCTGTTTTTGTAACATGAAATATTTTCGAACGACAAGTTGCTGTCTAATATAAAACCCAGGTCTTTAACTGTAAAGGATGAAGTAACAGTACATCCTTCTAAATACAAATTCCCCCGGTTTCACAGACAAGGCTTAAGCTAGTCCTAGACTAAAATGCATGTTTGAGCTGTTTTACCTCAAAGTAACTCTTTTGTCTCAAGATGCACACCAGTAATGTTTTTTTTTTCTAGTGAACGTTTATAAAAGCTACCTATATGCCCTAATTGAACTAAGGCCTAATTCAGGCTTAGGCTAAGCCCTGTCTAAGAGATTCTGTGTACAGGTTTTTGGTCCAATAAATAATATCTAAATTTAAATTTCATGTATATATATATCATATAACATAACAAACATATAGTATCATTGGCATAGCAGTGGAAACGAATTCCATGTTTTCTTATAACGTTATACAAATATTATATATATTAAAAAAAAAACAAAAAAAAAAAACAGAGGGCCTAACACAGACCCTTGTGGCACTCCATAATTTACTGACGTCATCTTAGATTTTTCCTCGTTTAAATAAACAAAATAGTAACCGTCTGATAGGTACGACCTAAACTACCTTAATGCCTGTCCCTGAATACCAATGTAATATTGTAGTCGAACTAAGAGTAATTTATGATTTTTATAGTGTCGAACGCAGCACTAAGATTAAGTAAAACTAGTATTGAGATACAGCCTTTGTCAGAGGCCTGAATCTTGACTGAAATTTTTCATATATACCAAATATCCAAGAAACAAATCCTGATTAAAGGGAAAGGAACAGTATTTTAAAAGAAAGGTACAGCATTTTCACTCATTAAATAGTTTAAATTATTATAAAAAGATTAATATCCTTTATTATGTAGTAGCTAAACCCAATAGGGAGTGCTTATGTTAGTTTAATGAGGCTGGTGCTCCTCCTCTTTGATGTGGAGCAGGCAAGAGGACGCTAGAGAAAGGAGCTGCCTGTTAATTTCTGTGAACCACATTCACCAGAGCTGGAGTCTCAGTACTTCCACCCGCACAGGCAGCCTCTGGTCCGAAGTGCAAAGAGAAGCGGGGAAACTAAGGCTGGGATCTGTCCCAGCTGGGAAGAAGGAAAGAGAGGGAACCTCGTCTCATTTTCCTGCTGGCTAAATCTCCTGCACCATGGCAGAAGGAGCGGAGGGAGAAGAAGAAATCCAGTTCTTACGAACAGTGAGTTATATTGAGAATACATTACCTCTGATTAGTTAAAAAAAAAAAAAAAACATAGTTATAAGGACTGTAATCATACAATGAATGTATCAGAAATGTGATTTTTTTTTTTTTAATGAATGAAAATTACTGCATGTTTTAATGAATGGAGAAGTCATGGAAATTCATTGTTTGAAAGGCGTGTGAATTAACATTGTATATGGTCAGTGTTGAAGTGGACCACATTTTTGACAGCTTTCTTATTCACTTTTCATGAATGTTTTTGGATGAATGCGGAGTGACATGACCAGGTGTGTGGATTTGATGGCATTGTTGTCTATTTATACATAGTGCAGTGCAGAGGTTGGATTTTCACTGTTTAAAACGGGACTTTACACTTGGCACTGCACAGAAGCATGACGGCAACAAACTGCCAAGACTAAGATGTACATCTAGACAATAGACTAAATATACAGTACAAAGATCTGTAAATTAAAGATGTGAGAGTGAAGCCCATTATTGTTGTAATGTAATGCATTGCATACCATGTTGTCAAGCTTCTATGGGGAGAGGAGTCTGCTTTGACCTTAGTGTTGGGGTTATGTCAACATGAACACCAAGTCATTCTTACAAGAGCTATAAAAGTCCTATCATGGATGCGCTAGAAGATTTTAATGCAGTATGGAGTTCAACCAATGCAGAAGCATAAACTAATGCTGTGCTGTTGTTTGTGATGCTGCTGTCTATGAGCTCTGAGTCTATATACAGAGATGGGATTAGCAGCTTTCTGGCTCGTCATGAACCAACACCTGTTTGTTACAGTCTATTTAAAAAGTCTATTGCATGTCCTCCTACTTTTATGTCAGCCTTTAGAGCTTTTCAGTTTTGTTTAAATAACAGAAATATTTCATGAACACTATTAAAATGAAGGTCCTTTTATACTAAATTTTGGATAGTTTTTGTTTCTCATGAGCTAAAAGTCTTCTGCTTAAATTCTTGAAATTAAGTTTGTAGACCAATATGAATTGTGCTAGTGTGTGATTTTTCTGATGATTAATCTTTTTTTAATTTCTTAAGTTTTTGAAATTGATGAGTTGGAGTAGATAATGAAAGAAAAGCAGATGAAGTGTCCAGCTTGTGAAATCCTTTAATGCTTTTTACAAAACATCACAGAATGGATAATTTTGGATCATTCTTCATTGAGAGTTGTTTTAAAGAATGGTATTTTTGATGCAGTTTCTTAATCTATAATGTGATTGTGGAACAGCTGTCAGATGGCTGTTGTCACTAATGAACAGTCATTTTTGCAGTGATTACAGTTCCACTGTTACTTTGTCTGACTCTTGCTCCAGGAAAATTGCATGTAGCAGGTGCCACAGCCTGAAATAGGGACAGAGAATGAGGAGGAGGCCTGGAGAGACAAGTAGGGTAGAAAGCTGATTAAAAAAGAATTTAATGCTTGTGATACTGTAATTGGGTTGCTGACATATCAAACAGTAAGCGACGACATGCTAAAACTATTTGAAAACCATTTAAAACAAATTTATTTAAATCTTTATACATTTTCAAATTTTATTTATGCAGTTTTTATGACCTCATATTAATACATGCATAAAATTGTATTTGTCACACAGGCGGACTATGGGAATGGCAAAAAGAAAGTTGATTTTTTAAAAATTTGAAAACTCAAAGAATTTATGCATTTCAACAGTAATTTATAATATCTAAAAATGTACATGTTTCTTTATACATACACATAGACCTAAAACCTAACTGGTTTCTAAATGTTTTTGAAAGATGCATATGCTCACCAAGGTTGCATTTAATTAATCAGAAATACAGTAAAAAACAGTAATATTGTGGAATTTTATTACAACTTATGCTAACTGCTTTTTATTTGAATATATTTTAAAATATAATTTATTTCAGGTGATGGCAATGCTGAATTTTCAGCATCATTACTCCAGTCTTCAGTGTCACATGATCTTTCAGAAATTTCTGATTTGGTGCTCAAGAAACATTTACTACGCTGCCCGGCCAAAATCAAAAAAAAAAAAAAATCGCTGTTTGGATTTTAATAGGCAAATACTATTTAAAATACTATTAAGAGTCTATGAATTAATCATTATTACAGTGATTATTATTTTTCTAGCGTGTTATATGTTTAGCAATGGTTCTTTTAACCCTAAAAGATGGAGTGTGCAGCTTTTCATTTCTTAAACAACCATGTATTAAGCTTAATGTATCAGGCTTAAATTGTGAAAGAATTGTTGGGAGGGAGCATGAAGAATCATTTTCACACATGAATTGGCACTGACCTTAACCTCAGTGTAAGTTTTTGGGATGTGCTGGAGGAAACTCTACTGAGTGCTCACCTCTTGCATTGTCAATACAAGATCTTGACCAAAAAATGATGCACCTCTCGATGGAAATAAATGTTGTGATGTTATTTCCATCAAGAAGTGCATCAATTTTTGGTCAAGATCTTGTATTGAAAATCTCTGTAAAGTCTACTTCAGCACATCCCAAAAACTTACACTGAGGTTAAGGTCAGTGCCAATTCATGTGTAAAATGATTCTTCATGCTCTCTGAACCATTCCTTCACAATTTTAACCCTGGTGAATCTTGACATTGTCATCCTGGAATATGGCCATGATGTGTCTTCCTACATGGTTGTTTAAGAAATGAAAAGCTACGCACTCCAACTTTAAGGGTTAAAAGAAACGTTGCCAAACATAAAACATGCTAGAAACATAATAATCACTGTAATAATGATCCATTCATAGAAGTATTAAAATCCAAATCCAACAGCAATTTTTTTGGGGCCGGGCAGTGTATATTGTTAATGTTGAAAACAGCTGTCATTCATTTATTTGAAATAGAAATCTTTTGTAATAATGTAAAAGTCTTTACTGCCACTTTTGACCAATTTCATGTTTTCTTGCTGAATAAAAGTATTAAAGTCTGCATGAAACAGAAGTTGCGATAGACTTTTCTCCTATTGTGACGTATATACAAGTGAGACGGTTTCTTGGACAAGAAAAAATGTTGGGCGGAACTTGATTTTGTACATAAGGAATTGATTGGATTGTTGGATCACTGTGGTTTGCTTACTGCTGTGATCTCATGTGAGTGACAGTTTGTCCCACCCTTGCGCCAGTAAATATGTCATCAGAAGAGAAGAGATGAAGCTGCAAGTGGGAAGGGAAGTTATTTCGATTAAAGATTTTGAGAGCACATGAATTAAAAAAAAAAATTATGTGCACAAATAAATCATTTATAATACTTCAACATTCCATAAAAAACAAAAATTGTCCATTTTGATTTCATGGTGACTTTAAACTGAACAGTTTCCAACAAGTTTACATTTTATAAAATATTTTAATGGGATGATTATAAATAAAAATGAATGCTTGTTGCAAACTTATTCTGACATTTATTAAATGCAAATGTTATTACTGCGATTTCACAATGACTATATTGTCATAACAGAAGCGCTGTCTCAGGTTGCTAGCAGAATGTGTCAGTGTGGACAGGGTTTTCCACGGCCCACTGGGTTACATTCCAGCCCTGGAATATCTCAGCAGATTGCCTGTCAAGGACATGACCTGCCTCAATTTGTCTATAAAGGCATCCTACATCTTTAATATAAAATGCTGATAATTTTAAATAAACATTGCATATTCATACAACACATATTGAACTGAATCAATGGAACAATAATGAGGTTATTAAATTAAGTCTTTTTGAGGTCAACTTGTATGGGAATAGAGTTACAGAGGGTGGTGTTGTACATAAAATTAGTAGCAGTACTACAGGCTTTATAACTGTATTACATTCAAACAAATTGTTGATTTCATATAACCTACGAAATAGCTTTGTTTCTCATAAAACTTGAATATATTTAATATATAAATCAATCTTTCTTTCTTCTCAGACAGGGCTCATCTAAGCCTCCTCACATGTGTATTGGCAGTAACTTGAGCCACATTCAGGATTAGGTGCTTGCTGCCTTGATCAAGGTTACAAATACCAAGTTATGTAGCAGCAATGTGTGCTATGGACATGCTGTTACAAAGAAAACATCAATGACTTGTCTAAAGCAGTATTTCAGAAAGTGGCAATATTCATTGCTGAATCAAATTGGATTTCTGTGATTCCAAAAGAGCAAAGATTGAGACGTTTACTCCCAGTACTCTCCTTATATCGGACGATGCATCAACAAAATGTTGTCTTTGTTTATCACGAGGTTGCATGAGATCAACCTCAGATTGTGCCCCGAAAAGTACTCACAGTCACTGAATAAAATAAATTATGACATAGTTAAATTTTGCTCACGTTTTGTCTAATGTTAAATGGATAATTCACCAAAAAATGTAAATTCACCCTCATGTCGTTCCTGTGGAACACAAACAAAAATATTTATTGTCAATACAATGGCACCATGTTGGTTTGGTTACCAACATTTTATAAAAATATATCTTGTGTTCTGCCGAAAAAAAAAAAAAAAACATCTTTGAAACTACATGAGGGTGAGTAAATGACAACAGAATTTATATTTTTGGGTAAATGAATTATCCTTTTAACTATTTAAAAGTTAAGTTTGGTCTTCTTTAAAAACAGCTAAGATTGACATCTTGACATTTATTTTCATTGTAGGATGACCAGGTGGTTCTCCAGTGCACAGCTACTATCCTGAAGGAGCAGATCAAACTCTGTCTGTCCTGTGAGGGTTTTGGGAATCGCCTGTGTTTTCTGGAAACTACATCCAATGCCCAGGTATGCTTTTCTTACATGCTGTTCTGAATGTATGAAATACTGTGTGATGTTTTGGATTCCCAGTGTTCTGTACACTTTTTTTTTCTTTCATTCTAGAATGTTCCTCCTGATCTGGCTATATGCTGTTTTATCCTGGAGCAGTCGTTATCTGTGCGGGCCCTTCAGGAAATGCTGGCTAACACAAATGAGCTTAATGAGGTTTGTTCAGAGCACATACAGTACATCAGCAATGGGGTGAGAGTCACTCTTAAAAGGATAGTCTGCCCAAAAATTTAAAAAATTAAATTGGAGCAACATAAGGGTGAGTAAATGATGACACAATTTTCATTTTTGGGTGAACTATCTCTTTAATACCAAATCAAATAAAGTCAAATTAAATTACATGTTGTGCCCAAAAGCCATGAAATGCATGACCATCTCTTGTCCTCCTTCCCTTGTTTTCTCTTTTGCCTACTGTAGGCAGTCGATTTGGATAAATGGGTAGGTTTCCATTTTTGCCTCAAAATGTTCCTTGAATATTGCTTATTCTTATTACTGTGTTTCTACCTCACATTATAGCCGCCTTATCACTATCTCTGACAAACTGCAGACCAGAAGTCATTCATCGCAAATGTCGGAGACAGTAGAAAGGCGGGCTATAACTAGGGCTGCAACTAACTATTATTTTGATAATCGATTAAATAGCCGATTATTTCTTGGATTAACTGGATTTTAAAAAGCCCAATTTTTTTATTTTATTAAAACACACAATTCCACATCCTGCCCATAGCGATCCTTCAAACAAACGTGCCAACTGAAAGCTAAGAAAACATATATAGTGAATATATCTATATCTATGCTATATGCAAAAGAGCTAGGCCTATAAAGCAAAAGGACAGTTTAAATCCCTACAATAATAATGAAGATAATAATAAAGATGATAAAGAAAAACAAAAACACAAACTCATTCACATTCACTCTAGACACAGTAACATGTTACTGTCATTTCTTTATTCTGTAAATGTAATACGCTGCTTTCCCTTTACAGTTACCACTCTCATGAAATACTTGAATTGCATGTTGACTTTTAAACCTAAATTTAATGTCCAACAACAGATATTTCAGCAAAATGAATATTTTTGCGCTGAATATTGTCTCCCTCTCCAATGCGTCCTGTCTGTTTGACTCGCATGCACTCATTCAGTAAAGGCTGAAGTTTAACGCAGATTGTCAGGACGTGCCTTCATGCAAAATAGTAATGCTCGCATGAATTTGTAACACCATAGGGATATAACCATAAAAAGAAAGTTTTGTGCTCAGGAAACATATCACACATTAAACAGCACACGCATCTGTCAAAGCGCCTGACAGGGCAAGTCATGTTAAACATTACGCTAATGCATTAGCTTGAAGCTTAATATAAAGAATTCTCGTGTTTTGGGCAGCTTAGATTGCGTACCTTTGCCACAGTAGCTCACTCTTTTTCCTCCACTATTTTTAGATACATTTTGGCCATACAAATGCGTTATTGAGTGCTGTAATTGATGTGACTGGCGAAAGTTTTCCATGCACGGTGGGCAGACGCAACTAATCAATAATGACATTCATTGTTGATGATTTTCATTATCGATTTTATCGATTAGTTGTTGCAGTCCTACAGTAGTTATAACTGAGACCACCCTGATGCTAAACACTGTTTTTTGTCTTGTCATAGTCTTTACTCACCTATTCTCTGTTAATCTTTTGGTTATTACTGTGATAAAAACCATATCTGTATAGATGCTTGTGCATCTCTTGAATTATATGGTCATGTTTTTTCACCACCTTTCTAGTCTTCACAAGGAGGAGGCCACCGCACATTGTTGTATGGCCATGCCATCCTGCTCAGACACACTCACTCTGGCATGGTGGGTCAAATCTCAATATACTCACATGCAGACTATCATTGGATGAGCATTTTAAGAGAAAATTGACTACAGTGAAATAATCATTTATTCTGTCCATTTTCATTGATTGCCATCTCTTTGCATGATGCAGTACCTCAGCTGTTTGACAACATCAAGGTCACTCACAGACAAGCTGGCTTTTGACGTGGGCTTGCAGGAGGACTCGACAGGTGTCTGATTTCTAGTGGATTGTTATCACAATTAAACTGAGTGCTTGTAAATATACAAAAGGGAAATCTGAGTTAAAGAAAATCTTCCTCTAGGTGAGGCATGTTGGTGGACAATTCACCCTGCATCCAAGCAGAGGTCAGAGGGTGAGAAAGTCAGGGTGGGCGATGATCTCATCCTGGTCAGCGTGTCCTCTGAGAGATATCTGGTAAGGCCCATCTCTATATAGTCTACACAATCTCTTTTAGGTGGAGCCTTACAGTTTCACTTGAAACATCTGTCCCATCAACAGCACCTGTCCTATGCCAGTGGAGACCTCATGGTGGATGCTTCTTTCATGCAGACCCTTTGGAACATGAACCCAGTCTGTTCAGGCTGTGAGCTGGCAGAGGGTAAGCTTAAAACACCAGCTTTCTTAAAACCCACATTTTGTTTGCCATACAATGTGGGACATTTTATATGCATTGGGGCTGCAGGATTTTTGGGGAAAAAATCTAATTGCGATTTTAAAATGCAATTTAACCCTGTGGTGCTCTTTGCATGGCGGTAAATAATTACAGATTTTTTTTTTTATTATTGTAATGAAATGAATGCACTATATTTTAATTCAATAATGTTTTTTTTTTATTTAATATTTTGTATTTGTAAAGGATTTTATGGTACTAAATTATATTTATGCAGTAGTTATAATCCATTATTATACCACTTTTTGAGTATACACCTAAAAATGAATTTTCCAACATAAAATGTCATAAACTGTCTTGAATGCTTCGGAGCACAGACTTAAGTTTGGTCTCATTTTAAAGAAGACACTTGGCAGATTATTGCTAAAGTGAATTTTTTTTTTTTTTTTTTAAGTGAACTTGAAAAATACAATTTTCAATATTTATATGAAATATATATTTTCCAAAACATATATTTTTCTCTAAAACTGTGAGGAGGAGATTAAAGCCATAAATCTAAAGAAAATCCAAATTTGAGCTTTCAGTAAGATTTTCTTTGGGCGCAGTACCAAAACTTTCCACTAGTACCAAATTAGCATCCTATTCATTTTCCAATGTGGTCATTTTTGTCCATGTACAATACAAGTTTGACTTTTTTTCAGGACCATTTAACCTTTTTGGAATTATGCCCATGATTTTTTTTTTTTTTTTGGTGTTCACATAACAAGTGCCTTTACCAAAACCTTTACCAAATTTTGTACCATTCCGATTAAGTAAAAATTAATATAAAAATTACTAAATAAAAACAAAATAAGAATAAAAATTATAACTGTAAAATTACAATACTAATATTAATGTTTTCATTTCCTTATTTTCTACAGTTAAACCAATATATGCATTATGCAATCCATTGTAGACCAATTTTAAAAGTGTCTTTACAACAAATGTAATACATTATTTTGTGATGTTTCCTTGGTTCAGGGTATCTGACTGGAGGGCATGTTCTGCGTCTTTTCCACGGGCACATGGATGAGTGTTTAACAATTCCCGCTGCTGAACAGGGTGACGACCAAAGACGGTGAGATACAAAGCCATATGCTACTGTATGTAAACACACACAAACAGCTAATCTATACCACAATCAATCTTTTCTTTTATTCAGAAATGCACACTATGAAGGTGGAGCCGTGTGCAGCCACGCCAGATCTCTCTGGAGACTGGAGCCTCTTCGCATTGGGTCAGTGCTATTTCTATACAATGGAGCCTTAACAGGCAAGAAGTTTTTCTCTTTTTGAGCTGATGTTCAATCTCATTGTACACAGTTGGAGTGGTAGCCACATGAAGTGGGGTCAGTCTTTCAGGGTGCGTCACATCACAACAGGAAGGTATCTGTGCCTGGATGAAGAGAAAGGACTCCTGCTTGTGGACCCGGAAAAGGCGAATACGAAGAACTCTGCTTTCTGCTTTCGTGCTTCTAAGGTCTCTATACTGCTCTCAGCTTTATAACCCAGTCTCTGGGAGGTTGCTCTTTTGAAAATGTTTTCTAACAATCTTTGATGTCAAAACGTCAAAACTTTTTTGACTGAGTAGGAGAAGACCGAGGTGGCTCAGAAACGTGATGTGGAGGGAATGGGGATCCCAGAGATCAAGTATGGAGAGTCCATGTGCTTTTTGCAACATGTCTCTACCAGCCTGTGGCTCACATATGCCTCAGTGGATGCTAAGTCTGCTCGGCTGGGGCCACTGAAGAGAAAGGTATGAGTTTTAACCTCAGGTACACTACCATTCAAACTTTGGGGTCTGTATTGTTTGCTTGAAAGAACCGAATACTTTTATTTAGCAAGGATCCATTAAACTGATCAAAGGTGACAGCAAAAACATTTACATTGTTTTGTTACAAAAAAAATCCTATTTCAAATAAATGCTGTTCTTTTAAACTTTATATTCATAAAAGAATCCTAAAGAATCCACAAAAATATTAAGCAGCACAACTTTTTAACATTTATATTAATAAGAAAGAAGGTCCAAATCAGCATATTAGAATAATTTCTGACAATTCAGCTTTGCCATCATGGAAATAAATACATTTTTAAAATATATTAAAATAGAAATGGTTATTTTAAATTTGAATAATATTTCACAATATTACTGTTTTTGCTGTATTTTCTTGGTGAGAATAAGAGACTTTATACTCAAATCTCAAATCTTACAGACCCCAAACTTTTAAACAGTAGTGTAAATTTGCAGACTTAAAACTGCACAATTCACAGATTTGATTCATTTTAAAATGTTTTTTTTTCCTTAGGCTATACTGCATCAGGAGGGTCACATGGACGATGCTCTGACTGTGGCTCGCTCTCAGACAGCAGAATCTCAGGCTGCTAGGATGATCTACAGCACGGCAGGACTCTTCACTCAGTTCATTAAGTATGTCCGCATACAGCTGTAGATTTGGTCTAAAATTTTAATCTTTAAGGAATCCCTGGGGGAAAAAAATCCCATCTTAAACCAGCCTATCAAAACAGACAAGCCTAACCAGACGTGGAGACCATATAGTCAACACCATTAACACTGGTTTAATTAAAAATGTTTTTTTATCAAATGTAAATATCAGGGTAAGGGTTGATAATACATTTTTTTGTTGATTGGTGTTGTCTTACAGGGGTCTGGACTCTCTGAGTGGGAAGAGTAAATCTCCGTCCCCATCTCTGCCTCTAGATGCCATGGTTCTGTCCTTGCAGGATCTCATCTTCTATTTCCGCCCTCCAGAGGAGGAGCTGGAACATGAGGAGAAGCAGACCAAACTGCGCTCTTTAAGGAACCGTCAGAATCTATTTCAAGAGGAGGTTAGACATGCTCACAAAAAAACATGCAAATACATATAAATCAAATTTTATTTATACTAATGAAAATATATTGTCTTTACGTACACTGTATATAACATTTACAAAAACACCCAAACATAATTACCAATGTCTGCTTTGTTGCATAGGGCATGATCACTCTCGTATTGGACTGTGTTGATCGGCTGAATGTCTACAACACTTCAGCCCACTTCTCAGAGTTTGCTGGGGAAGATGCAGCTGAGTCCTGGAAAGAGATAGTCAACTTATTTTATGAGCTGCTAGGTATGGCTGTGTTTACTAATGTTTGAATCATGTAATACAGACAAGTCTTAACCACAATGATGCACTTAATGATTTACTGTTTTCAGTGTTTTTTGGAAAATGTAATGCCCCAATTTTTTTTCCTCTGTAGCATCTCTGATCAGAGGGAACAGGGCAAACTGTGCTTTGTTCTGTGATAATCTTGACTGGCTGGTCAGCAAACTGGATCGTTTAGAGGCATCCTCAGGTAGGAAGCCATCATTTATTTAAAGGGTTAGTTCAACCAAAAATGAAAATTTACTCACCCTCAAATGTACGGAAGCCAGTGATTATAGTCTATAAAGTCTTTTTCTCACAAAAAACACATCGCTTTGCTTCAGGAGGCCTTTATAAACCTCCAGGGGGTTACTTTTACGATGATGGATGCGCTTTTTTGGGCTTCAAAATATTGGTTACTATTCACTCCCATTTTAAATCCTCGTTTGAGAGTCCACATAGAGGCCTCTGAGATTCATTTAAGCTTTTTTATAAAAATTAAAAAACACCCAGACAATTAATGATTGAATTTAAATGGATTTAGTCACAGGTAATAAGTAACAGGTAAAAAGTAATAGAGCAGGGGCAAATATAATTTCTTTTTTACAATCCTGCAATTTAAAAAACTGTTTTATATTTTACTATATTTTTACTATATTTATTCCAGTAATGGCAAAGCTGAATTTTTAGATTTTCAGCATCATTACTCCATTCTTCATTGTCACATTCTTCAGAAATCATTCAGATATGCTGCTCTGCTGCTCACGAAACATTTCTTCTCATTATCAGTGTTAAAAACAGTTGTGCTGCTAAAAAAAATCATACTAACCCCAAGCTTTTGAACGGTAGAGTATATGTGCATATGTTTAATTGTCAGGCATTCTGGAGGTGCTGTATTGTATCCTTATTGAAAGCCCTGAGGTGCTTAACATCATCCAGGAGAACCACATCAAATCTATCATCGCGCTTTTGGACAAACATGGACGCAATCACAAGGTTGATATCTTTTTTGCAATCTAGGTTAAAGCTTTTCTTTACTTTGTATTTAATTGTATCTGACCACATGCTCTGTTGTGGCTTTTCTTTGTAGGTTCTAGATGTCCTCTGCTCTTTATGTGTTTGTAACGGTGTTGCTGTGAGGTCCAATCAGAATCTGATCACTGAGAATCTGCTTCCGGGCCGCGATCTCCTCCTGCAGACCAACATCATCAATTATGTCACCAGGTCTGACTCAGTACGACCCAAATTATATATCATAAAATGATACATTGGTTTGGACTCATGTTTGATGTTTTGCAGTATGAGACCCAACATTTTTCTGGGCACGTGTGAAGGCTCTACACAGTATAAGAAGTGGTACTACGAGTTGATCGTAGACCAGGTGGAGTCATTCCTGACCGCTCAGGTGTGTCACCTTCGTGTTGGCTGGGCTTTGACGGAGGGCTACAGCCCCTACCCTGGAGGAGGAGAGGGATGGGGGAGTAATGGAGTTGGAGATGATCTTTTCTCGTATGGCTTTGATGGGCTAAATCTGTGGACAGGTGAGGATTACCTTTCTCTGTCTGTTACAGCACATTGATATCCCGCTGAGTACACCTATAGCATTATGCTCTCATCAGGTCGCGTACCACGTCAAGTAACGTCGCCCAATCAACACATTCTCGCGGCCGAGGATGTGGTGAGCTGCTGTTTGGATCTGAGCGTGCCCAGCATCTCCTTCCGTGTTAATGGACATCCCGTTCAAGGCATGTTTGAGAACTTCAACCTCGATGGTCTGTTTTTCCCTGTGGTCAGCTTCTCAGCTGGGATCAAGTAAGAGTTGAGTTTTCAACAAATTACGTATTAAATCTAATAGGGCAAATTCAAAAATGTGTTCCACTTCACAGAGTTCGGTTTCTCCTTGGCGGGCGGCATGGCGACTTCAAATTCCTCCCTCCTCCAGGTTATGCCCCATGCTATGAGGCAGTTCTGCCCAAAGATAGGCTGCGAATTGAGCCCATTAAAGAGTACAAGCATGACTACAATGGTGTCCGGAACCTTCTGGGGCCGACCCAGTCCCTCTCCCACACTGCCTTCACTCCCTGCCCGGTGGATACTGTGCAGGTAGGATTTCATAGAATACAATTAAAGGGCTATGTAAAAAATGTGACTTGCTGGATTGATTTTGCCATCTGAATTATTTCCGCAGATTGTTCTTCCTCCTCACCTAGAGCGTATCAGAGAGAAACTGGCTGAGAACAGCCATGAGCTGTGGGCCGTCACTCGAATTGAGCAGGGCTGGACCTATGGACCAGTGAGTCTATGAATAATTGCATAAAATATAGTTAAAGGCTATAATGATTATTTTAAAATTATAAGTGCACAATTAACATATTTAATATATAAATTATGTGTCCTTTTGTTTTTTTTTCTTTATCAATTCATACTCAATACTGTCAGTCTGCTGTCCCCATTCTTTCAGTTTCGTGATGACAACAAGAAGCTGCATCCTTGTCTAGTGGACTTCCAGAGCCTTCCGGAGCCTGAGAAGAACTACAACTTGGCAATGTCCGGAGAGACACTGAAGTGAGTGAAATACTGAGCTTTTATATGTTTGTTGCTGTGTGGTTAATTAATTGTATTATTATCTGTATTGTTAATTAAATCTGTATTGTCTCTATAGGACTCTTTTGGCCTTAGGTTGTCACGTAGGCATGGGTGATGAGAAAGCAGAGGAGAACTTGAAGAAGATCAAACTTCCTAAAACGTCAGTATTACAGAATATCCCAATAATAAAGAAGTTTTAATTGCTCTTGTATTAAAATACAAAGGTACAATAGTGTTTGTTTACACTACCATTCAAAAGTTTGGGGTTGGGGTTAGAAATTTTATTCAGCAAGGACACATGAAATTGTTTAAAATGACAGTGAAGATTTTTACATTGTTACAAAAGAATTCGATTAAATGCTGTTCTTTGAACTTTACATTTATCCTAAAAAAAAAAAAAAAAAAAAAAAAAAAATACGGAACAAAATGTTGATGATAACTGTTTTTTATAATAATAAGAAATATTTCTTGAGCACCAAATCAAAAAATTAGAATGATTTCTGAAGGATCATGTGACACTGACTGGAGTAATGGCTGCTGAAAATTCAGCTTTGTCATTACAGAAATAAATTACATTTTTAAATATATTTTTAAAAAGTTATTTTAAATTGTAATAATATTTTACAATATTACTGTTTTACTTTTTTTTTTTTGGTGAACGTAAAAGACTTCTCTCAAAAACATTTTTAAAAATCTTGCATACTTTTGGACGGTAGTGTACAGTGTTGGGTAAAGTTACTTTTAAAAGTAGTAATTTGTGTTGAACTCAGATATTTTGTTGCAAAATTTGAAAGTAATGCGTTACTTTACTACTAGTTGAAAAAACGAATCTGATTATGTAACCTGTGATACTTGTAATGCATTACTCCCAACACTGGAAGTTAACAATGTTAACATTATGTTAACAACAACAGGTATTGATAAAATAGATAATTTAATTGACAAAAGCAAAATAATGATGTCTAAACTCAAACTAGCTTCTGTTTAATTCTTAGGTATATGCAAAGTAATGGATACAAACCTGCTCCTCTGGACCTAAACCATGTAAAACTGACACCCAATCAGAACACACTTGTGGAAAGGCTGGCTGAAAATGGACACAATGTCTGGGCTCGAGACCGTGTCCGCCAAGGCTGGACTTACAGCATTGTTCAGGTAGGTCTATAGTAGCAACACAATAAAAACAACAACAATAAATAAAGAAAACAATCAAGAAGATTCTATGAGATTACAATTTCAGCTTCTGTTCTTTCTGTAGAGTTTGCTTCACTTTCTTCTGATTTTGTTCGTTTTAGGACATTGTGAACAAGCGCAACCCCCGTCTTGTGCCATACATTCTCCTGGATGAAAAGACGAAAAAGACCAATCGTGATAGTGTATGTGCCGCAGTACGAACTCTGATTGGCTATGGCTACAATATTGAGCCACCTGACCAGGAAAGCAGTGAGTGTCCTTCTTATCATGCACCAAATCAATCTCTTCATATCACTCTGGAAGAATTATACTACTAAGGGAACTAAAAGTAATCGAATGAGTTTTGTATTTGTAAACCTTTATTTTAGGTGGACATGGGGTTGGCAGTGGTCGAAGTGATAAGATCCGTGTGTTCAGGGCAGAGAAATCCTATGCCATGACCCAGGGGAAATGGTACTTTGAGTTTGAGGCGGTAACAGTGGGAGAGATGAGAGTTGGGTGGGCAAGACCAAATGTCCAAGCAGACAGAGAGCTGGGATCAGATGATCTAGCCTATGTCTTCAATGGGTTCAAGGTACTGAAACTTCATTAGCATTATTAATGACTTCTTTTAGGAAACCTTCCACAAGCGTTGTTGCACCAATAAGCTTAGACTATGGTTTTTATAATTTCTTTTTCAAAAAATCAAAACAGTACTGTATAATAACATAATTTTCTGAATTTCACCTATAGGCTCAGCGTTGGCACATAGGGAATGAGCCATTTGGCCGGCAGTGGCAGTCTGGTGACGTGGTGGGCTGCATGATCGACTTGACGGAGCAGAACATTATGTTTACTCTGAATGGAGAGATGCTCATCAGCGACTCTGGATCTGAGATGGCCTTCAAAGACATTGAGATCGGAGAAGGTGAGAGTCACAAAGAGGAATGATACTGAGATATCAGTTGTTGTGACATTTAATAATATGTCTGTTCTCCTGACCAGGCTTCATCCCTGTATGCAGTCTGGGACTGTCCCAGGTGGGCCGTATAAACCTCGGGCAGAATGTGAGTAGCCTGCGTTACTTCACAATCTGTGGCCTGCAGGAAGGTTTTGAGCCCTTTGCTATCAACATGAAGAGAGATATTACCATGTGGTTCAGCAAAAGCTTGCCCCAGTTTGTGCCTGTACCAACAGACCACCCCCATATTGAGGTAAAAACACACTGAAAATGCCTTACACTGTAAATGCATGCTAAACTTCACAGCTTAGTGATGTGATTGTTAACTAAAATGAGAACTATTAAAAATAATTTTCATTAGTTGAAAAAACAAAAAAAACTTTAAAAAGTTAAATAAAAATTAGAAATGTTGCCTTTGCAATTAACAGAAATAAATAAGTTCTAGCACTAAAATGACTAAAACTGAAATAAAAAATAAATTAATAGAAATATTAAAAAACTAATAATAACAATGAAAAAAGCACATGATCAATATATAAAACTAAAAGCTAATTCAAAATATTAATAAATACTATAATAGGATATAGATAGTACTAAAATAATACATCTCATGCCTCTTTCTTCTTTGATTGCTTCAATAGGTGTCCCGTGTGGATGGAACGGTGGATAGCGCCCCCTGTCTGAAACTGACTCATAGGACATTTGGATCTCAGAATGCCAACACGGACCTTCTGTTCTTTAGACTAAGCATGCCCATAGAATTTCACGAAACCTTCAAGGTGCCAGTGGGAGCTTCACCCCTCACCCGAACCCTCACTATCCCTGAGGACGAGGCTCTTGAGGTAGATCCCGAATCTGAATTTGAGCTCCTGAAGAAGTCAGCCACTCGTAAGGAGCAAGATGAGAAAGAAAAAGAGCCTTCCGTCCCTAAAGAGCTTCCTAGCAGCAACCACGGTGAAAATGAGAAGGACACCACCACAGAGAAGAGCAAAAAGAGAGGGTGGGAGAAGATAGATGCGAAATTTAGCTGCAATCTTGTCTTCTGATTCATAAAATGACAAAATATCTTTGATTTCTAGGTTTTTTTCCAAGGCGAAGAAGGCAGCATTCACTCCACCACCCGTGGTTCCAACAGTGCCTCGTCTGATGGAGGACGTTGTCCCAGATGATCGAGACGATGCTGATATTATCTCAAACACAACAACCGTATGGATAAAATGTTACAATTTTTCCCGTACTAAATATCTGTGTAACACTTGCAGAATTTCATCTAAATAATGCATTGATGCATGACAATGTTGTCTTGTAAAAAATTCTTCTTTTCATCCCACCAGTATTATTATTCAGTCCGAGTATTTGCCGGACAGGAGCCCAGTGGAGTATGGGTAGGCTGGGTCACTCCTGACTACCACCAGTATGACCCACACTTTGATCTTGGTAAAGTCAGAAATGTAACTGTTACGGTTGGGGACGATAAAGGCAACATTCATGACAGGTAACACTTCATACTGTTACATATTTTAGTGCATTTTCCTCCATAATATGACTATTAGAGTAAGGATGCAGGCTTAACTTTAGCCATTTTATAATAAGCCATAATAATAATAAGCCTAATAAGCCATACTGGAGGTTACTTTACATGTTTCAGCACAACTCCTTTTCTTTTTCTGCTTTCCTCAGTGTAAAACGCAGCAACTGCTACATGGTTTGGGGAGGAGAGTTCAGCAGCTCGCAGCAAACACGCATCAGCCAGGAGGACTTTGTGATTGGCTGCTTGGTGGACCTGGACACAGGACTTATGACCTTTACAGCCAATGGGAAAGAGATCAACGCTTTCTACCAGGTGAGATAAAGTGGGCAAAGTGAATTAGTTTTCACTTTTTTCCTCTAACTGAAAAGTACATAAGGAGCTAGGTAAGTTCCCAGTAGATTTTTACATTTTCTGATTTAAAAATGCAAGTGGAAGAAGTAAATATTGTGTTGTGGCTGGTTGCCAGGGTGTTGCCATGACAGGGGGGTCGATATCAAAAGTACCAGTCAGTATGTTGTGTGGAACCGGTTTCTTTAAGTACTATAGCACACTCTCACCCTCATGGACTGCACAAGATTTGCCAGTTCTTGCTGTGAGATGTTCAGTAGAAAGGTCTCTTTAGTGTCCTAAGTTATTGGAGCTGTAATCTTAATTGTCTACCACCTGCAAACTGTTAGTATCTCATAAGGACTGTTCCACAGGTGCATGTGCAATAATTGTTAATGGTTCTGTACACAAGCAATGAAAAAAAAAACGTTGTTTAAACCATTTCCTATAAATATCTGTAAAGCTTATTTGAATTTTACAAAATTATCTTTAAAATACACTATCCTGGAAAAGGGATGTAACTTTTTTGCTGAGTTTATATATGCTTCTACCTAATAGCTATTTTGCAGCACTTATTTACAGGCCTAAAAAAAATAAAAAAAAATAACAACCTACAAACAAAACTTTAAAACAAATAATATACAGTATAATATAATAATATATGTATTTATTTTTTATATTTATTTAGCACATCCAACAAATGAGCAATTATGTAAAGTAATAATAAATCAAATAATTAATAGTCACAAGATTGATTGTGTAAGCCATTTTTTGGCTTTTTCAGCTGTATTGAATTGTTTCTATTCTGTTTGTCTTTTAAGTTATTATGTATTAATATTATAAATTGATGCCAATATTTACATAATATGAAAAGGGATGAAAACATTTGATGTGTAATTTCCTAAAAGAAATTAAAAAAAATAATGACCATAATTTATGTACATTTAATGTGACATTAAGCTTTTTTCTGTTTCAGGTGGAACCCAACACTAAGCTCTTCCCTGCTGTGTTTTGTTTGCCATCAAGCCAAAACATGTTACAGGTGGAACTCGGCAAACTAAAGGTCACTATAGCAGTGGAAAAGTTGCTTTTTCTGGTTGTTTTTATGCAAACATCATAAAATTAGATCATATAGATCATATTCTACTTTTTCCACACTTTATCCAGAACATTATGCCCATCTCTGCGGCCATGTTCCGCAGCGACCATAAGAACCCGGTCCCTCAGTGTCCTCCCAGGCTAGATGTCCAGATGTTGACACCTGTCATATGGAGCCGGATGCCTAATCACTTTTTGTCCCCTGAAACTGGCCGTGTGAGTGAGAGGCAGGGCTGGAAGGTACAATGCATGGAACCTCTCATTATGATGGCGCTGCACATTCCAGAAGAAAGCAGGTATTACATTAGTATGGAAATATTTCCTGCTTATTTCATTAGAAATGAGAAAAACTTTCCTTGATCTTTTGAAATCAAAGAATTCAGTGTATAATAAAAATAACAATGTAACTTTGAATTTGAAATCATTTCTTTTCTTTTCCAGGTGCATTGATATCCTGGAACTGTCGGAGCGCATAGACCTGATGAAGTTTCATTACCACACTCTGAAACTGTATGGTTCTGTCTGCGCTTTGGGCAACAACCGTGTCGCACACGCACTCTGCAGCCATGTGGACGAATCGCAGCTCTTTTATGCCATCGAGAACACCTACCTGCCCGGCCCCATCCGCAGCGGATATTACGACCTGCTCATCTCCATGCACCTCGAATCTGCCAAGCGCAACCGTCTCATGACCAATAAGGAGTTTATTGTGCCCATGACTGACGAGACGCGTAGCATCACCCTCTATTCAGATGTTGAGAAGGCCCATGCGCTACCTGGGGTCGGGCTCACCACCTGTCTGCGCCCCAAACTTCACTTTGCCCCAACTGGGTTTGTGGGCACTAATGCAGACATCTACACCCTCAGTCCCATCTTACCTCTACAGGTAGGTGGAGGAAATGAGATTGAGGCCAGGGTTAGTATAGTTAAAGGCACAGTATGTCATTTTAACCACTAGAGGTTGCTTATTCAAAACAAAGGCATAGTACTGTGTTGAGCTATATAACAATGATTCGTTTTCTGTCTATGAATATATTCAAACAGTTGCTCACCTGTCTAATAAAACACATAATATATTAAAGCGTCTTTGGTGTTTCCACTTCTTCTACAAATTAGAAAAAAAATCGATGGTAACGGGTATGATGTCATTAATAGGTGACACATTAATGTATTAATTTAACCATTAATGGTTTCTCTGGATTGAAACATTCTTGGAAACATTTGGGAAAATGTAAGTACACAAGTCAACTAAATATATAACATTGTTCTAGTGTTTTATTTATTTATTTATTTTTTTAATATATTTTAATCCAAAAATCTTACATATTGTGCCTTTACTTAAAACTATAATTAAAACTAAAACCATAAAAAACTAATTTTGATATGTTAACTGAAACTTAATAAAATATAAAAAGAACTTAAACTTATTTTATTTCAGCTAGTTGCCAAGTCAACATTTCTTACTTTTATTTAGTTTAATTTGATGTACTAAAAAATTAAAACTAAAACTGAAATAAAAATTAATTAATTTTATTGACAAAATTTTATGTAAAAAAACAAAAACTAATAAAAATGACTAAATTACCAGAACTTTGCAAATTTGAAAAAAAGAAATGATAAAAAACTAATTCAAAATATTAATTACAACTATAATAGGATCTCGATAGTACTAAAATAATATTTTGTGAAGACTGCCACAAAATTGGCATTTTTATTGTTGTTGACTTCTCTTTCTGTACTTTAGATGCTTAAGGACCATGCCCTCAGCATGCTTACCGAAGCCGTGCAGGATGGTGGGCAGGCCATGCGGGATCCTGTAGGGGGAAGCGTTGAGTTCCACTTTGTGCCCATCCTAAAGCTCATCAGCACTTTGCTCATAATGGGCGTGTTTGACGACAACGACGTTAAGCACATCCTGAAGCTGATCGAACCATCCGTCTTCAGTGATGGAGAGAGCCAGGCTGAAGAACTGGAGGCCGCCAAAATTGGAGATGCTGAACAACAGCTGGTCAGCAAAGAGGAAGGAGTGGAGGTAAAAGAGAAAGAGGAACAAGTAGAGGGTGAGAATGAGGGAGAACTGTTGGATGAAGGAATGGGAGAGGGAGAGGAAGAAGAGCTTGAAGAAGAGGAGGATGATCTTGAACCTGAGGAGGAAGAGGAATATGAAGAGCAGGCAGAAAAAGAAGGGAAGGAGGACGAACATGCTGCAGAAAAAATGGACAGAGAGAAAACAACAGATGGAGAAGCTGAGAAACAAACTGGTGTGGCTGAGGCAGAAGTGAAGGAAGAGGAGGATGTGGGAGAGGGACTGCTGCACATGAAGCTTCCTGAGTCTGTTAAACTTCAGGTGAAGTAATGGTGATTGAAGACTTCCAAATGTTAGTAGCTCTTTTAGACTTTTTGTCTCAATTTTTGTCATCCTCATCCTTAGATGTGTACCCTCCTGCAATATTTCTGCGACTGTGAGCTGCGTCATAGAGTGGAAGCCATCATCGCTTTCTCAGACAGGTTTGTCAACCAGGTGCAGAGCAATCAGAGACAGCGATATAATGAGCTCATGCAGGCCTTTACAATGAGTGCTGCAGAAACAGCCCGCAAGACCCGCGAATTCCGCTCCCCTCCACAGGAACAGGTACTGTACAGCTGCTCTGGACATAAAATACTGATATTTTATTCACTGTAATCTAATTGAAATGAATACATTTATTCAGCAAGGATGCATTAAATTGATGAAAAGTGACAGTAAAGACATTTATAATGTTACAAAAGATTTATATTTCAGATAAATGCTGAACTTTCTATTCATTGCAGAATCCTGAAAAAAAAAAAGTTTCAAAAGTATTAAGCAGCACAACTGTTTTCAATATTGATATTAATAAGAAATGTTTCTTGAGCACCAGATCAGCAAATGATTTCTGAAGTATCATGTGACACTGAAGACTGGAGTAATGATGCTAAAAATTCAGCTTTGCTGTCACAGGAATAAAATTATATTTTAAAATATATATATATATTATTTATATATTTATATATTTTATATATATATATATAAAAAATTGCTATTTTAAATTTAATAATATTTCACAATATTACTGTTTTTACTGTATTTTTCTCCAATAAATGTAGCCTTTTTTGAACTTCTTTCAAAAACCTTAAAAAGATGACTAAACATTTCAACAGTAGTGTATATTAGACCAAGAGTTACATAATAATAATGATAAGTTATAATAGTTATAATTATTAATTGTTTTAATATATAAAATCATTGTGATTTTGTGTATATATATATATATATATATATATATATATATATATGTGTGTGTGTGTGTGTGTGTGTGTGTGTGTGTGTGTATATATATACAGGTGTTGGTCATATAATTAGAATATCATCAAAAAGTTGATTTATTTCACTAATTCCATTCAAAAAGTGAAACTTGTATATTATATTCATTCATTACACACAGACTGATATATTTCAAATGTATATTTCTTTTAATTTTGATGATTATAACTGAAAACTAAGGAAAATCCCAAATTCAGTATATAATATAATATATAATATGTATGTATGTATGTATGTAAAATTTTATACTCTCTGTATATTTAGGTGAACATGTTGATGAACTTTAAGAATTGTCCAGATGAGGAAGATTGCTGCCCCGTCCCCGAGGATGTCCGGAATGACCTTCTGACATTTCACCATGACCTTTTGGCTCACTGTGGTTGGTTTAACCACACAAACTGAACTCTTTTAAAGAACATACTGTCACTGTTTAATACGAAGACCAGTATCATTATAGTCCATGTTTATTCCTATTAGCATGTCACTACTGTTTCCACATGCATGTTTTTTAACCTTAGCAAGACTAGGTACATAAGATTCACTGTTCTCAAACATAATGTAGGGAGTCACATGAATTGTCCTTCTCTGTCATAGGTGTGCATATTGAAGAGGAGGAGCAGGAAGAGGCTGTGGACACCTCTCTCCGTGGGCGCCTCTTGAGACTGGTGCAGAAAGTTAAGAGCTTACGAAAGAAGCCGGAGGCCGAGCCTGAACCTGAAGAAGACAAAAAACCCAGTAAAAGATAACGTTTTTCACTTCGTATTTCGACTTCAGGGTTCCATCTTGTTTTCCCAACCATAATTACATGAACGTCTGCTCTTGTGTCACAGGTACTCTGCAGGAGTTGATCTCCCACACCATGATCCACTGGGCTCAGGAGTCTTTCATTCAGAACCCTGAGCTGGTGCGGCTCATGTTCAGTCTGCTACACCGGCAGTATGATGCCCTGGGTGAGCTGATCCGAGCATTGCCCAAAGCCTACACTATCAACGCTGTGTCTGTGCAAGACACAATGGAGCTACTGGAGTGTCTGGGGCAGATCCGATCCTTGCTCATCGTTCAGATGGGGCCAGAAGAGGAGAGGCTGATGATCCAGAGTATCGGGTAAGTGCATGATCGCACACTAAAAAAGTCAATAGGTAACAATAATAGCAACTGCAATAGATATACTGTCAGATATTTCCAAAACAGTGGAGTTGCGAACATCCTCTGTTTCTCTTTCAGAAATATTATGAGCAACAGGGTATTCTACCAGCACCCCAACCTGATGAGAGCTCTGGGAATGCATGAGACAGTCATGGAGGTTATGGTGAACGTACTTGGAGGTGGTGATTCAAAGGTACACCATTTATATTTTTAACACATTTTTATGCATTGTTCAAACATTTGAAGAACCAATTGCTTTGAAAGATTTAATTTGATTCTCATTTGCTCTGGGCAGGAGATCAGATTCCCTCGAATGGTGACCAACTGCTGTCGTTTCCTGTGTTATTTCTGTCGTATCAGCAGACAGAATCAACGCTCAATGTTTGATCATCTGGGCTACCTCCTGCAGAACAGTGGGATTGGGCTGGGTAAAGCCTGATTCTTAAAGAAACCCACTTTCCTTTTTTAATAACTTTTCATCTCTAGTATGTACATTTATTTTTAGCCTAGTTAAAATGAAAGTAAATCTAATTTAAACTCAGCCAAAAATGTATTTTATTTAGTGTTGTGTCAGTCAACCAGTGATCACTGTTTCAGGAATGCGTGGCTCTACTCCTCTTGATGTTGCTGCTGCATCCTGTATCGATAACAATGAACTTGCTCTGGCTCTTCAAGAGCAAGACCTGGAGATGGTGCGTCATCCTAAAGTACAGGTAGAAATCTTTGTGACCATTTTTAGTGTCTCCCAAAAAAATATTTTTGTCCCCTCTGTTTGTGCAGGTGGTGAAGTACTTGGCTGGTTGTGGCCTGCAGAGCTGCCCCATGCTCTTATCAAAAGGTTACCCAGATATTGGATGGAATCCATGTGGAGGAGAGAAGTATCTGGATTTCCTGCGCTTTGCTGTATTTGTGAATGGTTTGTATTTATGATGTGTTTATGATTGTGTTTAACTGGACAAAGGAAATTATAAAGGTATTATACATAAAATACTGTATAGTCTGGTGTGTTTGTTAGTGTGCGAAGTACAAAGAATGTTGACATGACATCAAAATAAAAACAAAATAAATAATGATTTAAGGTATAGCTATGATAGATCAAAACAGACCCTATTTAATACTTGCTAAATTAAATTAAAAATGTAATAAAAAATGTTGTATAATGCTCTGCTTTCAGGAGAGAGTGTGGAGGAGAATGCTAATGTGGTGGTCCGGCTGCTGATCAGGAGGCCTGAGTGTTTTGGTCCTGCGCTGAGAGGAGAAGGGGGCAATGGTCTGCTTGCTGCCATTGAAGAGGCCATTAAGATCTCAGAGGATCCTGCAAGAGATGGACCCACTGTTAAAAAAGACAGACGCTTCCCGATGTAAGTGCAAAGCATCTCTGTACTAGATTATTAAAGACATTTCATCCTGATAAAGTCTTTGGAATATCCAATTGTCACTGTTTGGTTTCACAGTGGTATGTAGGGAGGTTTTTGAGTGTTTCTTGTTCATGTTTTGTCAGGTTTGGAGGTGAAGAGCAGCATGAGGAGAACAGAGTTCACCTGGGAAATGCCATCATGTCCTTTTATTCAGCTCTTATTGATTTGCTGGGTCGCTGCGCTCCTGAAATGCATGTAAGTGCGTTTGTACTGTATGCAACTGCTTCAGTGGTATTTAATGAGATCTGACTTGATTGAACATCTCACACTTCCTGTCTGTTTGTATAGTTGATCCAGGCTGGTAAAGGCGAGGCTTTGAGAATCAGGGCCATTCTTAGGTCTCTTGTGCCCATTGAGGATCTGGTTGGTGTGATCAGCTTGCCAGTCCAGATACCTGCTTTTGGAAAAGGTAATGATAAGTAAAGTGTTTGTAGATGGAAGCTTGAATTCTCACACTTCCTGTCTTACTGCGCTTTTTATATTTCAGATAACAGCGTCATTGAGCCAAAGATGTCAGCTAGTTTTGTGCCTGATCATAAAGCACCAATGGTCCTGTTCCTGGACAGAGTTTACGGCATTGACAACCAGGACTTCCTGTTGCATGTACTGGAAGTGGGTTTCCTCCCTGACATGAGAGCAGCAGCTTCCTTAGACACAGTAAGATGCCTGCTGTATCATTCTTCACTAACAAAAATTATGTCTATGACCGCATTCAACGATGGTGCTCACATGGGAAATGTGGGTTCAAGTCTAGCTTGCAACATTTCCTGTTCTCTTTATATAACTATCTGCAGTACCTTCACAATTATTATCCTGTTCTTTCACTAAGGCTGCGTTCAGCACTACAGAAATGGCCCTGGCTTTGAACCGTTACCTGTGCTCCGCTGTGCTTCCTCTCATCACTAAATGTGCTCCTTTGTTTGCTGGGACGGACCACCGCGCCATCATGATTGACTCGATGCTTCACACAATCTACAGGCTGTCTCGAGGACGCTCTCTTACCAAAGCTCAGAGAGATGTTATCGAGGAATGCCTTATGTCTTTGTGCAGGTAATTATTGTGCACAGTTTTGGGTGTAATGCATTACTAAATAATTACTTACTGTAACTGAATTATTTTTCCCTTGAAAAAGTAAGGTAATTATTGGAGTAATCTAATTACACTGCTGAAGATGTAATTAGTAGCTAGTAATTAATTGCTTTTTTAGAGTAACTTACCCAACACTGATTGTGCGCTACAACAAATGCCACTAAAACAACAAGTATGCATTCAAAGCATGTTTAGCTTAGCCGATGTCATTATTTTCATCATTTTACTGGTGATTCAACATGATATCCTTTTCATTTTTGGGGTTGCTTATTGTGTGATGTTTGTTTTACAGGTACCTGCGTCCTTCTATGCTCCAGCACCTCCTCAGGCGGCTGGTATTTGACGTGCCGATTCTGAACGAGTATGCTAAAATGCCCCTTAAGGTATGGGATTATATCATTACATGTCAGTACAATGAATTTAAGATGTTTGCTACAGTCATCTCATCTGTCTCATTATTTTGCAGCTGCTTACTAATCATTATGAGCGTTGTTGGAAATACTATTGTTTGCCCAATGGCTGGGCTAACTTTGGCGTATCATCGGAGGAAGAGCTTCATCTCACTCGTAAACTCTTCTGGGGAATTTTTGAATCTCTGGCTCACAAGGTGGGAATATCGCTGAGCTGTCTGAGAGAGTATTAATGTTATTCTGTCCCCAAAATGCATTCAAATGACATAATAACATCATAAATAGCTTTTCTAATTTGTGTCCACCAACAGAAATTTGATGCAGAGCTATTCAAAATCGCCATGCCTTGCATATGTGCGATTGCTGGAGCAATTCCTCCCGATTATGTGGATGCCAGCTACTCCTCCAAAACAGAGAAAAAGGCTTCTGTTGATGCTGAGGGCAACTTTGACCCCAAACCTGTTGATACCACTAAGTACGTTTATTTATTGAATTATTGATCAATCAATCAGATTAATCAAATTGACAAAGTCAAGTATTTGATTACTTATGCTGTTTTAATTCTCTCTTTTTATAGCACTATCATTCCTGAGAAGCTGGATGGTTTTATTAACAGATATGCAGAATACACACATGACAAATGGGCTTTTGAAAAGGTATCTGTCTATCTGTTTGTCTATTTGTTTTTGTTTGTTATTTGCATAAGAGTTTTACCTGTGCCTTATAATCCATCAGATCCAAAACAATTGGACATTTGGTGAGGTGTTGGATGAAAACGCCAAGACTCATCCCATGCTCAGGCCTTACAAAACATTCTCTGAAAAGGTAACAGACATCATATAATATTACATTTTAACTCTCTCTCTTGCAGACTTCATAGTGCTATTTTGGTTTTTGCAAGTGACTTATATCATATGTTCAAATTCAAATATTTGCATTAGGATAAAGAAATCTACCGCTGGCCTATTAAAGAGTCCATCAAAGCCATGATTGCCTGGGAGTGGACATTGGACAAAGCCAGAGATGGAGATGATGAGAAAACAGAGAAGAAGACAGCTCGCAAGATCTCACAGACTGCTCAGGTATTGAAAAATACATTGAGATACTAACCAAATACTAGCTGCATACTGCTTTATCTAAAACTCTAAGCTAAGTTTTGTGACTTTCTTATATTAAACAACAAATTGCATATATTAGTGATACTGTAAATATGAGTATGATATCATAATGCATGAATACAGTGTTTTTACCATTTCTTTTCATAGGCGACCTATGACCCCAGTCATGGCTACAGCCCTCAGCCAATTGACATCTCAGGCATGACACTGTCCAGAGAGCTACAGGTACACAATGCTAATACACTAGACTGAAAGAAAGACAGCGCAGTCCCATTTAGTTCAATATCACCAAGTCAATACAATAGAAACCATCATGGCTAACAGCACACTATATTGTGTCTAGTCTATGGCAGAGCAGCTTGCAGAAAACTACCACAACACCTGGGGCCGGAAGAAGAAAATGGAATTACAAGCAAAAGGTTCTCCAATGTCTGACCAACAGATAGCTTTTTAATGATTTTACTGTATTTTTCTTATAGTGTGTTTTTTCAGTTGCAGCTCATTTTAGTTTTTCAACATCTCTCTTGATGTGTTTGTATTTAGGTGGAGGGACACACCCATTGCTTGTGCCTTACGACACACTGACGGCTAAAGAAAAGGCACGAGATAGAGAGAAAGCATATGAGATGCTCAAGTTTCTGCAGCTCAATGGATATGCTGTGACAAGGTACAGGAGCCACTGAAACCCATTATATACTCCAGAATAATGTAATTGCTATAATTCTGATTGTCTAAAATTTCTCTGTCCAGGGGGCTCAAAGATATGGAAAGTGACATTTCATCTATTGAGAAGCGATTTGCGTATGGCTTCCTACAGAAGCTGCTGAAGTGGATGGACATTGCCCAGGAGTTCATAGCACATCTCGGTACAGCTGCATTCATTTGTATTGCATGAATTTATGGATGAACTGAGATGAACTCAATTTCTTGTGACATTTGTGTTTACAGAGGCAGTTGTGAGCAGTGGGCGTGTGGAAAAGTCGCCGCACGAACAAGAGATTAAGTTCTTTGCCAAGGTGGTCTATACACCCAAGAAATCTTTCAGCATTTACCGTTAGCACATGACTGTAAATAATGTGTGTGAAATATTCCTGTCCTCCTCAGATTCTTCTGCCTTTGATAAATCAGTATTTTAAAAACCACTGCCTCTACTTCCTCTCCACGCCGGCCAAAATCCTGGGCAGTGGCGGAGCCGCCTCAAATAAGGAAAAAGAGATGATTGCAAGGTAACAACACAGACACTTAACAGTCCAATGTGATGTTAAGGTCAAATACAAGATACTTTCACATTACATTTTTTTAAACTTTTTTATTTCACCCTGTTCCTCTTGCTGCTTTCTTTTCCCTCTTTCTCTCACATTCATTCTTATGTTTCTTTGATTTCCTTTAATTTGGTATCAGTATCTTCTGTAAGATGTCTGCCCTGGTGCGACACAGAGTGTTTCTCTTTGGTAAGATGTGCTCTGCTGTCCTCCATCACCTTTCCTTTCTGTTTTCTTATTACTTTTATTTCAAGTGTTTTACCTTTCTTTTGTGTGTTTCTCTCCATCAACTAAATCAGTAGAGCATCTAATGTGCTTTACCTCAGTGTTTATGGTTCCAAAAAAAGCTGAATATCTATCCTTGATGTAATACCATCTGTTTGTGATACATAGGTACGGATGCACCTGCTATTGTCAACTGCCTTCATATCCTTGCACGCTCACTTGATGCCAGGTAAGTCATTGCAATGAATTGTCAGTCAGAATAAAAAACAATTGTGCAACGGTTATATGTTGTATCTCACATGTGTCAAACTCCACTGCTGGAGGGCCACTGTCCTGCAGAGTGTCGCTTCAACCAGCTCTAAAACACCTGCCTGGAAGTTTCTAGTAATCCTGAAGACCTTGGCTGTGTCCAAAATTGCCCCATATACCCTTAAATAGGGCACTATTTGAGAGAACAGCCATTTGTAGTGGTGGACGTTATCGAGTGCACTCATTCAATCCCATAATGCACCAAATCAACAAGTGTACAACCGATGTACGCTCAACAGCTAGAGAATACCCATAATGCACTGTGAGAGTCATGTCCCGAATGAATTCCCGCGTCTGACCAGAAGATTGTGCCCGCAGCTGAATCATCCATCCATCTATTTTCCAAATCACTGGTCCAATGCGGCTACAGTGTAATATCATACAGGTATAAATTCCTTTTTAATTGATTATTAAAGGTTTATACATAGTTTCCATGACAGAGTTCAAGATAAACCGTCATCATACTACTGGAGCTGCCAATTTGCTAAGTTTCAAATAATTATTAAACAGCAAGCACAAACTAAGCAGCGTCCGAATTCACTCACTTGTTTTCATTCACTCCCTCAAGTGAACTATATTAGTGGACTAATGTGGGGAACAGTGAATGAGGGTATAGGGTGCGATTTCGGACACAGCCCATGATTAGCTGGATTGGAGCGGAATCCATTTCGCTGTCTCATTTTTTAAATTTCTCTGACTCTAAAAGAACTGTGATGAAGTCCGGGCCTGAGATCGTAAAAGCAGGGCTGCGTTCGTTCTTTGAGAGTGCAGCTGATGACATTGAAAAGATGGTGGAAAACCTCAAACTTGGCAAAGTGTCCAAAGGCAATCAGGTGCAACTTTAGTAATGCTAATTACGACGATGTGTTTATTTCCTTCATTGTTTTTGCATGGCATGAATCAATCTTTGTCTTTTGTCTCTCAGCCGGTGAAAGGCGTGTCCCAGAATATTAACTACACCACAACAGCTCTGCTCCCTGTCCTCACTTCGCTGTTTGACCATGTCGCTCAGCACCAATTTGGAGATGATGTTATGCGTAAGGCCCTTTTATGAAAACTAAATTATCATACGTTCCTTTTAAAATTATGCAGTTAAATGAATGCACGTCTCTCTGTCTTGCTTCTATTAGTGGACGATTTGCAGATGTCCTGCTACCGAATCATGTGTAGCATCTACTCTCTTGGTACTGTAAAAACACCTCATGCAGAGAGGTTTGTATTTGTGTGTATGTATTAGTGTATGTGATGTGACAGTGGGGTTGGGGGTTTTATATTTTTCCTTTTTATTTGCATTAGACATAGACCAGCCCTTGGAGAATGTCTTGCTCATCTCGCTGCAGCCATGCCTGTGGCCTACCTGGAGCCCAATCTTAATGAGTATAATGCATTTTCAGTGTATACTACCAAGACACCCAGAGAAAGAGCTAGTAAGTAATCTCTTTTCAGCTACACTACCACTCAAAAAAGTATAAAATACATTTATAATGTTACAAACGTTTCCTATTTCAAATACATTTTTTCTATTCCTTAAAGAATCCTGAAAAAAATGCATCATGGTTTCCACAAAAATATTAAGCAGTGCAACTGTTTTCAACATTGATAATGATAAGAAATGTCTCTTGAGCACCAAATTAGCATATTAGAATGATTTCTGAAGATCATGTGACATTAAAGACTAGAGTAATGATGCTGAAAATTCAGCTTTGCCATCACAGGAATAAATTACATTTTAAAATATATGCATTTAATATTTGTATTTATATAAAATACAAGATAGTTATTTTAATTTGAATTTATATTTCACAATATTATGTTTTTATTTATAATCAAATTTATAATCAAGCAGCCTTAGTGAGAATAAGAAACTTGTTCAAAAACATTAAAATATTTTACCGACACCAAACTTTGAACAGTAGTGTATATAGTATAAATTCTGCTATTCTACAGTCCTGGGCCTTCCAAGCAACGTCCATGAGCTGTGTTTGGACATTCCTGAGCTAGACATATTATTGAAAGAGATCGGAGATCTGGCTGAATCAGGGGCTCGCTACACTGAAATGCCGCATGTGATCGAGGTCACCCTGCCCATGCTGTGTAACTACCTACCCCGCTGGTGGGAGAGAGGAGTGGAGAACTTTCCCGAATTGGAGGGTAAGCTGTGTACAGACGTCACCTCCGATCACCTCAACCAGCTCCTGGGAAGTATCATGAAAATTGTGGTCAACAACTTGGGAATTGATGAAGCTTCCTGGATGAAGAGGCTTGCGGGTATGAGAAGTTGTTATTCTCAAGTCTGGGTTTGTATTTTGCACTAAATGTGATCTTCAACTTAATATCCTTGTCTCGATCCAGTGTTCTCCCAGCCCATTGTGAGCCGAGCCAAACCAGAGATGCTCAAATCCCATTTCATTCCCACCATGGAGAAGCTGAAGAAGCGTACATCTAAAGTAGTGGCTGAGGAGGAGCACCTGCGTATGGAGGGGAAATCTGAGGGGGATGAAGAGGAAGGAACTATTAGAGATGAGTTTGCAGTTCTCTGTAGAGACCTGTATGCTCTTTACCCTCTTCTCATCCGTTATGTGGATAACAACAGGTATTGTGTGATTCCTACGTATATTATTTCAGTAGTTTCATTTTTAGTTGTCTTGACATTTTAAATGTCACATGATTTTAGAGCAAGATGGCTGACATGTCGTGACCCTGATGCTGAAGAACTGTTCCGCATGGTGGGCGAGGTCTTCATCTTCTGGTCCAAATCTCATGTAAGAGACAAATATCTATTTGAATGAAACTAAGAAAAACTCATCGCAACTCACAGTATCAGTAGTCATGATAAACACATTCATTGTAGCCACAGCATATGAGATTTGAACGCAACAACCTACAGTTCAGTGCACTTCACTTCTCTTTTCATTCTCTCTATGCAGAACTTCAAGCGAGAGGAGCAAAACTTTGTGGTGATGAACGAAATTAACAATATGTCCTTCCTCACTGCTGACAGTAAGAGTAAGATGAGCAAGGTGAGGCCCTACTGTCTGTCTATGGGAGATAGACTTTCATATTTGATCATTTATTTCTTATTATTTAATTATCATGTGGCCAGAGTAGTTTTTTTTATTGTGCAAATTCACATATATTTATATTAAAGGCACAATATGTAAGATTTTTGGATTAAAATATCCAAAAACCACTAGAACAGTGTTATATATTTTGTTGACTCATGTACTTACATTATCCACTGTGTTTTCAAGAATGTTTAAATCCAGAGAAATAAGATATTTTAACCAGGACACGGTCCGTGTCCATGTGTCGCCTATCAATGACATCATACCTGCGTTACCCTCGAGTTTTATTAGACAAGGGAACAACTGTTTGGATACATTTAGACAGAAAACTAATCATTGTTATTTAGCTCAACATGTTTAGTCTTATTGTTTGAATCTCGTTTTCTTGATTTACTGCGAGTACCATGTTTTACCATGACTAATATCGAACTAACTTACTGCAGTGTGCAACAACTGTCTCATAGTAGCCACAGAGCTACATCATGCACATCATGCACATGCACTCTCAAACTGTGTGCCGCGCTCGTCTCTCATTAGCAATCACTCCAGCGACCTCGTTCTACTCTCACAGCACTGCTTCATACTAGAGTAATGTTAATAATCTCATCCATGAACATGATTTCTGCCCGAGTCCCATCGGATTCTTTTCCCCTGGCTGTGAGGTGAAGACGACATCTCCCATGATTCCATGCTCAATCTCGGCATCATCAAGCTACACCTTTGTTTTGAAAAGGCGACCTCTAGCAGCGAGAAGTTACATATTGTGCCTTTAATTTATATATTGGTATTTACATAATAGATTAGTTTTTGTTGGTAGGGTGGACAGGGGGATTATTTTATTAATTTTTTTTTCTGATTTGATCTTATTTGATCAAGTTTTTTTTTCTGACTTAACCATTGTGTTGTATTCAAAGCATTATTGTGCAATTAATTAAATATCACTAAGTTTTTCTTAGTGTTTTTTATATATTTATATTTAATTTATTCTTTTTTCTGTTTTTTTGTAATTTTAGTACTATAACATTTTATTTTAGTTGCCAAGACAACATTTCTAATTTCTAATTGTTTTACCTAATATTTTATTTCAACTTTGTCAGTTAGTTTTAGTTAACAGTAACAACACTGGTTGTCAATCCTTTACATTTTTTTCTTCTCAAAACAAAAACTTAAAATTGTTAATAAACCAACAGCCAATGGTTGATTGGGCATCAAGCCTCACATCTAAAGGTAAAGTGTGCTGTGCTTTCATGTGTTTTCTGAAGATGTTGAGTTTATTCACTGGAATAAAGATTACTGGAATCTTGTGCAAGTGGTTTTCGGATGCGTTTTACAGGATTTAGATGACAGTGTTAATGGTGTTCTCTCTCTGACTGTGCCCTGTCCTCTTTTTCTCATCTGGATGCTGGTGCGTTTCTAGACCGGGGACTCTGAGGTTAGCTTCTCTGTCTGCACGACTGCTGTGCTATCGCATGGCACCTCACATCTAGGGGGGGGCATTTCATCAACTCCCCCGACACACTGGCACTCATAACTGATTTCCCAGCTGTTTGACAAGACTAGTTTCTATAGGAATAACACAGTTTTTTTTACACATTTCAGTTGTAGATAGGCAGTTGTTTTTTCCCTAAAATGGTGTCTTTAGTGTTAGTTATTGATCAGATTATTGAGGGATACAGAACTGAAAATGGGAATTTAGGAGAATATAATAACACAATGTAAATAACTATTTGTTAAATAGCTATATTATGATGGAGACGAAAAGATAAGCACTCTCAGTCTCAAGAAAAATCCCATACCCATGGACAGGGCCACAGGGTGCCCGTTGTCCTGCCAGTGTGTGAGGGGGGGAGTCTGAATGGAGGCGTTTGATGAAAGAACTCTTTGTAGAGTCAGGCTCATGGCACTTGATTCCATGTCCGTCGCAGAGGGAGGCCTGTGCCATCACCCTGTACAGCAGTTTGCATCTGTTGGACTGTAGTTCGGATGGGGATCTTCATACATCTCTTATCTTCCTTTTCTTTTTGTGTAATGGCTGCAGGTTGGGGTCAATTTTAATCTGTTCAGGAAGTCAACTGAGACTCAGCTGCAGAAATGCGCTTATCAAACTATTCAAACTGTATTTCAGTTAATTTCCTAAACTGGATTCATGTGATGGAATTTGACCTCAATTTATGTATATTTCGTCACCCTCCTTGACAAAGGGGGGGATTTAGAGTCCATCCTCTAATGTGTGCCTACTTAATCCCACTTGTTTCTTTACTTATATCCAATGGCTCACATCTCCATGTTGTTCCAATTTTGTCTCCCCATCCACCCCTTTTTTTAGCCCACGATCCCTGATGCAATCAAAAACAAATGATTGAGGTGGGATTGTGGAAAAGGGGATTACACTTACATATTTTAGGACTAATGTAACCTGTAAAACTTGGCTTTAATTGTTTAGTTGCATTAACACTGTGATCTACTGAAACACATCCTGAGTGCCACCACAACAGAATACATTGAGCCTTTTATCCAAACCAGGTTTGAAGTCAATATCAGACACCCAAGACCCAAATCCAGATCAATAATGGAGCCATTAAGACCAAGACATGTCTGTCCAAGCTATGAGACCCAAACCAAGGCCATGTTTAGTTGATTTTTAAAGGTCTTAACCCTATAAGTCATATTTGATACACACATTTCTAAATTATCTACATGATTGAAACTTTGCTGAAAAACTTGTTGTGCACAATCTACAGTCTGATTGATAGTTTATACTTTTTTAAAAGCCTTAAAGTAAAAAGCACCCCTTCAGAAATGTAAGAATAACTATACATTGTTACTAATATTTCAAGACAACACTTACTGGACTGAAGTAACTTCGGTTACCCATTATTTAAAAAAGTCATGTTAAAATGTGAGTATCAAATAAGATACATCAGGCTTTTGAGGAGCGTTATATGTTTTGCTCCCTAAAACTAAGCATTTATATACCATCTTACTAAGATGTTTTATTGGAATATGTAGAGTAACAACTAATATTTAAATGCATTTTATATAAGTAGTCTGCTATACTATGGTAATTTATTATACACTATCAGAATTTCATCTTACTTTTTTGGCCATATAAATGAACAAAATTGAGGTGTATCTTTTCCTCCTTGAGTATGTGCTCATATTCTCACTATATTATAGTATATGAGCCATAAAAGCCTGATGCATGAAATATGGTACACAACAGCTTTACAGGGTTAAGATCAAGACCACATCAGTACACCAACTCAGATTCAGACATACTATATTCTCTCACCCACAATGGGTCTCATTCATGAAGCACGAGCAGAATTTGTTTTTGTCTAAAACCATTCTTACATAATCTTTGCATTCAGTTAAGGTACATACAATTTATTTTGCTCATGTTTTCTGAATGTGACCCAGTGTCTGAAACTTGGAAAGTGTTGGATTGGAGGGACAAAACTGGTGCAAACAGGACAACAGGATATGTGACCAAGATTACTGAAATGATTGCCTCTGTGGGTTGGGTTTGTTCAAGTTTGGCAACCCAAAATTAGTCAAAAGCGATCATTTCCCCTTAGTTTTATAATTAACACCACTGAGTGAGTTTTACAGTGTTAGTATGTATTTCCTCTTCCTCCCCCTGAGTCTGAGCATGTTATGACTGCACGTCCTTGCAGAACCTTTTCAGTGCATGGAGTGTATTAAGCTGCACTGACACATTACAGTACCAGCCTACCTGTAGTGCCTGCTTTTATGTGTCTAAGCTAAGATGACATTTCAGTTGAATGAATTTTCCCCTTTTTGATGTTGTCACCTCTGTTAAGATTAGAATTGAGATTTTAGCTTCAGACCAATTATGCCTTGTCTTCCCCACTAAGCCCCAATGTTGTTGTCTATTCTGATGAAAAGCAACCCTGAACATCTACCCTCCCTTCCCTTTTAATTACCCTATTAATCAGAATGACTCCTTTCTAAGGACTGTTCTCTAAAGAAGTCCTAACTTAAAGATAAAACCTAATGACTGAAATAATATTTTCAAGTAAGGATGGATTTTTCCGTTTAGCTGTCTAGGTCCTTGTTAGGGAACAGGAACCTTTGTATTTTGCTCAATGAAACTGTCTTGAAACTTTTTCAGTTTTTTTGGTCAACAGACTCTGTTAGCACATCATTCAATATGAAAATCTTCTCACAAGATGCCATAAGGTTTCACTGAAAGTTATTTCATGATGTCTATGTCAGTTGTCATGCTTTGAATGTTACTGTCATCTCAGGCTGGTGGCTCGGATGTGGAGCGTACCAAGAAAAAAAGACGGGGAGATCGATACTCTGTTCAAACGTCCCTCATTGTGGCAGCCCTGAAGAAAATGCTTCCCATTGGACTTAACATGTGCTCTCCTGCAGACCAGGAGCTCATTAACCTGGCCAAGACACGCTATTCTTTGGTAGTGTGCTCACCATATATCTGTTTGTCTCTCTGTCTATCTTATAAGCCTAGATGTTAGGTTGGTCAGTAAAAAGGTAAACTGAGCCGATCTGTTGTGTTGTTGACCCATAGAAAGACACAGATGAGGAGGTGAGAGAGTTCTTGCAAAATAACCTGCACCTCCAGGGCAAGGTAAGTGTATGTCTGCATATTTGTGTTGGTGTTGATGTTAAAGTGTTTTTAAAAAGTGTTTTTGCAGAAATCCGAATGCTATTTCTCTCTCTCTCCTCAGGTTGATAACCCGTCTATGCGCTGGCAAATGGCACTGTATAAGGAAATGGCAGGAAAGGCAGAAGATGCAGATGCCCCAGAGAAAGTGGTGAAGCGTGTTCAGGAGGTATCTGCAGTCCTCTACCACATTGAAGTGGTGAGTTTGTATTCAAAGGTCTGAAACTCCTAGTTCAACTCAAATAATGCACATTTTGATGACCATTCACCCACACTGCCACTATACTTCAGTATCCCAGTCAAATTGCTTTAGCTGTTTGTAGCCTGAACAGCAAAGCATAATAATAGCCAATCCATATGCAGTTTAAACAGCCCAAGTATAGTTGTTTTGCCTCTCTTTGAACATATGTCTATTGTTCCATCATCAGACAGAGCACCCTTTCAAGTCCAAAAAGATGGTTTGGCATAAACTGCTGTCGAAGCAACGACGTAGAGCGGTGGTGGCCTGTTTCAGGATGACTCCCCTTTACAACTTGCCCAGGTAAGACAAGACACAATCATACAAGTGGATGTTTCTGTGCCAGTCGGTCTGTTTCATAGAATGAAATGATGAGAAAAGGGGGTAACAGGACTGGAGAAAGTCTTTGAAGATACATTTATGTTTACCATCTCTCAGGCATAGAGCATCTAACATGTTCCTGGATGGGTACAAGCGGAACTGGATCCAAACCGAAGGATATTCCTTTGAGGACAGAATGATTGATGACCTATCTGTATGTGCTCAAACATTAACAAAAATGACATGCATTTTAGCAATTTATAGTGATGTAATCCACATGACATAGTTTTTGTTCTCACTCATGTAGAAAGCAATGGAGGAGGAAGAAGAGGAGGAAGAGGAAAAGGAGACAAAGCCGGATCCTCTTCATCAGCTCATCCTTCACTTTAGTCGCACCGCCCTCACTGAGAAGAGGTGAGATCCCTTCACACCCCTGGTTAGTGAATGACACATCTGGCTCCTGGTGCAAAAAGAGATGATCACATGGCCATAACCAGTGACTGTTATTCAGACAGCTTAAGCTATACATGTTGTTCACATGGTTTTTTGTCAATGTAATGTAATCATCTATTACAAAATAAAAACAACTCACAGATATATAATAAATATGTTTTTAAGTACTGGATAATGTACAATCAGTCTGTCTTTATCAATAATGTACATTTTAGCGGTCATTATACAAAAAAAATGTACTACCTCTATTTATCTCCTTGTACCTTCTATTTCTGCTCTGTCACAGTAAATTGGACATTGATTACTTATACATGGCATACGCTGATATCATGGCTAAGGTGAGACCTTTTTGTCTTACGGTAAACAGTTAACACCAATTTACTATTGTTTATTCTAATTTTATTTTTATCTGTAATAAAATGTATACATATTACTTTACTGTAAATTTTCTACACGTTTTACAATGTTCTTTTTTCATCTCTGTTGAATTTAGAGTTGCCACCTCGGCGAAGAGGATGAGGGGGGAGAGGAGGAGGAGGAGGGGGGAGAGGAGGAGATGTCCTTTGAGGTGCGACAGACAGAGATGGTAGGGGGAGTCCGGGGGCTGGGGACGGGGAAGACACAGAAGCGGTAGAGTGACATCCAAACCAACCACTGTATCATCCATCCATTCACTCACATCCCATCTTATGTTTCTCTGTCTGGCCTGTGCTCTCTGATCTCTCTCTGTTTCTCCACCTGACTCTGCCTAATGTGTTATTAACATCATCACACTGCAGCATTTTTAAAACATTTATTTTATTTATTTTTTATTTTATTTTTTAAAAAACAGTTGTTTTTTTCTTTGAGCCACCTACTAAACACAGATGTATAAAAATTAACTGAATACATTTTCTTGACAAATATATTATATATGAAAAAGACTCATATTTGGACTTATTTTACAGTTTGCACCAAAACAGCATTATTATTAAGTGTTTAGTAGTTTGGGCTAAAGGAGAGTTTTTTTTTTATTATTATTATTTTTGTTGTCCCTTTCAGATATAAACATACAAGGGTGAATTTCATAAAGAAAAATGGATTGTGGAGGTGATTTTGAGACCTCAGATATTTCAATGTGAAATTTCACCTGTTGCAGCCTTAAAAGTTTAAAAGAAATTGTAACCTTATGGTTGCTTTTTATTGATTTGTTGGATGATTGATTGTTTTCTTGCTGTGAACTTTGAGCGAGGTGTTGAGTGAACATGCATTTTACTAATATGCTGTTTCACAGTTTGAGTAATCACTAATGATGGCGTATTTGTCATATTTATGTTTCTGTATGCTTTCTATTCTGTTTCTTACCTTGATTTACTTGAACTCATTCACAATAATTATCTAAAAGTGACTAATCAATAGCCACTTTTCCACCGTCCCCAACGGTTCTAAGAATGGTAAAGAATGGTTCCAGTTATATTTCCACTTGAGCCTGGTAAGGCATGGCACGATTACAAACTGTTCTCAGCCCGTAGAATGTGTGTAGTGACGTCGCCACTCAGAATTGGTCACTTGTCTGTTTGCCTGGCTACCAGTTTCTCTGTAGCTGGTTAAGCAGGCTATTTGAGCGACGTAAACACAAATTAAAGGATTAGTTCACTTCAGAATTAAAATTTCCTGATAATTTACTCACCCTCATGTCATTCAATATATCCATGTCTTTCTTTCTTCAGTCGAAAAGAAATTAAGGTTTTTGAGGAAAACATTCCAGGATTTTTCTCCATATAGTGGACTTCAACAGCTACCAATGGGTTGAAGGTCCAAATTGCAGTTTCAATGCAGCAAAAGGCACTATCACATAGCTAGTGCAAGACGAGCATTTGTGGTTAAAAAGTATATAATTTTTACTCGTTTCACTAGATAAACATCCTTATTCCTCGGCTGGGATCATGTAGAGCCGTTTGGACCTTCAAACCGTTGTACCCCATTGAAGTCCACTATATGGAGAAAAATCCTGGGATGTTTTCCTCAAAAACCTTAATTTCTTTTTGACTGAAGAAAGAAAAACATGAACATCTTGGATGACGTGGGGGTGAGTAAATTATCAGGAAATTTTAATTCTGAAGTAAACTAATCCTTTAATAATAAAACTAAAAGAAATATCTGATCATCCTCACGATCGCTATTTACATCTCATATCGTCTGTAAACTCTTGTGTTACCAAGGCAAAGACTGAGGCATTTGTATTAAATTCCAAAGAGCTCCGTTATCAGCTCCACAGTGGAAAATGGAACCATATCTGTACAAGCTTGGCCGGATTGTCATGGAATGGAATGGTAACGGGAACGGCAAAGAGAATGGTTTGGCCCGACAGTGGAAATCGGCTTATATTTTCCCCCATACTGACATAGTATACTGACACACAGACTACAGTTAAAGCCAGAGCAGTCTCCTAGTCTGCACACACTCACAGAGGAACAAACACACAGGAACATCCATGACGAAGTGGATTGTACGTGCCATATACACTCACTCAGGCTGTGCGTTTATGTATAGACATGGTAAGAAGAAATGCACACACTTTTGGGTGTTTAGGCTAGGCTTACGGGGAGGGGGGTGGCATGGGTGGGGTGGGAGGTTTGGGGGGGGGGGGGGGGGGTATTATGCATGCAGTCATTTTTAAATGATACATTTTATGATTCAATTCATTTTTTGGAAAAGCAAGCTTCTGTAAGTAAGCCAACTTTTGCATTTGCTTTTAAAAAAAATATTTTTGTAATAAAAAGCTTGCTTTTATTATAATTTTAAGGATAACATTATGTTATGAAATTGTATTTGTTAAAATATCTACAATTTGAAATAAATTTAATAACAATTCAGTTTTATTTTAAAATGAGTTGTATGATGATGTTTGGTAATGTTGGGTTAAGGGTTACGTATATTTTTTAGAAGCACTTACCTGAGTTTACTGTTCGCTTCCCAACAGGAGACAGAGCTGTAGATGAGTAACACCTGTATGGCTCTTTGTTTCTCTGTGAGATGCAAAGCCATCAGGAGAGTTTACTGTAGTCCAACGTTTGCTCTGATAGACAAACGTGAGAAATTAGTATGACTATCCCATAACTAATGATGATGGTGGGGTTGATTGGGAGCATGCTAAATGAACATGAGTGAAAAAGAAGAGAGTTTTAGAATATAAAAAAAAAATCAGCGGAGCCCAAATCTTTTACAAATGTCAAGCACTCACAATCACCCAATCTCGCCTTAACAGTTATAATCACATTTTAACTAAAATAAATCCACTTTGTTTTATAAAATATTTAGATGCACATGCAAGAAAGCTGTTAGACCAGATGTCTAGGTTTTACATGTTTTCAGGTGTTAAGGTGAGGTTAGAAAAACTTGTGAACGAAAAAGGTCTGTTGTCTATTATCTATGGTGTAGTCATGTATGGGGCACAGCTCACACAGAAATAGAGTGCAACAGTTAGGTTCCGAAAGTAAAAACTCCATTCAGTTTCTCTATCGGGAAAATTTTTTTTTAACTTATAAACCTTAGAAGACAGCCTTACTGTGAGCTGCGAGGCTTCTGTTGAAGCCATTAGCCCACATTATTGCAATTTAGTTTTAGAACAAACTATGTTTAAAAGCAGAATTTGTCCTACCTTATCCATGATGCTGTACATAAAATTCCACTAATCAGAGTCAAAACAAGTCAAACGTGCCAAAAGATCTCATTAGCTTCACCCACTCCCATGAAGCACCGCAAAATACTTAAATATTTGAATATATATGCATATTCATATTTATACAATAAACTTAAATTCTGTGTGGGGAAAATTTCTTCCTACCGTGAATTCGGTTGTTTGGCAAATTTTCACAGGCGAAATTCAGTCATTTCAATATCAATCCACGCGATCCGGAATTTCACATGAAGGCGAAACATTTCCTCACACAGATTTCGCAACGAGATCAAATTGGTCAAACAGAAAGCTGCTTGGTTTGAAAGTGACTTTTGTGTGAGCTGTGCTTCATACATTGTATACTATTGACAATAGACAATCAACCTTTTTTGTACACAAACTTTCACTAATGTGACCGCACCTCACTGACATTTTTCCTACATCGAAAGCCTCTTGTTTTGGGTTGTCATGACAGTAACTTTACATGCTCACTGTTGCCCTGTTATCTTCACAGTAATACCAGTTTCTACATTTAGAAATACCCACTGAGATAATTTTATGAAAATGCAAGTGACCACAATTGTCACTCTACATATAATTTTCCGACGCCCACAAACATAATGAACAACATTTTCGTAACGGGATCTTTAAAAGCACGCAAAATAAACACTTGGTCAAGATAGAAAAATGAACAATATCGCTTATAAAGAAAGATGATTTTACTGTTATGGTTACTATAGTTTAATTGCTGTAGTGGAGCAGTGAGATTCAGCAGGATGAATGGTTTGTGAGAAAGGGAATGCATTAAAGGCTTTCAGACAGTTCACTTTTTCAATGTTTAACCCTACAGGAAAAAGAAATGGAAAAGCAAAGACTCCTCTACCAGCAGTCACGTCTACACAACCGAGGGGCTGCAGAGATGGTCCTACAGATGATTAGTGCCTGCAAGGGTACACATTTACTCTTACACCTAAACACTACTGGATCTTCTCAAGTCTTTTTTGAAGCTTGAACTCTTAAGTCTCCTTTTATTTTTCTACATGCCATCCTAAAAACATTTTTTTTTCTTTTTGTACAGGTGAGACAGGATGCATGGTCTCTTCCACCCTAAAACTTGGTATTTCTATTCTAAATGGCGGGAACAGTGAGGTCCAACAGGTTAGTTAAGATGGAGACAAGACATTAAATTAGACCCTGCACTATTGCTCAGCTGTAACAGAACTGACCATTTGCTTGCAGAAAATGCTGGACTATCTAAAAGACAAGAAAGATGTGGGTTTCTTCCTCAGTGTCCAGGCTCTAATGCAGACCTGCAGGTATATTGTGACTGGAGGTTGTTGTCATCTCACATTCACACTTGTTAATAGATTCATTAAATCAGTGTTTGGGGATCTTTTGCAGTGTTTTGGACCTGAATGCCTTTGAGAGGCAGAATAAAGCAGAGGGTCTAGGTATGGTGTCAGAGGAGGGAACAAGTAAGTAGCATGTGAATAATCTAGAATCTTTTTACCTCAAGATTAATCAAAAGGAAGATTTTAGATCAATACAGAAAGCTCTTAAAAATGTCATTTGAACGTATAGAGTAACTATATAGCGTATAGAGATAAACGTGTAGACTGTCTTGCACATCGGCTCCAAAACTTAAGGCCTAAATTAGATATGGCATCCAAGTATTCAATCATCCATCTGTAATCATACATGTTTGGTCATTCTAACATGGAAATGCATATCATTTGTTTTGACCAAATTTATCAGTAGAATAAATTAATTGTAATCATATTGTCATACACTCCATTTGTCTCCAGATGTAATAATCTAGTCTAATATAATGTCAGTAAACAGATTGGATTATAATTAATTCCCTTTTCACTCCATGTCGTCTGTTTGCCCTCAACTCACCATCCCTCTTTTTCCATGACTATACTTTTGTCCTCCATCTCTTTTCATTCCTCCTTTCCTTCACGGGCCTCAGACATGAAGCTAGAACGGGGTAAATAATGCCTCTGTCCCTCTATTTCTCATTTCTCTCTTCCTGTCACTCCTCTCTGTCCCTTTATATCTTTGAAATCAGTTTTGTTTGAGACTTTGCTTTTTTGGTTTTGGAATAATATATATATATATCTGTATATATTTATATATTTATATATATACCTTATGTGTATATATATATATGAATCTTATCACTCAAGGATTTGTAAAAACACCTGTCAGTCACATCACAAATACAGATCGCAGAACGGCGTATCTGACTTATTCATTCACACTGACAGAATGTGGCTGAAGTGTTTTTCTTTCTCCCCTTGAGTGTTGAAACAGATCTACTGTAACTCTAGAACTCTGAATTGTGTCTAATCTATAGAAAATGAGAAATAAATGTAATTATACAATTTATATATGCTGCATTTTAGTTATTCAGTGTAACAGACAAAGAAACATTTTTTATTCATAATGTTGGTTTTTGCATTAATTAACTTTCTTTTCATGTATTTATAAGCATCAGCTTTGTTTTTACATCGAAAGAGGTATTAACCTTAATATGACCACACTAAAATTCTTAAGTTGTTTTTTTAACCCTAACAAATACATATAACTTAAACTTACCAAATCTAGCCATTGGTTATGAATTGAGCCAAATTTCATCTAACTCTGTCTTGGCTTTACGATTTGCACCTAACAGTACCCTATATGCCCTCCTATATTTACCCCTGCCATGAGGTCATATTTAATCCAATAATCAATCATTCATAATTGCTCATATCAAAACAGAAGGCTATGTTAGTGGACAGCAGTTTAGCATTGCAACTTAACATTTTGTGAATTTTATATGCAACAAATTTGCTGAAATGATCAAAGAAGCTATTTGTAAACAGATCATTCCCTGCTGAAGGCTTTGACTGAATGTGATTTTCATGAACTGAGCTTTGTGTAATGACCTCCTCCTTCCCTCCACAAACACAGCTGAGGTTTAGGATTGCAGTAGGTCTGTCCCGCATGCTAAAGTACCATCTATGTTAGGGCTTCATGTTGTAATTAATCCCCCTCTGTTTTTGAGCCACAGTACATGTGATTGTATATCAGTGTTCTTATATCTGTTTTCTAATAGGCACATTATTGTGTATGTGTATAGTTTATGTATATGTGTCATGTTATTTGGGTAAAGTAATTGTGATGTGTCTCATTTTGTGCTGTTGTAGTTCGAGTTAAAGAACTAGTGATTATGCAAAAGGCTGTGTCTCATTCCACTCCCTAGTTCCTAATGAAGTGAATCAGTTAAATTGTGCCATGACTGTGATCTTTTTGGTATCATTTGTTGTATATTCTTTGCCCATTGTTATTATATCTGTTAAAATTACAGTAGCACTCTGAAATATTAGTTTGTCCTCCATTTCTGATGATTTTACATGGCATCAGTGAATATAGTGAGCAACTCATGCTCACTGGCTTTATTGGTGCTTTCTAGGATTGTTTAGTGCACTAGGCAGGATACCTTGTCATACTTAATACTGAACTGGGCAGTGGATTGAAAGACTCCCAAAAATAACTACATTTCCTGCCTATCTCTTGCAGAAAGGGACAAAAATATTGCAGTTTGCACTAACATTATAACATGAGAGATTCGAGGCAGTTTGTTTTCTCTAAGCTGTTTAATCTCTCTTTCTTTAACTTACTGTCTTTCTCTTCTCAGTTCTAATCAGACTGCCTCTACACTAAACCTGTGATGAGTGTCACAAAGACACATTCACCTTTATGTGATGCATTCTCACATATTTTCTTTCTTCGCATAGGTGAGAAGGTGATGGCTGATGATGAGTTTACTTGTGACCTCTTCCGCTTTCTGCAGCTCCTCTGTGAGGGTCACAACAATGGTGGGTCCTGTATCTGCACGTAAATTAAAATGCAGTAAATATGAACATTTGTACTGTGATTTATTGCAGTTTATGCCCCACAACCATTCTTTTTTTTCTTCTTTTTTTTTTTTTTAAATGTTGATTCTGTCATTATTTACACAGCATCATATTGTTCCAAACGTGTATGCTGTGGTTTTTGTTTTTTGTTTTGTTTTTTCTGTTAAAACACATTGTGAATTTGAAGAGCCAAGTTTCAAGGGTTTTGGAAATGCAATGTCTGTCTGTAGTACTCTGATGCTACAGATTGTGTTTAACCATCTGAGTTTACTTCATTTTAGACTTCCAGAATTACCTCAGAACACAGACAGGCAGCACCACCACCATCAATGTCATTATTTGCACAGTGGATTACCTGCTTAGACTACAGGTGAGGTCATTTTACTCTCGAAAAACCCTGATAAAATGTTGCTTTCTGCACACTTATTGCTTTGTGGGTATTTATTTTCTCTCTCCAGGAGTCGATCAGTGATTTCTACTGGTATTACTCTGGTAAAGACATCATAGATGAACCAGGCAAAAGAAACTTCTCTAAAGCTATGACTGTGGCTAAACAGGTGTTCAACAGCCTTACAGAGTATATCCAGGTGCATCTTATTATTATTATTATTATTTTTTTCGATCATTGACATTCTTATTCCATTTATTTACTAGATTAAATTATTTCGGTATCTACAGAATCAGAATCAGAATGAGCTTTATTCGCCAGGCGTACACAAACACACAAGGAATTTGTTGTGGTTTTCTACAGGAGCTCTTGGTATACACATACATATGATATGAGAACAGAAAGAACATTTAAATAAGTAAACTAAGAAAATAATAATAAATAAGTAAAATAAAATAAATAATAATACTAATGTGGTATACATCTGGAACAGAAGACATACAGATTTGTATTGTATATACAGCAGGATGAATAGAATATTATATATATAATATATATATACACAACTAATTTTTTACTCTCTCTCAAGTACTAAAAGTGAATACTAAAACAGGGGTAATTGCTATGTTAGCTGTTTAAGCTGGAGATAGCGTTAGGGAAAAAACTGCTCTTATGCCCAGATTTTTTAGTGCACAGAGATCTGTAAGGTCTGCCTGAGGGCAGAAGTGCAAACAGGTTGTATCCAGGGTGAGAGGGTTCTGTGATGATGTTACCTGCCCGTTTTTTTCACTCTGGCATTGTACAAGTCCTAAAATTGGGCAGGTGCATACCATTTATCCTTTCAGCTGTCCTAACAATCCGTTGCAGTCTTCTTATATCTGATTTGCTGGATGACCCAAACCAAACAGTTATAGAGGTGCACAGAACTGACTCAATAACAGCTAAATAAAACTGTGTCAGCAGCACCTGTGGCAGGTTGAACTTCCTCAGCTGGCGAAAGAAGTACAGTCTCTGCTGAGCCTTTTTCGCAGTGGAGTCAATGTGATTGTCCCACTTCAGGTCCTGAGAGATGATGGTGCCCAGGAACCTGAATTACTCCACTGCCTCCACAGTGCTGTTCATGATGCTGAGTGGAGGGAGTGTGGGGGGTTTCTCCTAAAGTCCACTGTCATCTCCACTGTTTTGAGTGTGTTCAGCTCCAGATTATTGTGACTGCACCAAACAGCCAGCTGTTCAACCTCCAGTCTGTAAGCAGACTCGTCTTTGTCCCAGATGAGACCGATGACTGTGGTGTCGTCTGCGAACTTCAGGAGCTTGACAGAGGAGTCTTTAGAGGTGCAGTCATTTGTGTAGAGGGAGAAGAGCAGTGGGGAGAGCACAACCCTGAGGAGCTCCAGTGCTGATGGTGAGGGTCCTGGATATTTTTCCCAGCCTCACTAGCTGCTGCCTGTCTGTCAGGAAGTTGGTGATCCACTGACAGATGGAGGTGGGTACAGAGAGCTGGTTCAGTTTATTCAGGAGGGTATCCGGAATTATGGTGTTGGAAGCCAAACTGAAGTCCACAAACAGGATCCTTGCATAAGTTCCTGGTTTGTCCAGATGTTGTAGGATATAATGCAGTCCCATATTGACTGCATCATCCACAGACCTGTTTGCTCGATAAGCAAGCTGCAGGGGGTCCAGCAGGGGTCCGGTGATGTCCTTCAGGTAGGCCAGCACCAGTCTCTCAAATGACTTCATGACCACAGATGTCAAAGCAACAGGTCTGTAGTCATTTAGCCCTGTGGTTTTCGGGTTTCTTGGGTACAGGGATGATGGTGGAGCATTTGAAGCAGGAGGGGACTTCACACAGCTCCAGTGATCTGCTGAAGATCAGTGTGAAGATGGATGACAGCTAGACAGCACAGGCTTTGAGACAGGCTGGTGAAACACCGTCTGGACCTTTGGCTTTCCTTATCTTCTGTTTCCTGATGACTCTGCATACATCCCTCTCACTGATCTGAAGTGCAGGTTGAGAAGCAGGAGGGGGGAGGGAGAGGGGTGACGGTGTTGATGGCTGCATGGTGAGCCGGTCAGTGCCGGTGTGGGGTGTGAGACCAGGCTTTTCAAACCTGCAGTAAAATGTATTCAGCTCGTTGGCCAAATGTTGGTTCTCCACAGTGCTGGGGAAGGGGTCTTGTAGCTGGTGATGGTTTTCAGGCCCTTCCACACTGATTCTGGGTCAGTAGCTGAAAGTTGGTGTTCTAGCTTCTTAGCATAACCTCTCTGTGCTACACTGATCTCCTTATTCAGTGTGTATTTGGTCTGTTTGTACAAGACTTTGTCCCCGCTCCTGTAGGCATCCTCTTTGGCCTGGCGAAGCTGTCTGAGTTTTGCAGTAAACCAAGGTTTGTTGTTGTTATATGTTAAATAAGTCCTGGTGGGGAACACACATGTCCTCACAGAAACTGATGTAGGATGTCACGGTGTCAGTGAAATCATCCAGATCAGTGGCCGCAGCCTCAAAAACACTCGAATCAGTGCAGTCGAAACAGGCTTGTAGAGCCCACTCTGTTTCGCTGGTCCATTTCTTTACAGTTCTTACCACAGGCTTAGCAGATTTCAGTTTCTGCTTGTAGGCTGGTAGAAGATGAACCAAACAGTGATCAGAGAGTCCCAAAGCTACTCTGGGGACAGAGTGGTATGCATCCTTTAAAGCAGTGTAGCAATGGTCCAGTATGTTACTGTCCCTGGTGGGGCATGTGATGTGCTGTCTGTATTTAGGCAGTTCACGGGTGAGATTAGCTTTATTGAAATCACCGAGAATGATAATGAAGGTGTTTGGGTAACACTGCTCTGTGTGTGTGATCTGATCAGCCAGCTGTTCTAGCACCGCGCTCACGCACGCATCAGGAGGAATGTAAACACTCACTAGAATAAACAAAGAAAACTCCTGCGGTGAATAAAAAGGCTTACAGTTAATGAAGAGAGCCTCCAAATTAGGGCAGCACATCTCCTTTAACACTGTCACGTCTGTACACCAGCCTTCGTTGATATAAAAACATAATCCACCGCCTTTCGTTTTCCCCAATGACTCTGTGACGCGATCCGCTCTGAACAGCTGGAAGCCCGGCAGATGAATGTTTGGGGTGGCTCTTTTCAGCCAGGTTTCCGTGAAGCAAAGTGCAGCAGAGTTTGAAAAGTCCTTGTTTGTACGGGTGAGGAGAAGCAGTTCTACAGTACATGTAGCTACATAAACCCTTTTGTGATTGCATAGTTGGTTGCAATGGTTGGATTTTCTCCCTAGAAGAATCTACTTGATGTGATTTCTCCTAAAATCATACACTTATTCACATATAGTGTCCATATATTTAGGTTATCCTTCTGTTTCAGGGTCCCTGCACAGGCAACCAGCAGTCCCTGGCCCACAGTCGCCTGTGGGATGCTGTGGTGGGCTTCCTGCACGTGTTTGCCCATATGATGATGAAACTGGCTCAGGTAACCCATCTAAACTTGATTCTTCTGTTATGTACACTTTTTTTGTGTTCATTCTCTCTGAAAGCATTAGATCACATAGCTGAAATTTATGAACATGAAGTTGGCTTAGTGTTTTTTGTACGAGTAATTTTGTACGAATAACTTGATATATGAGTATCTCCGCATTTTGTATGGAGCATAAAACCATAGTGCACAGTTTCCCTGTCTTGTCAGTGGATCTACACACTTTCACCAGTAGCAAATATATTTAATTTCTACTAAAAGGGCTTATTTATTACTTTAGTGGCTAATAGAAAATGCATGAAAATTAAACTAGTAGTTGCTCATGTAGAACTGTTCTTAATGATTATATTACATGCTAATGTTAAGAACATGTTACATTCCTTTTTAAATTTTAAACAACTAGTGTGTTGGAATGTAATACTGTTTTGCTCTCAATGCTTTACTGATTAATTAAACTGTTTTTCATACGCCGTATGCAGGGAAGAGTATGTATCACTCTATTTATCTATTGAAGTGATTGTATTTGAGTTTTCCCCATTCATGTTCTAGATTCCCAAATCCAGGTTGTTTGAACCTAAAAATATAGATTTGGAAGTATTCAAAGATCCCCTTGTTTATTTCTGTATATTTTAGCTGAAGTATTTAAAATTTTAAATACAAAATCTAGTGTTGCTGTTCATTTAATATGATGATTTTGCTTAAAATTTCTGCAAGAAATGAAAATCTGCTATAAGCATGCAAACAAGTGGGTCAAACAGCCTGAGAAAATGGATGGAAAGCAGTTAACATAACCCAGAAGAAACATGTGTTTTCAGCTTTATGTTTTTTTAATTAAAAAAGTGTTTTGTACTTTATATAATTCTTTCTTTGGTGTGCTGTTTGATTTTTTATTTATTTATTTATTTATTTTTTATGATTAATATTAACCCCTGTTATTGTTGCTGCATGTAATAACCTGCATTTAAATGTTGTACATTTTACATTATCCTCAGCCAATCTAATAAGGTAAAGTTTCTTATAAAGATGCTAATGTATTTATTTTGTGTCCATACCCTTAAACAGCAAGTTAAACCCTGATAAATAACAAAGACCTTATTATTCCCCTTTAAAAATTGTTTACAATCTTTAATTTAGATTATATATTTATAATATATATCGACATGCATTTTATGTTATTGTGCAGCTAGTATGTCAAATCTGTTTTCTTGTAGGATTCCAGTCAGATTGGTCTTCTGAAGGAATTGTTGGACCTTCAGAAAGATATGGTGGTCATGCTACTGTCTTTGTTGGAGGGTATGATAACAATCTTGCATTTATGTTCATCAATTTCACATTATTCAGTCTAGACCTGATTACACTGTATGGCTCTGTATTTGACAGGTAATGTTGTAAATGGCACCATTGCTCGGCAAATGGTGGACATGTTAGTAGAGTCCTCCAGTAATGTAGAAATGATCCTTAAATTCTTCGACATGTTCCTCAAGCTAAAGGACATTGTTGCATCTGACGCATTCCGCGACTATGTAACAGACCCCAGAGGTTTGATTTCCAAGAAGGACTTCCAGAAAGCCATGGACAGCCAGAAACAGTACACACCTTCAGAGATTCAATTCCTATTGTCCTGCTCTGAGGCAGATGAGAATGAGATGATTCATTACGAGGAGTTTGCCAGCCGGTTCCAAGAGCCAGCAAAAGATATCGGATTTAACATAGCAGTGCTGCTAACCAACCTCTCTGAACATGTTCCTCATGATACCAGGTTGCAGAACTTCCTCGAACAAGCTGAGAGCGTTCTGAACTATTTCCGCCCATTCTTGGGGCGCATTGAGATAATGGGCGCCAGCAGGAAGATTGAGAGAATTTACTTCGAGATCAGTGAGGTGAATCGTAAGCAGTGGGAGATGCCTCAAGTCAAGGAGTCCAAGCGGCAGTTCATATTTGATGTTGTCAACGAGGGTGGTGAATCAGAGAAGATGGAGCTTTTTGTCAACTTCTGTGAGGACACCATTTTCGAGATGAATATTGCTTCACAGATTTCAGAGCAGGATGAGGAGGAGAGAGAAGAGGATGAGGAGCAGGAACCTGAAGGAGGAGATGGAGGAGGCGGCGGTGATGAAGAGGGTGGTGGTGAGGAGGGCCAGCCAGAATCAAGCTCTGCCTTTGCTGATTTCATCCAAAGCATCATGAATTTCCTGGGCATGTTCACCTTTAGGAATATTCGCAGACAGTACCGTAGACTCAGAAAGATGACCATTAAGGAAATTGTGGTAGGACTTGTTACCTTCCTGTGGACAATCCTCATGGGCATCCTCCATTTCATTTACAGTGTGTGTAAAGGTTTCTTCCTGCTCATCTGGCATACACTTTTTGGAGGTGGTTTAGTTGAAGGGGCTAAGAACATCACTGTGACAGAGTTACTGGCCAGCATGCCGGATCCTACGCAGGACGAGGTGCACGGAGACCTACCTGGAGAACCAAGGGGTGGAGAGGAGCAGGATACTGGAGGGATAACGGACTCAATGGAAGCAGGAGGGGGAGAGGAAGAGGATGAGGACATCCAGGAAAAAGACGGTGGGAAGATTCCTGGTATCGATACACCTGGTGGACTTGGAGATATGGGTGACACCACCCCAGTGGAACCACCAACTCCAGAGGGCACTCCATTAATGAAGAGAAAAATGGTATGTGGGTTGTCATTTAGCTGGTTTCCTTATGTTTCTTCGTCAATGTTCTAAACAAAGATGTGTGATGTTGGTCCTTGTTTATTTATGTTGCAGCAATCAGAAGAAGCAGGACCTGAGCAACCTCCTGCTATCGAAGAACCTCCTCCTGAACCTGAGAAAGCAGAGTGAGTGACTCCCGAATGAAGGGAAAACAAGACATTGTAATGTTTGTGTTTGATCCTTTAGGGTAATTTAGATGGTTTTACCATTTTAATGACCATCTTCTATGTGTAACAGCACTGAGAATAGAGAGAAGGCAGAGAAAGAAGCAGAGGTCAAGCCTGAGACAACACCAGAAGAACCAAAACCTGAGAATGCTGCCAAAGCAAAGAAAGAGAAGAAATCAGCCAAAGGGACAGGATTTGAGCTCTGGAATGAGCTGGATGTTCAAAGGAATAAATTAATGGTAGGTCAACATTCTTATTTTCTTCTTAATCTACAATTGGTGAGTTTTAGTTACTTTTGATTTGCTGTTAATCTCCACTTCCATCTACAGAACTGTTTGTCCCGTAACTTCTACAACCTTCGTTTCCTGGCTTTGTTCATCGCCTTTGCCTTGAACTTCATTCTTCTATTCTACAAGGTTGTAAAACGTATTTTAGATTTTTACACTGTTTTCCCTTCTCAATTTTTGGTTAATTTGGGTTTCGGGGTTCCTTTATATGTCATTCAAATTCATTTCAAAATGGCATGCCTCACAATAATGTTGCTTTCAAATACACATACAGTAGATATAAAAATAAAATCTAGTTTTTAACAAAAATATTCAATTAAGATTGTTTTTAAGGCACCATATTTTTATTTCTCCAGGTATCTGATAGTCCTCCCGATACTGATGAGTTTGAAGGCTCAGGCATGTTTGAAGGCTCTGGCCTGTTTGAAGGCTCTGGGGAGGACTTTGATGGCTCTGGCAGAGAAGATGGAGCCGATGATGATGATGAGGAAGGTCCTGTGTATTATTTCCTGGAAGAGAGTACCGGATACATGCAGCCCACTCTGTCCTGCCTGGCCATTCTGCACACCGTCATCGCTTTCATAACAATCATCGGATACAACTGCCTCAAGGTTTGAATCACTAGTTTCACTTTTTAGGGCCTGAACTTGTATGATTATTAACTTGTCTTGATTCAGGTTGGTTTTTATTTAATTCTGATCTTGAATATGTACAAGAACATTCTTATTTATTTGTGCTATGAATAAGTGATCATAATGTCATGGTCCTTTAGATTCCACTGGTCATTTTTAAGAGAGAGAAAGAGCTGGCGAGAAAGCTGGAGTTTGATGGTCTTTACATCACTGAACAGCCAGAGGATGATGACATCAAAGGCCAGTGGGACAGATTGGTGATAAACACACCGTAAGTGTGGAGACAGCTTGATTATAGAGCTGTTTCTTACAAGACAAATCTGGAAATGGACATGTTGACTAAAACGAAAGTTGACTTAGATTTTGTTTTGAAGTCAAATTTGTTTTGTACGTCTTGTATGTGGTCCCTAAAATAAGTGTTCTAATAAGTGTACAGCCAGGTCATAGTTTTCCTTTAAAAACTAATACTCTTTATCATTGTTTTAGCTCCTTTCCCACCAACTACTGGGACAAATTTGTTAAGCGAAAGGTAAACCAATGTTCTTCCTGTTAGTTGGTGTTTAGGTTTAAAATGAGTGCATTTATGAAGCTATATTATTCTTGATTCTTTTGTTAAGGTTCTGGATAAATACGGAGATATTTATGGACGTGAGCGAATCGCAGAGCTGCTGGGTATGGATCTGGAATCGCTGGATGTCAGCAAACAACAGACAGACAAGAAACATGAAGAGCCGGACAACTCCATGCTTGCATGGTATTAAAAATACATCACTAGTGATATTTAATTTTGTGACATTTTATTTAAGATATTACATTTAGGTTATGTGTTATTTATTTGTCACTAGTGGCACCAAACAGAATTGCAAAAATATAGATTTTTCATTTTTTTTTAAACGCTTCCCCTATCTGCTATTGATCAATCAAAGAGATAATCCTGCCCTAAAACTACACTGGTCAAGGCTATGTTTTCATAGGATGTCAAGTTTTAGATTTTCTTTCCATATTATTTTTCAGGCTCACTGCCATTGACATCAAGTATCAGATCTGGAAGTTTGGAGTTGTGTTCACAGACAATGTAAGTCATTTTTTGTGAAATCCTTTTTTTTTTTTTTCGAAAAACAATGTTCATGTCATGTGCACTAAAGTGTTCTTTATTTTTAGACTTTCCTCTACCTAGTGTGGTACACAGTGATGTCACTTCTTGGACATTACAACAATTTCTTCTTTGCTTGTCACCTTTTGGACATTGCAATGGGTGTCAAGACCCTGCGTACAATTCTGTCCTCCGTCACACACAATGGAAAACAGGTACAGTCAGTACAACAAAACTTCTGGAAATCAGTCACCTTCAATGCACCGGTTGACTCTATTGGATTGTTTTTAGCTGATGATGACTGTGGGCTTGCTGGCTGTGGTTGTGTACCTCTATACTGTGGTGGCCTTCAACTTCTTCAGGAAGTTCTACAATAAGAGCGAGGACGAGGATGAGCCAGACATGAAGTGTGACGACATGATGACGGTTGGTCACTTCATTATACAACATTATTGGTATCAAATTATCCTTTAATAATGTATTTCTGAATTGTACCACTTACCTCTGGTGCTCTTCTGTCATTTTTGACTGAAACAATTTACGTTACTGGTTTTGGGGTTTTGGCATTTGCTATGTGAACACACAAAAAAATCATGGACATGATTTGAAAAGGTAAATGAAAAATCCTGAAAAAAATAGTCACACTCAAAAATGACCGTATTGGAAATGAATGGGAGACAAATTTCATCTAGTAAGAAACTTTTGGTCTTGCAGCTAAACAAAATCTTACTGAAAGCTCATTTTTTGAGAAATCAAGCTCAAATTTGGAACACAACTTGTTTAGATTTATTTATTTTTAGTTTTAGAGTAAAACGTGTTTTTGAAACTAAATATTTCATAGAAAAATTTAAAATAGTATTTTCTGCATTTTTCATAACAATATATGTAAAATTCTGTAACTTTTTTAAGTTAACTTTTTAAAACCTTTTTCATTTTAGCAATAATTTGCCAAGTGTCATCTTTGAAAAGAGATCAAAATTAAGTCTGTGCTCTAAAGCATTCAAAATTTATGACAGTTTAAGTTGGAAATTTCATTTTCAGGTCTATGCTCAAAAAGTGAATAAATGGATTATAACTACAGTGTAAATATAATTTAGTACCATAAAAATCCCCTAAAAATACAAAATATTAAATAAAAAACATTATCAAAATAAAATATAGTACATTCATTTCATTGAGGAAAAAAAAAGAAAAAAAAAGGTTGTTTTTGACGGACACACAAAGAGCACCAGAGGGTAAATGTTGTAAAACCATTTGTTGTCGGTTACTAAATTTTTATTCTACAGTTCTCCCCTAACTAAAACCTGCTATATAATCCAACAAATCTCTCTCTCTTTCTCTTGGCAGTGTTATCTGTTCCACATGTACGTGGGTGTGCGGGCAGGTGGAGGTATAGGAGACGAGATTGAGGACCCAGCAGGGGACGAGTATGAACTCTATCGGGTGGTCTTCGACATCACCTTCTTCTTCTTTGTCATCGTCATCCTGCTGGCCATCATTCAAGGTGAGATTTATCTTGCTATTCGACTTGAGTAACGTCCTAGCAAATATGCCACATAAAATCTTACATTTTGGAGATTTATGGCAGGCTATGATATTTAATTTTCTGGATTAGATTGAAAACACTTCACTGCAATTCACTGCCAATGCATGTTTGTCTGCACAGGTCTGATCATTGATGCTTTTGGTGAGCTGAGAGACCAGCAAGAGCAAGTAAAAGAAGATATGGAGGTACTGAGATCATTACTGTCCAATATTAAGTATTTTTTATACTGTATGTCTGATTTCACACATTGCATTGCTTCTTCAGACCAAATGCTTTATATGTGGTATTGGGAGTGATTACTTTGATACAACTCCACATGGCTTTGAGACCCATACGCTTGAAGAACACAACCTGGCCAATTACATGTGAGCGATTCAGTTTTATTGCACCTTTCTATTGTTATACAATCTCTCCATCTCCAGACAAACAGAATTAATATTTCTCTCTTCATTAGGTTCTTCCTGATGTACTTAATCAACAAGGATGAAACGGAGCACACTGGGCAGGTGAGACATGTCACAGTGTTCATACCTCATCATAATTACAAAAATGAAAAGTGATTTAAACATATAGGATATGTGTGTGTGTTTGACAGGAATCGTATGTGTGGAAGATGTACCAGGAGAGATGCTGGGATTTCTTCCCTGCTGGAGACTGCTTCAGAAAACAATATGAAGACCAGCTTGGATAAATGCAGTTCTGTTTTGTGCCTAGTTTTTAAACTAACAAAACTGTTATGATGTTATGCGACAACCCATGTTTTATGTACATTTATACTTAGAAATTATGTTCTAGACATGCACAGTACCATATCATTTGAACTCTGTTATACACTCAAAATGCATGCTATTTATTCATAGTAAGTTTTTGGGTAGTTTTTACGTATCTGCTTATTTAAAATGTTCATGTTGCTAGGACCTATTCTAATGATTCTTTAGTGCGTGTCACAATAAGTTACAACCAAGTACCTAAAAAGTACCTTTTGTTTCATAAATATGAAAATTTGATTGTATTTGATATATTTGCATCCGCTGCATCCCCAGGATCACCTGAAACATCAGAATCGACTGTGAAAAATTAAATAAATAAAGTAATTTAATCCAAATGTGTAAATAATCATGACAGACGTTGTGATAAACTGTAGTTTAGCTGTTTTTAAATGTTTTTATTCAATAATTGCAAAAGCATTACATTCTTTAAAAGCATAATATTTGTCTACACACATCTACTCATCTTAAATCTTAAAATTTAAGATGTGATTCATGCTGCCAGTTAGCAATGTAGTTGCAGTTTCATTTCAACTGGACAAAAAAAAATGAAACTGCAACTACATTGCTAACTGGCAGCGTGAATCACAAATAACTATTTAGCACTCTAAATAATCAGATAACACATAGGTGGTGGGCTTTTCCCACAAGTACACAAATAATTTTTCTAGAATTTACTTTTTTTTTTTCTCATTGCTTCAACAAAACTTTTCCAATGACTACAGAAATCTCACGTACATTACTATGTAAAAAAAATCAAACATAACATAGCGAAAATAATTCCACAAAAATTAATAGTCTGAACAAGAGCACACAATCTAGGGGAAAAAACATTAAAAAGTGCTTACATGACCACTATAGTGCAGCTACCTTTAATAAATCTTTATTTAAAAAAAAAAAAAAAGTTATATTAAAAAACACTATCCAGCTTAAACAAAAGAACATAAGAAAAAAATTGTCCAAAAAAATCCTTGTTTAGATATGTAACTTTGAGTGGATTTTTTTAAAGCAAGATGCCAATACTGGTTTTGACTGCGATTGATCATTATACAGTATAACACGAAAAACTATTTTTAAGCTGTAAATGTTTTAGTTTTCATCAATCAAGACTAAACTCTCAAATTTAATTGCCTCAGTCAGATTAAGTCGGACACCTAGACTAGAGATGGATCCTGGGTTGGTAGGTCTTCAGCAGGTCCAGCTATGGTGGAGGCTGATGAATAGCTATGCATGCATTGGTAATCTGATGACAGGTCTGTTGGGTTGGAGAGGATGCTTTCACTGTCACTGCTGGACTGGGACACCATCCTGTACTCGCGCACAGGACAGGCACGCTCTGTGAAATTGGGTTTGAAGCCGTTCTCCAGATCTTTTGGCATAGATAGCCATTTCTGTGTGAAAAAGAAAAAAGATATATTCTCACATTCCCCTCTTTGTCACTATGAATTAAAGAACAGATTAAAGGATGGTACATGAATGAAAAAAGAAAAACGGTATCTTACCTCTATATTGTCATCATTGTCGAAAAGGGATGCAAGGTATTTGCTTACGTTTTGTCCTGCATTTGGTACCACTGGTATTAAAATTATTCTTAACCTAAGGAACGTTAAACATTAGAGTAAATAAAACACTTATGAACTTTTGTGGAGATTTTTTTTTTAATTAAAATGTTTAAAGTTAATGTAAAGTGGTTAATGGACAAAAATGGATTCAAACCTCTCACTATGAACCAGCAGGCAGGAGAGTATGACGAGTATTATTGTGGCTCCCACTATATACAGCACCAGTGACGTCACAGAAATGGGAGGCGGACTCACTGGGAAAGGAGATGCCATTAAAGTACCTTTCATAATTGTTTTCAACTTAGCATGTTTTCATTATTACGACACTTTAAGTGTGACCCATTGGGTAGTCAAGTTCTTCACGCTCATTAGAACAACTGGGCCAAAAACAAGAAATATGGCTCACAATTAAACTCTCTCTTTGAGATGCATGTAAAAGAATGAAGGTTTTGTTTATTGATTTATTAATAAACGTGCACTAAAGTAAAAGCATGTACAAGCATGTTTTCGGATTTCCTTTTTTTTTTTTTTCTTCATTCCGCAACGTAAAAAATAATCAGCACATAAACACTAACTGTACATCTTCAAGTTTCGGGAGAATTCCTGGCGGGCCGCTGATAAATTGGGCGGGCAGTAGCCTACTTCGACATAAAGGCAGTTCTAATAGTGGCAAAGCGACGGTGTGCACGCGGTTCTCACGTCAAAATCCCGTCCCGTCCCGTCGTGTACAGCTCTTCGTTATGATGTGATCATAACTGACGTGAGTAGTTGAAAAAATATTTTGGATGAGCTGTTATGTTCTGTTTGGGGTCTCTGAGACCCCAGCAGTAAAACATGATTAAATGCATTTTCCTTTTATGCATCAGGCGAATTTTTTTTAAAACCAGCTGTCCCGACTTTCCGATACTGCATGACGTTCGAAGCTTCAAACGTCACCAATCACGTGGTATTGTCATTTCGATACAAGCATCGGTACAGTGTGTGATACAATAGTGCTTTGATACCTGTGACATTGTTGGGCTTAAAAGATTCCCAGTACACAGACTGACTCCAGTCGCTCCAAAACTTGGACTCTCCGCACAGTAATGACATTCGAGACCTGGCCTGGAACTCGTACCGTTTTTTGGAGGGAAAAGGCAAACTGAAGGAGGTCCTTGGGCTTGGAGAGGCGTTCTGTGGAGAGAGAAGTTGTAGCTGTGTCGCTCTTTTTGTCTGTTTATCAGATGACCATAAGGTGAGATGCATAACAATGATAATTTGTTCTTATTCCGTTTATTTATGTTAATTTAATTCTATATCTATAATACTAATTTTATACCCTCCAGTCATTGTTGTCTGTCCTGTGGCGAACTTCACTCTCACTACAGTAGTTATTATTCGTGGTATTCCAGTACAGCCACAGTTCAGCATCTTTTCTCTCCACCACAGACAGGTTGAACGGAGGGTTAAGCTTCACTGATTAGAAACAGTATAACGTATCATTCCATCAAACTCTTATTTCCATACAGTTATTTTCAAATCATAAAAAATATGAATGACATTTCTTACCATATTGTTTCAGATCATGTTTTTGATTAGTCACCAAACTGCCATTGGCACTGTACAGCCATGTGTTTAACAAATTAAACCTTTGTGCTTTTTTGTAGGAAAACATGCAGCCCACATTAACACCATTAATCCTGTGATATTCAGGACAACCCAGAATTTTGTCATGTGTAAACCTAAGAGAAATCAAAAGATATGTTTAGTCCTGTTATGTTCATCCAAAATGGCAGGTTTCTCTATTTTGTTCAACATACGTACCCACTCTCGAAACTGTAATTGTGCTTGAGTTCAGTCTCACTCCATGTGCAATCAACATAGTCCAGATTTATGATAAGGCAGTTTATTTCTGGGTAAAGATGAGAGAAACAGTAAATGCATCTTTGGTATACTTTGTAGAACCTTAATTTTTTCCGCCAAACTCCTGGGGCCAGTTGTTCAAAAGCAATCTGATCGGATTTCGGCTATTGGACTGGATCAGATCTTGAAAATGGGTTGTTCAAAAGGAAAAAGGGATTCTGAAATTAGATTAGATCACAAAACCCAATCTTGGTTTTGATCTGGATAAAATCATCAGTTTGAGTTGTTCAAAACTTTTTAGTAAGATTGGGATACCTTTGATCCAAAAAATTTGGATTATACTGATCCCATCAGAAGGGTGGATTTTAGGAACAAAAATGTAATAAAACTTTAAAACTGGTCAAATAATACAACATTTTATCATGTAATATACATACACATTTTTATTTTGCTGTTGATTAGTTTAACTGTTAAAGTAATAAATTAGAAGTAAACATTAGGCTACATATTTAACCTTTCGGTAACCTACTGTAAAGTAAAAAAGAGATTTTGGTGCCATAAAATAATCCCCATACAGCTGTAAATATCAAACAAAAATATTATATTTAATTCAGTGTTTTTTGATCACTGTTTGTAAACTACATTGGCACAATAGTAAGAGATGAACCAGTCAAAATTCTTTGCGAGCGAACGCAAAATCGTTTAAATGTTTTTTTTCCTCTATCTCATGTTCCTTCTATCACCATGTCCCTTTAGGGGCTCTGTAGAGCACTAGTAATCCAGATTTGGTCATCTGAAAAAGTGTGTATCTGGATCAGAGTGATTCAATCCAATTTTGTTTTGAAAAACCAGCACAAAAGTAAGATGGATTACCTGATCCTGGATAGCAAAACATGGGATTTCCAAATCCAGATCATTCTGATCCAGATTAAACTTTTTAAACAACTGGCCCCTGAGGTTCAATATTCTAAAAAAATAACAGTTAGTAATGCATATTGTTTGTCAGTAGAGGGTGCTCATCCTCAGAGGACTGGAGGGAAAAGTACACATACAGGAAATATGTACATTTTTTAGTCAAAAACACAATTTTATTCAACCTTACTGATTAAAATTAAAAGTAAAATCAGCGTCTTACATAAGAGTTCTTAGAATATTTTAATTGAGTCATTTGTATAAAAAACTAAAATGAAAAGGTTGTAAACCTATGTTGCGTGTGCACATCATGGCCACAGATCAGACATGTTGAAAAGCAAGTTTCTGAACATTTTGTCAACTCCTCAGCAACAGGTTGTTCAAGAACTTCACAATTTCCAGAGTAGTAGTGAATAGTCACCTCTTCTGATAAAATAATCCCTGTGGCTAGACTTTTTAGGCCCTATAGGCTATATGGTTACATATTATATTTTAACATCTTAAATGTTGTACAACCACATTACTTCCGTAGTGTTAAAATGCATATAAAACCACAAAAAAAGGGAAGAAATAAATAAAAAGATGGCGTATCCTACCCCGAGTCGTTTAGAAATGACTTTTATAAAGCTTATGTTTTTTGTACTTGGTGTTATGTTTTTTAAAGGCAATATAACGTCAAATCTAATTAATAAAGAAAAAAACTAAATTTTATTTTCACAACAGCATAGTTGTATTATACTCACTTGGTTTGGATGATGCTGAAAATGCAAATGAAGGAATGTTCCCAAGGAGAAGAATGACTAAAAGTAATATCATCTTGGACAGGTTTACATAACTCACTTGTTTTGTGACTGTTTCAATCTGCCCTGTTCTGCTTTAAACACATCTGCTCTTTGTGGGCTGACGTATATGCGAGATTTCCTGTTTCCGTCAAAACCACTTGTTGCTCTGCCTGAAAAGGACTGAACGCTGAATTTGTGTTAAATTAGCATTTATTTTTACATACTATTTTGCAGATGCCGATTTACTTTTACATAACTCACATATTTTGAGTATGATGTTATGATGAATCACTATTAATTTACATTTTTTGTGACATTTTCAATGTTTAAGACACTTGGTGGCTTTTAGTATGCAGCAGATTTTCTACAAAAGATAACCATTAATGCTTATCATGCATTAACAGAACATTCTCCAATAATTACTGAATTGTAACAACATTGAGATGCTTTCCAATATTTTGCACCAATGCATTACCCTACAAGGAACATACAAAATGATGCTAATAGCTTAAAAGTTGTTGTGAAATTGTTGTGAAAAGATTTTTTTTTTTTTTTTCACTGCTATTTACATCAAGTATCAGGTCTGGAGTTGAAGTTGGAGTTGTTGTTTTTTTATGAGTTCTTTTATATTTTTGCAAAACAAACTTCATGTCACATGCACTGAAGTGTTCTTTATTTTGAGACTTTCCTCTGGTGTGGTACACAGTCACTTTTTAAAAAGTGGGTGGGACAGGAATGTGGGTGATGGTGGTGGTGGCCGGGTGTATTGTAATTGTATTAATACAATCATAAATGCACAACATTTATTGACATAGACCTCATGTTTAATATGATACTTTCATCCTTACATCTACTTACATTCAATCATCACTAAGTTCTACTAGAAAAATAAGACCCCAAGTATTAAACTGACTACACTACAGTAACCAAAAACACAAGGAGGTCATCCTAACCCATCAGAAAGCACATGGCTAGAACATTCAATTTGTAAGGACATTAACATTTCAGAATTACCTTTCTATAATCAGACAATCAAAAAGCATCACTGTTTTAAAACACAGACAATAGCAGCAGCTCTTTTAATTCTTTAATTTTATCAAATCACAAACACCCCTCTTGGAATATGGAAATCAGACTTATCTATTGCTCCCAGTGCCACTTTCATACAAAACACCCCAGAGACCTATTTTCACGCTATTTGGCATTACACCTCAGTTAAAAAACTCTGGGAAAACGTTACTGACTCACTATCCAACCTTATGGGGTGTCACATCCCGCTGTCTCCCTCCCTCTGTATATTAGGTGACATATCCATAATCAATTACTCCTAGTGGCTCTAACTATTGCCAAGAAAACTATCCTCATGAACTGGAAATCAAGGAACACCATACACATTCCACTATTAGTGGAAAAATTCACTAATAGAGTACATCCCCATGGAAGACTTACTCTACTTCCACTCAAAATAATACATTAGAATTACATCCTTCCTGGTCATCTCTCATTAACTTCCAGCAGTCACAATCCACTGACCTTCTTTTTCTGAAGTCATCCTCAATGATACACCATCAATATTCACATATGATTGGGGGGAGGGGGGTCAGGAAGAGGTAGCAACACCGACTAATATCAAACATAAATAAAATACTTATAAAAGATAAGATTAAATTCAAATCTCTCTCTCTCTTTCTCTTTTTCTTTTTCCCTGCTTCTGGACCCTGGTTGGCCGTGGCATACCAGTCCCTGCCATGTGCGGTTCGGATTAGTTGTGGGTGGGTGGGTGTGGGGCCGGGGGCCTTGGGCTTTCGCCCTCCAGCTTGTACCTTCGCTTTGGATTTCTTGCCTCTGGTTGGTTCAGCAACATGTCTCGCTGTTTTAATGCTTCACATATTAGATGAGGTGCATACACATTCATTTGGAGCTTAAACAAGTTTAAAATTTGTATTTTGCATTTAATTTCTCTTAACTTCAATATCTGTAAATATTGTAATTGTCTGTTTGCATAATAATAATTAAAAAAAACTATGCTACACTATGCTTACACTATGGTACAAAACTCATTGCTTCAACAAAACTTAATACACTAATCTGTTAGGCTTCCTTCCAACAACTCTACAGAAATCTCACATACATTACTGTGGAAAACGGCAAACATAGCATGGCAAGGAAAATAATTTGACACAAATTCAGCAGGTCCAGCTATGGTGGAGGCTGATGAATAGCTATGCATGCATTGGTAATCTGATGACAGGTCTGTTGGGTTGGAGAGGATGCTTTCACTGTCACTGCTGGACTGGGACACCATCCTGTACTTGCGCACAGGACAGGCACGCTCTGTGAAATTGGGTTTGAAGCCGTTCTCCAGATATAGGCATAGACAGCCATTTGAACTGGCAACTAGGAGATTATGACGAGTATTGTGGCTCCCACTGTGTTTCCCAGACTGGGAAAAGAGATACCATTAAAGTCACTGCTGTACTTTTCATAATTGTTTTCAACTTGTTTTCTGAATCTCTGCAAACATATTATATTTTCATGCTTTAGTATGGTAAAAATGCACTTCATGCACACTAAATCAACACTATCTCTAATACCGCTTGGGATCCTGTCACCCATCATGTACAGGAATTCATCTGCCCTGAAATCATGAGATGTTCATTTAATGAGATATTACATATAGAACAAGTAAAACAAAGTGCTGCACATTTTATTGTTGCAAAGATGAGTGTGTATTTTGTAAAACGTTTGCAACTGCTTTTTATCACTTAATTACAAGCATTACAATTTACTAAACTGTCATTTGTCATATAGAGACTACTGAACAGACATTTAGAGCTTTATTTTAAAGTATTATACATTAAATGTGAACATAAAGCTGTAAAAACTTGCATTACTACACTTTAAGTGTGTCCCATCGGGTAGTCAAGTTATTGACGCCCATTTACATTTGGGCCAAACACAGGAAATAGTGGTCAAGTACAATGACGCAAGTGTGGGTATTGGTAAAGGCTCTTGAAACACTGAATAATACATTTAAGGTTATTTAGTTCATTAAATTCATGAAAGAAAAGGACAGCATATGGTAAACATTTACAAAGCTTGTGGTGGGTGGCATAGATCTTTTGTTGAAATGTGAAATTTGCCAAGTTTTTCTGTTATTTGGAATAACAGAAGTATTCAATATAAAAATAGATCTCTTCTACAAAAGCTTGTATCAAAATGATACTGTGTTAGACAACTTTTAAATTAAAACGGTTTTAATTTGAATTTAAATTTAAATTTGTTAACTTACAGTGAATTCTTGTAAAAAAAAAAAAAGTCAAAAAAATGGGTTTCCAGTTACACCATAAGAGTTTGATTCCATACCTCACGATTTTATGACAAATACCTCACGTTCAAACAAGTAAATCCATAAAAAGCAGTGTGAGTAAGAGCGAGCGAAACCAGAGACAACCGTTCTGATTGGCTGTGATTGTGATTGACTGACATGTCGTGTCACGGCCACGCCTTATTTTCGCGTTCAGTGTAGATCAGGGCTGCATCTGTAATCGCATACTCTTTTGAGTAGGTACTTATTTTGAGTAAGTAATTAATTTGCGACCGCTAAAAAGTACATTCTATATATGAGTGTGTGTAGTATGAATGCAATCCGGCAGTCTACATTCGTCATGTTGTCATTATCACGTGACTTCCTAGTGTCAGTTGCGCCGCTTCACTGCCATTCACAAATCCTCTCCTGTGGCCTCATGAGATAGTAAAGTGTACATCGTATATGCACACTTCAGAATCTTGCAGGAAGAAGTAGGTCATCCGGGTACTTTTTGCCTACTCTTTTATGAGTAGGCCTACTGTGAAATCGGACATACTTCTTTTGTCACATACTATTTTTTGCCTACTATATAGTAGGGAAATATGCAATTTTGGATGCAGCCCAGGTGTTTTGTGCAGAGTAGGGCTGGCCAAAATGGCGATGTCAATCTATAGAGATTTTTCTATATAGTTTATCTTACTGTATGTAAATATATCCGTGCAGTGCAGGGGCCCGTTCTTCGTACCTCGCTTAATACATCTGAGATGATTTGACAGATGCCAGATCTTTTAATCGTCATAACTGAACTCTGGCTAATTTGGTTCTTCAAACGAAAATATAAGGATTAAATTATCTGTGATTACTGCACGTTCTTGTGTTCCTCGAAAAGGGCAGATGTATCGATACTCGAAACCACGATCAGCAATGCAGTGATTGGCTGGCGTCAAGATGGCAAGGTAGTGACATCATATAATTAAAAAAGACACCTGACGAAAAACTAAACAAATTTCTGGACCTTTTATAAGAAAACAACCAAGCGAAAAACAAACACCCCCCTATAAAAGTTTTAATAGATAAATGAAATGTGCAGTTTTTTTTTAAACATGATTCCCATTATTTAGGCTATATTCATGATTTCCTATTTGTGCAGGCTTTACATTTTTTTTTCAATGTTGTAATTAGCAACTCATTTAATTTAAACTTTAATTTGAGCAGATTGTTATGTGGCAGCATTAATGAAAGTTTTTTTTAAGGTTATCTGCATGTCCTGCACTGCATTAAGCCACTCCCATAATAGCTGATGCGGTTAAATTAATGCATGCATGGCATAGACTAGGGGGGAAAAAATAATAATAATAATTTATAAAATATATAATTTATAAAAAATAATAATAAAAGAAAGAAAGAAAACAAGAAAAAATATATAAGAAAGAAGAAGAAAAAAAAGTCAATATATATATATTAAAAAAAAAAAAAGAAAGAAAGAGAAAAATAATAGAAACAAGAGAGATAGTAAATAGAGAAATATTAAAACATGTCCCAGGAAGAGTTACACCATGGAGCAATGGCAGCAGCAGCCCCTAATCCTGACCAACCTCCAGACTGGGTAAAAGTGATGCTCAGAACGCTCAGAACAAGAATAATGAGCAACTGCAAAAGAGGATGGCTCTAATATTGAACCACATTGCGAGTAATACCCAAGCCCCGCAAACATCCATGTCCACTGTGCCCGGGTGGGACACCCGTGAGAGCTCACAGCCTACTGTCAAAGAGAGACAGATGCCTTACTCTGATTCACCATTGCCCTCAGAGAATCCAGAGAGGTCACGCAACATTACAAGTGGGCCATTTGCTGCTGGGTTGGAAGTCATACAACAAAGAGCACTTACTTCAGGCCCCACCAGAGCTACCCCCTCCATAGAGACAAGTGTTAGACATTGAAGTAGTGAGCGTAGCTCTCAGCTACTGCCACCTACATACGCCGTTGAACAAAGACACAGTATTCTTCCTCATCAAGGCCAAGCCATCCCTCAAGAGAGTCACAGAGCAAAGCTCACTATTTTTTATGGTAGTGGGGACTGGGAATCGTTTCTAGTACCATTTGAATGGCAAACCAGGAAGTATGGTTGGAACAAACAAACACTACAGTAGTCAACATTTGAAGTGGATCAAAAAAGTTAATTAAGTTGTCCTAAGAAGAAGGGTTTAGGAGAACTCTGATGAAAGGTTTTGATCCCCTTCAAATATTGACTACTGTATTTTATTTTCAAAATAATACAATTAAACAATACTTACTCGGCTTGGATGATGCTGAAAATGCAAATGAAGGAATGTTCCCAAGGAAAAGACCAACTAATAGTAATATCATCTATCATATCATATCATATCTATCATAGGCTAACTAACTTGTTGTTTGATGTTCTGCCCTGAACAAATCTGCTCTTTGTGGGCCGACATATGTGTGCAATTTCCTGTTGATGAGAAGCTACTTTTTGCTCTCCGCTTATCATGTTAAATTTGTGTATAAAAGAAAATAGGAATTAGATATTTCATCACATTTTATTTTGCAGTTAGCATTTCACTTTTACATAAAAACACACATTCTGTTATCAAAAACCTAAAATAAGTCATGCTAATATATATAAGGAATAAATATATATTCTGGCCTTTAGTTATACATTATATAACAATCAAGTACAGCAAAATACATGATTCATAATTCATATTTTAAACAAACTTTGCACTACCATATCTATAAATTTACTTGGTCATAAACGGTACTGAAGATAAACCATTAAACAAACTGATGATCAATTATATTCTGCATCATATGTAGGAGATTCTATGAAGAATTATTATTTTACTTTTCATACATTTTCAATGTTTTAGTGTACATATATATATATATATATATATATATATATATTTATATGGTGCATCTATATCATGTAACTTGCTTTTCTAAAGACAAGATTAGTTGTATGAGCCAAAAAAAGAGTGATTTATAAATATTAATTTACTGATTTAGAAATCTGGTGGCTAATTAAGCAGCAAAACCTCTAATGCTCATCATGGCAACCTTCCCACACAAATACTGACTTCAAACCAGCACCCAGTTCAGATTTTGTGTTAACAGAAAAATCTCCACCATTTACAGTTTAAAAACATTGACAGATGATTCAGAGTACTTTCCGTCATTTTGCTCTATTGCATTCCATGGAAAATTAGACTAAAGGTTGTTATAAAAATCAATATTGAGTCAGCAAGATTGTACAGAAGTAATATCATGTTACGGTTCACTAATGGATAAAAATAGAACATGACAGAAAACGTACATGATTTACAGCATTTACCATTGACACATATCAAAATGACATATAATTATTATTTATAGCCTGTGTTGGGGTAACGCATTACAAGGAACTTAATCAGATTACTTTTCCAAGTAACTAGTAAAGTAATGCATTACTTTTTCAATTTACAACAAAATTTCGAAGTTACTTTTTCACATTTATTGACTGATGCCTCTCAAAAATAAAGTGCGCTGTTGTGTGCGCTGTGTAAACATGATGGTTATTGTAGTTCTAGACTAAATGTGAACATGCATTTACTCATTTCACTTGCATGAAAACAGTCAGTATTCCTCAAAATAAATAAAAAGAGTGAAATGCAATCACAGAATTTTACGCAAACCTGTAATAATTAACTATATTAAATTACACAAATATACTTTATGTATTTAATCTCACTTTAACCAATGTCTTTGCTGCTGACCTTCAATGATCTATTTCAACCACACTAAAAAGCAAACATTTCTTTAGATTAGATTTAGAAATAAGAGTGTTGAACTTCCTTCTCCTGTGTCCTATTCTTCTTTAATCGAGAATGGCAGCACAGCTGAAAGGTTTGTTCGAGCTGCGCCCTACTACTGTATAAGTGTAAATATGCATTCCCTTCAGCCTGAGGCTTATTCATTTAACTTTTGGTGTAAAAAAGGGCCTTAACATTAGCCACTTTTTAACTTTTTTTGACAAACAAGCAAGCCCAGCCCAGGTGAGAAAAAGTAATGCAAAAGTAATGTAGCACATTACTTCATCTTGTCATACCCTTCATCAAATAGCAGAACTCTCGACCATTTCAGATATAGATTTTCTCTATCAACTATCATTTCACAAGTTCACTCTTACAAATAATCAGTATGCGTATTTGGTGTGCTGTCCAAGGAGAGGGCTCAGAGCTCGGAATTTGGCCCGAACCCAGAGTACTCCCCCCGTATCTCTAGTTAGGATAGTAACCAAGTGAGTGTGAGGAGTCAGGGTGGCGGAGGGATTCAGAAAACTGTTGAGGAACATAGGCGGCCATGTATATATTTATGCCTCCTCTAGTACTGAATGGATAGGCAATTTGAACGTGTTCCTCCTGAACTTTGTTAATAAAACATCATATCACAATATCAAACAATCCATGCACTAGAATTTTAAATTACAAAAGAGAGCTCTAAGGGCAGTGTAGTGTTACTAAAGGAGAGGCTGGACGCTTCCTGTGCCAGCTGCAGCAGGGATTGTAAGATATCCGAATACTCTCCAGTGTCTCCACCATCATAGCGCTCCTGCTCTGAGTCTGCATTTTGTTGCAGGCTTCTCTGCTGTATAACTGCACAAAAACAATATATTGAACAGGGAAACAAAATAGTGTAAGATCTGAGTTCATCTGGTTTTGTGCAGGTGATTCATGTGGGTCTAGCACGATGTGTGAGAAGGAAGCGTGGGAGTATATACAGTATGTGTACCTGTGTCGGTGTGAGGTGTCGTGTCAGCTTCATTCTGGCTTCTCTGTTTGATTTTGGTTTCTGTGACGGAGTCTTGAACAGCAGAGACTTGACAGCCAGGACTAAGGATCTAACATGAACAGGAAACACATCAGATACATGCATGTTAACTATAACTCAAGCAACGTGCTCTTGTAATAACCTCTGTGTTGTGTGTTGTTGTAAGCCAGACCTTGCTGAAATTGTCCAGGTCTGGTGAGGGTGGAGAGCAGGAGCGGATCGCTGCTAAACTGGAGTCAATAAGCGCCAATGGATCCGACACATCATTTCTGCTCTCAAGAGAAGAAGAGGAGTGAAATATTAGTTCTGTCAGGACCACTGTTGTCAAATATGATTGATAATTGCATAGAGTTTGTATTGGCGGTATGGTTCTGTTCTGGGCAAGAACTCCCTGTGCATCCATGTAGCCTAGCATGGATAAGAGCAGGGAGAGCAGCAATAACCCTCTTAGGGTAAACAGAACCGAACCAACATATGCAGATCATTAATGTCAATAATTTAACATGTACACATATTTTAAGAATTAGTCTGATTCAGGGTAATCATAAGGCCAATCCTGACTAAAGAGAGAAGGAGCTGGGGATGCAGGAGGGTAATTAGCTCCTGAGAAATGTGATAAGCTGCTGAAAATACAGAGGAGCTTATATATGGATGCTGTGATAGGCGTCGTATTCCTATAGGCAGATGTGAGTCACCTGGGAATCAACTAATGCGAGCTTGACTGACGTGACCTGCCAGAACTGGCGCTAAAACTTGATAGCTGAACATTTAATCAAAATAAAATCAATGCGATGCGGCTTAGTGCAATCATCAAATTGCAAAGGCTGTGATTTATTTAAAATATATATTTGCGCTGAGTTTTACCAGATTTTTATGAGAAGTCTATATAAACCTATTGCCAACAGAAGACAAGCTTTAACCCTGCAGTTTTCCGTCAAAATATGAGCTCAGTAGTTAACATTTGAAAATAAATGAAAATAAACACACGACAATGATGTACTAAAAATGGAAAAGTTTTTCCATCACGTTTTGTTGTGTACAGACGACAACGTTGTCAAAGCGATCCTGGTTTACATGGATCTGCAAAAACGCTGTATTATGCATGCCAGGCCAATGTCACTTTGTAAAGAACAACTACGTGCCTATAGACAGTTTTCACAAATTCATGTTTTTGTAGTTTATACAGAGACAATAACGGTATCGTTTTCAAAAACTTGCACTTTGAAACCAGTTTTCAAAAGTTTGCGTTTTTAGGCCCCCAAAAACACCATTGTCGTGTAAATAAACGGCTGAAGCGCATAAAAAGTTTTCAGTTGAAAAGGGTGTCATGTAAATGGCCCCTAAGACAGAAGTATTAGTACTGTAATTTCACTGTTGTATTTATTTTGGCAAAACTGAGCAGCCCTACAAACAACCTGCCACTTCAAGGAACTGGAAAACATGGAAAACCTCATTTTAAATCGCAATCACAATTAGATTTTTTCCCCAAATTGTGCAGCCCTATAAAATATTGTACTGAGATATTTATAGAACAGGGATCAGTTACAAATGATAAAATAAATGACACACATAATCAGTTTGCTATCTAACCTTTCCTCAGATATTTCCTCAGACACCTGGACAGCTGGGTCATCCAGCAAAGACAATGTCAGCTCCACGGAGGGCAGAGTCGGGGAGGCGGGAGATAAGAATGTGGGGAGAGTTACAGGAAGGCTTTCTGTCACAGGCTCACTGTAAAACAGAACACGCAGATAATACCAGAAAAGAAACTGTGATTCTCTGTAAAGTACTTTCAGTTCCTTTTTTTTGTTTTACACATTAAAGATGAATGTTTGAAAACTTCAAACATTATAATTATACAAAAACATGACTCCTGTAGAGGATGAAGAATACTTGCTGTCTTACTTGCTAGGCTCAGGTGTTTGATCCAGCAGGTAGGTGATGTCAGAGATGATCATACCATTTGAGTACACGTCAGCGGATGACACATCCAGCTGCCCAGAAACCTAAAGTGATGTCACTTACTATCAATATGACAGAAATTGAGCTACGTTTATACCTAAACAGCATCACGTCTGATGAAGTGAGTTCACAAATCAAATGACACACATGCAATTTACCACAAGTAGGTCATACAATGAAGATTTTAGCAGGTACCTCTTGCAACGAAGGGATCTCTTGGAGGGAGGAAGTGCTTGGGGTGGGATTCACACCGAAGGAGCGGGCGTATTTCGGTGCAGACTGGAAATCACCAGAATTGTCGATCATGGGGCTATTAGGGTGAATAAAAAAAAATGTGGTGTAAGATAAGATAACTAAAAGTGCAAACAACAACATATCTGAATGACTAAGAGTTTTTTTTTGTTGCTTTAAGTAAAACTTACAGTCTCCTTTTGCAACCTTTGATCCCATTTGATTGGACGATGTTGATGATGAACTTTATAATCTGAAAAGAAGTGACATAGGATCAGTTGTATATAGTGACCATCAAAAAAGTATATATATATAGTCTTTTTCATTTACCTTGCGTAGGATTTTGTGCTGCTGCTGATAGTTCTGTCTTAATGAGTCCAGTTCTCTCCACAAACTTTCGTTATCCCTTCAGAAAAGGATAAATGGTTTAAAAAAATTGCTCTTTTTAGTCATAGTAGAGAATCAAGTATAGCAAGGATGCAATACATTTACCAAAAGTAAAAACATTTATAATGTTACAAAAGATTTATATTACAAATAAATACTGTTCTTTTGAACTTTTTATTTATCCAAAAAGTAAACCGGGTTTCTTAATATTAATATAATATACTAATATATTAATATTAATAAGAAGACATGTTTTTGAGCATCAAAGCAGCATTGTAGAATAATTTATGCTTTGCCCTTATTGGAATAAATTAAAATTTTAAAATGTATTAAACTAGAAACATTATTTCATGTTATTGCTTTTACTGTATTTTTTATCTAATAAATGCAGCCTTGGTGAGCATAAAAGACTTCAAAAGACTTTCTTCAAAAACAATCTTCTTAGTGTGACATGTTTGTGTAAAATATAAGAGATGCACTAACTGACTTTTCAGTTCCACTGATGTACACTCTTAAGTGTACAAACGAGGCTGAAGTTTACTGTAGGTTTACACTGATGAATAGTTTACATGTGTTGGAGGAAGGCTCACCTGCACAAAGCCATGAGTTTGAGGTCTGAGGAGTCTTGCCAGCCTCTGACATGACTAACCTGAACGAGTAACTGAGAGATCTGCCCTCCCTCTTCAACTCCACGGCTAACTGAAACCTAGTCATGAAATAGCATATACAACACAGATATACATATCACTGCTGTATCAGAAATGCGAGAGCACAATATGATAAAGTTTATCAGCTTCACCTTCCTGCGGATGAGGCCCAACAAATGAGGTTGAGCTCTCTGGAAGTCTTCGTGCTGAAACTCAACACAATTTGCCTGCCCGTCAGCTTTAGGCAAGCCAGCGTCCATATGCACCACTTTGTGGAAGCCATCTGTGAGTGGAGGTCAGACACATATAGTATCATCTATCATGCTATATGTATGTATATATATATATATATACATACATACATACATACATATATATATATATATATATATATGTGAAATTAATATATATATAAAATCATCATTGTATATCTTTTCGTCATTGACGTCATTGGCTGAAAACGTACACATGTTAAGCTGACGCACAAAGCTGGTCATGTTGCTGTGTTTGAAGTAAAGGGGCAGGACTTCCCTGCTAAACCGCTGTTCATCCTGGACAAGAAAACTTCTGCCATCCTACACAGGAAACAGGCGGATGTGGTTTGAGTTACATCACTTTATATTTGTCAGATTATTTCTAAAGAAGAGCCCAGATCTGGCAGGAAACACTATTTTGTACTTAAAGGGCACTTGCACATAACATTTTATCACAGGTTTCTATAATCAGTTTGCTTTCTGAGTTCTATTACAGTTTAGCATTTCAGATCTGTCAACCTTCTTTTAACCTTTTGCACAATCTCAGAATCTAATAAGGCAAGCACTAGAATTTGTTACAAATGTCGGCTTGAAGAAAAATTCTGATTAGTTAAAAATTAGTAAAGCAATATATATATATATACACACACACACACACACACATTTTAATATATAATTTATATAGTACATAGGCCTATTAATTACAGCATAATATACTTATGGTGGTTATATATCATATAATCTTTACCACCAGGGGGGAGTCGTGTTAATAAAAACAACTTCAAGGCAACTAATTTAATATTTACATACATATACAAATAAATAATACAAAGAGTTGATATATATATATTAATTAAATAGCAGTAAAATAAAAAAAAATTTTGATGGATGTTTATGACAAACATTCTATTTTCGTGACGAAAGCACGACGTTCCAAAACTGTTCTAATTCATTCTGTCACATGATGCATCGGTTCAGAGCGCACTGTTCCAATCGGTTCCAATCCAAACTCAACACTTGCAGATCGTACGTTCTAATAATATAACGAGCTGTGATTGGACGGACAGTGGACCAACAGCGAGCTGCCTCCGCTGGCATCAGCACAGTACACGTGGATCTGTTTTGTAAACTAGGTCAGACAGCGCATTTTTAAGTATTACTAATATGGCACCTGATTACATCATAATAAACGTCTTCTGGACAGATAAACAGAGTTAAATGAGTAAGTTTATTATTTTTAAGTTTATATTCTGAAGAGTTAATATTGTTTGGTGTTTGATATATACAAGACACATAAAACAGTAAATAAAGAACCACTTATAATTATCTAATACAAACAGCAGTTAAATTAATTAAAATCTGTATTCTGTATAAAATACTCACTTGACTCCAACAGATCAAGTCGTTCGTTGACTGAGCCTCTACAAGTGCCCAAAGTTTGCTGACAAAAGCGGGGACACTGTGACTGTGTTTCATCTCTCCTGTTAAAATCAGAGATCAAGAAAATTTCAATGTCTTCCGTGAAATGTAACACTGCTCTAGATTAGCAGACTGTAAGGAGGTAAATAGAGTCCCAGCCTGACCTACACGTGAATTTTCCTGCTGCGACACACCCCCTTGTCACCCATCCACCAATCGGGATCATGGCTCCCTATAGTATACATAAGTCTTGTACGTAAATACTTGTATTTTTCCTGCATGTCTTACATAGTATAAAAATAGACTTTCAAGGGACTTTCTTTGGCTCAAATACCTGAATTTGTCTCATTTGGACTGTATAATATATATTTAAATAAGACTTTGTGTTTTGATTATTATAATAAACAACCGCTAAATTGTGGTTTAGCAGTATAGTTTTATTATATGCAATAAATTATAACTGACGATTAACCAGTGAGTAACTTGATTTGGTATCGTCTACATCTTTTATGGAATATTTATCATGCATGTATAGTATATATATATGAGTGCGCATGAGTCTGTGTGCATGTGCATATTGAAAACTAAAAGTCGTGCTAAATTAAGTAAATTACTTTGTATTACTTTGTAAACTAGAAACGTGTAACGCGTACGCGTTTGAAGAGGCTTTTATTTTGAATTCGCCACTTCCTGTGGAAATAGTAGAGCTAGCTACAGCTTCTGCATTATCTGCATTTCTGTTGGTGTATTGAATCAAGAGTAAGTATATTTTAATTAATTTGATAGTGAAAATTAGTGTAAAATCATTGCTTTATATATTTCAATTCTGCCTCTTACCTGTATTATTAATGTCACGCCTCAAATTCATATTTTCTACAGCGTGCCAGCATAGCATGCTAGAATATTCTTGAAACGCGATGTTGTGGGTGCCATGGCAACACACAAACACAGTGCAGCGCGAGTTGCGCGATACCTCGTCTGTCGTCCGGTGGTTATATATCTACTTTCCTGTCAAATCTCAGATTTATAATATTCCTGCACAGAACTGATTCGGTGAAAGTGAGAGATGGTTCAGCTGCACGTCAAACGAGGCGATGAGAGTCAGTTTCTCTTCAGTACTACAGTGGATGTCTCGATTGAGACACTGACCCAGCAGATCAGTGCGATCTACAATGGAAGATTAAAAGTGGACAGGATCTGCTCTGGTATGACAATGATGTTATGTATGTTTATGGTGCAAAACAGTAAAAATGCCTCACATTCTTTGGGGTTCAGCAGATTTATGTTCTTGACCGACGAGTTCATACATAAATGGTTTTAAAAATGCATGTATTGTGTAACGTAAGTGGTAGTTAGAAGTTAACTAATGATAGAAGTTAAGTACTCAAAAGTGTAAAAATGTAATACCTTTCAGTGTGTTTGATAGTTAAGCTTTTGATTGCTCATTGAAGCACAACCATGATACTTTTTTTGTATCTTTTTTGTATCATTTGTATCTCCATAGAAATTCCAGAGCTGGCAGATCATGGGATCACTCTTCCACCAAATATGCAGGGCCTGACCGATGATCAGATCATGGAGCTCAAACTAAAGGATGAATGGGAAGACCGCTGCATTCCCAGCGGTGGTGCTGAGTTTAAGAAAGATGAGATTGGACGTCGAAATGGACATGGTAGTCATGTCACATTTAAAGTTTAAATTTGAATTGCCCCATTAATTGCTATAACTGTACTCTGCCTTTCCGTTTAGCTCCAAACGAGAAGATGAAAGATGTTTTAAGGAAAACAATGGAGGAAGCCAAGGCTTTAATCTCAAACGTATGAAGCTGTTTTTATTACGGAATACTTCTAAACCTCCATATATTGCTAGCCTTCTGGTATGTTTTGTGATATCATGTATTTTCTTCTCTCTAAAGAAACAAGTAAAAGCAAATGCCTGTGTTACCACGGATATGGTCAAAGAGGCTCTAGACCAGTTGCGAGGAGCTGTGATGATAGTTTACCCAATGGGACTGCCTCCACATGATCCAATTAGAATGGAGTTTGAAAATCAAGAGGATCTTACTGGAACACAGGTATCTGAGATTTTAAAAATTCTGTCATCATTAACTTACCCTCGTGTTGTACACCCCTTTATGAATTTCTTTGTTTTGTGGAACAAAAATGATATTTAAAAAAAAATGTCTTTTTTTTTTGTCCATACAATGGAAGTCAATTGTTGTTTGGTTCCCAAAAACTTCTTTTGTGTTCTGGAGAAGAAAGAATGTCATACAGGTTTGGAATGACATAAGGGTGTGTAAATGATTGAAATGAAATATTTTAATCTTTGGGTGGAGTGTTCCTCTTAAATAATTATTAGGCAGTGCATGTACATTGCAGGGATGGCATGTAGCATATTAACTTTTAATAATTAAACAGACTAATGTAATTTTCTTTATTTGTTTGATGAACCTAACAAGAGCTGTAATACTTTCCACTGCAGGCCTCATTACAAGTGATCCCAGATGAAGAGGCTCAGCTGTGGTGGGCATCTAAAGAACTGCAGAGGGGCAAGAAGCTGCAGGATTATGTTGGGAAAAATGAGAAAACGAAAATTATAGTGAAAATTCAGAAAGTAAGTGTTCGGTGTGAATTTTAGTTCTTTTTTTTGATCTGGGGCCAATTGCATAAACATAGTCATTATGTTATATGTTAAAGGGTTAGTTCACCCAAAAATAAAATTCTGTCATTAATTACTCACCCTTATGTCGTTCCAAACCTGTAAGTCTTTCATTTATCTTCGAAACACAAATGGAGATCTTTTTGATGAAATCTGAGAGCTTTCTGTCCCTTTATGGACAGCTACACAACTGAACATTTGACGCTGCAAAAAGTGAACGCTTTATATGATAGTTTATATTTAGTTTTACGATCTCTTTATGACTTTTCTGAAGCTTCAAAGGTTCAGTTGCGTAGCTCTCTTTAAAGGGACAGAAAGCTCTCAGATTTCATCAAAAAGATCTTCATTTGTTTTCCGAAGATGAACGAAAGTCTTACGGGTTTGGAACGACATGAGGGTGAGGGATTAATGACAAAAATTTAATTTTTCGGTCAGCTATCCCATTAAGAACTAGCATGACACTCTAGGAGTTAGTTAGGGGTGATCAGTCATTTTCATTTCACACTTAATTTTTTTATTTTTTTATTTCACACTTCATTATCAAATTAGATCAATCTACATTTTTATGTTCATGACCTGAAAAAGTTACGAACAGTAATTTGTTGACTAACTTGCAAGACTAGTCTTAGCAGTTTATGCAACTGGCCCCTGGTGTTTGAACTTATTTGCAAAGAATTTCATTTGGCCCTGGTTTTTCATGAAATGAAAACTGATGACCTTCAATGCATATTCATTTTAGAGAGGCCAGGGTGCGCCAGCACGAGAACCTCTAGTGAGTGAAGACGAACAAAAACAGATGATGCTACACTATTACAAGAGGCAGGAAGAACTGAAAGTGAGTGGAGCTGCTAACTAATTTTATACAGTCTATATATATATATAGAGAGAGAGAGAGAGAGAGAGAGAGAGAGAGCATTCATCATTGTTTTGTGTTTTTTTTTTTTTTTTTTTCTTCTTGTTCATAGAAGCTAGAAGAGGCAGATGATGACACGCATCTTCAGTCCAATTGGTCGGACAGACAGGCCCTAAAGAGACAGTTCCAGGGACTCACAAATATCAAATGGGGCCCAAGATAGATTAACAGAGAAAATCACAATTACTTTCTGTTTGGCACATCAGAGACCGTAGACTCTTCTACAGCAGTTTTTTATGCAATTTGGTGCCTTCATTACATATGAAAGGTATTTATGTGACAGTGACTGTATGTAAATGTGTGTGTAATGCCAAGCGTGAGACATAAGATTTCTGATTCATTGGCAAAAGGATGCAACACCTTTCCTCTCTTTGTCTGTGCCTCTGGCAGTTACTCAATTGAAACTTGATGCTGTTTAAAGACAGGATGTTGCTGTGCAGCTCTCAGGAGTTCATTAGGAGAGTGCTGAGAAGGAGTTATAGAACATTTTAGTATCCTCAAGGCAAAAGAGAGGTTACAGTATCGGGAGATGAGGTTTCACTAAAAAGAGTTAGAAGTTGAGTGTGATGTTGTGTAATAAAAGAACATTCTGTTTTGTTCATTTTTTTATTGTACATTTAAATATAATATACTTTTAATTCAAAATGTATAATAAGCATTGACTTTCAATACCACATACATAATTCAACAGCTACTTTATGAGATAAATAGAATAATTTCTTAAGTAACTAACTTTTTACTCAAGCACTAAAACGTGTCAGGTATTGCTGGCCCTGTGTTATGTCCTGTGTGCCAGATCTTGTTTTGTTTTTTTTAAGTAAGGCACCTGGCAATGTCTTTAAGGTGATGTGTGTAATTTTTCTTTAATGGCTTAAAATGAGATATTTGTAGGTTGATTCCCCTCAAAAAGTGTAACACTGTGAATATCTGGAGTTTTCAAACCATTCTTCACTTATTTGAGCTGCCCAACAACGGCAACATTAGCTCCAACAAATGGTGTGAGTTTGGGGTGGGGTCATTTGTTTGGCTGACCAATAGCAGATGAGGGGAGTGTTCAGGAAACCTGTTTGGCAGTTCCGCTTGGCAACACTAGTGGTGCAGAAATTACACACTTCACCTTTAATTTCAGTGTTTTGGTAACAGAAAACATTCAAAAAGTTCACTCCATTTGGTTGGAAGCCACAGCTACTGTACATTCTGTGTAAGAGTTGGCATGTATGAATGCAGGATGCATGTGTTTCCATTGAGGTATGCGTTCATCCTGATTTCCTGAATTACAAGTTCTCGGCGTTCAATCCTCTCCATCAGCTCTGCTGCTTCTGTGGTGTATGTCACATCTTCCCAGCAATACACCTTTCTGCCTATCTCTGACAGGTTGGAGCTGTCCATCAGTGACCCTTTCTCATCCTCATCTTCTTCTTCATCATTATCCTGGTTCATTGGCTCTTCCTCTTCCAGAATAGTTGTTCTACTCTTCCTAAACGTTCTAGGTGTATTTAGATGTCTACTGCAGGTTAGCTGTGTTGAAACAGCTATCAGAACAATCAGAAGGCCCACACACACACTTGACGTGAAGAGTAGTCCTGCCATCTCTGGATTCTCTGAGAGAAAGAGAAGTACTTGTGAAGAATAGTTTTCAAAAAATTAAAATTACTCTCATGTCATTCATGCGTATGCAGTTATTTTTACAGAGGAACAAAAGGAGATTCTTGAAGAATATTTTCAGTATATCAACAGTTCTTGATGATTGTGTGTCAAGCTCAATAAAATAAATTACAAAAATAAAAAGATGCATGAAGATTCTTTAAAAAATCTCCTTTGTATTGCATGGGGAAATGTATAGAGTAGAGGTTTGAATTACATGAAGGTGAATAAATGATAAGACATATTTTATATAAACAATTTTGAATAAAAATTCTTTTTAATAGGATTTTTATATTCAAACTTTTCTTTTTAAATTATATTCCCTCCATTTGTGCTACTTTATGGGCTCATAAAAATGTCCAATCATGTTTAATGTAAGATGTTTTATATATTTCAATTTACCTGTAATGTAGCCATATGCCATTAAAGAATTGCTGACAATAATCCTGTTCTCTGGAAACTTTGAACTTCTTATAACTGGGTGTTCCCCTACATATAACAATGAAAAAAGACAGTTTAATAGATTATTTACCTTGACTGCACAGATGTTCTATATAAAGTGAACTGAATGGTGTTCTGTCACCTTCTCTGGTGCTCTGGTTAGGAACTGAGGTAGTTTGGACAATTCTGGGATCAGCCTCCTTGAGTAAACTTTGTGGAACTGAAAAAAGGCACAGTACAAGTTAACAATTTCCAACTCCCAGTTGGGATCTCCCAGGATCTTTCAATGCGAGGCTGATGAGTAATCTTTATTTTTCCTGTGAACTGATTCTGCCTTCCAATCAGTAACAAAAGCCTGGCATTCAAAGCAATCACAGGAAGTCTTACAGGAAGCCCCTGAGAGCTAAAAATGCCAGGCTCATTCCATATTTTTATTCCCAAACAACTTTTGTCTTCCTTGTAATTTATAAGATGGGAAGAAAACAGACGGGCAAATCAACAATCGGAGATGAGACAAAGGCCATATGTTAGTCTTTTCCCACGCTCTCAATCATTGGGAAACTGATTTAAAATCTGCCATGCCATGCTGTAACCTCATGCAAAACAAGAACACATTCAAATGGCTTTTGCTTTAGGATATGAGAATGTTCCTACCACATGCATAGAGGACGGTGATATACTTTTTTGTTCCAGGAGGGCAGGGGTCTTTGAAATGTTCCTGGTCTACGGTAAATAAACACCTCTGTTTGCCATAGCAGATGTTGGATACCACATCACCAGCTCCATGAAAAAGACATTCTGCCAAAATAAAGAAAAAAATACAATAAAATGGCTCATTATGCAAGTACAAACCACAAAAATAAACAAAATGTCCTTCAAATCAAATGAAGAACTTTATAAATAGACTGCATGGACTCATATTCAACAATCCTCCCTTCTAAAAATTAGTCCTAGTTATCCTAGTCTAATGGCTAGAGAGTCAGAGACTGGTAACCTGGAGGTTGTGGGTTCGATTCTCAATACTGGCAGAAAATGACTGAGGTGCCCTTGAGCACCCTCCCCAATCGCTCCCCGGGCGCCACAGCAAAAATGGCTGCCCACTGCTCCAAGTGTGTGCCTTCATGGTTTGCAGTGTGTATGCGTTCACTACTCACTACTCCTAATGTGTGTGCATTAACTTGGATGGGTAAAATGCAGAGGACAAATTCTGAGTATGGGTTGCCATACTTGGCCGTCACGTCACTTTCACATTCTACGTTGATTTGGGACCCGCAAGCCACATGTCCTGATTTTGCGAGTTAAGAATTATTCCTTGGTCAACATATTTTTTTGAACATTCCAGTCTGAAAATGTTATCCTAACCATATCCCTACCCCTAAACTTAACCCCACCCATAAGTTATCCCTAAAATCAGAGGAAAATGATAGGTGCATAACACTGTAGAAGCACATAACCCTGGTTGTAAGCCTAAACTTGACATAAACTGTAAACTTTTCCCTCAAATCTGATTGGTTGACTGAAATGTTGTTCCAGGATCAACAAAAGATGTTGATCCAGGAACATGTTGCACTTGCTGAAATCAGATTATGCTTACAAGCCAGTTGATAACCACTCATTTAAAGGGATAGTTCACCCAAATATGAAAATTATCCCATGATTTACTCACCCTCAAGCCATCCTAGGTGTATATGACTATCTTCTTTCAGACTAACACAATCTGAGATAAAAAAATATCCATTGCCCTCCAAAGTTTATAATGGTTGTGAATGGCTGTCCTAATTCTGAAGACAAAAAAATACAACTCCAGGGGGTTAATAAAGGCCTTTTGAAGCAAATCGATGAGTTTGTGTAAGACAAATAAAATTTATAAAGTAAAATAATGAACTTCCGGCACGACAGCCATAAACGCATTGTACGTCATGGCGTAGTGTAGAACCTCATGGCATTGTGCACTACGTCATGGAAGTTATCGCTTTTTGGATGTACGTCGAATGCGCATGGCTGTCACGCCAGAAGCTCATTATTTTACTTTATAAAGTTTTAAATAAGGATACTCGTCTTACACTAACGCACTGATTCGCTGGAGTCATACGGATTCATTTTTTTAAGGATGGATGCAGTCTTCAGAATATGGGCAGCCATTCACAACCATTATAAACCTTGGAGGACTAAAGATATTTTTAAATATATCTCAGATTGTGTTCGTCTGAAAAAAGATAGTCATATACACCTAGGATGGCTTGAGGGTGAGTCATGGAATAATTTTTATTTTTGGGTGAACTATCCCTTTAACCCAGAGCCTAATTTTACCATTAAATCAATGTAATATTACCTATAAGTCTTACTTAAACCCAAAAACCTACCAAATGGTGGAGGTTCTTGTTCCTCTGACGGGCACAAGTCTCCTTCCTCCAGTGGTCTACCATAAACAGCTGAGTAGATATTCAGCACTTTTGGATACTTGCAGTGCAGCAGAAGTCGCTCTCCCTCACATGTTACTCTCTTTTTGTGCTCTACTGTAAGACAAACATTATGCAGAGGAGTAAATATTTGAGCATGAAATAATCAATTAAGGCTTTAAAGGAGGAAATACTTACTAGGTTTACACCTGTATGATACATGGAGGAATTTAGGGGTTCCAGGACAAGGATCTCTGCCAAAGACTTGATGATTAACCAGAAACTGGCAATCTCTATGACCCTGGCATTCAGAGAGCACTTTCTAACAGAGAGGGACAATCAAAGACCATAGACTGTGCGTTATACAAAAGGCAGGGAAAATGTAGTAGCCTTGTCCTGATTCTGGAAAACACATTATCTTTTCTGAGCCAGAAGTGAAAAAGATAGGCTGCCACAGGAGTCTAGTCTTACAATAGAGTCCTCTTAGGTCTGTTTTCTCAGTGGGACTATTTAAAAGGTACTAAAATGACTTTATTACATTAGCATTTAGTGCATGCACAATTAAAGGTCTATTTTCCTGAAAGCAAGAAACTTCACCTGCAGTGCTGTGGTAGCAGAACAGCTGTGATTACGCCATTGGCATCTCATTCCTGGCACGATCCCGGGAAAAGTTTCACTTTGTCCGTAAAATGCAGACTGAATAGTTATGGTGGAGTGTCGTGGACACCTGAGGAGCAGGAGATCTCCATCACAAGCTTGAGCTGAATGACTGTTGATGATCCTAAACAGATAATCTAATGAAAGGGGTTAGGGAGGGAGGATCTAATATGTTCATTGAAAATACATTATTAACGCTATTCAGAAAACATGCAAAATATAATTTGGGTACACCTTTTCTACAATTAACTAGTTTTTATTTTCTAAATTAAAGTCTTGTTTTTTTGTGAGGTTTCACATCAAAAGTGTCTACAGTAATTGTCCAATATATATATATGCACAAATATTCATAGAAATTTTCACACAGATATTCTTGCAGAAAATAATTAGTTTATTAAATAATTAATTAAAGTTATATATTATAAAACGTTTATTAAATTATTTGGAAGCTTATGATTCAATCATAAAATATTTAAAAAATAAAAAATATTGTAAAAAAAATATAAATGTTTTTCAAAAATGAATGAAACCATGAATGAAATTAAATAAAAGATTTGGCATTGATCCATACATGTATTTATTTTTGATTGTGTACTTTAAAAACAACAATTTTTTTTTTATATTAATCGGTTTTCATTATTATTGCAATTGAATATTGTGCTTAAAAAATATTTATAGTTTTATTGTTCATCATTATTAACTCACTTGAGAAATCCGAGAGTCCGTCCATTTCTTTGGTCCACAGCAGGAGAACACTGTAAAGTATTTGAACACGTAGGCCAGGTGCACGGCAGCTTCTCGGGTGCTGCGCTGAGATCATGTTCGAATTCTTCAATTATTTCTGCATAAAGCCGCGTGCATTCAAGCGCGTGCTGGAGAAAGGCTGTCAGGAATTCCCGTCTCTCTCACCGGCCAGGGATTCTCTCCCCGCTAAAGTATATTATTCTCATACCGAGACTTCGACATCCCACTCCCTTCAAGCCAAACTCTAACAAAGCGAACTCCTCGGAATCGTTTCACCCTAAAAAGAAGTCAAAAGATATAAGGCAAAAAGAAAACATTTCAAAGCGACGCAGTCACTGTGTTGCAGCTTATAGGGAAATAACAAGTGCGCAACAAGTCAGTGGTTCCTGAAACCAGCGTCATTCGCATTATGTATTCGAATGCTGATGATTTCAGGCTCCCTAGCAAGACTATAAATACTAACAAGAGGTTTATTGACACTCAGAGAGTGATTTTTGAGGAGGATGTTGAGGAATAACACATTTGAACGGGGCGTGGCGGTGAATGCCTAAAATTGGCAGTGCGGTAGGAGTTGATAGGCACTGACAACAGTATTGTAACCAATCTGATTAAACTGCCTTTATAATAAAAAATAGTTAATATAGTGAATGAACCCTCTATGTCTCTGAAGCTAAACTTCTGGGACCACTGAGCATTTATAAAGTCTACATATAGTTTAAAAGATGGTTTTACAAGAAAATAAATTTATATTTATTTATTTATAGTGTGTGTGTGTGTGTGTGTGTGTGAGAGAGAGAGAGAGAGAGAGAGAGAGAGAGAGAGAGCGTGTGTTTAAATAATTTATTGCCTGAGTATTATGAGTTTGGTCATGTTTATAATGTTCTAGTAAAACCATACGAACCTCGCGTTGAGAATGAAGTGAAACGGTTACTCCGTTGCAGCAGGGGGTGCTGTGCGCTTATTTTTTCATATGCGCTCACTGCAAATCAGCAGAAGTACAGCTGCCCGCGTACGTTTGAAAACATTTACTAGTTGAAAAACATGGCTGGCAAAATTAAAGTTCCTGATAACTGTAGTTATAAAACATTCTCTGTTTGCGAGAGTGTTGTTGACAGCAGCAGCAGAGTGGAGGAAGATGGTGAAAACGACGGTCCAGCAGTGTTTATGTGCGGCAAATGCAAGCTGCCCATCGGTGACAGTCTGTTCTGGGCAGGCAGTGATGACGAGCAGAACCAAATCATGCTCAAACGTAAACGATTATTACGTTTTTATTGCTGTTGTTTGTAAAGTTCTGGATATAACCCGTTATGTCTTAGGTTATTATACACCACCGTTCGTAAGTTTGAGGTCAGTAAGATTTTTGTTTTTTAAATGAATACCTTTTTGCGGCAGAGGCAACTAACCAAAGATGTGAGTAAATACGTTTATAATGTTAGAAAAAACATATTTTGACCTTTCTGTTCATCAAAGAATCCTGAAAAAAAAATGTATCACGGTTTCAAAAGAAAAACAAGCAGCACAATTGTCTTCAACATTGATAATAATAAGAAATGTTACGATATTTGCATATTATTATCGTAAATACTAGTTTCCTAGTTAAAAATTGGACATGAACGCCCTCTCGAGTCAAAATTTGAATGGGATGAGCTCTTAATGAGAACGCTACATTATAATGATTTCCGAAGGATCATGTAGCACTGAAGACTGGAGTATAAACGGTTCTAAAAAAAAATTCACATTTGCCATCACAGAAATAAAATATGTTAAAGTACAAAACAGTTATTGTATGTAAATTGTAATATTTTTTTAACAGTGTTGCTGTCTTACCGTATTTCTGATAAATGCAGACCTCAATGTCATAGACCTCGAACTTTTGAATGGTGGTGAATGTTATTTGTTGACTAATGCATTTTGAAATATTGTGATTTTGCCTTTAGTCAATTAGAAATCTAAAAGAAAAAGAAATGATCAGGAAATCTTAAGATAATGGTTTGAATGCATTTGTTAGAATAACGTTAATATAATTCTACATAATAAACAACAATGGTTACTTAGTTGAAATTGTAATTATATATAAGGCATTTATTGAAAAAAGTGACTATGCAACACGTGAAGGGATTGTGACGACAATTTTTTATAGTACATGCAATGTCTTGACTTTTGCACCTTGATTTCTAGGTATCACTGACAATATTGTCATAGGGAAAGAGCCCTTTGTTTCTGGTACCCAAAAGGAGCTCGGATGGTGAGATATTTGTTTATATAATATATATATATATATATATATATATATATATATATATATTTATATGAGGAGTATGGTTCCAAAACGCTATAAATCCATTTTGATTAATTTGAGTAAAAATGTGTTTTCTTTACCAAGAAAGTGGCAAGATGAAAACCACTATTTTCTGTTTCAAACTTTCACATAGCATCTTTTGGTTATAAAAACATTAAACATTCAAATGTAGATTTTGATTTTCAAAGGTTTATTATAAAAACGGATTATTTTCCCCCCCAGAAATGCAATAAATCCATGACGTTTTCTTTCTTCTTTTTTTTTTTCAATATAAAAGTTATTTTTCATATTGAAAATACACAACAAAGCAAGTTGATTCACATATATGACAGTACTAATTCAACTATTTCAATACTAATCTTATATACAGGCATTTGACTAAAAATACATTCAGTCGTCGCTCCCAAAATGAATTCAACGAGTCATCTTGTTAATGTTATAAATTAATTATGTCTCCGTTTGTCATGACCGATCTGGCGCCACCGCACGGTTAAAATAAACACATTTGCCTAATACATTGGTATTAAAAACGGCTTTCAAAAACTGTTCGTGATTCAGTTTGGGGACCCTGACAGAAGTTTGATGCTGTCGTGGAACATGCAACAGTCAGCATTTTTCCTCCTCCCGACTCGAGTGCCTCATCATTTAAATCTCCTCACATAAATGATTACATTTCGATGACTTGCGTTTCTTCCCCACCGAAGAAACCACCACAGGTTCATCAATGCCGTCAAAATTATTAATTTTTCTGTTTTTGTTGATCACAAAGTACAAAGCAGATAAGGAAAACTAGGATGCCGGATGTATTCAGAGCGCCGCCATTACTGTTTACAGTACGTGGAATGGTACGCTGTGATTGGTTGAGCGGATATATCTCATTCTGCAGAGAAAGGAGACTGGCGTTTGTCGCGTTTTGGAAAGAAGGGGAGAAATCATGACAGAATAACACGACTAAAATCGCATTTTGCGCAAAATTAATAACTGACTTTTCAATACCGACCAGATAAAATATTGATTTTGGTGGAAACTCAATAAAAAAAAGGCGTTTATCGCGTTTTGGACTCTTTTATTTATATATATATATATAATGTCATAGATGTTTTTTGTTTTTTTGTTTTTTTCACCTTAACCACCAAAACATGAAATCAATGTCTCTGAAAAATTGTCTCTCACATTCAGCCTTGTTGTGAATCTCACCTGCCATGGCTGTTGTTCAGAGTTAGGAATCATGTACATATCAACCCCCAAAAAGCTTGATTACAAGAGATCACTTTTCTGCTTTAACGTTGAAAATATTGAAAGGTAAGTAGCCTATTGTGCACAAGCATGTGTGATATTTATCTTTTTTGGGGGCAATGCGTGTTTACCACCACATCTCATGATTCTTATTGAGGACGTGATTGTTTCTCTCTGTAGCTATGTAGTGGGCAGTCCAGGCCAGCAGATGCCAGAATTAGACAGACAAGACAGACCAGTGACCCTGGAGTACCAGAACATTGTGGAGCAGCAGATGACAGAGGTAAAGTAGCTCGCCTAGAGACTGTTTAAATTATTGATTTACGAGTATGATGCAAACTGATGTAAATCTTGTCTCTCTCTGTTTAAAAATAAGCTTTTTCTTTTGCACCACAAATGTAGAGATTAATGGCAATATTGAGTGTGTGAAGAATGACAGAAAGAATAAAAAAAATCATATAAAACTGGAGGGAAATTAATTGTTTTTTAAAAACATTAGATATGATGGAAAGTAAATTTTGAATTTTCACTTTTTTTTTCTTTTTTTTTTTTTTGATAAAAGAAATTCAAACAAATGTACCTCTAATAATAATGTGCTTCAGTATGGGTAGGGTACAAAGAAGAGATATGAAGGTGTAGAAAAAGAATATCTTTTTTTCTGTTTTAAAACGCACGAGTAAACAGCAGATGGCGCTCTTGTGGTGCTGCCAGAGCTCTTTGTTTGGTCACTGAGTCCAGCAAACAATAGAAATTAGGAGCTGTAGGAGAATTTGATCTAGAACTAGAAGGGAGTGCCGGCAGTCTGAGATATTTTAATTTTTTAATTAAATCTTCCATGTCTGTGTGTTTGCCAAATAAATAAGATAAAAACTTCTGATAAGATTTACAATAAGATTCCTGTGGGTGATAATGGAATGTCTTTAGCATTGTGTGAATATATTTTAGTAATTTTCCAGATATGTACGGGTACTTTGGGTTCTGGCAATTGTGTGTTTTATTATTGATTTTATTTTATTTTATTTTAAAAACAAAAATTAAAATAATTTTACAGTCATGTCATCTGCTTGCTCTCTGACCTCCTATTCTCCAATGTACCTTGCAGATAAAATCCCTAGCAGTGATAATAGGACAACGCCTACTGGAGATTGAAACTAACCTCCAGTGCGGTTCTGGAAAATGATGCGAGATGTTACAAAACAATGTCTGTTTTATGTAAAAATCCCACGTTTGTTGTAAGATATTTTGTCTGACAGTTATGTATTTATATGCATTTACTATACAGTTGTATGCAAGTGACGCATCTGTAATGTCTTACCTTTGAAACACATTCTAATAGATGTCCTTGGATATAGATACATACATATATTAGATATTATAACAAAAATTGTATTGTTCTTTAAAAGTTGCTGTGCTGTATGTTAGGGAAAAAAGCTTTTACTGGAAAGCATGCGTTTGTTCCCAACTTATATTTTGTCATAAGTAATCCTTGTGTTGTTGTCATGTGATGCACAGGGTGAGACTGCACAATAAATATAATATTAAAGCATCACACGTGTTGTTTCCCCCCCCCCCCCCCCCCCCTCCACTTGTTTGTTTTTGATATTTCATCTTTTGCATCAAAACATCCCTGCCCCAACCCTCTGGATAACTGGTTCAATAACAAGTGGATAGTGCATGTGGATAGAGGGGGGCAGGGTGGCTCAAGCCATTTTTTTGTTTACAGTTCCTGTCTAATGTGCCTAGCAACACTCTCCACCAAGAGGCGGGAAAAAGACTCGTAGAGACCCCTGAAGGCGCGCGCCCCCAACCCCGGATGCTGGGGTAGCATAACAACAGCGGCTGAGATAGAAGCCGCGTGGCTCGGACCAACCAGAGAGCTGTATCTAAGGGGTATGCTGCTATGGAAACAATGCGCACATGCTGTAGCTAGAGCCTGTTGCCATCGCATCCGTAGTTTCCTTATTTGCCGGACAGCCAACCAGATTAAGAGACGGTCTGTCAGTCTGATGACGTTGCTCGACAGTCGTTCGCAGGGGCGTGGTCTCCACCTCTCGCGCCTGCAGAGACTTGTTCATTCTGGTGTCTTTGAACTCCTCCTTCGTTCTTTCTGTAAACCCACTAGAGTTAAAAATAGGAACAAGAAGTAAAACACGTTTATAGCACATTGTATTGTTGCATCATGTTTGTGTCCAGTAGAGGGAAACATCACTCTACATGTGGCAAAACATATATCCTTTCTAGCTGTACAAGTTCATGGGGATTCATCTCAGTAAAAGCACGTTCAATTCATGAACTATAACAAGAGTCCCTAAACGGCCGTTTATTAACGTTCTGTTTATTAGAAGCGCGCGCTGACGTTATGTCGTCTGTCGCTTTAGATGCTCGAGCCAATATATATATGTGTGTGTGTGTGTGTGTGTTTTGAAAAGTTGCCAGCCACCGCCAGTTTTTTTGATAATGTTCACAAATTTTTCATGGCCCCCAGAATATTTGTTTTATGAATATCTATACATTAAATATAAAAGAAATAACAGCCTCTGCTTAAAAAAAGTTTTATTCTAGCTTCATGCATTCTTTTTTTAAAAAGTTTAAAAAAAAAAAAAAAGAAGAAGAAAAAGATGTGCACAAGTAATTCTTTTATCACTTAAAGCCAGACAGATTCTGATCGGCTGTCAATATTTTTTTTATCTTTTATCAGCTGGAAAGATTCCAATTATATTGTTGCTCTGTATTTTTATCATTATAGTCGCGGTGCGGACTTTCCTATTCTCATAGAATTCGAATGATTATTAAACTTTATCGTCCTTGTGTGAACGGGACTTAGCTCAGTATGTGTTTAACAAATACTTTTGAGATTAAAGATACCTAAAATATATCACTTTCACTCATTGTTTTTTTCAGTGCCACATCCTTACGACATACACTGTAAAAAAAATATGGACGCAGTGTCCGTGACGTCACCCGTAGATTTCTGTAGAGGATTTTTAAAGCGAAAAAACGGCCGTTGCCATTTGGCAGCACATCATCGCGCGTCACTCCCTGATAACTGAAAATGGGCAAAGAGGTGGGACGTGGTTGGAACTGAGGTACCTGGTTGCTGAAACCACGCCCGCCTAGCGTGACCTGATCATGTTAGCACTGCACATGTACACAGACATACATCTGTCTCGACCATATAACCACACAGCAAGCCATATTATTTGATAATTGTATAAAATAATCCAGAAAAAAAGCACAAACATGGCAGAGATGCCAAATTACAGACAGCAGCGGCAATCTACCTGTCACTCAAGTGACCACGCCCTTATTTACACAGAACTTTAAAGCTTAATATAATTTAGACGGATGAGTTATAAAAAATTTCACCCCCTTCAGAGTTGTCATGAAGTGCACAATTAGCTGTATAGACCAAAACCACAATTTGTACCAGGCTGTAAACATATTTTTTTCTGCTGTAGATTTAGGCATTTTAACATGGGGGTCAATGAGATTCTGCTCTATTCCTAGCGGCCAGTCGATGAATTGCAGTTTAAGTCATTTCCGTATTGGCTTCAAGAGAAACTGGGGGAGATTGCTGTTTGGTTATGACAGGCGGCGAAAGTATTGGTGTTGTCGACTTGAGGCAGTATGACATCAAAGTACAGCGAGAAAGCAGGTGGCTTCGAGTCGATCTCGCGGTGCTTTGATATCATACACCGATCAGTCTGTGCAGCTGTTTCAGGTTGAACACACCTTATTTCTATGTGTTCCAAACCATTGATTCCTTCACTTAACCCATTCGTTGAACAACTTCTCGCTGTTCACGATTAAACATGTCTTATTGTCCTTTATTAAAATATGCGTGCCAACAAATCTCACGAAACAAACTCCTAAAAGAAATGCCTCACTCGTTCATGAACGAAATGTCTAAGTGCCACATTGAATCTCAAAGCAAAAACTCATGCAGTAGGTCAAAACAATGAAATTCTTCTTCACGACACACTCTCTGAAGCTGTTTACTCGTTGCGTAATGAATCTTCAAAGGAAAGCAGTTGAAGGAAAGCCTCAAAATGACATTAATAAACAAAAAAATATACAAACTATGTGATTAGCTTAGTTCAAAGATTCAAAAACTGATTTGTTCACGAACTAAGCATGATCTAGACTGTACATATGCTGTTGTCTCTGTTCTGCTGTACTGAATTTTTAATGCATATATTTTTCTCCCAAAGCCTAATTTTTTTCACCTGCTCTGCCAGCCGCTGTCATTTTGATTAATGGATGCTGGCTGCAATCTCAGAGTGCATCTCACTTGAACTGGAGTGCTGATGCACTGCACTTTCAGTATGATCTTAGCCACCCCATCCACCTTCATCTCAGTGTCCAGACATAAACACACATACAAACGCACACTTTGTCCTGGAGGACTGGTGGGGTGGTAATCAATAATGTAGACAGTCTGATTAAGCGAAGGTTACTTCTTTGCAAATAACCCCATGAAGCATTCGACACAAGGGGTGTAGAGACAACCCTCCAATAGCAGTGATGCTCAAAACAGGATTTGCCAGTCCATTCTTGCTAATATGCAAATTGCGTGCTGTATGAAACAACTGCCTTTTTAATTGAATGTATTTGCTTCAACATTTCCTTGCAGTTATGATGAAAAGAATTGACTGATTTTCAAAATTCTTTACCTTACACAACAGAATGTGTTTATCAGAAGTGCAGTATGCAATTTTTTTATAGGCCAAATGTTAGTTTTAAACATATAGTTTTAAAATTAGAAATCATTTTGTGATTTATTTCTTCTGAACCAAAATTCCAATATAATGTTTTTGTAATAGTAGATTGTACTTGTGACAAATAGCCCCTGTCTCCCCTATTTATACTAGGTCTGTGAGGATGGTAGATCGATTGTCTGTTTTTCAGACACAAAGAAAATGTTCCTCAGCTGAAAAAAAAAAAAAAAAAAAACCTTTTGAAAACAGGATTAGTCTCAATCAGGGTCTAAGCCCGAACAGATTGAGAGATTGAGAGGTCTAAGCGCAGCAACAGGGCCTTAATTTGACTTTGAATCTAATGATGGTCTTAGCTATGTAACAAACAGTAAACAGGGATTTGCACGCCTTGGACACAGAATTTTAAATTGTGACGATGCCCTATTAACATGCCTCAGTAGTTTAATATTGATGACACTAAAGGATATCCGGGATTTATTTATCCTTCCTTTTGCTCAGCTTATGATGTCAGCAGGTTAACTCGACATTTGTGGATCCCTTCTATTTTTGTGTTAAACTTGGACAGCTGCAAAGGATAGCAACACCCCCAATCACAAACATCATGGTCTTAATGGAAGACTCATTTCCGTTTTGCTGACATCGAGTGCTTCCTGATTCCCTGGTGTTCCTGTTTACACTTATATCACTGAATCAGTCAATCAGCACTTACTAGTAGGTAAAATGTTTACAGTCAATTAAAGGTATAAGGTGATTATCATAAACATTAATTTCCACTCCTTTTCATTTTGAAGAATACTGAATCTGTTTTTGGGCAAGTGAGATGAGTAAATGCCTGCTCTCATTTAGTCTAGAACTACAATAAGCATAATGTTTACACAGCGCACACAATTCCTCGAGACTTCTCTCAACATGGGGACAGGAAAGGTGTCAATAAATGGAAATATAAAGTAACTTGCGTTACTTATTTGAAAAAGTAAAATGGATATTTTGTTGTAACTTTTAAAAGTAATGCGTTACTTTACTAGTTACTTGGAAAAGTAATCTGATTACATAACTTGTAATGCGTTACCCCAACACCGGTAATCATTTTGTCAAAATTCTGTCAATTGAACTTCATTTGTATTAAACCCAGAATATTCCTCTAAAAAGGCATAAAAGCAGTAAACTGGTCAAATCTTACAAAAGTTACATTAAAGCTGATGTTTTATTGGACATGTACTAAGAAATACTAACGGTATTCTCTAAAGTACCACTAATTCCATGCTACATAATTATGGTAATTATTGACTACCATGGAATACTGGCTTTGTAATTCTATTTTAAAGTCATCACTGTTTCATGGAATTGTCACAGTATTTTTTGTAAGGGCTGGTTGGATGTTCTTAAGTCAGTTACAGAGCTAAAACATTTAGGTAAAAGTTGATGAGTCAAACGTTTGGTTTAAATGTTATTCTACATTGCTATATCTCACAGCCAATATAACCTCAGCTCATGTTGTTGTTGTGGAATACTCTGAATTAGATCACCACTTTTCGGCAAAGGCTTTTCAATGAGTGTTGTCCTTTGTAAACAAAGAGTTTTGCTTTAATATACTTTGCAGCGTCTTTTGTCCTTCAGCTTTTATCAGCTTAGCTGCACAGACTTATCTGGGCTAGAGTGTATGTGTCTGTGGGTCACCCCCCCCTGCCTTCCCTCCTGTACGGGGGCACAAGAGGGTGTATAATGAGTGTTTGTGCATGTGAGGGTACAGCTGACTGGATTATCTGACACAGGGTCTTTCAGCTGTCACTCATTTAATGGTTATTGCTGGGTTCTCGTGGGAAAAGCATACAGAGTCACACCAGATCACCTGTTTCTCTGTAAATTACTGTTAAAATTTAATTTCTGTGACAAACTCTTTTAATTATCTTCAAAAATGATAGTTTTATTTAGAGCCATTTTATGTATATGAACAAAGAAAATATACAAAACTCATAAATGTAGGTATTGTGCATTTATTTGTGTCAAAAAAGTAATACATGCGGCATTAAAATAGAAAATTCAGAACACAAATAATAATCTTTATATATAAATCTTTTTTACAGTGTTAAAAAAATCTCCTTTAACTTGGCAAAAAAAGCAAATCAATACAAAACTTACAAAAGACCTTCAAATTTATCTTCACCGTAACAAAAGTACAAAGACTTGTCACCAAAAAACTGACATCACATTAAAAAAAAAAAAAAAAAAAACTCCTGGTGTGCATGCAAAAGTGTAGTTGAATCGAAAAACGTTTTTCACAGCTCATAGTCTTCTGTGCACGTGAAGACTGTGAAAGAGGTCTGCTTTGTAAATCTAATGTGAAATGACAGCATGAATCACCTTTAAACACATGGAAATGAAAGACACTTGTGTTCTATATACAGGCGGTTTTAAATCTCTTTCGTTCGATGGAGAGAAAACACCATCCTGGTTATAACCAGGTCAGGCATCAAATATATATACACATACTATTGCACAATCTATTATTTCACTCAACATGATGCTCTGCAGGTAAAATGAATCTTATACACCAAGAGTTCAAATGATACTAAAAATCTTCCATTACAGCCTAAAGGCTGGATGCAAGATAATTAAGGCTATACAAAATGCCAGCAATCCCCTACAGGAGAAAAACGAGGAATGTCATCTTCCAGTGATATACTGACGTTTCACTACAGGTTTAAAAGTGAGGCTATTAAAAAAGTTAAGCATGACCTGAGTGTAATTACAATTCGAGGTTTAATAAAGTAAGAGCTTAAAAATCACTAATATTGTTTGCTCAAATAAGCACACTATCAAAAAACCCTCCAAACTTTCATTAACAGTCTTTGTTGTATTACTGTACATGAACGTGTATTAGTACACACATTATTGTGGGCAGTGACAGCTTTGTTTCACGGAAGAATTGTGCGTTAAAGGTTGTGGCTCAGCTGCTACATGGCACTTGGACTAAAAGCGCATTGAACGTGCTGCTGCATGTGAACTTGGCTTTCTGTGTCTACTGTCCTGGGGCTATGTTACCTCAAGATCTAATTGTGTTCTAAATGTTCTCTGCAAGCCTTCACTCAAGCTATGTTCACTCATGCCAAATAACTCCTTGTGGGGTTAGCAATATATCTGTTTTACATGTTGGAAGCCCAACTGTACAAACTGCAAGCGTTGTTGATGAGATAACACGGTACTGCATACATCTGATTTTATATAAATCTAAGAGTTCTCATCCTTAGCACAGGGTTTTGAGAGCCCCTGAGGTGCAGATCAGAGTTTGCATATGGTAGGGAGTTGGAGACTCCACTTCCACCGCAGGCTCTGGCCTGAACGGGGGCAGCTGGAAGCTGAAGGGCGGCACCTTTCTCTTTAAAATCTGCCCGATACCCATGGAAGGGAACTTGCTGCGGTGCTGAGGGCTGTCGGGTTCTTCGCTGCCCACACTGCTGGGCGGGCTACTGCTTGAATCTGAGGAGCTAGGCCAGTCTGAAGCAGGAAGACTTTTCTTGGGCTCAGGTTTGACGATGAGAACAGGTGGGCTGGGGATCGTGGCCTTCTTTAAGTACGAGCTATCGGGCTGAAAAGCAGACACGTGTCGAGGTGGAGAAAGTGCTCCGTTGGTCAGTTTGTACCATGGCGATGGAGGAGCTTCTTTGCTTGGTTCCTTGCTTGCGGAAGCCCAGGAATGAGCACCGAGGGAGGAAGGTGGGCGAGCGGGGATGTTGACAGCTTTTGGGGGTTCTTTGGAGCTGTCTTTCTGGGACGGCTGGGTCTCAGGTGTAGGATGGGCTGGCTGCGGGTTGTTGGGGAACAGGGGGTGGATCTCCAGGTACTCCAGAGAGGACGAGGTGATACAACCACCACGTCCTGAGTAAACATCTTTAAAACCTCCAGTCACAGCTTTCAGAAGACCTGAAATTGATAGGAGAAAGAGTTTGATTCAAAGCAGATCCAACTCATGTCTTTATTTGTACAAGCAAACATCTTTATAGTACTGTCTTGGAGAAAGTCTGGTGGCCTAGAGAAGGTCTTTTGCAATTTAAACTGCTTTAAAGTAAAGATGTTGTTAACTGTTTTTGTCCATACAATGAAAGTCAGGCAAAACAGCATTGAACCGATTTTTACTGTATGGACAAACAAACAAACAGGCGTTTTCCAAAATATCTTTTGGGTTCCACAGAAGAAAGTAAGTCATACAGGTTTGGAGTCACATGAAGGTGAGTACATTTTAACTTTTGGGTAACCTAACGCCCCAAGGGAAAATTTCAACTAGCTGTACAATGTTCAACATGTTATACATAGTTTGTGGTGTTGAAGAATCTTTGAAGCTTGAAATACTTCAATTTAGTCACATGACTTGGCAAACAAGCAAAAGAGAGTGAGTGAAACATACAGGTGCTTAATAAACTAGTTATCTTTAATCTTTGGTGATAACCTGAACAGTCCTGAAGGGTTTACATTTGTCTCGGTTTAATTTTCTGTCAACCTATTTGCAAAGTAAATAATGTTGAATTATCCCTCAGGTAGCAGAGCTTATTTCCAAGCTGCCTTCAACAATGAGCTATAATAAAAAACAGTTTAATTCGTACCATTGTATATGTGCTACTTGTTCTCATTCTGTCAATTATTGTCACATACATCTGAGTCACGGATCAATTGTGTGCCAGATTACGTCTTAACCACAAGGTCGGTTCATACATGTATATGTTTAACTGTGTATATAGTTTAGGCACTTACCAGTTCTGTGTTTCTTCTCCTTGGTGGGTCCTTTGCTCACAGCGAGATAGATGGGTGTCTGCTTGGGTGGAATCGTGACCTTTTCAATGTGCTTCCTCCACTGGGTCTGAAACAGCTCGCTCTTTTTTTCTTTCTCCATGTTGTACTGTTTCTCCTGTGAGAAGAGAGCATGTTAAAACACATCTGACATGGTTCTATGAAGGATAATCATGTTGGATCCTCAAACTTACCCTGTACTCTTTTGAGAGTCTCTTCATTTTGTTGTTGAGGAGAAAGTACACAGTCAGCGTGTGGCAAGCTTTGTTAGTGAGCACCGCACTCAGCACCTCACTGTGTTTGTAGCCCATTTTCTCTGTCATGTGGAGCAGAACCGTATGGTTGATCTCCTCAATGTGGATTCTGAGAGTTAAAACAAGTTGTTTTAGGTCATAATATGTCATGAAAGGTGATCTAAAACCAATTTGGCTTTAAAGCATATTAGATAACTAACCTATTTAAGTAAGGAACTCCAGTGTGAGGGTTGCCCAGCTGCAGCCACGAGTCAGCCATTACTTGGTGAATGTTGGGCCTCTTGTCGGGGGCAGGCTCTAGAAGTCTCTTCAGCAGACTGACAGCAGCTGTGAACACAGACAGGAAGCAGTGAGGATTTTGTGCTATGTTACTTCAAGTAAAATTATAAGCACGTCCTTAGTCAGTCTCTAGGTTTAACAGATTTATTAGGACAAATAGATCATTATTTATTAGGACACACATAATGTTCTAGTCATGATGATTCAGCCTCTCTCCTACATCGTGGATAAGCCAAGGGACTAGCGCACAGCCGTGTGTCCTTGAGATGCTATACTAGACTGTGTTATATAATGAGGTTAATCTAATTTCAACACTGCATCATCTTGTAGGAATATATCCTGTCACAGATTTAGTAGTGAATGAATCACCTGTTGTTGAAAATGCTCACTTAAGTGTAACGCAATGGAAAATCTCACTGAATGTGATTAACTGTAATCTTGACAGTTACCTCCTCAAGAGAATTTATCTGGAATTCTGCTTGCATCATTTCCGTCAGTGAAATACAAACAGTAAGATGACTGCTAATATACAGTACCATACTATGGAATGGCCTTAGGTCTTTGGAAGACTCACAGATTGTGTTAAGAAATCAGAATGAAGCAGATCTTATGATTTCTTCTTGGCACAAAAACTGGTTTTTCCTATGGTACAAAAATTAGCTGCCACTTGTCTGGCACATTTGCAGTAAACATAGTATTTATGAGCTGACAGCTTTGCACTGAGAATTTGGAGTATGTGTTCTTTTAAGTATGCGTTTGTTGCAAATAAAATTAACCACTGTTGTAAACCATATTATGACATAAAAACTAAGGATCTCATTTATGACCGATAAAATGATTTCATTGGAAAAAAAAAAAAATTCTCATGCAATTGTTTTGGAAATGTTTTTCTATGGCATATGAGTTTTGCGTGAAATAATTTAGAAAACTGGGTGTTTCACGAAGACTCTGAGATTTAGATTTGGCTTTCATCTCCTGAGATGTTTAAAACACCAGTGGGCACCAGACCAGCCCTATTGTTTTCAATTAAGCATTCAAAAGCATCATACTGGAAAAAAAAAAAAAAAAGGTGCAGTCTCACAAAGACTGCATTCATGCTCAACTTTTGAAGCATGATACCCATTAGAATGTAATTGGTAGGAGTACACAAGCTAATTTTCAGCATGTAATAGTTGCTTGTTCCTGTTTGGATGTGATCTTCGTGGTCATAAAGATCTTTTGAAAATCTCAGAGAAGCAGTTCTATCAATACCTGAAGAGATAGATGGAGGTAGAGGGTTCATATCCTTGTCCACCATCCTCTGATGTAGAGCTTTCAGGCTAAATGGCTCCACAGTGAACGGTAGGGTACCAGTCAGCATGGCATACATGTTCACCCCTCTACAATTAAAATCATACATAAGATCAAATCCAGAAAAAATGTACTCAATGCAAACTTAGAACACCGTGCTTCACATTTTGCGAACTCACATTGACCAGACATCCACTTTGGGCCCATATTTCCTCCTTGACAGAAGCTCAGGGGCGGCGTATGCTGGACTGCCACACTGTGTGCTGAAAGGATCAGAGTATCCCAGAATTCCCGCACAGTTACTGAGGCCAAAATCTGTATGGGGAAACAGAGAGAGGGTCGTGTATAAGATAATGGTTATGTGTAGAGGGATTGACTCTAAATAACTTCCCACTAGAAGGGGCAAAAGGGTATATGGCTTCTAAACACTAACCCCATCTGTCACACACAACTGCTAAATAAAAGCCATGCGTTTGCCAACCGTCTCACAGAGAGGTGAGAGGTCGTTCGGTTTTAATGAGATACTGATTACTCAATCAGTCTTCACCACATGCTAAAGATGAACACTTTCACGTCACTTCGATTTTAGGTCATTAGGACTTAGTGTGACTTTATGACGTTCTTTGAGTAGGCCTATTGGACAATGCTTACCGATCAGCTTTATGTTGTCCTGTTCATCAAGGAGGAGGTTTTCAATCTTCAAGTCTCTGTTGAAAACAAAAATGATTTCATTTATCAAACCAACCATCTGAACTATAAACAAACTAAGCCACAATAGTCTTTGAATAGATTTTACTACTCATTATGCTCTAAAATAGACATTATGGAGTATCTACGCATGGTTTCTTAGCTTTCAGAATTAGTTCACTAATGTTTGTTCCTTTGGAATGTCTCATTTAAACTCTCCTTATTTTTGTTTCTCACCTGTGAACAACTCCTGCCCTGTGCAGGTGCTCCACCGCCATGACTAGCTGCCGTACGTACTTCTGGGCTTCTCTTTCATCCAGCCTTTTCTTCTCATAAATGTAGTTCATGAGGTTTCCACCAGGGCAGAGCTCCATGACGAGGTAGTAGCTGTTCTCAGTCTCCAGGATGTCCAGCAGTTGGGTGATGTTTGGGTGTCGGATCATCTGCTGAATCTGTCCTTCACGCCGCAAGTTCTTTGTGACATATGAATCCTTTTTGGCCTTTTTCTTGTCGATCACTTTCACCGCCACCTGTGAGGGGAAATAAAATGGAAATTCAAGACTGTTTAGTGGTCTCCTTATGTACGGAATTATTCTAACAGCCCTGAACAGGTGAGGCGAGTCAGACTAAGCCAGACGTGACTCTTATTTCACATTTGCCTGTCTCCTCACGTCTCCAGGGTTGAATGTTCGACCCTGAGTCTCTGTGGAGGACTCAGTGGGGGAGGGATAAGAACAAATGACCGATTTGTAGCCGTTCAAGCACCTCCAGTTGAATGAAGAATGTCCAAATGGCTTGTTAATGCCACCCATTTGTCACCAACATGCCATAAACCACTTAATATTGGGTTGAAAAAAGCCCTCAAAAACATGTTCATGGACATTCAAGGTAACACAGCAAGCATAGCTCATTTGTTAATGATTTTGCTGTAATTTTTCAATGAAGGTGGGAGGGGAGGGTCTTTGTTCTTTATCAAACAAGATTTCTTTGTCCTGGGTTTAAAGTCCCTCTGTATGCTGTAACAATAGCCTTGTGCTATTGGTTCCGCCCTTGATCAAAGAGCCCTGAGCATGACCCGAGGAGGGTTCAAGGGGTGACTTGCTGTGCTACCACAAATCATCAGGTAGAAAAAGAGCAAACCGTTCAAACGTGTCCATTTGAGCAGATAATTGAATCAATTACTCCAACTGAGGAGCATGTTAAAGGAGGTACCGAGGAAAAGGGGGCAGAATCCCCTCCCTAAACAATCCCCTTAAAAGCTAATCTGACATTACTGAATCTTAACCGTCGTGTTTTGCCAGCATTGTTGAGGAGGCAGATTGGTGGTCGATGGTTAAAGGGGGGAGGCAGGGGGACCCCCAGAGCCTCAGACTAACGTGTTGTTTTTCTCTCCGGCAGACAAAGGCGACGAGGGTGAAAGTGGGTTAGATATGCTCAAAACAGACATGGGGGAAGCATGTGCTATCGCCCATCGACCATGAGCCCCGCCCTACCCTGTCTGTTTTTCTAGGTGATGTCAGAGAACGAGAACGAGGCAGGAGACAAGAGGAGCACGAGGCAGCCTCGCTTCTCTTTGTGATTGCTAGCGTTTGCATCATCACCCGGGACAGACCTCTTCTCCTTCCCACAGCAACAGCGAAAGGGGGCAAGAGGACTGAACAAATCTCTAATATGCTAAGAAGGTATTTCAGGTCATTCACTGGAAGAGCAAACAACTTTTTTTTCCTAAATATTAAGATAGAAGCCAGTTCAAAAGAAAAACACACCCTGCTCATAGAGGGAGTGACTTTCACGAGAAAAAAAACCCCAATAATTTACAAATATATGTTGTCATAACCTCACCCTAGAAACTAGATTTCGCATTTGAGTAAAAGTATACATTATATTTGTCCATTCATTCTGAAGGGATGCAAACTTTCTCTGGGGTAATCTGAGATTAATAAAGACACCTGAATGCAAACAGGCACTGACAGGATTGCCTCTGTTACCTAATTTAATCTGTGTGATGGGGAACATGAGACCAGTGAGAAACATCTCAACTCAACCTGATGATCATCAGATGATGTTTCTGGCATTCTTCCCTAAGGAGCCAACGCCACCTTATTTCTGGGTACTTTTAATAAAATTCATCTTTAAACTTCATATTAACAGCAACAAAGCATTTATTTTCAAATAAAAAACAAAACAAAACAAATAACAATAAATACATGCATTCAATAATCTATAGACTACCACTGACTACCATTAACACTGAGGGGGGTTTGACCAAAACAATTCAGACAGATGTTAGTCTAACCTAACCCTAACTTTAAATGTTCATAGTCAGACAAACATTGTAGTGAATAACAAACGCAACAGCATTCTAGTCAGGTCTTGGCTGGAGTTTTTCAGCAGCAAGTTTCATATCTAGACAGTGATATGAACAATTAGATAAACAATCGCTACGAAATAACAGTCATTGTTTTGCCTGAACATTTAGATAAATAATCGCTAAGAAAAAAACTAAAATAACCAGTCACGGTTTGGTATGAATTTTGGCCAATTTATGGCTGGGTGTTTTGTTATTTCTCTTTTAAGCAATTTTCGTGCTTATAAACAAATAAATATAGTATATACTTATAGACTGGAAACACTATTATTACGCCATTTTTACAGTGTCATTTAGATGTAGTGAGCTAACAATGCTTCAAAGTGAGGCACATTGAATCTTCTCACCTTCTCGCCCGTGATCGCATGAAGCCCCTCTCGGACTTTTGCGAACGACCCCTCTCCCAGCTTCCTTCCGATCAGATAATTCCCAACTCTTTTCGTGTGGTAAAAGTTTCGGAGGATATCATATAGAGGACCGTTGCTTAGAGACGGAGGGTGGGTGTTTTCTGTGGCTACCGGAGCCGGAGCCTTCATCCCAAATATCTTCTCGACGTCCGTACCCATGTCTGTTCCAGCATCTGGCATCCCTGCGCCTGTTGAAGGAAACCTGTTGTCTTCTGAATCTACTGCTTACTTATGAGAACGGGACATCTGAATCCCTGTTCCTAATACTAAATGCTTAGCGGAACCTGACACACGCGCCACCTGTTCCGTTCAGCTGTCAATCTACAAACTGTAAGATTGTAATAGTTTTATGTAACTCGTCATGCAATAATGAATAAAGCCGCTCGGTCCTTATCTAAATCAAATGATCAAAATGTCTTATTAATATACGGACGGTTCCGTATGATAAAGCTAAAGTTTCCAGCACCTCTCTGTATCTGAGAGAGAAATAAGTGAGTGTCTGGCTTGCCGAGTCTCTCACATTTGTTATTTGAAGTTAGTTTCCCGGCACGGGGTGGGGGCGTTTCTTATTTGCTAGCAAATCCCTACTCAGTCACCGGGTTAAAATCTAATCCAATCAGCGGCCGCGCCGGGATCAGAAGCCCCGCCCACTCCCGAGTTGTAAAATGAACCCGCCTCTCACCCATGCTTACCTAGACAACAAAGAGCATGTTGCTGAGGGGGTCAGATTCACCGTGCTTCTTGATTTCTATCAGCTTTCCCCGGTGATGGTTTACGTAGACGCTTTTGGCTGACCTATTGGTCGCGACTAAATTATCTATTGATTATTCATTCAAATGAGACGGACATGCTAATGCTCACAAACACGTTTTATGCAGTGATGTCATGCATATGATGTAGAGCAATTTTATTTTCTTTAATATTGCAATATTGTAAATGCGGACAGTCATACGTGTAGGTTACATCAGATTGTTTTAATGTAATTTTATTTGTTTCCATTTAAATATTATCATTGAAACAAAATACCGTATATCCAACAAAATGATAATGGAAAGACCACCAATGTTGTTTTTATTATGTTAAATAATGGCAATAAACCCTAAATTGCATTCACTGTATCTTATACACATGGTGTTTTGTAATTGAATGCCTTGGTGTTTATTCGTTCATCAAAGTATAATTTTTTAGCGAGGACTATCCTGACATGATTAATAGATCTTCACAACAATGGAAGGCTAGCTTTTTAATAAGACACAATATTGCGTCACCACACCCCGGCTAGCCGGCAGCTTGTTTACATTACCATGCGGTCATGAGACGAGCGATGTACAGAGAAGCTAGGGTAAGTAGGTCTATTGCGCCCTCTATTGGTAATATTACGTAGGACAAGTAGGTCTATATATCTTTCTATCTAAGCTCATGTTCCCCAATAGCAGGGAATTTTACTTGTTTAAAGGCACATAAACTGAAAGAGCCGGATCACCTGTTGTCCATCCTTTGAGTTAGCAGCCTTACCTCTATTTTGCATGCATTATGCATAAGCCGTTGCAATGAAATGTCAATAAACCGTAAAGTCCTGACCATCTTATTGTCTTGCTTAGTTAAATAAATATTTACCTGGAGCCAACGATCAATGCCCCAAAGGTAGACGTAATCATGATATGCCGCTGCTGACCACCAGAGGGCGCACCTCATCAGCTGGATTCTGGCGTATTCGTATTTGTCTTTCTGCATCCAGCGATGTGTTAGCTTGATAAAGCCCCCCAACGCTATGTCAGGATACACTGCTGGACACAATGTCATATATTTCTGCTGCTCTCTGCTCTCCTTTGGTGAGTCGGCGATATACACATTCTCAACATAAACAACGCTGGCCTCTGTTAGCCAAACACACACAACTGTCATATTGCTATAAATAGTAACGAAGGAAATCCACCCAGTAGAACTAATTAAATAAAACCAATATGATATTAGTGCCTTTTTAAATGACCTTTTTGTTGATGCTTACAGTAAACTTTCTTTTTCCTTTCAGTGCCTCCTTGCAATGCTTTTAACGTCAAAAGCGCAGAAGTAAGAAAAACCTCTTCATGTTGTAGTTCTGCGTACAGTGCATATAATACATTAATTTAATATATATTTGAACCATGTAATGGATAGTCCCAGAGTATCCGGTGAGGATTTTTTTTTTTTCATTTTCTGAATTTTTGAATACATCTTGAAAGTGCCCACTGTTTATTCTCAAGATATACAACAGTAACAAAACCTGCAATTTGCTCCTAGTCAAATCAATATTAATAGCGTGGCGTAATTTAATTTACAAGGTATCTTACCATTAATGTTCTCGTCTTCTAGCAAATCAGCTAGCAAAGTTTTGGTAAGGTTGCCATTGGAAATAACTATCTGTGTTATTTTGGCGGGAATTATTGTTATAATAGTAAATTAAACTCAGGTTTTAAATATTTATCAGTATGGTGTAAAACTGAGATTCCTGAGATTGGCTCAAACTCAGGGCCACCATGTCTAGAGCACATTCATATCTCATAACAGCACAGCAGCCATGGCAGACAGCTGATTTACAGCCCATTTTTAACACCCCCCCCATTTAATGCACTTAAGTCATGGCAGTATATAGCTGACAATAATTCATGTTGAACCTGCTGTAAAACAAATTCACATTAATTTTTTAACCTTCTGTCCTCTGATAAATAAAGGCATTTGCATTTATCTATGTTTATTTTCTATTTTAAGCAGTTAACTTTTTTTTTTTTTTTCCTTATTTATTTTCCAAAGGCTAGTGTTAAGTGTCATTATATTTGCAATGGATAATTCACATTAAAAGTGTACAGAATTGTGTACACATTATTACAGTAACGTTGAATAAAACATTAACGCTTTATATTTTCACTATCACAGAAACAAAGAAGTGATCCACACAACTTTGAACAATTTACTGGTGAGTTGCACAGTGTGGCTTATTCCTCCTGTTAATTTATATTCGCCATTACATGTAAAATCAACCTGTTTACAATTAATCAAAATTACATGCAACTATTATATGTCATTATGTGCATTTACACATAGAAAATATACAAAAATGTCTCCAGTTTGAATACTTTTCTTTTTAATGCATTGAGAGGGTAAAAGTCTAGTATTATATCAAGCATTTATTGCATATACAAGATTATTTGAGATCTAATTAGGGTTCATTCATATATTTCTCTCCCTATTGCTTTTTCTCTTTCTCTATGGAAGAACTGCAGGATGTGGTATTTGTGATACAGAGTCAGAGAAACTCATATCATACCCACAGGGCTGAACAAAGAAGAACAGAGCTTCTCCATCAGGCTCAGACCCTAAACCAGGTAGTTTTAAGGGATAATAAGTCTGTAAAATGCAGTTCTGATTAAATTTTGCATACTTGGCACATTTTAAATATGTTGGTAAATTTATACATATGCATATTCCTTCATAATAACTTTGTATTGCAGTAATTTTAAACTTAAAACTTAAAAAAAAAGAAAAGATTCCTAAAAGAGAATTTTGAATTTCATTTCCTTAATTTACAAAAAAGGTGTAGATTCTTGGTTTTACAGGGCACCTCCAATATGATTAAAACCGTAAAGAATTTGCTGTCATATGCTTGTTTTTATGTGTGTGTGTCCTGGTGTAGAATTTTAGCCAAATGATGGCACTGTTGTCTTAGGAAAAGTCTGATTCTTTTTTCTTGGTATTGTGTGAAATGTGCATTGCATTTCAATATCACTTATGTGGTTCCTAAATATTTAAGTGTTTCTCTGTGTGTCTATCACATTGACTACACAGTGGGGTGCTGATTTTTGTGTTTGGTTATTAATTACAAGCTCATGTACTTGTACTCGTAAAAAATACCCCCGATACCGAAGACAATATCAGAATACAGAAACAATATCAGCCTCAGAGGTATGGAAATAATTCAAAATTAATGATGACAACCCACACATGCAAACTGCATGCTTTCAATCACAATTCGTTATCGATTGGTGAAGGCGGGATAGGCGGAATCGTGCTGAATGACACAGACTAGAAGCACTCTCTCTCGCGCCCGCGCTCTCTCTTTCTTGCGCGCGATCCGAGTTCTCTCAGACAGCGCGCAATCAGTTCTCCTTGGCCTGAATGGTCAAATGCACACAAAGTTGTCAAAATGTCCATGGTGTGGAGTATCTCATGTAAATACAGTCGGTTATGGTTTAAGTGGATGTAAACATTTGGGTGAAAACAGGATATGTGTCAGTATCCATGGATTCGGTCTTAAAGGGACAGCAGCCTATATTTGTCATTAATGTTAATAAAACAACAAAATATGTTAAATAAATGTATACATGGTAAATAAACCTACTGTATCTGAAACACAAATTTATTTAATTTGTATCTCTGTAGTATTTGTTGTGTTGTTTGTAATTTGTTTGTAAATTTCTTTTTATATAACAACAATTATATATATTGGTAATTATGCTCTTTGAGGGTTACTGGAAGTTTGTGACAAGCACATAAAATTATTACTTTTTTCATTAGAGTAATAATAAAGAAGCTGTTGTTTATTCATTAGTCTCACTGTGTTGTGCTTGGAAAACTGCAACATCAAAAAAAAAAAAATTAATAAATGTATAGGGCATTGGTATCGGCGAGTACTCTGTCCTTAAAAAATGGTATCGGTGCATCCCTATTAATTACTGATAGTGAAAGCACGTGTTTGCATGACAGTGTTCACTTCAGTGTGTGATGATAAATTTCTCAGTTTTATTCAGCAGTGTCCAGTTCTGCAAGGTTTTTTGTGTTAGCGTAATCACTGAAGTAGATGGGTGGAAAGAGACAGCGTGCCTCTGCTGTGATTTATTTGGCATTTGTTTGTATGTCTTCCAGCACAAGCGAGATTGTGCATATGTATGCATGCATCTTTGTGTGGCCAAACCTGAAATCTTGGAAAGGTTTTAAAGACATCAAATTTGCAGTGAAAAAAATGTGCCCTTGTTTACACTCAACAACAACATAACACCAGTTGCACTCAGTAGTTCTCTCAGGGCTGCATACAGATTTTCTTTTAAAGGGTTAGTTTACCCAAAAATGAAAATTCTGTCATTAATTACTCACCCTCATGTTATTCCAAACCCTCAAGACCTTTGTTCATCTTCAGAAAACAAAATTAAGATATTTTTGATAAAATCTGATGGCTCAGTGAGGCCTGCATTGCCAGCAAGATAATTAACACTTTCAATGCCCAGAAAGGTACTAAAGACGTATTTAAAACAGTTCATGTGACTACAGTGGTTCAACCTGTGACGAGAATACTTTTTGTGTGCCAAAAAAACAAAATAACGACTTTATTCAACAAAATCTAGTGATGGGCGATTTCAAAACAAAAGATTTGTAAAGCTTCGAAGCTTCATGAAGCAGTGTTTTAAAATCATGTTGGCTTGAAAAAGCCTTGCTTAAAATGAAAAGAGCTATAATGTATTTTGAATTAAAATGTATACAATGATAGATAGATGCTTTACTATGTACTATTATAATAATAAACATGGACTAATATGGCTGCTCCAAACATTGACTTTTGAGGTAAATTTGTTTGTGTTGCCAAGAACAGATGATTAACTTCTGTATGTTCTAATTAGTCATTTTGTGTTTTACCACAACAAATACCATTTGAAAATGACTTCTGGCAGGTGTTTGTTTCCTAACAAGAACATGATATATTGTACAAGCTTTGCAAAAAAGTGCATGCTTAACATGAGCATACAGGTGCATCTAAATAAATTAGAATGTCATGGAAAAGTTCATTTATTTCAGTAATTCAACTCAAATTGTGGAACTATTATTAAATAAATTCAATGCACACAGACTGAAGTACTTTAAGTCTGGTTCTTTTAATTGTGATGATTTTGGCTCACATTTAACAAAAACTTAAACAGAAATGTCAGGCTTCTGAAAAGAATGTTTATTTCTATGCACTCAATACTTGGTTGCGGCGTGGCATGGAGGCAATCAGCCTGTGGCACTGCTCAGGTGTAATGGAAGCCCAGGTTGCTTTGATAGCGGCCTTCAGGTCATCTGCATTGTTGGGTCTGGTGTCTCTCATCTTCGTCTTGACAATACAGGTTCAGGTCTGGTGAGTTTTATGGCCAGTCAAGCACAGTAACATCATGGTCATTGAACCAGCTTTTGGTACCTTTGGCAGTGTGGGCAGGTGCCAAATCCTGCTGGAAAATCAGCATCTCCATAAAGCTTGTCAGGAGAAGGAAGCATGAAGTGCCCTAAAATTTCCTGGTAGATGGCTGCGTTGACTGTGGACTTCAGAAAACACAGTGGACCAACCCCAGCAGATGACATGGCAGCCTAAATCATCACTGACTGGAAACTTCACACTGGACTTCAAGCAACATGGTTTCTGTGCCTCTCCTCTCTTCCTCTAGACTCTGGGACCTTGATTTCCAAATGAAATGCAAAATTTACTTTAATCTGAAAACAGGACTTTGAACCACTGAGCAACAGTCCAGTTCTTCTTCTGCCCAGGTAAGATGCTTCTGACGTTGTCTTTGGTTCAGAAGTGGCTTGGTACGTGGAATGTGACAGTTGTAGCCCATTTCCTGAAGACGTCTGTGTGCGGTGGCTCTTGATGCACTGACTCCAGCTTCAGTCCACTCCTTTTGAAGCTCTCCTAAGTTCTTAAATCGGCTTCGCCTGACAATCTTCTCAAGCCTGCGGTCATTCCTTTCACTTGTACACCTTTTCCTACCACACTTTTTCCTTCCAGTCAACTTTCCATGAAAATGCTTTGGCACAGCACTCTGCGAACAGCCAGCTCTTTCAGCAATGACCCTCTGTGGCTTACCCTCATTGTAGAGGGTCTTGATGATCATCTTCTGGACAACTGTCAAGTCAGCAGACTTCCCCATGACTGCTGTTGGGATTACTGACCTAAACCCAGTATTTATACCCTGAGAATGGTAATTTAATAGAACTTGACATTAAATATTCTAATAATTTGAGATACTGTTTTTTTTATTTTGATGAGCAGCAAGCTGTAATCATCAAAATGAAAACAAAAAAAGTCTGGAAATATTTTACTTTATGTCTGATAAATCTAGAAAATATTTAAGTTTTGCTTTTTGAATTAAATTACAGAAGAAAAAAAAAACTTTTTCATGATATTCTAATTTATTGAGATGCACCTATATACCATCAAATGATTTTTTTGATGATGCCTTTTATTTTCTCAGGTAAGGTTGTTCAAGGCTGGTTGTTCTTGATGTTTCTTTGATCCATCATGCCATCTGTTTCCCAACCTCTCACTTTTACTATCTTCAGTTTCTTGCTTATGTATATTTTATATTTGGAAGATTCATTGCTAATTAGCTATCTGAATTCTCGGCATCCCATCTCTTCTTAAGCAGAAGTTTCTGAAGCACATCTCACCTTCTGTGAGTCATACCAGATAATAAGGCCCTAATCGCCCCTTTTCTTTTGCACCGGTTTACTAGAGTCCACCGTCCCTATGAGTTTTGGGCTGATTTTGAAAGTTGAGAGACTTATTTTTGGTAGTCAGGCTCATTAGAAGACTATTTTCACAGTGGGGGTGGCTGGAAGGATTGGGGCTGTTGAGGACGCTCCAGTTGGTATCTTGACCTCCCTTTGATTGGCAGGACTCCTCAGGGCTAAAACATGTGGACAAGGTTTCCCAAGCATCACTCAGCCTGCCACATCATCCTTGCTTATTAACCACTGTGTGCTGGGGCAGGGATAGAACCACTGACTGGCTGTGACCTGGCATTAGAAGCCACTTCTGGGAAGTGTTTTTATTGCATGAATTTAGAAGGTTGGATTTCTTTCCACCTCATTGTCATAACCATCATCCGGTTCCTCACTATTGGCAGTATAACTGGCACTTGAATTTGGCCAACTCTTTGAAAGTGCAGGAAGCTTTCAAATGATCAGTCCACCATGTTACAATGACATTTGGGTGTTGTTCATCATTTTAACAAAATTCTTATGTGCTTATGGTTGTGTGTGTAATTTGATGTTAAAATACTTTCTCCTATCGCACCTTAATTTGGAGAGACAGCTATTATCTGTAGGTTAATTTACCTGAAAACAATAATCACTAAAAATTGTTTAGGAAACCTGTTTTTAAATAATGCTTCATTCACTAGCTTACAAAAACTGTTTATTAGGTTTTAACTGGTTTTGATAATGGCACTCTTTGCTTTATTTGTGTGCATGCTCTCAGACAAGAGTAAGAAAAGTGAGCAGTGAGGTTGTACAGAACGCCCTATATGGAAATGGTTTGGTGTTTTATAAAAAATTGCTAGTCGCGGGCACATGGTCGCTTGCTCATACAATAATCTGGATTAACTGACATGAGAATGATTTTAGAGTAAGATAACATTTATGTTGTGAATCTGTGAAAAATTTAGCATGACAACCTTTTCTCCACACACAAATTGTTTGCTATTATTAGTGAATGAGGGCCATTATTTTTGCAGTTCCTCTGGCTATGCTAGGCCTGCAGAAATTACACACTAAACTTTTCATACTATGTGATTAGAAAATTGTGAAGAATCACAATGTGCTTTGAATACCAGGGGCCGTATTCACAAAACATCTTAAGGCAAAAAGTAGCTCCTAACTTGCCGATTTAGGAGAAATTCTTAAAAATAATGGGCGTGTCAGTCCTAAACTTAGGACTCCTAAATTTTTGCTCTAAGAGTATTTCACAAACTATTTAGCGCTAAAACTAGCTCCTAACTCTGTGAAATGTTAGGAGTAGTCAAGAGGACTCCTAAGTCACTAAAGCCCAGGATACACTGCACGAGTTTTGGCTGTCCCAGACGAAAGACATATTTAAATGTAATATTTCAATATTTTTAAATTGCAATTGTACAACTGCATCAATCTGGTTGACATGAGGTTTTAAAGGAAGAGTTCTACTGAACAATGAAAATCTATGTAATTTCAAACCCTTTTGTTTTTCCTTTTCTACAGAACTTTCATTTTTGCATGACATATTCCTTTAAAATGGGATTAACTGTGAATTCATGCATATCAATTGTTACATGGATCTGTTTCAGCTACCTGGTAGCTTTTAATGATTATTCTGGCACTGAGTACCTGCATGAGGACATGCCTTGTTCCTTAATCAGTATCAGTTGTCAGAATGCATCGAGTTATGAATAACATTGTGCCTTTTTGCTGTATTGCAGAGTTCACTAGATGTTGTGCTCCTGCACAAGCTGTCAGATTACGATGGAAACTGGAGCATTCTTCCGGCACTGCCACGGTAAAATGCAAAAACAAACACAACACAAATGTACCCCACCTCTTGACATGTCGGAATTATGAGTGTTTATTCACAAGGTTGTCTTAAACACATTTTATGCAGCTGTATGCTTGTTGTTCTTGTTTTCAGCCTTGCCTCACAGTACTGCCAAACATCTTCATGGATTGTGTTTTTGGAAGAAGAGACCAACGTGAACTTGCACAACCTTGTGCAGGTGCTGAGCAAATTCAACCCAAGAAGGGTGAGTGGAAGACTTTAGCTATTGTTATTGCAAAAGTGCAATATCAAGACTTAATGCCTGGTTTACTGTGGCATTCTAACAGTAGCAATTGCTGTATATGGATCAGGAAAACTAACAGAGCATGTCATTGGTTAGGGTTCTGAACATAAATCATGTCACTGAGACTGGACGTGCAAATTTTTTAAGTAAGTAACTGTACAGTTTTGCCCGCATTTACTTTCTCAGCCAAATGTACTTTTCACTCTGTGGACACAAAGCACTTGAAATGCTACATGCTTCTTTATTTTCAGACATCCAATCATCAGCAGCTGTGAGGAAGCCCTCAGGGATCAATCCTCTTATAAACTGTAAAATGTCACCTGTTCTGTTTTTTTCCCTGAAGAGACCTAAACATAATGCTATGTCAATAAACTAAAAGTTTTATGCAGGTTTGGATTTTACGTAGAAATTATAAATGGGACTGGTTCTGTCCTCTCTGTTGATATATATTCTTGACTCTCATTGCCGCTGAACCGAAAACAAAGTGTTGTTCCACAATTTCTTGGTTTAATGTTATTTAGGCTATGTGAATTTAATCTTAAAATCAACCTTTCAGTAGATCCATTCAAAGTGCTACTACTCCATAAACTAACAATCCCTGGAGAAAACTGTAGATAGAGGTGCTTTCTCACCGGAGGAAGCTTTTCATAGTTCCTAGAACTATTGGCTGAAGTACCCGGATTTTGCTGTGTTCGCACCGCAGGAACTAGGAATGATTTTAGTTCTAGGAACTCCTTTTGGGGGAACTAAATTAGCTCCTACTTCAGAGTAGGGACTAAACTAGTCTCAGCCTCAGGCGTCACACCCATGGACCATTGGCTAAACGTCTGATGCATATGGCGCACTTATCTGGAAACACTTCAGCAGTATCGAAGTCGTCATCTGGTTGGTTAAATTCTACAGGATGTCCGGGAGATGTGTGTGTTGCGTTCTTTAATGGTCCGCTTGGAAACAAATGCTGTGACGCCAAACCTCCTCGTAGAAGAAAAATGCCATCATGTTTACAACTGTGACAACGTGCGCTTATAAGGGATCAAATAAACGCTGGATTTTCAAAAGTATGTGAAGTTCGCAGCTCCATTGTTGCGGTAAACTTGCACAACGCTCTTGAATGAATAATTTATAGATGCACACCGGTCTGTTATTGTAGGGATATCACTTTCATTTTCACGGCCCTAAACATGATGTGGAACAAAACGAACTCTGATTGGTTGCTTTACATGTCAGTCAAACGTCCTGTTGGGTGGTCCTTAGCCAATGAAAGCTGCGATAGAGTCCAGACCTTCTGCCGTCAGTCTGAAGGTCTGGCTATGCAAGACTAGGTCTAAACCAGGCATTATAGGAACTACCAGTGATGTAACTGTACGCTGATTGGTCAAACGCATGTCAAACACCGGCACCCAGCATTTTTAAAAAGCCGTGTAAAAATATTTACTTCACGAACATGGAAAACAGCGATAATAGCATTTACCTGTTGTCTTCAGGATTGTGTTCTTATCCTAGTGGCTAGTTCCTATAACTTAAGTTCCTAGAACTATTGGTGCAAATGCCCCTAGGTCAACACAATACATAAAACCATCTCCTGGAAGAGCAGCCTGAAACAGGGCTCTGCAGATTTATCCAAAGCCTCTTGTTTTTTGTTTATTTTTTCTCCATAGGAGTGGTTTCTGGGCAGACCCCTCCATGATGATGAATCAACAATTATACACCACTATGCTTTCTCAGAGGACCCATACAGCTTCAGTTACCCTGACTTCAAAGCTGGCTGGGCCCTCAGCTGCCCCCTGGCTAAGCGGTCAGATTTCATCACTATGCTTCATGCGTACCTCCACTGTAAGCTGCTACTTTAGACTTTTAATACAGATGTTATTTGGTCTGGTGTCTCAGAACCGCAGAACGTGTGAATTATGAGCCGCCCAAATCGGATTTCACGATTGACCTTCAACATGAGGTGAGAAAGATGACAAAATTGAGTTCTTTTACATATGCCAGTAGCACTTTATCTTTTTGTTTGTTTGTTTGTTAAATATTTGTTATTTTGCAGTGGAAGTGCTTGTTTTTTGTTTATAATAAATATGAATAATTTGTAACAAAAGCTCTAATGCATCAGCTAGAAATCTTCCTAAAAGCATCTCAACAAAAGACAGATAATAGACTTTTTTACCCTCTTCAGATCTCTCATCTCAGCTCTTTTTTAGCTTATATAATGCACATTCTCTATACGCCCTTCAGTGTCACATCTCAGTTTAAGGTGTCTGGCATATTCTGTTGAAATTTACCATCTGCCTACATATGGGAAAATGTGTGTATATATTAATTCTCACTGATATTTTTATGGAGGAACTGTCATCATTAAAGGGCTTTAAATTCTGTGACATTGAAAGACTCTATCTCACTCCTTTTCTCTTGCCATCACTTCTCTCTCTCGCTGATAAAAATGAGACTGTATGTTCCAGAAAGAACTCTCAGTGCTACTTTTGTGATCTCTATTGATGCCGTACTCTAAGAGTCTGCTCAAAACCCTCTGGTCTTGCTGACTGGCATCTGTCTTGTTCTTAAAGGGATAGTTCATCCCAAAAAAATGAAAATTCTGTCATCATTTACTCACCGGTCATGTAGTTCCAAACCTGTATGACTTTTTCTCTTCAGTAGACCACAAAAAGAGATGTTTAGCAGAATGTTCGAGCTGTTATTTTCCGTACAATGGAAGTAAATGGTTACCAGGGGCTGTCAAGTTCCAAAAAGGCACTACATTTTACATTGTGTTTTAATCATTATTCATTATTAATCAAAATATTTTATTCAAAGGGTTAGTTCACCCAAGAATGAAAAATTCTGTCATTAATTACTCACCCTCATGATGTTTCAAACCCTTCGATCATCTTCGGAACACAAATTAAGATATTTTTGATGAAATCCGAGAGCTCTCTGACCCCTCCATAGACAGCAATTTAATTACCACTTTCAAGGTCCAGAAAGATACTAAAGACATCGTTAAAATAGTCCATGTGACTACAGTGGTTCAACCTTAATTTTATGAAGCGACGAGAATACTTTTTGTGCGCAAAAACGAAACAAAAATAACGACTTTATTAAACAATTTCTTCTCCTCCATCTCAGTCTCCCTATGTGGTTCACGTAGTAAATACAGTGCAGCGCTTCCATGTTCTATGCCAGAACGCAGAGACACAACCAGTACCATTTGTATCACTGACATCAAAACCGGATGTACAGTATTTGGCTTCAGAAGACTTGGAATGTATTGCATGAGTCGTTCTGTGCTTTTGAGTTGAATCGTGCTTTTTTTTTGAGAGCCTTTGGTCACCATTCACCATTCAGAAAAAAATCAATGTCAACATTATGCTGAATGTCTCCTTTTATGTTTCACAGAGGAAAGTCATACAAGTTTAAAACGACACGAGGTTGAACAAATGATGACTGGTTTGTTATTTTGTGGGTGAACTTCGTTTAAAAAAATACACTCTTTTTCTCTGATCTCTGAAGTGCTTAGTTCTTTGCACTTGTGTGTTTTAATTAAACCTTGTCTCTTTAGTCCAACTCTTTTAATAGTCATTGATTCCTTGATGGAGTACAAAAAGTCATGCTTTGCTCCACTAATTAATGTTTCAGATTGCCCTATACATTTGGGAGGAAGAGAAGGGTCCTGCTTTGACTGCAGTGAAGGAGTTTTGCTCAGAGCTGCACAACTCATCTTCCACAGGAGACTGCGCTACAACCGTCAACACCTACTTGTCCACCTGTGTAAGTATTATAAACACTAATGCACCTTCTACAATTGTTCAGAGATTTATACAAGCTCTCAGCCATGTGAAATAATGAAACTATGACAAACTGTTCTGTTGAGAAGAGACTGTTAAGAAAAAATCAAGCTGCATTAATATCTCATAGTCACTTGTTGCATTTCCCCACTCTAATGCTCTAATAAATGACTTCAAAAGTGAACGGCAAATTCTTGCTTGTGGCTTTTTGCACCTGCTGTTCTTTCTGAGACTGAATGATGATCAAAGACCTATGAGTTCATATTCCTTATATTGAGCCACCTGTCCTCTCAGAGCTGACACACATTCTGTAATAACTTAATGGAAGCCCTACTTTGTTTTCAAGAAGGAAAAGAAAGTACTCTGGTTTTAACCCAAATACTGTAATGCCCAGGCTTTGATGGTAGCAGATATGTTATGAATATGTTATGTTCTTTACAGGGAAACCCTGTGCAGAAAGAGGACATTTTTGTTGCTGTTAAAACATGTCAGAGATTTCATGGAGATAGAGGTGGGTGTAGTCAGCTGTTCTTCAAAAAAAAAAGATCATCACTGGATCATCACAAACCAAACTTTAAAGGTGAAGTTTGTGCTTTTTAGGTACTGCAATGTTTAACATAAAATAATAATGATCAGTAGTTTTACAGCATTTTTATCAATGTTCTTTTCTGCATGTAATAATAGATTCAAATATAAAAGTAATGTTATATGTTAACATGAGTTAACATCATGAACTAATATGAACTAAAAATAAATTACTTTTTTATTAATCAATTTTTTTATTTATAGTTTTTTTATTATTATGCAGAAATTACACACTTCATCACCACCATCCATATGATTCTGTAAGATACACTAGATGCCATTTACAAATTGAGAATCTTTTGCTTGTTATAGATATGACTGCTTGTTTTATTTAGTATAGCTTTTATTTAAATTAAATAATGAGCAGCAGTGTTTTTTTAGATGGATTGGAGTTTTGATTTAAAAGATAAGCCTTTGTGATTCAGCAGAGCACAAAAACAGCTCATCAATCCATGCTCCAGGAGGATTACAGATAGACAATAATAAAAGGGAATAATTACAACCTTCAGTTGCTTCGCATCTCAGCCCACACACAATGTCTTTAAGTGACAGTGAATTGATTTTATTGATTGTAGCCCCACAAAGTTCCATTGTTGCTTCGCAGAAACATTTTAAACATTTTTAAACTCTCTCCCCAGTCCCCCTCTCTGGTCTCTCTTTACTGAATAATAGGACAGGTATAAATGCTGTTTTATATTCCAGGAGAAATTCCATTTTGCAGCTGGTCAGCTGTAATTGCACTGATTTGCATGATTATGTTTAGGATTTGATTTTATAAGCAGTATCGAGGCAGCATTAAATGCTACACCATTTGTGTGTGGTTTAAAAGATCATAAATATCAGTGCAGATATGTAAATTTGCAGTAGGATATCTTTAATTTATTAACTTTATATGATTTGTATGTATTGCTTATCTTACTGCTCTTTCAGATGGATGTTATAGTCTCAAGTAAATGTAATTCTGTCTTAAACTGTATACACACATGTATCTTCGCAGTTCCTTTAGTTAAACAGACCTGGGAAAAAGATGCTGCATCGTTGGAATACTACAGTGACATTACAGACCCATATATACCCACAATCCACTTGGGAGTCCCTAACACAGAGAGAGGTTTGTCTCTTCATTTTTATTTTGGGCTGACAACAGGTTCAGTGTTCCACTTTTAATCATTTTCCCATTACAATCTCTGAGGAACATGCAGTCACTCCTTAATATAAGGTTTGTAATCAATTCTGAGCTCATACAAGGAATATGCCCCGTGAAAATTATGCCCCATTACAAATGAAAACATTTTCACATCGTCATAATGTCCTTGTTTCCTCTAAGAACATGGCTCACATTCTCTCCACCTGCGACCCGAAACCATAGAAAAGTACAAGGTCTCCGAAATGAAACATTTAAATGGACTGATCATTTGGACTGATTTTGGCAGATTTGCTGTGATGTGCAAAATGTGCCATGGATTATTTTATGGAAAACTTTGTCAAGGCAGAGAATTTGTTTTATTCATGGCTTGACTGCGGCAAGCTTAATGGATGGGGCATTAGTTGCTTCCAGTCTGTTTACGCACAGTTGTTAATGGACTTCTGAAGTTTGCTGCCATGACAGAAAGCTCTTCTTCCGATAGATAGATAGACAGACAGACAGACAGATAGATGCCAGTGCATTATTATTATCAAAAAGTCTAAAAGGGACATTTAAACTTGCTGTGTAATTCATGACAGACACTTTAATACGTTTCAATTCGTCATGTTACTTGACTCTCAAACAGTGGAACATTCTTAAAGGGAACGTTCACCCAAAAATTAAAATTCTGTTCTTAATTACTCACCCTCATATCGTCCCAAACCCGTAAGACCTTCATTCATCTTTGGAACACAAAATTAAGATCTTTTTGCTGAAATCCGAGAGCTGTCTGACTCCTCCACAGACAGCAATTTAACCACCACTTTTAAGGTCCAGAAAGGTATACTTTCAACAATATCTTCTTTTCTGTGTCATTTGCCTTCGCTGTTTATGTTCAGCGCTTCCAGGTTCTACGTCAGAATGCTGACTCAGTATTGGCTGACGCTGTTTACGTGAGCAGCATGCATGTGATGCTTACGCAGGAGCCGGCCAATAATGAGTCGGCGTTCTGACATAGAACCTGGAAGAGAAGATATTGTTGAATAAAGTCATTATTTTTGTTTTGTTTTTGCACACAAAAAGTATTCACATCGCTTCATTAAAATTAAGGTTGAACCACTGCAGTCACGTGGACTATTTTAACAATGTCTTTAGTACCTTTCTGTATCTTAAAAGTGGTGGTTAAATTGCTGTCTATGGAGTCAGAAAGCACTTGGATTTCATCAAAAATATCTTAATTTGTGTTCTGAACATGAACGAAGGAGGGTGAGTAGTTAATGACAGAATTTTTTGGGTGAACTAACCCCTGGTATTAAGACTTGTATGGCTTAAAATAACGTAAATTATATCTCTTACTGAAATATGTAGTAGAAAACCCATGAAAGTAGAAAACCCATTTTAAAAAAATCCACATCGTTTTATACATATTTTGGACAATGGGCGGCAGCTTTTTGTTTAGGTGCACAGTGTATTCTATGTCATTGACGTCAAATGGTTGCTCTCAGTGAGCTACTGACACTGCCCTGCTGCTACCACAACACAACTCAGAATATAATATACGATGCCACATTGTGCAGCTTTTGGTTGTAATTTTCAGTCGAAGGGCAACAAGAGAAGTGATGCAAGTCTTCACTGCTTTACTAGCGATAAGAAGAGGAGAAAAGAATGGGACGTTGTGATGAATGTGGACGAATAAAACTTCCTAAAGACTCTTCACTTTAGACCTGATGACTTTGAGGCTTTTAGACGACCACAGCTGAAAGAGCTTACAGTTGCCGATGGAAATAAGTGTGTGCTTTAACTAAATGCCGCACCTGTTGCGGAGACTGGCAAGGGCGGCCTATAGCACATCTTCATTGAGACAGACTGCCTCAAAGCTTGTGTGTGCCGTGATGCACGGGATATCTGTGATTGCATAAAACAGTAGCATCTTTTCAGCATGTTTAACTGTGTGTAATTCATTCAGGTTACATATCGTACGATTTTTACACGTCAATCATACAACAGTAGTTTGAATAGCCACAGAGACATTGCACAGCTTCGATGTTTTCATCATCACTAATGTTGCACTCTGGTTCAAATCGAACAGGCTGATTGTGTTTTAAAAGGAACCACGCGGGTATTAAGACCTGTATGCGTTAATAGATTACCGTTGCACCAACACATACAGATGAAAAAGTATCAAAGGCATCAGGGCTAAATTAGAGAGAACAAAGACGTGGTTCTTTGGGAAGTTTTATTCTCGTCCACAATCTTTACAACTTACCCATTCTTTTCTCCTCTTATCGCTAGTAAAGCATTGAAGACTTGCATTACTTCTCTTGTTGCCCTTCGACTGAAAATTACAACCAAAAGCAGCACAATGTGGGATCGTATATTATATTGCGAGTTGTGTTGCGGTAAAAATAGCAGCAGGGCAGTGTCAGTAGCTCACTGAGAGCAACTATTTGACATCATCGACATAGAATGCACTGTGCACCTAAAAAAATGGCACTGCCCATTGTCCAAAATATGTATAAAACGATGTGGATTTTTAAAAAAACGTAAATCTTTCATTGGTTTTCTACTACATATTTCAGTAAGAGACATCATTTACGTTATTGTAAGCCATACAAGTCTTAACACCAGGGGTTCCCTTTAAGGATTCTAATTTAAACGCACAAAACACCTGGTTGCAGCAACAGCCTGGAGACATTCTTCTCCCTTTACAAACTCCCCAGACCCTTTCTAGCTAGCTGCCAAAACTCAATAACCTCATATATCTAGAGTTGATCTCCAGGAACTTTGCTAATGATGAAAGAGATGGGAAAAGTCTCTGAGGACTCTCAACACCTATGACTTCTGCAGCTATCTTTGTCTCTCTGTTTCTTTGTCTCTGCACCAGAATGAGGAGCTAAGCATCTGGGGGAGTGAGTAGTCTTGTCTTGAGTGTGTGCATGTAGAAGAGAGCTCAGTCAGCTGTGGTGTGGTAATGCTCTGAACAGACATTACTCCCACAGATCCAGAGAGTCGGTGTTCCGGAGCTTCTTTCAGTATGTTTTGTTCTGTCCTCCTCCTGTCCTCTCCCCATCTCTCAGCCCCTGTCTAGCTGACCTTTTCATTCGACTGCCATAGGAGAGCTTCGCTTTCATGGGTGCTGCAAATCTTTTGTGCCACCTCTCTTTCCCTCGTTATACCACTCTTTTACTCATCCTCCCGGTGTCACAGAGTCGCTATTAACCTCCTGAACCAAAGCGGAAGTAATCTTCTGCTCCATCTCTTGGGTGAAAATCATACATCCAGGCAATTTTGCTGATGCGGCCTCTCTTCTTGCATATCTTTGATGGCCAGAAGGAACTGATTTGTAAACCACGCTGAATCTAATCCTTGTGGTTCTTTCAAACCCTGTAATGGACCACAGGAATGTGGGAATATCCCTTTAGAACAGCACAGTAAGTGGAGTACATTTTCAACCAACAGTGGCAAACCTTTAATGGAAGCTTCTGTATTGATTTTATGATTGATTTCCTTTGTGTTTCAATGCATTCCTCTGCAGTTTTATCCTGAAAGTGTTTGGAACATTGGGGCCTCTCGGAATCAAGAAAATTCCAGTGTATTATGAAGGAATAGAAGAGACATGTTGCACAGTGGGCAACTTGAGCTTTTGAATCTGGCACAGGTCATTTCCCAGTCTATTCCCCCCGATGTACTTCTCCTCTGTTCTATCCTATTAACTGGAGGAAAAAAAGGAAAAAAGTCATAGGAAGGTATTTGTAATAAACCACAAAGGTGGTATTGTTGTTAATGTTCATGCCTGGTTAAAGCTCTAAGAGGGTCATAAGTCTCTCAGGGTGGGCTGGATAGTTAGAGGTATGGGCCAAGCTTCTGATTACATCCAGTTGTCAGAGCTGATAGACTTCTGGGCAGCATCTGACACAAGTTCGAGTCCCGCCTCGTGGTTCTTTCCCGATCCCACATCTCCCACTTCGCTTTCTGCCCTCTCTTCAACTATATATAAATATCTAAATAAAGGCAAACATTTATTTGAAACACTGTTTGTGCAGAAAAGATTGGCAATGTTAAAAAAATGTAGGAAAAAGCAAGAAACTGCTTTAAGATCAGTGAATTGGTACCGATTGGTAAGCGATAATTCTAATTGAATAGAGTGGTGCAGAGATGACATCAAAACCTTGAGGACTAATTCGCTAGTGGTTCCCTCAAGATTTTCCTATGGGTTTTTATAATGGGTTTTTTCAATTTATGAGTAAAATAAGGTCTGTGGTAAACATAAGTTGATGTCATAAATTACACACACCCTTATCGAACACATGAATTTTGATGCTGTTATATATATATATATATATATATATATATATATATTTTTTTTTTTTTTTTTTTTTTTTTTTTTTTTTAAATATATATTATATCTAAGGCACTTTTAATAACGCTATTTAAATATCCTAACTGAATTTAGGCCTAATCCTGGCTTAATCTATGCCCTGTCTGTGAAACTGGGCCAAAGACACATAAGAGTTGAGTTGCATGTCTTCTCATTTATAGCAACATACTACAGGAACTACATACTACATGTAACTCATCTTGTCTAGATGAGTTACATACTTGTTACACTTGTATTTACAGGGCACTGTGCAAAAACATTTGCCATCCTGAGGAGGTTTGCGAATGGGGTAGTAACACGAGCGCCTTGGTTACTCATAGTGGATGACGACACACTGATCAGGTGAATGCCGTTTCTTTACAGCTGGTGAAAGTTTATCCTCAAACCTAACTATGAGGGGACTTATTACTAGACAAAAAAGAACTTTAGATGCATTAAGATGCATGCGCTTAATGAGAAGTACACTAACGTATCTAATATTGAATCCAAAAGAAGTCCATCTCACATATCATCGACAGAAATATAATCCAGCAGTCTGGCACAAACCTGAAAATCAGGTACGCCCACACAAAACTACTCTCATTGTGTGGCAAAGCACATAAGGTCACGATGCTGAAATCTGAGCAAAATTTGGACCGGAATTCAGTTGGCTGTAAAGTCTCTATTAAATGTGTTTAGAAATTACACCCACAGATATTCCAGCTCCTTTAATACAACCTCAATAAGAGAGGAAAATCAGGGCATTTCATGCCATTTAAAGGCTTGCAGGTGTCGCCTTTAAAAAAGAAAAAGAAAAAAAATGATATTCTCTTTCTTTTTTATCTCCCAAGACAACACAGTGGGGCAGATTTATCAAAACCATAAATACAGCATAAAACTTTGACATTTAACTCTTTTCATATTAAATACTTAAACTTTTACAGTCTAATTTGACATTAGCATTGTAAGCAAGGTCGTGAAACTACAAGGTGGCTCTCACTAAGAGAATCTAATGCTATTATTTCTATAAATATTCACTTGTTAACTGGGTTGATGTTTTAAGATCATCCCTACTGACAAGCATAAGACAACATTACATAAACTTTAGTAAAAAGGAGACTTTAAAGGGATAGTTTACTCAAAAATGAAATTTCTGTCAATTTACTCACCCTCAAGTTGTTCCAAACCTGTATGAATTTCTGTCCTCTGCTGAACACAAAAGAAGATATTTTGAAGAATGTCGGTAACCAGATGATGGGCCCCATTGACTTCCATAGTATTTTTTTCCATACCGTGGAAGTCAATAAGCTCCATCAACTGTTTGGTTACCCATATTCTTTAAAATGTCTTTTTGTGCAAAGTCAGCACTCTAGTAGGCTACAACGGTAAAGTTTAATAGCCTAAATAAATAAAGTTATAAACCTGCACTTTGCCCTCAGCCAAAACGATTTGCCAGGAAACAAATTTTAGATTCATGATACCAAATCATAAGACGAATTATATCCTATGTTTAACCACTACAGAGACATTAGAGCCAGTGGCAAACGTCAGAAGGACTAGTAGCCGAGGTAAAGCTGTTCTCGGCTGGGTACATGAGAAAAATGAGCACCCACTGATCACCTGGATCTCACAACTCTGAAAACATCAGATCAAATTTTCAAATAGGTGCTATCTTAATCAATAAACCACATATTTGAGCTTTAAACCAGTACATTCTCGCCTGCAAAAACTCTTAAAACTACATTTCATGACATAATAACATAAGTATTTTTAAGTTACGCAGGTTTTCTCTTCTGCTATTGACGCTTCCTAGTTAGTGCGACATGCATTCTGGGATACCTGGCTGTCTCAAGTTCGTGCAAGTCACCTCTCGATGCATCCTTTATAAAAGGGGTGAATCAAGAACACATCCGGGGATTTGAACTGTATTTGACGAGATGTGAACTTTGAATTGGAACAGTACTTGGGCAGCGACTGATGACGTTTAACAAGAACACAAATACAGAACGCATATTGAAAAACGGCTAGGGTTTATATAGGTAGGGTTAACATGAATAATGAGACAGGTGGATGTACTCAGGCAAAATGAGTCTGGGCATTGGGTTGTGGGAAATATAGTCGATTGTGAGAGTGACAATAGTCTGATGGAGTGCCCTGTGGTGGCAATCAAGGGCACTCCAGCTGGTAATCGCAACAAATGTATTGGTAACACCTGTTACCACCTGTTTGGTAAAATGACCCTGTGCATTTGTGTCACGAAATGTACTGAATAACCAATGTCTTCCAGTCTACCCAGACTGCAAAGGCTGTTGAGTTGTTATGATCCAAATGAAGCTGTGAGTGTTGGAGAGCGTTACGGCTATGGGCTTAGCAGAGACGGCTACAGCTACATCACGGGAGGTGGAGGGTGAGTTACAGATACAGTGTGCTCCAATATTACTATTTCTCAGACTTTTTTTTACTTGTTAGTAAGCAACCACCTAGCAACATTATAAAATGTGTTGGTTTAAGATTGGTATGCTACCTGTTTTTTGCTGTTTAGTGTTGGGATCAATGTGTCCTAACAGTATGGTGCTTAGTAACTGTTGTCAGGTGGTTTCGGTTTACTTGTAGCATTCTAATTATCAGACAGTGACTTCCCATTGCAATGTAGGTACTTTGTGAAAGACACAATGGTGTCGTGACTGTCACATAGGTAAGTCCTACTTGAGACTGGACATTTAACCTTTTCACATTGTTAGCTGTCCTAAATCGTTATGCTTTTCAGTATCTGAATTGTCTGTGTGAACTGAATGGTGTCCAGTAGAATGTGTTCCATAGATTAAAGTTTTTATATTCTTACAGGATGGTGTTCAGTAGAGTTGCAGTGCAGAAAATCCTGGCAGGTGGCTGTGGCTGCCGCAGTTCCGATGCCCCTGATGACATGGTGTTAGGGATGTGTCTCACCACACTGGAACTCCCGGTCACACACAGCCCACTTTTCCATCAGGTAACATACACGCTCACACATCCTGAAAGCACATGTTGTGTTTTTCTGTGCCGCTGTACCGTAGCAAAAACATGAGTAATGAGGCAGGGAGTTTTTTTCATGTTTGCTATACTTTGGCACCCAAACAGAACAACAAATAAGCTGAAATCTGTTGGTGCAAATCTGGAGAGCAGTCTTGTGTATATTTTGTAGTAGAATTGAGGGTACAGGCAGACAGGCTCCTTTATCTCTCTTGTACCTGCTTGGTTTGCACTACCTAGAGCCTAATTTATAAAATTAATACATTCCAAGGATTTGATTAATTAAAAGAAATAGTTTACTCATAAATTATGTAATCAGTTGTTTATCATCATGCTGTTCTGTGGAAGGAAAAGTTTTGAAGAATGTTCACACTGCTCTCTTTTATACAATGAAAGTAAATAGGGACTAGGGGTCGTCAATCTCAAAAAGCATTATAAAAGTGGTCTCCGTACAACTTGTGTACTATACTCCAATTCTTTTGAAGCCATATGATGGATGATTATCTTACTGACCCCATTTTGAACTGGAAAAAAAGCAGCTAGGACATTTTTCTGCTAGTTTTTGTCTCATGTGTTCCACATAAGAAAGAAGCCACATGGTTTTCGTAAAATATGAGGGTAATTAAACGATGAAAGAGTGTCTATTTGTGGGTGAATTATCCCTTTAAAAGGCTTAGGAGTGATGAAAATTATATTTAGAAAAACAGAATTATCAATGGCTGGAAAAGACAAGAAAATTATACGATTATACGTTCACAATTAGGACAAGTTCACAGATGCATCTTTATAAATTAGGGTTCCATCTGTACTCCAAACTGTGTGAAACCGCTGGTATAATCACATGCTCTCCTTTCTGACCACAGGCCCGACCGGATGATTATGTGAAAGAGCTTCTGGCACGGCAGAGCCCAATCTCCTTCCACAAACACTGGAACATCAACCCCGTGGCTGTTTACCAGCACTGGCTTACAGAGCCTAAACTAAAGAGACCACACTCGCTCACAAAGACCAGAGAGGAGCTGTAGATGGAGCTTATGGAGTGAGTGTGTGTGTATTTATTTGAATCAATTGCATTTAAATTATTCTAGAGCAGCAAAATGAAATCAAAATTAACCCCATTTTGTTAAAACCCATTCCTCATCTTATTTTGAACAATTAATTGGTTTGTTATTCCAAATAACACACATCACAATCCGATTAATTTTCCACCAATTTTTCTTGTTGAATATTCTGCTTAGAAACTAAACCGGGTTGCGATGGTATGGTTTAATGTTTTTTTTTAAACTGTCATTCATTGGTGATGCTGTAACGAACAGAAGTTGTAGTTTTAGATCATTTGGTTACATCTGAATGCATTCTGTTATGGTATTATGCAGATAGTGTTTGATTTGATCATCGAAGTTAAAGCAGCTTAAAACCGGTTTACGCTCTTATTGAATTGTTTGAGTTAAATCTTATTGAGTTAAATCTATTTGTATAGCAAGCATGTAAATCACTTTATCTTTTCTATGACAAAAAAGAAAACTGAGATACTTATATGCACCATTTACACCATGACATTTTGCTGTTAAGATGTCTCTTTGATGTGCGTGTGTGTATAGGCAGAGTGATTTAAGACCATTTAGATTACTGTAAAACACATAAATGTATGTCAATACATGCACAGAAGAATCTGTATCACATTTCACCTCTCGCAAAATCTTGTCCTAATTAAAATTTTGTTTATAATTATGTGGTTTCATGCTTTCAGTTCTGTTTGCCATTGGCTTTAAAATGAAACTTGTATAATGATAAGCAAATGTTTTATTGGTTAAAGCTAAAGTGTGTACTTTCTGTGACAGTACCACCAAGTGGAAATAATTCTTTGAAAAAAAAAAAAAAAAAAAAAAATTGTACAAACAGATTTTCAGAACACTTCTCCATGCTTCCATTGGTTGTTACAAGCAGATATTCCTGCTCCGAACTGTTATGTTATGTTATGAACAATGATGTAGTCATATAGTTATCTCTACATCTCCCTTCACCATTTATTCTGGGTATAAAGAAATAATGCTTCAACAGTTTGTCTACTTTAATAACTTCCTCTTTCCGAACACTTGGAGTAGACACTTGAAAAACACCAGTTCATTTAGAACCTGTTTGGTTGGTCATGCTTCTCTTTTAGATGATTTTTATTTTCCAGTTTTACACTCAAGAACTCTTACAGTCTAAGGGAAGGGAAAACACTGTCAGGAGACTTTCTGTTCACTTATGGTTTGCTTTATTTATAGTTTCTGCCTTGCATTCTTTACTCAAGAGTACACGTTGACAGGGTCAAAGTTACGGCCAATGGTTTGAGCTGTTGTTTGAGTAGCAATTAATCTTGCATTTTGTCCGACATGTTGTCCATCCGACCACCCTTTTTACTTGTCACATCTCTGATAATCTGCTAGACGATAACATGGAGTTGTTTCCCAGAACCTGCTTGGGCATGTTGAGGCTTAATAGTAAACTTCCCACTAGGGCTGAATGAGACATCTTAGCTCAGAGACCATTATTTGGCTGGTCATGGTGTTTTTCTCAACATAAAGAATAGTCCTCATCGTCTTTTTCAGTACCAGCTTATTTGACAGCGAAAAACTGAACAATGAAAAAGAACAGCAACACTTGAACAACGAAAAGAAGAATTTAGTGAACTTTCAAAGCCCCATGGAAATTACAAAGGACAACAAGAAATAACATCTCAGTTAAATGCTTAAAGACCCTCAAGGTGCATTTATTATTTCCTTATATATTTTTTCTTTTTAGAAATAGGATCAAATGTATTATTGTTAAAACATGATGTATTTTCCTCCTGGTCTACTAACAAGCTCTGGAGCGAAGCTCTGTTCCAAAATCTAGTGAGCATAGACAGTGATCAAACTGAAATGAGATCACGCAAATGACTGATTTGAAGCTTATCTTGGGCATCAAATCACTTGCACGATACAAATTGTGCTCATGTGAACGGATGAGAGACTAGATGCTCTTTTAAGCACTAAAATGCAGTTTTAACATTTTTATTCTGCTTATTTTATTATTATAATTATATGATTTGGATTTCATTTTATTATTAAACTTTGTAATTGTGTATTAATTTATCAAACTTTTTTAATTAGATATAATTTTGAGTGAACATTAAATAAATGTGTAATAGTAACCTTGTAATTTCATCACTGCTGAAGCATCAGTATATTTGTATCAGAAAAAAAAATGGTAACACTTTACAGTAAGGTTCCATTATTAATGTATCTAACAATGAGCAATACGTTTATTACAGTATTCATATTATGGATTAAGAATTTTAAATGAGTAAAAAAAAAAAAAAAAACTAGAGCTTAATAAAACATTTTGTATAAATCTCAATGGAACAAGGAAATGGACCATTTAGTTTTTGTGATTTGTATTCATAAATTTTCATTCTTGTTTTTTAAATTTATGAATACAAATCACAAAAACTAAATGGTCCATTTCCTTGTTCCATTGAGATTTATACAAAATGTTTTATTAAGCTCTAGTTTTTTTTTTTTTTTTACTCATTTAAAATTCTTAATCCATAATATGAATACTGTAATAAACGTATTGCTCATTGTTAGATACATTCACCTGAATCAACTAAAGTAAACTAAATGGTCCATTCCCTTGTTCCATTAAGATTTTACAAAATGTTTTATTAAGCTCTTTTTTAAATAATAATAATAATAATAATATGAATAATATGTAAGGATTATTCAATTCAATTTGATGGAATTTTACTATACAATTGAAATTTGTAAATCTTTTTTGATTGTAATGTTAACAAATTTAAAGTGTTACCAATAAAACACTAGAAGAATGTTTTGTGCCATGTCTTAAGCTGTAAAATCTTAATGCTGCAGAAAATAAATAGTCAAATATTACTGAGTTATGTATTATTTGATTCATTCAACGATCTATCTGTCATTCATTCATATTTCCCACCAACCTCAACAATGTTCAGACGAGGAGGTCTGTGTTTAATACATAGGCCATCTGTGTTTTTATGTGAAATATGCTGCTAAATTGTCAAAGGATAGCTTATGCATTCCTCTGAAGAAGGGTAATGCAGTCCATTGTGACTTTTTTTTTTCTCCCTCCCCTGAAGACAGAAGATTTGCTCCAATATCTTGGCAGCATTTGATAGGATTCAGTTGGCAACACTGTGTTCTTTAGAAGCAGTGAGTCTCCATTTACTTCACTGAAGTTTGACAGTGTCTCTTTCTCTTTTGAAACTAGAATATTGTTGAACATTGTTGTACCCGTTGCTAGGATAATATGCATGCATCCACCTTGAAATCTACAAGAGATGGATAATGATTTAAATGTATGTATTAGCATTTCTGTTCTGGAAATTAACTCCTTATAGCAACCCTTGAATCATTTTTTCATTTTATATGGTGGTTCAGTGGAGCCAGGGAAAGAAGCTCAAAGAAGCTTCCGGGCGTCAATCAGGATTTAAGCTTATACGTGTAAAGTGACTCACAGCAACAGAGCTGAACAACATTTATTACAAGGAAAAACTCCCAGAAATGCACTCTTGCTGAGATAATTGCTGATTTAATTCAAATGACCCTTCGGGGTTTTGCCTGTTTTCAAACTTTTTTTTAAAGCTTTTTGTGTTTCTCTCTTGCTGCTGTCCATAGATAATACGATCATTTTTCAAGTAGAGCAGAACAAAATACTCTCACGAACAGAAAGCCTTTGGATTCAGCTGTTTTAACTTCACTTAACTGAATCAGTCCTGTCATTTAGCAAGTCTTGTCATGTGTTTTTATGTGACTTCAATGCCTAAGATTCATGCTGTACAAAGGCACATTTGGTTTTTTTTTTTTAAATTTGCTAAATGACCATACATGCCTGATTAAAAATGATGGAAGTGGAGCACACCAAATTTTTCGTAATCCAGTTTGGGGTGCTTTTTTATTTTTATTTGGACTATTAAGTTCTTCTTGAATTCTTTCTTTAGAAGTTCTTTTCAAAGAATTTGTAATGCTCTAGTTTAACCGTGACCAATGAAGTGATGTTATGTACTGTAATGTTTTTTTGCTGTCTGTCGATCTAAGTGATGTTATCTCGACAACAGAGATTTTATTTGCTCCCAAAAGCTGCAAAGAGAACAAATTTAAAATGTATGTACTTATGTACTTGAGTTTCCAATGGACACATACTCTGCTGAGTTTGTATGTGCACGCATTTTAAAAGAACATCTTGAAAAGACAGACAGATGAGTCATTCAGAACTGTGGCAGTTATTCTTGACATGGCTTACAATCCTTGTACCTCAACAATCGTATTGATTTTTGGCCTTGGCTTTCTGTGAAATCTTATCCTGCTCTATCCTGTAATTTGGAGGTTTGACATCAAAGCAATTGTTCGGCTTTGATTAATTTCCCTCCTTGGTAATGTTTCTCAGCCAACGTGATATACATGTCACTTAGCAGATTATATCCATCATTAGAACAAATGCACATTCTTGCAAAAGTACTGTCAGCCACTCCCAATAGCCTGCACAAGTGTAAATTAAGTACTATAAAAAAATAATTTCCTCCAGTATGGACTTTATGGCAAGTGGGACACTCATCTCTGCACTTAAAGTAATGGTAATGATTTTTTCGAAAACATTTTTCTTTAACTTTCTTGCTCTAGTGCTGTTCTGCGGCAAGCGGACGAACATTCTGGCTCATGGCTCAAAGCTTCTTTGGGATTTTATGGTAGAGATACCAGTTTAGTCCTGGTCATGCTTTCTCAGCTCTCTCAGCCATTCTCTCAGCTGCTGTTAATGAGGAGAATAATCAATCAATAATCATATGTACTGCATGTTCATAAAACACGGCACAAGTTTAAAGTTCAGGATGCGCCTGATCGATAATGCTAAACCACACAGCGTTTGAATTAACAGGTTCTGTGAAGCAGGCCTAATGCGTAGGCTGATGCACTTCATCAGGACATAATAATTGGCATTTAATGAGGTCCATAAAAAGCTTCAGGAATGACATTGTTGAACATCTCATTATAAGACTTTAATGCAATTTTTATTGAGTTGGACAGCTAAAGAGCTATTGATGCGGTGCACTGTGTTCACTAGACCTGACTGAACCAGTGACAATGAATCATTAAAAACTGTTAAGATTCGCTCCCAGCTTCATTCTGGCTGAGCGTATCAGAAATAATACCTTTTTATTTTTTTACTATACGTGCGTAGTTCAAGGTTTGGATGCTTAGTGCAGGCACAATATAGACACAATCAATATTGAACAGCTGCAACAGAGTAGAGGAAAAGGACTTCACAGCGTGAAGTTCTGGAAATAAATCACTAAATAAATGTTGTGTTTGGATGCTGGCATGTCTTTTCCAGTCCTCTGAGCTAACTTAAAGGGATAGTTAACCCAAAAATGAAAATTCTGTCATTAATTACTCACCCTCATGTTGTTCCAAACTCGTTAGACTTTTGTTCATCTTCGGAACACAAATGAAGATCTTTTTGATGAAATCGGACAGCTTTCTGTCCCTTCATAGACAGCCTATGCAATTGAAACTTTGATGCTTCAAAAAGTTCATAAAGAAATCGGAAAACGAATCCATATGAATCGAGTGGTTTAGTCCAAATTTTCTAAAGAGACTTGATCGCTTTTTATGACGAACAGATTTAATTTAGGCTTTTATTCACATATAAACATTCATCAACTAACACATCAGTTATGGTAAATGAAAGCTCAAGTGAGAACCAATGTGGTTCATTCTCGTGTTTTACACAGCATGTTTGAGCTTCCTAAATTGCCTAAATTTTAAGATCTCTTTATGAACTTTTTGAAGCGTCAAACTTTCAATTGCGTAGATTTCATCAAAAAGATCTTAATTTCTGTTCTGAAGATGTTCAGAATTTCAATGTACATTATTCTGTTTTATCTTTTACAGATGTTATGTGTCTGTAAGTACTGAAAGTTTCTGTTAAATGCAAGCATATTTGGTGAATGAAGCTATTTCTGATTCTGACTATCTAATAAAATGGATGTGGATGAATGTCTTTTTCCCGGTGGTAAAATTAAACTTTTTCAGAAGCAAAGATATAATACTTTAAAATAAGCAATAAGAACTGAAGTCCCATTCACACCACCACTGTATGCAATTAATTGCTCTATCACAAGGCGTTCCTAATTCTGGCTGCCCTAATGGTATTTAATGTCACCACCACTAAGATTTTATCCCATTTTGACCTCAAATCAGGTTCACGCCACTAAGAATGTACATTCTTTGCATAATTAATCATATCAAAGATCATCGAGAATAAACTAGGGCAAACAGCAAGCTATATGTGTCCATACAGAGACGCACAACTAACTGACATGCATATAACACACATGACCTCAGATATAATTTCCATTCATTATTTTCTAATGCTGTCACTGTTAAAAAAAAAAAAAAATGCACGTTTTGGACACTTGCGATATTAAGCACCCACTGCAGTATTTCAATAACTAAAAACAACAGGATATTCTAAACAGCAGAAGCTTATTGCTTATTTTAAAGTATTATATATCTTTGCTTCTGAGAAGTTGAATTTTACCACCGGGAATAAGACATTCATCCACATCCATTTTATTAGATAATCAGAATTAGAAAGAGCTTTATTCACCAAATATGCTTGCACATGTCTGAAACAAGCCACAACACAATGGAATCAAACCACAACTCAACAGAATCACCACATCACAATGGAATCACCACAACTCAGCGGAATCACCACAAAACAACGGAATCAAACCACAACTCAACGGAATCACCACATCACAATGGAATCACCACAACTCAACGGAATCGTCACATCACATTGGAATCACCACAACTCAACGGAGTCACCACAACTCAACGGAATCACCACATCACAATGGAATCACCACAAAACAACGGAATCAAACCACAACTCAACGGAATCACCACATCACAATGGAATCACACCACAACTCAGCAGAATCGTTACATCACATTGGAATCACCACAACTCAACGGAATCACCACATCACAATGGAATCACCACAACTCAACGGAATCGTCACATCACATTGGAATTACAACAACTCAATGGAATCACCACAACTCAATGGAATCACCACATCACAATGGAATCACCACAAAACAACGGAATCAAACCACAACTCAACGGAATCACCACATCACGATGGAATCATCACAAGTCAACGGAATCACCACATCACGATGGAATCATCACAAGTCAACGGAATCGTCACATCACATTGGAATCACCACAACTCAACGGAATCACCACATCACAATGGAATCACCACAACTCAACGGAATCACCACAACACAACGGAATCAAAACATGGAAATGTTCCCAAAAACACATGTTTTGTGGCTTGATTCGCTAGTGTTGTTAACTTAAATCGGACAAAAATACTGTGTACATAACGGCTTTAGTGTGGGAAAGAACTACAGTCCCTTGAAGCACAATTTAAGCTGAATTGATGACCACAAGTCTTTTGAACAACAAAAAATCTGAAGGCTGATTCTCACCTTTTTCCTATTCCTGACTTTAGCTTATTTTTGATCTTTACTCGGCTAAGGCCATACAAAGAGCCTGCAGGAGTCCAATGCAGTGGACAACACTGCACTTTTCCATTTGTACTGGACCTCTTTTGACTGCCTTGAATAGCACAGTTAATATCCACAATCTCCCAATGAGAGCAAAACTGCAGCCAAACATGTACAGGCTTTCAATATACATGCTGATTTCTAATAATGATAAGCCAGAGCTTATGACAAAATTCCTTTACTTGTTTTCGCATGACTGCCAAGCTTTATTTTCTAAGCTAGATTATTTGTGATTGTGACTACCACAAACATTCTAATGTCTCATTTAGATTGCAATCACTCTCGTTCGATTGATTTGTGGCCAGAAGATTGCATGGCGCTGAGGATGCTTCCCCACAAGAGTAAGACAGATGGCGATTCAAATGAACTGTGCTTCTTTTGCACAACCCTGAGCAGATGCACAGGGTTTAGCGCACGTATATATTTATATTTGTCTTGTTACATTGCAACTTCCTTGTATGACAGTTCGAATTAAACACTTTGCACTTGCAGGGGACACTTTTTACTGAAGCAGAGTCCATCTCAGCTGAAATATTCATTTATATGTAGAAGATATTTTTTAGAATATCATTTTTAGAAATATTTTGCCTTTGATGAATACGGCATTCATACGCAGTGCCCCACAGTGCACATTTTAAAACTTAGTTGTGCTAGTGTTATCATCTTGAGGCTTTCTGAACTATTGAACCACAGATCCTTTTTATCCTGTGAAAGAACATTTTGAAACCTGAAAGTGGTAGCAATGAGTCAAAATGTTTTTTGTATTTTTTTGTTTTTTTGTTTTGTTTTGTATTTTTTTACTTTTACCTTGCAGAGACAAAGAGCTGAGATAATACAAAAATTACACTTAAATGTATGCATTACATTATATTTTAGTAAAAACTGCTTTTTTATATTGGATTGCACTATGAGGAATGAACTATAAGGATGATCAAGAATCAAGAACACATTAACGATTTAAATCGCACTTTGTCTCAGCTGTGTGAAATGTTTTTATTTTTTAAGACAAGACTACAGTATTTAGCCTTAGTGTCTGACAGTTCACTGATCCTCTAAAGCCCTTGAAGCTAATTGAGATTCTTTAAAATGCAATTAAAATTCTCCACAATAATCAGGAAAAGCATAGTTCACTCAAAAATGAAAATTCTGTCATCATTTATTCACCCTCATGTCATCCCAAACCTGTGTGAATTCCCCCCCCCCCCCCCCCCAACAATGAAAGTCACTGGGCTCTAATTGGCTTTTTATTAACAAAAACATTCTTAAAAATATCTTTTGTGTTTCACAGAAGAAAAAAAAAAAACTATGCCGGGTTGGAACAACACGAAAATAAGTAAATGATGACAGAATTTTCAGTGTGATCATGATGTTACTCTAAAAAAAATGGATTTTTGTGGGTGGAACTATCTGAGTGTGATAAAGAGCACAAAGTGAACCAAATGATTGACCAGTAAAGGGAAAAAATGTCTTTCTTGCGGCATTCTGTCTATTTGAATGTAAAGTTTAAACACAAAGATTAAGCTGAGAGGAAGGAGCAAGTAAAAGTCCCCCAGACATACAACTTCCTCATTTAATTGGATGAGTAACAACAGAGGATGGACTTCAGAGACAACAACTCTCTGACAGGCTGCCAGATAATGAGTGGTGGGGGATATCGTCTGGATGAGCAAAGCCTTTTATTTCTGTTAAGAGTAGAGATAACAGAAATAACCACTTCTGAATCTGTGCTTTACGGGGCTCAATGATTCTCCACAATGTTATTGCCACCAACAATTCTGCCAGATCAGTGTTTGGCACGATAGAGAATGACTCTGTCACAGTGATTCATTAAAACTGAGCTTGAATCAGAAGCAATGAACAATGTCCACTAATGTACAATGAAAAGATGGAAAGGGGGCTATTGTCCACATGTGCGCACTGACATTACATAGAACATTTTCATTCACCAAACAATGCTGCGCATCTCACTTTCTCATCCATTCTTTCTCTCCTCCTTTTTATTAGACTCTGATGAGATTCACATTCCAGCTGCTAGGTAAAGAGAATAACATTTCTGTGAATGCGCATGGTGATGATCCATTACAGATGCTGTGTTCTGATCCTCTTTCAATGTTATTTGGTTATTTTCAGTTTATGCTAATAAGAGTAACAGAGAAGCTGAGGTGGCTTCAAATTCTGTTGTTTTTATTCTTTTTTCATATTCAGGTTTAAAAGAGAGAAAAAAATGAGAACAAAGATCACTCTAAGTTAGGGTTGCATGATTTATTGAAATGATCGAAATATCGCCTGCATATTGCGATTATGCATATCGCAACAGCTTGCGATAACTGCATGCTTTTAATACTCCAAAAGATTACAAAAAGTTCAAGTTTTAGGTCACTGCAAAGAGTAGACTGGACACATAACTGTTACATACATGTGACATGCTTAATGTTATTAATGCAATAAACGAAGTAGGCCTGCTCACGCGCACAGAAAGCCACCTCTCGGACAGCACATGATCCCGATTTCAGTTCTCTTCCACATCTTATACAGTATAGCCATACACTTACAAAATTATGTCAAGATGCCCGTCTTGGTCAGTATTCACATAAACACAGTCAGTTATGCCTTGAGTAAATCACACATGTAACAATATTGGATTCGTGCAGCTCTTAAAGTGACAGCAGCCTAATAAACCTGCTTGAATGCTTAATGTTAATAAAACAACAAAGACAAAATCATTTACTGCTTGTCTTGACGGAGTACCTTTTGTAGCTTTAATTAAGAATCCGTATATATTTAAGTCATACAGTGAAGACTAAGCTGAGCTTTATTTTTACATTTAATTATTCAATTTCTGTTGTTAAATATAACTAATGTAGGCCTACCTGAAACCCTAACTCCCACCCCCGCGGTTTACACTGACGTTAAAATGACACTTACTATTTATGTAAAACACTGCTGTTCATTTTCAGTTGTAGGGATGCTTTCTTCTCACAAAAACAATGTGAAACATGTATGTTGGTTATATCATTTTCAGTTTTAAAATATATTTATTATTGTATCGAATATTGAACATCGCATTACTTAAAGACTTATTACATATAGCATTTTTCAAAAAAAAAAACCTGAATATAAAGTATGTTTCAGGATTTTGATTGTTAAAAATTGTATTCTCTTCTCCACAGAATCAGGATATTTTTATGGCCATAAAATCTCATTGAAATTATTATTTTATGTAAATTCTTACAAAAACTAATAAATCTCAACATTTGTTTTCTACACCACAATTTGACTTGATATAGCCAAAGTATAACACATGCTCTCTGTTAAATGTGTTTTAGGCCTTAAATAAGTGCTCTTTTATCCTTCTTTATCCTATCATACTGTAAATACCTTTACTTTTAAGGTTCAGAAATGGACAGAAGACAAAGAAACAATGCATCATTCAAAATAAAATAAAGTTCTGAAAAGCATAGTTGTACCAAAAATGAAGATACTGTCTTCATTCACTTACAGTCTACATTCCAAGACAGGCTGCATGATGACAGAACTTTCATTTTTTGAGTGATTATATCCATTTTTTAGAAACTGAATACTTTTTAAATCCCACTGTAGTCATGTTACACTGTAGTCTGACATATGCAATACAGCATTTTTTCATACTATTGGAAACCTATGAAATAGTTCAAAACCCCATCAGCATGCAGTAGAAGTTATATTAAAGGCTTTTTATTTATGCTGATGTCATAAATGATGACTATGTCAAAACAAATGCCATATAAGTAAAAAAATCCTATTCACTAATACCATCGTAAGCTTAGATGTAATTAGGTCTGTAAGCATCAATCTACTGATGAAGCTACAATATTTTTAGGTCTGTAATACTTGAAAAAGCTTTCCATTTTTCCATTATCTTTCTCATTCATCACTAAATTGGTTTGTGCTGTAAATACTGCCATCTTTGTTCATGGTTCTCAGTTCTGGTCATGTCAGTTTTTGATTTTGTTACAAAAAATCTATGTGACTAGTCACTCTTTTGTTTGAAAGGGTACTTCAAGCCATTCAGTAATGATAAAGGAACATTGACAGCCAGGCAATCATCACTGTGCGCCTAGTTTGCACTCCACCAGTGCATGGGATCAATTGATTGACCTTCTAGTGGTGGCCAACCTCTCTTCTCAAAAAGGCTCTGTGACCCCAGTGTGCATTAAAGGGCTGGTTCACCCAAAACTGAAAATTACCCCATGATTTACTCACCCTAAAGCCATCTTTCAGATGCATACAATCGGAGTTCATTTAAATGTCCTGTCTCTCCTAAGCTTTTTAATGGCAGTAAATAGAGAATGAGATTTTGAAGCCAAAAAAAAGTGCAACCATCCATCATAAAAGATAACCACACGACTCCGGGAGGTTAATAAAGGCCTTCTGAAGTGATGTGTTTGTGTAAGAAAAATATCCATATTTAAAGCTATATAAAGTCAAATAACAAGCTTCCGGTGCGAGAGCCATACAAATTCGACAGACATCCAAAAAGCAACTCATTATCTTAAATATCTTTATTTGTGATCTGAAGATGAACGAAGGTCTTACGGGTTTAGGACGACATAAGGGTAAGTATTTAAAGGATTATTTCACCCAAAAAGGAAAATTCAAAAATAACGACTTTATTCAACAATCTCTTCTCTTCCTTGTCATTATCCTTACGCAGGTGACGCAGTAAGCGCGGTGAAGGCTTCCGTGTTTACGTCCGAATGGGCTCAGTATTGGCCAAAGCTGCACACGTGAGCAGCACAACGCATGTGGGTGATGCTGACGCAGGAGCCGGCCAATAATGATTCGCCGTTCTGACGTAGAATCTGAAAGCGCTGGACGTAAACAACATATGAGAATGACACAGTTGTTTTGTTTTTGTGCACAAAAAGTATTCTCGTCACTGTATAAAATTAAGGTTGAACCGCTGTAGTCACGTTAACTGTTTTAATGATGTCTTTAGTACCTTTCTGGACCTTAAAAGTGTTGATTATATTGCTGTCTATGGATGAGTCAAATACCTCTCGGATTTCATCAACAATATCTTAATTTGTGTTCCAAAGATGAACGAAGGTCTTACGGGTGTAGAACGACATGAGGGTGAATAATTAATGACAGAATTTTCATTTTTGGGTAAACTAACCCTTTAATTATATTTCAGCATTAACATACATCGCTAGACAAGTAATGAACATAATCTAGCTAACATTTATAATTAATTTACGGCTGAAATGTTGCATGTATATGTAACATCATAATTTAAGTATTTATCATAATGTACTTTAAATAACATTAAAACATATGTCAGAAAGATATCAGTTCTGCTGTTCATAAATACCAATAGTGATGTTGTACAATAAGGATGTTGTCGTGTCGCTGGAAATAGTGTCCCAATGTGTAGTGAGTGCTCAAATTCACTACCTAGGAAACTAGGGAGCTGACTAAGATACACCCATACTTTTTGATATCAAAATAGGCAAATCTTTATGTATCTGACTCAAAAATTGTCTTAAAGAGTAAAATCGATGACTAACTTGGAAGGCTAGTCTTAGCAGTTTATGCAACCAGCCCCAGGCCGAGAAACCAATTATCACCAGCTTAGGTTGGTTTCAGCAAGATGTTCCTTGTTTGCAAAAGCAATATATAAAATAAAAAAGAGTGACACATGGAAAATCTGTCTACAGAAGCTTCAGTTAGACTCAGTGCACACCAGTAAACTGAAACTGGTTCTTGCTGCCTGATGCCTAAAAGCCACCCTACTTTTTCTCTTTCGTGTAACAAAAACAAACAAACAAACAACAACAACAAAAAAAACATTATCACTGAGCTATATAAAGATGTTCATAATAATTGCTAACAAGGATTGGCCACTGTGCCACTGTCTTTAAAGGGTTAGTTCACCCAAAAATGAAAATAATGTCATTTATTACTCACCCTCATTTCGGTCAACACCCGTAACACAAATTAAGATGTTGTTGATGAAATCCGATGACTCAGTGAGGCCTCTATTGAGAGCAAAGCCATTGAAACTCTCAAAATCCATAAAGGTACTAAAAACATATTTGAAACAGTTCATGTGAGTTCATGTGAGTTCAGTGGTTCTATCTTAATATTATAAAGTGACGAGAATACTTTTTGTGCGTCAAAAAAACAAAATCACGACTTTTCAACAATATCTAGTGATGGACGATTTCAAAACACTGCTTCGGAGCTTTACAAATCGAATCAGTGTATCGGAGTGCCAAAGTTACGTGATTTCAGCAGTTTAGCCATTTGATAGGAGATCCGAATTACTAATTCGGAACAAAACATTCATAAAGCTCAGAAGCTTTATGGATCTTGAGAGTTTCAATGGCTTTGCTTTAAATAGAGGCCTCACTGAGCCATCCTATTTCATCAACAATATCTTAATTTGTGTTCCGAAGATGAATGAAGGTCTTAGGGGTGTAGAACGACATGAGGGGGAGTAATAAAAGACATTATTTTCATTTTTTGGTGAACTAACCCTTTAAGTGTTTTTAAGAAGAAGCACTGCATCATCATCATGTAAAACATGCAAATAAATAAATATATATATATTTGTGTGTGTATGTGTGTGTTTAGCGATGTGTAACTGTTCCCAGTGTTCTGGATCTCACTCAAGTGTAAAATGAAAACAACGACCTCTAGCTTTACTACATGTGTTTATAATCCCTAACCACGAGTCAATGACGAAATTCTCAATGAATAATGTGGAGCTCAGCTTCAGCAGAAGGGACGATCAATAGAGTTCATTACGGCTCTCAGTCCGCGGGAGCGACGTTGACGCTGCAGGTGACAGAAACTGCTGGACCAACCGAGCCATGCTCTACAGTTCATCCCTACGAAAGCAACAAACGCGCATCTTCCTTTGGGAATAGTGTGATTTTGGAAAAGTCTGTCCGGTCGGTCATGCTTTTGGAGGACCGCTGTGAGGCTTCAGCATGAAATCCTTCAAATATCATTCAAACCTTCTTCTGGAATTAACCGTCATTTTTCTTTTCATTCAAAACTCCAGGATGGAAACCGAAGGTAAGATCTTCGTTGGGACTTCAATACCGGTTTCGTTTAAATGTGAACTCTAAAATTTAAGCTAAATGGTGGACTTTTTTTTTTTTTCCTGCAAACTTTTACTCAGTCGTCCATGTGATCTGCTAACCTCTTAAATGTGCTAGTCATTATTTTATTGTTTATTTTTTCTGATGATTCACTCGACGTGGCTATATGTTTGATTTCTGAATTGAGGTAATTTATAAAGAATGAAATCGCACGTAATATAAGGTCTATAGCCTACATGATCAACAGTAATAACTATAGGCTACGCCAGTGTTCAAGACAAAGCAGTTCACTGAAGAGAAGAAAACACTAGTGTCAGACCTCTGAGGAACTTTTGACCCTTCTCGCGGTACACTATGTTCTTTGGCATCGAAATATTTTACTTAACCATACGCGTTCTTTGACTTCACGAACTTATCAGATGAAACAAAACGTGCTACAGGCTTTTCTCGCTGCTTATCTACACGCTATTGGACAACGTTTCATACGGGCTCTGATATATCGCAGTTGATCAAGTCACTCTGGTACTTCTTGCCAGACAAAGAAGACTAAATGGATTTGCGTCTCAGCCTGTGCGCACTGCGGTCCCTGGCACAGGTTGTCAATCAGACACTATAGCTAGGTTTGGAATAAAAAGTTACATTGCTCATAAACCCCAGCCGTTAAGAAAAATAAGCGTTGGACATCTGTGAGCATGTTTCTCAAGTGTGAAAAGGATGAATAAAAAGAAAAAGGGTTAGTGCTTGGAGAGCTGTGCGTTATTGGGGTAGTTTTAGTTTAGTAGCCTATACATTACATTTGTAATTACATTTGTATAAATGACTTTATTTTTTGTTACTATAATTTGTTACATTGAATTCTAATATTTTAATTACATTTATTTTCTCCCTTTTCATGTACATATTTTAGTTCACTCTATAAATAAAACTTTTGTAGTTTAAGAACCTTATTTAAAGAGCTCACATCTATTTAAGGATTGTATGGGTTGTTGGCTCTTATTTCTGCTGTTATTTAAACCTCATGTTCAATTGAGATTGACCTTACTGCTTTTATTTGAGGTCCCAGAGACAGTGATGTGTATGTGTAGAATATGTATAAAATTAACGTCTTATTTTCAATTCAAATTCACACTGTAGGAAAATTCAACAAAACAAACAAATTTCCAGTTACATTCCAGTCACATTTGCCAGTAAAATATCATTAAAACAGAATACATTTGCTTGAGATGCAAAATTATGTCCAATAATAAATGGTTTTCCCCATTTTAATTCTTTTTTTTTAATGCTTAAACACAATTTGCCAGTAAGAAATAAACAACCTAATTCAAAAAAGTTACTGAACAAAACAAATCTAAATAGATGTTGGCTGGTGTGAAATACTACATAAGAGAAATTTTCATGTGTGAAAATTATTTGCATTTATTTATCTTTTATATCTGGAGTTTCTGAGACCTTGAATATAATTATTAACTTTCTTTTTTCCTAGTTTTGATGGATTAAGTTGGAATTGTTTATAAGTAGCATGTTTTTTTTAAATATTAAAAGGGCAGTAGGGTCTCTCAGAATCCTAACAAAACATGAGGGTTAATAAATAAGTGAACTCTGCATTTATCTGTTTCTTAATAGAAACGTGGAGTCATACTCCTCTCTCGAATAAGTAGAGTTAAATAGGCTACAGGCTTTCATGAGGTGAAATGAGGTGGCACAGGGAAACAATCGAGGGGATCCGAGTGCCATGGTGCAGAGGGATCTTATATTAGATGCTTGAGTCAGAAGAAGACTAAACACTATTTCAAACCAACATAAGAGTCATGCTAGATGCCATGTTTTATTTAACAAGAATGAAGATGATGCTGTGAGGGATAGACATGCAGTCTATTTAATGAGCTTTAATTATGATTAATCACAAGCTGAATTAATTGCAGGGTGAATAATGGGGAAAACCATTCTTACAGTATGTAAATTGTCACATTGCACTAAGCTTCGTGACACACTTATTTCCGATTATGTATATTTTCAGTGTGCTCTAGTCACATAGTTGACTAAACAGTGCTTAAAATGAGTGTTAAATATTTAACATTGTTAAATTTATTTTAGACACATACACAGAGACTGGAATAAGTGCACCAACACACAATCCTTTTTATCTGTAAATTAATTTAAAAATGTAAACTCAACAGATGAAGAGAAAAACACCGTTAATGAGAATTCGAGCACTGGACTGCTGCAGGTTAAATATATTTATTTATTATTCAGAATGTACAGTTGGAAAGAAAATATAAAAATAGGAACATTTCAGCAGGTTCAAGATAATTCATGTTAACACAGAGAACATGATTCAGTGTTTTAATCAATTGACAGCCAAAAACTGTAGTAATAATCTGTGTTCTCATGAGCAAGGTGCACTGAACGCTGTTATACCGGAAACTCCCGAGTAGTAAGAATGCGGAAGTAG